>CM037876.1:315176275-315776275 GCA_021292165.1 Shinisaurus crocodilurus
GCAGGCTCCCCAAAGTCCAAGTCTAAGCACCTTTCGTTGTGCCTCATGGGCTCCAGTCCAGGAGGGATGATGGAGATGTTCCTAGGACAGGATAAAAAGAGGGTCTTTTGCTTTCAATTCTCGCCCTGAAGCGTTAGGAATGGGCAGGTCCTGACACGGCAGGAGGCCAATGGGAAGCGGTCTGCACACCATGTTCAGTGTTGTTCTGGGCCTCACTAATCAACAAGGTCAACTTTGACAAAGCGGGAGGCAATGCTGGACCCCTGAGAGTGCGTAGATGCTGACTGGAAGGTTCTCCTCTGAGTGCTGTCTTTCTGGTGAGCAACCGCAGTCATCTGAGGCCTTTACACGGCTGGCAGGGCCTCTGAGGATGCTCCAACATCACTTGCTCTCACTTCAGGAAGTGCCCTAGATCTCCCTCCAGTCCTAGATTAGATGCCCAAGCAGTCTGAGCCATCCCAGTAAGTTGCTCTCCCCTCCTGGATTCTGGAGCTATAACCCCTTCTCCTCTGTGCCCCATTGATCATCTCCTCGGGACATCATCTCTGTGTCCGGTTGAGCCTGCAATGTGGGCAGGGAGCAGCCTTACTGGTGGTGATCCCCACGCACCCACTGGGAACAAAACATACCTGAGTAGTTAAAAGGCTACCTCACGAGCCCTGCCACTTATTCAAATGTGACAGATGGTTAACTCCACCCCTGTCAGATGTCCGACTCCATCCCCGGAAGTCCTCCCTCTGGAGGTCCTGCCCCGGATGGAGGGATCACTCGTCATGCAACCGTGGACCCATACGATGAGGGTTTAGGCTAGGGATGCCGGAGGAAACCGAAATGGACTCAAATTAGTTCGATTTCAAGAATCTGGCCCACGGATTCTGCACCAGACTGTCTCTTCCAGACTGGTGGGGATTCCGTTGAGGACTGCGTTTTTTACCTTCCGTAATTTGACACAAAGGGTGTCGTACGAAGATACGGAAAATAAAGAATTAACACCCACCAAAAATGCACATTTCCCCTATAGGTTAAATCATACAAGTACACGTTAGTGTATGTTGGGGGTAGGTGGGCAGTTTTGGGGAATTTGTGAATTTGTGTACGAATGCATTTGTGCAAAATCCGATTCCTTCAGTGCGTGGACGATGGAAAAAAGCTGCCTGAACTTCTGCAAATGTAGACGGAATGGATTTTGCAATGTCCGTACATCCCTAAGTTAGACCCCCACCATACATGTGTGGGACTGGAAGTGACTACACGGGGGCCATTTCCAAACACCATGCTCAGAAGTCCCATCTCTGGAGGTCCTGCCCCAGATGGAGGGATCACCTGATGGGGTCATGTGACCCGTCCACAAACTCATCATGCCACCATGAACCACTGGAGAGTGTTTTCAGACCACTGCTATTGATGGGGGAGGAACTGACATCCCATTAAAACTAGTTTTCTGCAGAAAAGAAGAAGAAAAGGCAAGTGCTGCTCAATATGAAGATAAAACTCTTTATCAAGAAAAAGGAGCCTGCTCTTTTCTTTCTCCCTAGACCTTGTTTCTGTGTTGATTAGTGCCTAATCTTCCACATCTCAAAGGGAGATCTGTGATACAAAGCCCACATTTAAAAAATTGGAAACCACCTTCATGTAATTTCTTTCAGGTCTCGCAGGACCACTCCGGGCCTATCCAAGAAAGGTTGGAAATGACCCTGCTGGGGTGCTTTCATTCCCCATGTACAGCAGCTGTCTAAAACCTCTTCCTGTTTGGCCACAATGGCATGCTGAGTTCATAGAGGTGGATCACATGACCCCCTCACGTTTCCCCTCCATCTGGGGCAGGAGCTCCGGATCTGGACTTCCAGGGATGGTGTTGCAAATGAATCCTGTGTGGTCACTCCCAGTCCCCCACATGTATGGCAGGGGTATAAACCATCTTCATATCGGTCTATCTCAGCTTGATGAGTCCCCTAGAGGGCTCAAATGTCCCCCATCCGGTTGATGCCTTCATCCGGAAAGGGTGTCTGGAGCTGGGACTTCCAGGGGATGGGGTGGGACTTCTGCCAGTAGCGGGGCTAAACCACCTGTCACATTTGAATAAGGGGCGGCGCTCAGTTAACTGTGAGGTAGCTTTTTTCAATACTCACTTGACCTTGGCTCTCCATCTCCCACAGCAGGCTCCCCAAAGTCCAAGTCTAAGCACCTTTCGTTGTGCTTCATGGGCTGCAGTCCAGGAGGGATGATGGAGATGTTCCTAGGACGGGATAAAAAGAGGGTCTTTTGGTTTTCAATTCTCGCCCTGAAGTGTTAGGAATGGGCAGGTCCTGACACGGCAGGAGGCCAATGGGAAGCGGTCTGCACACCATGTTCAGTGTCTGTTCTGTAAGCAGGATCCACGTTGGTCACGCTTGGAGGCAAGGCTGGGGGCAAGGCAGGCCTTTAGAGAGCACACTGCAGGAAGTGTGGAAGGCTGGGTGAATTTTCAGGGAGCTTGGCAGGAGGAGGTGTTAAGCCACAGGACTGATGATTTGGGTTATGGGAAATTTATCCTCCAGCTTTTGACGGGGGCGTTCAGTTTTGAGCTATTTTGTGGAGAGCCAAACTTTATCACCTATTTGCAGGGCTTCGTCCAGGAGACCTTGTAGTCGGAATATACATCGAAGGTAGGGTTGGGCTTTCCCCTCTGCCGTAGAAGAGCATGCTCAGGGTACAAAATGAGCCCTTTGGGCAACAGCATCAACTACCACTAGGATGGCTGAGTATTGTTGAGACAGAGGTTGCCATGTAATAAAGTTCAGGGTGATGGTTTTCCAGGGTCCATCTGGAGTTGGTAAGGGATGTAACAGGCTCTCTGGTTTCCCAGACTGATCCTTCACATGGGTACACTTTTCACAGGAGGTAACAACGTTGTGTCTTCCCTCATGCATGGGCACCAGAAATCCCTCATGTGTTGGCAGAGAGACCACCAGATTTTCTGCCAGTTGTATTCTTTAGCTGTTTGAAGGTGCTCAAGATTGCAATGATCGGTCTGAACTGCCACGAGGTACTGGCTCCCTCTCATAAGGTTGCCAGGGTTCACAGGCTACCTTGATAGCCGGTAGCCCCTTCTCCCAAATGGTACCGTTGCATTCCCATGAGGTCAGGAAGGAAGATAGCTTGTTGTACTAGCAATCAGCCATTTTACAATTCCAAAAGGAAACCACAGTCAATCTGTTAAATTCCACATGGCAAAATAAATTCAAATTCAAGTAACAGTTAAAATGAAACTATTACATTAAAAAAAAGTCTGATTTCACCTAGAAAGTAGAGTCCCATGGGCTAAGTGCCCAGCTTGTAAACAAAATAGATTATTTAGATCAAGTCTTTGATCCTGTTACTTTTGGATGCACTTTCAAGGCAATTCTAATACGTTTTGCAGTTCTGAACGTGGTATGCCTGTCCTAGTCAGAGCGCAAGTACATGAGCACATGGACAGGGAGGTTTGCTATACTGGAAAACGGGAGATAAGGCTAATGGTGGGAGGTTGTGAAGCCTAGGAAGCTTCGTGCATCCATCACATCCTTTGGTGGAGACCAGTCCAGCACAGTCTGTATTTTTTGAATTCTGTCCAACGTAAAGTCTTCTAGGCTCAGAAGCTCCATGGAAACCTGAGATTGAGCCACAACACTGGGAAACATCCCTGGACATCCACCAACTTTCTGTGGGGACTAACTGGACATCTTCCCCAGGATGGTGCAGGGGTCAGGTGCAACCGTTACAGTTTTGGTAGCCTTCAGTTGAGTTTAAAGTCTCAGATTTTCAGCCGAAAGTTTGGCCACTTAAGCTCACAACGCCTGGTTTCCAGTCAATAAAGAACAAACTGTCTTGGCCCGGCGTGAGGACCAGGGGAAGCTATCTGCCCACAGTGTTTATGGCCTGTTCTGCATCACACTAAGCAAGGCAGGGCCCACATCACACAAGGCTGGAGATGAGGCTGGAGCTTGGACAGCGCACGGCATGAAGTGCTGACTGGAAGGTTCTGCCATAAGGAGCTGTCGTTCCTGGGAAGGACTGCATTCAAGCAAGGCCTTCTGAAGGTGGGCCGAGCCTGGCCTTCCAGAGGCTCCATCCCTGCTTGATGCTGACTGCAGCTCTGAAAGGGCCGGTGTCAGTTTCCGTGGTCTCCTGCTCCCGCGTTGGTGAGGAACAGGGGAAGCTGCAGGGGCGCATTCCTCAGAACCAGATGATGGGGGAGCAACATCCTCCGGCCAAGCAAGTATAGAATGCAGTGGTGAGGACTCACTCTAAAGGGGGGTGACCTGTCTGAATGGGAGTCCCCCTCAGGGCACTGTGGAGCCTCGGGAGCAGGAGACATGGCGGGGCAGGGGGAGCTCGACGTCTAAGCAAGCATGCCTTGCAGCCAAAGAAAAGCTCCCAGGTTGTTGTGCCACTGGCTGGCTGCGCTTGGACCTCTTGCACACTCATGAGGCTTTCATGAGGCTGAGCTGACAGAGGTAGAAACCAGCACTCTGCCTGTCATTGAGAGGGTCCACTGTCAGCGCAGGAAAAGAGGCCTGCAGAGCTCCCTGTGGAAATGGGTCGGGAAGCGTGCAAAGAAGGACCACTGCCCCCCCCCCGAACACCTGCCAGGGAAGGTCTGGTGAGTCGGAGCTTCGAGCTCTCAGCCAGACTGAAGAATGAAGGAATCGCTTCACATCTGCTGTGGAGCTTCAACCACATCTGCCCCCATTCGACCAAACCCAGTAGAGGGAGGCCCTGAGCCATGGCCAGAGCAGCTGATCCCCTGGCGTGTGCCTTCCTTTCCTTCAAGGCCAGGGTGCAGTGGGTGCTGGGGAGCTGATGGGGGGGGCAAAGCAGTGTGGCGGCCTGCCCTGTGTGCTCCCTCCAGCAGGGCCATGGATGATTCAACCCAGCAGTGGAAGTGGGGGGAAGGGCGTTGATGCTGAGAACCGGCAGTGAATCTTCACCCCCTGCAGAGCAGGACCAGTGGCCAAGGCAGCCGTCTTCTTGGTTGGCGGGCAAAGCAGCACTGATCACAGCTTCTTCTGTGGGTGGGTGATCCTCTGAGAAGAGGGCTGTAAAAGAGTAGCTCCAAGATCTCCCTACTGGCACGTTTGATGATGGCTTGCGAAATCCTCCTTGAAGATAAAGAAATTCCAGTGTACTTCAAGATCGCTGTGGCCTTCTATGCTGGGGGGAGGTGTGTTGAAAATGTATGGGACCTCTTGACAGCCTGGTAGAGCATGGAGCTGGAGGCAGCTGGGGCAGGCGGGTGGGTGGGGCTCTCCTTGTCTGTTGTGCCTTTTGCTTCACGAGCTGCTGCGATCTGTTCCGGGGCTCTTGTCAACGGCCCTGGCTTCTGGGTCCCGGCACAATGAAGCGTCTTCGAGGAATCCTCCTTGAAGAGCTGCTGTCCCCCGTCTTTCTCAGAGGGAGATGCCTGGCATTGCTTCCCTTCCATGAAGAGTCGAGAGAGACTTCCCACGGCCCAGTTCTGGGGTTTCGCTGCCGTGCTCCTGCAGGCGTGGGCTGGGTCGAAGGGCCAGTCAAGGGTCTCCAGGAATAGAAGGTGGAACTTCTCCATCTCTCTCCCTCCTTCTCTTCCTCCTGGGTGGCCCCTCTTCATCCATGGGAGGAGCTCCTTCTCTTCTTCCAAGGGAGGCAGGCAACATCGGATCAGAGCCGCCCGTGAATCAGAAGGCAGGCCACCTCCCAGCCCTTCCAGGGTGCGTGTCTTCTTCAGGGAGGACGGGAGGTTCTTCGAGTGGTCGCAAGCCGGAGAGGGAGCCCCGCGTTGTGTCAGAAGGATGCTTCTGAGAAAGGGTTCCCTAAAGTATGGAGAGAGGCAGCATTTAAACTCTCTTTGGTTTTGCCTACAGAACGCATTCGATCACTTCTGCAGAGTCAAACCAGGTGGGGTTTTTGTTTGCTTTTTAAATACAGAGGGAGCCCACAATAAAACAGCACCACCCTGTCAGTTCTGGTCTTCAGCTGAAGTGCCCAAGTGTCCATCTTGCCTCCCCAGCCCCAGAAAATTCCATTGTGACCACCACAGCAGGGCTCACAATGGGATGTGCCACTGCAGCTCTCCCCCTGGCAACGTTGGAAAGTACCATTACACAGCTCTCCCTCTGCTGATATGCAAATAGACATCCCAGATAAGGTCATGGGCTTACCTCTGAGTAAGTAACAGTAATGCGTGATACCCACTTTTACAGAGGCCTGTGGAAGTGAGCACTCTCCAGCCAGCATTTAACTCATTTTTTATTAAAGCTGTCCATCCATAGGAACATCGGGATCTGCCTTATACTGAGTCGGACCCTTGGTCCCTCTAGCCTAGTGCTGTCAACACTGACAGCTATCCGCTCTCCAGGGCTTGAGGCAGGATCATTTCCTTGCCCAGCTGGAGACACCGGGGATTGAACCTGGGACCTCCTGCGTGCCATGCAGGGGCTCTGCCACTGAGCTACAGCCCTTTCTATTGCTGGATAATGGTAACTAACAACAGCAACCAAAACAGGCCTAGATCCCTTCCTCTGCAACCACGGGAACCAGCGTTTCTCAAAAGACCTGGGTGAAGAGAATGAGAACAACAAATCCTCTTTGTTTCTTTGTACAAAGTCCTATACAGTCCAGAACCTCTCTTGCCCACCACCCTCCCCGCTGGAGAATCCCCCAAGACATGTTCCGGGTGGAAAAAAGAAGAGCGAGGAAAACCAAGATAGCGGAGGGAAGAAGAGGAAAAGAAGAATGGTGACTGGAATTGGTGGGGGGAGAGCGAATCCCCCAAGCCAAGGGGCTCCTTTCAGAGCGGGAGCGCTTCAGAGGAATTATGGAGCGTGTGGGAGAGTTGCACAAACTTAAATTACCTCTATGAGGAGGGGTGGCTGAGGTCTATTCCTTGCATTTTTGAAACTGTAAAAACTTTTTAAAAGAAGCCCCAGCACTTCCTGGATTATGACATCATGGAGTCCCAACCCTCTTTTTGGTATAACCTGCTGCCTGCAGCTAGATAGGTGCAATTAAGGGGGACGGGGAGAAAGAAGCTTGGGGTGGCTGATGAAATCCTTTGCTGTGCTGAAACGACTGAAGTTCTGCAGAAGCCAAAGGATCCAGTTTGGGGCAGTAAAGGCAGGTGCCAGGATTTCACAGGGGGCTCTTCTTGCCCTTCCCTCTCCCGCTTCACCCTTTCATGGCAAGCAAGCTCCAGCAGTGGAAATGTAAAAGCAGGAAGAGAGAAAAATCAGGGAGCAGACTAGGGAAGGAAAGGCGGCCGTCTCCCCTCTATTTTGAAAGGCCAGTGCCTTCATGCTGCACGCCTTCTTAGTCTGCCGAGGGAGTGAGTCCTGCGCTCGCCTAGTAACTGCAAGGCTCCTGAGCTCAGCGGGGAGACACAGGCCTGTATTAAGGCAGATGACGGCAACTGGCGCAGCTCAGAGGATCCGGGGCACAGCTCAGAAGATCTGGGGGCCATGCCTAGCCTAGATGGGCTCTCCTCTAACACTGCCTATGCCCATCAGCCTCAGCCAGCCTTCCAATGGCCAGGAATGCGGGCAATAAAACAGCACCACCCTCTCAGTTATGGTCTTCAGCTGAAGTGCCCAAATGTCCATCCTCCCTCCCCAGCCCCAGAAAATTCCATTGTGACCACCACAGCATGGCTCACAAAGGGTTGTGCCATTGCAGCTTTCCCCCTGGACATGGAAAGTACCATTACACAGCTCTCCCTCTGCTGATATGATAAATTGACATCCCCAGTAAAATAATGGGCTTACCTCTGAGTTGAGGGCGTTCTCTATCGAGGGTAGGTGTGTTGAAAATGTATGGGACCTCTTGACAGCCTGGTAGAGCACGGAGCTGGAGGCAGCAGGGGCAGGCGGGTGGGTGGGGCTCTCCTTGTCTGTTGTGCCTTTTGCTTCACGAGCTGCTGCGATCTGTTCCGGGGCTCTTGTCAACGGCCCTGGCTTCTGGGTCCCGGCACAATGAAGCGTCTTCGAGGAATCCTCCTTGAAGAGCTGCTGTCCCCCGTCTTTCTCAGAGGGAGATGCCTGGCATTGCTTCCCTTCCATGAAGAGTCGAGAGAGACTTCCCACGGCCTAGTTCTGGGGTTTCGCTGCCGTGCTCCTGCAGGTGTGGGCTGGGTCGAAGGGCAAGTCAAGGGTCTCCAGGAATAGAAGGTGGAACTTCTCCATCTCTCTCCCTCCTTTTCTTCCTCCTGGGTGGCCCCTCTTCATCCATGGGAGGAGCTCCTTCTCTTCTTCCAAGGGAGGCAGGCAACATCGGATCAGAGCCGCCCGTGAATCAGAAGGCAGGCCACCTCCCAGCCCTTCCAGGGTGCGTGTCTTCTTCAGGGAGGACGGGAGGTTCTTCGAGTGGTCGCAAGCCAGAGAGGGAGCCCCGCGTTGTGTCAGAAGGATGCTTCTGAGAAAGGGTTCCCTAAAGTATGGAGAGAGGCAGCATTTAAACTCTCTTTGGTTTTGCCTACAGAACGCATTCGATCACTTCTGCAGAGTCAAACCAGGTGGGGTTTTTGTTTGCTTTTTAAATACAGAGGGAGCCCACAATAAAACAGCACCACCCTGTCAGTTCTGGTCTTCGGCTGAAGTGCCCAAGTGTCCATCTTGCCTCCCCAGCCCCAGAAAATTCCATTGTGACCACCACAGCAGGGCTCACAATGGGATGTGCCACTGCAGCTCTCCCCCTGGCAACGTTGGAAAGTACCATTACACAGCTCTCCCTCTGCTGATATGCAAATAGACATCCCAGATAAGGTCATGGGCTTACCTCTGAGTAAGTAATAGTCATGAACGATACCCACTTATACAGAGGCCTGTGGAAGTGAGCAGTATTTCTCTCCTGCCAACATTTAACTCATTTTTTATTAAAGCTGTCCATCCAGGAAAACGGGATCTGCCTTATACTGAGTCGGACCCTTGGTCCCTCTAGCCTAGTGCTGTCAACACTGAAAGGTATCTGCTCTCCAGGCCTTGAGGCAGGATCATTTCCTTGCCCTACCTGGAGATGCCGGGGATTGAACCTGGGACCTCCTGCGTGCCATGCAGGGGCTCTGCCACTGAGCTACGGCCCTTCCTATTAGTGGATAATGGTAACTAACAACAGCAACCAAAACAGGCCCAGATCCCTTCCTCTGCAACCACGGGAACCAGCGTTTCTCAAAGACCTGGGTGAAGAGAATGAGAACAATAAATGCTCTTGTTTGTTTGTACAAAGTCCTATACAGTCCAGAACCTCTCTTGCCCCCCACCCTCCCCGCTGGAGAATCCCCCAAGACATGTTCCGGGTGGAAAAAAGAAGAGCGAGGAAAACCAAGATAGCGGAGGGAAGAAGAGGAAAAGAAGAATGGTGATTGGAATTGGTGGGGGGAGAGCGAATCCCCCAAGCCAAGGGGCTCCTTTCAGAGCGGGAGCGCTTCAGAGGAATTATGGAGGGTGTGGGAGAGTTGCACAAACTTAAATTACCTCTACGAGGAGGGGTGGCTGAGGTCTACTCCTTGCATTTTTGAAACTGTAAAACCTTTTTAAAAGCAGCCCCAGCACTTCCTGCATTATGACATCATGGAATCCCAACCCTCTTTTTGGTATAATCTTCTGCCTGCAGCTTGGCATATGCAGTGAATGAATGCATGCATGAATACATACCAGTACATACATGCTGTCTGTCCCCAGCATCTGGCACGCATGTTATACCACCTCTTGGCTCCATGAAGCAGTCATCGTGGCCAATAGCTGCCGACAGACCTCTCCTCCCTTCTTCACTTCCTCCCCCTTCCCTTCCTCCTTCTGGAATGTGCCTAATCCCTTCTTCTAAGCTAATGGCCACCACCACAACCTGGGACAGCAAATTCCGTAAGTTTATTATGTGTTGGGTACAAAAGGACTTTCTTTTATCTCTGTTGAATCTACTTCCTACCAAGGCAACTGCTAGGAGCACTGCGCTGCGCTGCACTGGGTGTTACAGAATCTCAGGCATTCCCAGAATTGCCATCCGGATCTTGATCAGACTTGGAAGCATACAAGCAGCCAGTGCAAGCGGGCCAGAACTGGTGTTATATTTTCAGACCTTCAGGTCCCAGTGATTAGTCTGGCTGCCGCGTCTTGCACAAGCGGCAGCTTTTGAACAGTCTGCAAGGGCAGCCTCACGTAGAGTGCATTGCAGTAGTCTAACTTCGAGTTTTATGTGTTCTTTCATTATCCAACTGCACAAAAGCACTGGGAATATGTTCCTAAGAGCTGCTGGACCATGGCAGAAGCTCCAGTCCTGCTACCAGCAAGGGATCCTGAACCCTTGGCACTGGGGGTGTGTAGGGGCATGAATTGACCCTCGTGCTGAGGCTGTGGGAGCTGTTGTGGCTTTCCGTGGCTCGACCCTCTTATCCACCCACCCTTCTGCTCCTTAAAGCACCACTTGGGGAGTGGATGTGAAGTCGGACACAGCCTGCCCGGAAGAACATTGGACGTTGCTTTATAGCCAGTGCGGTGTAGTGGGTTAGAGTTTTGGACTGGGACTAGGAGATCCAGGATCTAGTCCCCGCTCGGCCATGAAGCTCAATGGGTAGCTTTGGGTCAGTCACTGACTCTCAGCCTAACCTACTTCATAGGGTTGTTGTAAGGATAAAAGGGAGAGGAGGATTATGTGAACCACCTTGGGTTCCTTGCAAGAAAAAAGGTGGGATATAGATGATGATGATGATGATGATGATGATGATGATGATGATGATGATGAGTCCCCACTGAGACCCGCCTGGTGCCAACCTTACTATCTTTTCAGCGTCAGGTTAAGACTTCCCTCTATGCCAAGGCATTTAATAGTTAAGAGCTCGGAATAGCACCTGTAGGCTCAGTTTTATTAGTTTTTGGATTGTTATTTTAAACTGTGTTTTAAATTTGGTTTTTAAACTTTTAAACTATTTTGTATGCTTTTATTGTTGTTTTTATGTATACACTATTGTGAACTGCCCAGAGAGCTTCGGCTGTGGGGCGGTTAATAGAAATGAAATGAAAGCCATCCAAGTGCAAAGCAGTTTACTATTAAAACAACAACACAATATGAACTGGATTCCGTCACATTTTAGAAAGAAAACAATTCAAGCTTATCCCAAGGAGTTATCTCAAAAGATTATTTTAAACCAAACCCCTCCAAATTTCAGTTCTGCTCTGCTCTACAAACAGCTGCGTTTCGGGGATGCTCTATCAGCAGCTTGCGATAACAAATGCCTTTCTTTCTCGGATAGTCATACATTAAAGCCTGTCTTTCCGCATTGTTTAGAATACGAGGTAATGGGTGAAATCAGTGAATATTTCTTTCAGAGTCTGAGGTTCTTTTTCTGCCACATAATATACTTGCTAGACTCTCATTAGGCAAAGATTTGTATATCCGTAAATTAAATTTAGACACCAGGCCGGAGCTGTTTCCTTCCTGATTACCCATTTGTGTACAACAATAATCATTAATCTCTCTCCCCCTTTCATTGCAATTTCTGCTATTTTTAGCCTGTTCCTTGCTGAGACCGGGCCTGTCAAGGAGAGACGCAGCCTCCCTCTCTTCCTGGAAAACCTCAGAGCGCAGCTTGCGCCTGCATTGGACTCGCCACTCGCACATTGCTCGGCTCCACCTCTGCTGCTGCTTTTTGTTGTTGTTGCCAGTGCAGTTGGCTCGGCATTTGCATCCAATTTGTGGGATGCCGCATGGCAGCTTTTTCCTCTGAATTAATGTCATCATGTAATTCCAAGTTTTGAAGCAGGTATCTTGACTATGCACATGTCTGTAAATTGCTGGTTCCCTTAAAACCTGAATAACGATATCCTTTTGTTTTCTTAGTAAACTGGGCAATTTGTTCTTTGGAGATCTTGGTGACCCACGAGGGCTCCTTAATTCTCAGACCCCCTTCCCGTCCCCATATCTATTGTTATGCACTCCCCAATTCTCTGAGTGATAAGAGGGGCGCAGTGCTTTCCTGGGTCCAGTCTCCTTTGGATGGAGGTCACAAGAGGCCTGTGTGACTGCCTTCCCCCATGTGAGCCTGCCCGGGTTTTAAGATCTTTGACCAGTTGACCTTCTCTCAGTGCCACCACCATCGGGGCCATGTTTGGTGGAGACATGAGAGAGGTCCTTCCTGGTGGCTGCTCCCAGGTTCTGGAATGCCCTGCCAGGGGAGGCCAGCCCAGGTTAGTCCCCTCTCTAATGTCGTTCCGCTGGCAGGTAAAGGTGTTGTGTTCAAGCAGGACTTTGGCATATGAGCTGGTCTGCTGCTAAAGGAGGTTCGAGTTGGTTGGGTGTCGTTATTTCTTTTTATTGATGTGTTTTAATTGTTTTTACTCTGTTCTTATGTTTCGATTGCATGTGTTTGTTTTTAATTTTACTATTGCTAGCTGTCTTGAGTGCCATTTGTGGCGGAAAGGCATGATATAAATGTAATGAATAGATAAATGCTGGGGGTTTTTTCGTATTTGTGCTTATTTACACAAACTTGTGTTTATTTGTGCTTATTTGCAAATATACAAGTTGAGTATAGGTGGAGGGAATAGCATTAAACATGCCCACAGATGCTCACTACTACTCCCCCAACATATTCCTTGTGAAGTCCAGTTCAGCTTTTTGCACCCGGAGCGCCTAATTGGGTAGCCGTTCCAGGAAAGTCAACCATAAATCACGCCACACAGCGTTGGGTTTAAACTTGGCCACAACTTCATTGGTTACAGCTAGAGTCTGACGTGGCATATGGGAGGACCTGTTAATCGGCCAGCCTGCCTGCTGGGTGGCCCCTTTTCAGGGCAGGGCAGGTCTACCAGAGGAGCCTGGGTTGATCCCGCCACGGCGTGTGCCGTCCGCATGTTTCCCACCTCCCCTAGGGGTGGTGCTGGCACACAGCCCCCGAGCTGGGTTGTAGCCCTGAGGCCTCACCCGCAGGACCCCCCCCATCCCGTTAGGGAGGTGGCGTGTGCCCCCTCCCCCATTTCACTTGGACCCAGCTCAATGCCGTCCGCCACAAGAGGTGGGCAGCTTTCCACCCGCCTCCCGCTGCTCCTCACTGCTCCTGCTTCTGGCCCAAAACAAAAAAGTGGCGGCAAAGGAGGGCGGAAGAGGTCGAGCCTGGACCCCTTTTAAGTAGCCACAATGTGGACTGGAGGGAAAATTCTCTCCCAGCCCGCTCCCGCAGGGCCCTCCCTGCACCGCTGATTGGGAGGGAGATCACGCCGACGGGGAAACTGCCCGACCACCCTCCGCCTGGCTCCCTCCCAGGGATGTTGAAGAGTCCTTGGTCTCGAGTCACGAGTCGAGTCACGAGTCTTTGGACCCAAGTCTCGAGTCCGAGTCCAAGTCCTTGGTCCAAAATGGTGACTCACGAGTCCCGAGTCCCGAGTCACTCCCAAAGCTGACTCCACAAGTCCCTATTAAAATCAACGGGGTTTTTCCCCAACAAAATAAGGCTACTTCAGATGTGTGGCTTAAATAAATTCTAGGCACAAGTGTGCCTTTTTATTTCAAAACTCTGCCACTGATTTTGGCAAGAACAGACCAGGCAGACAAACCCAAAATAACCAGGCAGGCAGAGGAGGCAGGGAACCCCAAAACAGGCAGGCAGAAGCATTTGTCTTGGACAATTCAAACTGTGGAACTGGTTAAGAAGAGACCAGGCAGGCAGAGGAGGCTGGGAACCCCAGACAGGCAGGCAGAGGCAGCCAAACCCAAAATGTCTGAAAGGAGGTTGCATTTTAGGAAAAGGATTTAAAAAAATAAACTTGGATTGTTACTGCAACTGGGTCCAGGCAGCACCTGCAGGTGGCATCAAGCAGGGATGTTGAAGAGTCCTTGGTCTCGAGTCCCGAGTCGAGTCTCGAGTCCCATGAAAAATATTGGGACTCGAGTCCGAGTCGAGTCAGAGGGGGGACTCAGTCCGACTCACGAGTCGAGTCCTTTAGTCCGAGTCCCCATCCCTGCTCCCTCCGCGCCAGGAACTCCTCCCCTTTTTTGCCCCAGGTAAGGAGGACTCGAGCCTCTGTGTTCAGTATGATCTCATTCTGACTGCTTCTCAAAAACTGCAGGCACTTCGGGAAGGGGGAGAGGCATCCAGAGAGGCATCCATTCAGATGTTGCCAGCCATTAACAGCCATCAGACTACTACTGCGTTTCCATGGCAACCTATCACATCTAATTTCCCTAACAATGGGTGTGCCTGGTGGGTTTCAGGCCCACCCTCTCAGAATGAAGAGCCACCAAGTTGAAAGGAACCTCTAGGAGATCATTCTGCTCAGTCCCAAATCTCCTAATAGGAAGAAGAGTAGGAAATGCAAACCAGCTCAGAGACTCAAACTGGTTTGATGGCCATTACCTGTCGCCTCTCCTGGGAATGCTGGGAATTTTGTGAAGGAGGGTGGGCAGCACTAAAAAAAAAAAAAAAAAAAGGATCCTGAGTGCTCTCAACAACCTACAGTTCCCAGAATTATTTGGGGTTAGAAACATGAGAGTTAAATGGCTATAAAACCGATATACAGTAAAACCTTGGATGGCAAGTAACTTGGTCTGAGAGTGTTTTGCAAGACAAGCAAATTTTTAAAATAAATTTTAACTTGATAAACAAGCGACGTCTTGCAATACAAGTACTGTAGTATGGTCAAGAAAAATGAAGACTTTACACTGACTTATCATTCTTTATTGCAGCTTAAATTAAAAATATGTGTACAAATTTCTTATGGGGAATTTCGCTTTGAAATGCAAGTGTTTTGGATTACAAGCACGGTTCCGGAACAAATTATGCTTGCAATCCAAGGTATTACTGTAGGTACATATGCTATGTGTGGATGTAGAGGAACTGCAAACCCGTGTAGGCTCTTTCAGAAGTTACACCGGATGGACTTATGTGCTTCTGTTGTTTTGTTAGCTGTTACTTATTTTTTAACTTTTAAATTTTTCTTTATAAAAAAAAAAGATATCCTTAAAATTATAAGTGAAGTGGTTTATGGATAGAAAGAAACAAGGAGTAAATGTACTATACTAGAGAGGGATTCTTAATATTCTTAATAATGGGATTTTAAATTGGATTAAAATGTTGTTTTGTTTTTGGTTTGCTGTAACTGAATGTGAGGTTTTGTTAACGGAGAATGTTGTAAGAATAACTGTGGTTGCTTAAGCTGTGGAGAAGATTGGAAGTCCTCTTTAATTGTGTATATTGTTTGTTATATATGTGTTTTTGTGTTTGTATGAAATGAAATGAAATTCATAAAACTAGAAGTTACACCGGATGCACTTAAGGATGGGAGCAGGGCCAACGGGCACAATCCTGACTTTCCCCGAGCATGCTTAGTGCCCCCAGCGCAACATTGGCACAGCTCTCATTTAATGTCCTAGATGTCTGCATGGCCAATTCATGGGCATCTACAAGAATATTTGGGGTGGGCGGGTGGGCAAAGCTGCACAGCGGTTTGTGGTTGCAATTTGCATGCACAGGGGGGGGCACTGCTACAGCACGCCTGTGCACTTTCCCCGTGTGTGCTCTTTGTTGGCTAGCATCACATTTCGTGACAAAGAGTAGCAGAGGATCCTGGGAACTGGACGGCACTCATTGCAGCGGAGAGATGTGTAAAATTCAACAAGCATCTTGAACTCCCAACAAAACTTCATTAAGAGCGAGGGATAAAAAAAAACGAAACAAACAAACAAACCCACCCACCCCCCACATCTAGGAACAAGACAAAAAAAACCCAAATGCACAAACACAGTACAGCTGTCTTACGAGCATCGTATTGGATATTTTATGGCTTCACTGCCCTTACCAGAGAACTTTGGCTATTGGGCAGTCTAGAAATGTAATAAATAAATAAATAAATAAATAAATCATAAAAGTCTGAACAATGTCTTCCTACCTGCAGCTGAAACCCTCAATCCTTTCCCTGACTCCTTTCATCCCTGTAATAGCTCTTGGGCCAACAGCCATTACAGGGGTGAAGGACGTGGTTAAGATCAGGGAGGGGGTGACCTGCTCAGTCAGCTTGCAGTCCGCTCCCAAGCTCGGCTCTGCAGACAAGGCACAATAGATCCAGGCACCTTCACAGCAGAGCTCTTTATTGCTACAATACGCGAGGAAACGTTAACTTCTGAGGAGCTGCATCGCACATGGTCTCAGCTCCAAGGCCTGCACTGAAAAAAACGGGGAGAGGCTCCCTCTGGGCCTCCTGCAAGAACCAAAAATGGCAGGTTCTCTTAAAGTTATATATATATCACAGCAATCCCCTCTGGCCCTTATAGATTCATAGATCATAGAGTTGGAAGGAGCCTACAAGGCTATCGAGTCCAACCCCCTGCTCAATGCAGGAAACTAGAGGAGGGGTCTCCCATCCAAGTAATAACCAGGCCTGACCCTGCTTAGCTTTCCACACTCAGACAAGCTGAGCCAGCGTGAGCCACAGGCCTGTACCCTTAATAAGTTGCGCTGCAGCTCCAATCAACTTCAGAGCTTTGACTGCATTTCCCTAAAATGCCAGTGCACCAGGAGACTTGGTAACAGCACTGGACTATTTATTTGTTTGCTTGATGTGTACCCAACCTTTCTACCAAAAATGGCACTCAAGGTGGCTTACAATCACTGATAAAAGCAACAATAAGCAAATGCATTAAAGCACAATTAAAAATAATTAGCAACACAACAACAGAGTAAAAACAGCATCCAGCTCAACAGACCCACTTGCACACCAAAGACCCGCTTGAATAAAGTGGGACAAGCACACCCCCGACTGTGAGCCTGAGTTTGCAGGGGGAGTGCAACCCCACCCAGCACAGACTGAATGCCTATTCCCTGATCTGCCTTTTAATTAACCAGGAGCAGCTTGTCTGAGCGTGGAAAGCTAAGCAGGGTCAGGCCTGGTTATTACTTGGATGGGAGACCCCTCCTCTAGTTTCCTGCATTGAGCAGGGGGTTGGACTCGATGGCCTTGTAGGCTCCTTCCAACTCTATGATCTATGAAAATCTATGAAACCTCTGTCTTGTCTGCATTAAGCCTCAATTTGTTTGCCCTCATCCAGTCCATTACTGACATCAGGCACCAATTCAGAACCAGAACAGCTTCCTTGGATTAAGATGGAAAGGAGAGACAGAGTTGGGTGTCATCAGCATATTGGTGACATCATACCCCAAAACTCTGGACAACCCTCCCAGCGGTTTCATGCATATGTTAAATAGCATGGGGATAAGATGGAACCCTGAGGGACACCACAGGCCAATGGCCACAGCATCAAACAAGAATCCCCGAGCACCACCTTCTGAGATCGCCCTTCCAAGAAGGACCTGAACCACCATATAACAGTGCCTCCCAGTTCCATCTCAGATGGACGCCCCAGAAGGATACCATGGTCAATGGTACTGAAAGCTGCCGAGAGATTCAGAAGAAACAACAGGGACATGCTCCCCCTGTCCAGTTCCCAGCGTAGATCATCCACCAAGGCGACCAAAGCAGTCTCTGTCCCATAGCCAGGCCTGAAACCAGTTTGAAATGGATCTAGATAATCTACATCATCCAGAAATCCTTGGAGCTGAGAAGCCACCACATGTACTTGTGGTATGGGGTTGGAAATTTCAACTCCAGACTGACCATTCACCCCTGTGTTGGCTTTCCAAAGGAAAAAAAACTCAAATACCAAGCTGTTGCGTTGGAGTCTAGCCTTGCAGGATTCTGATTTTTGTGTGGTTCACAATAAAGGGAAGGACAACATACTAGCTGATGGATTGTCCTGGGCCTCTACACTGGAGGGGTGGACACTGGACAATGTGAGAATATATCTTGAACTGCCTTATTCATTTTCCTCTTTTATAACCAGTGTTGTTTTACCTCATGCCTTGGTTAATGAATTAAGAAAGTCTGCTGCTAGACGTATATATTCGTGTTAACTCTTTTAGTCACTTGTTTGTATAGTTTTAGCATAGAATGGGGTTAAGGTTTAATATTAATTTAGTAAATTTTTAGTCTTTTTATGTGTCATAATGTCATCCATTCCTGTTTGTAACCTTTGTAGTAGCTTAAAGATGTAAATTTGGTGTATAAACCCAGAAATTTCATCTCCTTAAAGGGGAGGGGGTCTTTCTGTGTCTTAGCAGCCTGTAAAAGTTCCATTCTGTAAGCCTGGTCCCGCACGAATTCATTGGGCCATCTGTGTGTTGTGTCACGTGACATATCATCCCTGGCATCAAGGTCAGAGCAGAACTCACTAACTGGTTTGGACATGTTCAGCTGGGCATTTGTGGGAACTTCCTCCACCCCCGCCCCCCAAAGCCTGGGAAGACTCTTTCGCTAGCTTGTGCTTGACTAGTAAGAATCACCTTGGCTTTGCGAAAGGCTTTCTGCTGTAACGCCAGGGGGGTAAGAAGCGGTCTTTTGTCTTCCTCTGCTTTCCTTTTGCCCTTTCCGTTGTCGGTTTTGGATTGCCGGCAGCTCTCTGAGGTCCTTTTCTATGGAAGTCCCGTGCCTATAGATGGGTTTGGCCAGCTTTATTGTTTCATCCCGTAAGTACTGTTTCCAAACTTGCCTCTTATGCTGTTTGGCTCTTTGGTAGCTCCCTTTCCCCTTCCATAAATAAACTTACCACCTATCATAATCTAATGTGTGCGCTTCATTCATTCCAAATAAGCCTTGGTCCGAAGTCCAGAGCTTTCCTCTTGGTCATCGCTTGCTACTGTTTAAGTTTCAGGCGTAGGGGACTCTGAAAGAGAAGGGTGTTGGTGTGGGCCCTGGTTCCATAAGCCTTAAGTATGGCCTGTAAGGTCTGAGATCCCCTGGCTCAGGCTGAGTTGGACGCAGAGGGGTGGTGGCAGCCTACCTCGCTGGGTTGGTGTTCAATCCAAGCAAGCTTTCCCTCCTGCCTACGCTGCCAGGAGTTAGGGCACCCACCCCTTTCTCCCTCCCTCCACACAGTGTATGACTACACTGTCATTCGGGAATCTAACCCCACCCCAATGGGAATAACAACTCTGGGCAACTTTATAGGACTGCTGTAACCCGCTTTCTCAACCGCAGCCCTGCTTCCTGCAATATGGGTAGAATAATGATGAACTTTATCTGCATATAAACTCGGGGGAAATATTAACAGATCTGAGTTAGAAAGATCATGAACTCCTGTCTTTCCTGCTAACTTTTGGGTGTTGGTAGACACGCTATGGCCCAATCTCAGCTACTCCTGGATTTCTAAACTGTTTTTATGAGACTGCAATTACTTCCGAACAGGGAAGACCCCAACATGGCTTAAAAATGAACCACAAAATTCTTTCTCCAGATAGTCAGATAACTACGGCTTCATTCATTGGCTGGAAGCACTGAAAGACTAGTTTGTCGCAAAATGAATGGGCTGCACATTTTGCCTCATAAGAGCACCAGAAGAGCCCCGGGGCTGGGCCAGACCAAGGGGGGGTCCATCTAGTCCAGCATTCTGCTCACACAGTGGCCAACCGGCTGCCCACAGGAAACCCACAAGCAGGACATGAGTGCAGCAGCACCCTCCCACCCATGTTCCCCAGCAACTGGAGTACAGAGGCATCCTGCCTCTGATACTGGAACCTCATATCTCAGGTTCCACAAGGGGAGATACTTGCTTTTTTTTAAAGGAAAGCTGGAGATCTGGAGATCATGGCCCATCCAGAGGGCAGGGGCAAATGGCCCCTTCCTGCAGGTTGCAGATCTAGATCTCCTTGAGCCTAGCTCTGAGCACCGTGATGATGCCACCATAACTAACTGTGGGTTCGCTGCACACACACACATGGGCATTGCCTCCTAAACTAAAAGCACAGGGAATGCCTTGCACATCGTGTGGTTTCTGTGAAGCCATTTGTAACAGTGAGAGGAGGAGTAGCCCAAGGGAGCCTTTCTGTTAGTTTAATTAAGCAGAAAGTATAATGGGATGATTAATTAAGAACTCTTTTGTATGGCAGAAGAATATTTGGGACCGATCTTTGTGAGGATTCAAGGCCTTAAATGAGGAGGAATCAAAACACACGTTGGTTCTTTGTACAACTAGGTGGAAATCACTAACCCTTGCAGTCTAACCTACCTCAAAGGGTTGTTGTGAAGATAAAATGGGGGACGGGGGGACCCTGGCTGCCTTGAGCTCCTTGGAGGAGAGGTGAGATATAAACGGAATCAATAAATAATGCACATTGGCTATCCTGAATTAACTATACCATTAGAGAAAAGGTGATTGAGGAGAGGCATGACAGAGGTGTACAAAATTATTCATTGTGTGGAGAAAGCAGAAAGGGATACATTTTTCTCTCTCTCCCATAATACTAGAACCCAATGGGAGCTTAATGGGAGATTAAGGACAGATAAAAGAAAGACTTCTTCACAAAGTACATAGTTAAACTATGGGATTTGGTGTAGTGACGGCCATCAGTTCAGATGGCTTTCAAAGGGAATTGGAAGATGATCAGTGGCTACTAGTCCTGATGGCTCTATGCTACTTCCAGTACCAGAGACAGTATGTCTATGTACACCCGTTGCTGGGGAACATGGGTGGGAAGGTGCTATTGCCCTCATGTCCTGCTTGTGGGTTTCCCACAGGCAGCAGGTTGGAAACAGAACGCTGGACTAGATAGTCTGATCCAGCATGGCTCTTCTTATGTGTAAAGTTTTCAGGCCTTTCACTGAATGTGGATTGTTTTCTTTTGCAAGGTTTAACTAGGAACAGGCAAATGTTATTGCATTCCTTTATTTTTCTCTGGGTTTGCTGTGTACTCATTTTCCCTCCAACACTTGGGCTCTGATCCTGCCCTTTAACTAACCCATGTTGTCCCCACAATATCCCTCTGAAGTAGGTTAGGCTACGAAATCGTGATTGACCCAAGGCTACCCCATGAGCTTCATGAATGCGCAGAGAATTCACCCGGTTCAAAGACCAGCCCACTACGCCACCCAGTAACTCAAGGTAGCTGCAAGGGCAGTCTTCTTTGCTCATGATGAGGAACCAAGTGGGCCAAACATCTTCAAGAATTCTCCTATCTTTGTAAACAATCAACTGCAAAGACTTTTCCAAGGTCTTCTGTGTGTGAGTGGCATGCTTGTGGTTCTGTAGAGCACCTCCTTTGCATGCCGGAGCACGGAGGCCTCATCTTCAAGGCCCAGCATCTCAAGGTAGGCCTGGGAAAGACTCCCATCGGAAAGCCCCGGAAGCCACTTCCTAAGACCACTTCCTATGCTCTTGGCCGTAGAAGAGCATGGCAGCAGCACTTCCTGGTAGATTGTGCCCTTAGCCAGGATGGGCTCAGAGGGAAGGCAAGTGGCTGAGATGAAAATGATGCAGATTGGGGTGAAATATCCTCAGAAGCAAAAGTGGAACTGAGGAATGAGCAAGGCTGGGAAGGAGGGAACTTTCCCCGTGATTTGTGCTTGACATGAGTGATGTTCACCTTTTTCTTTGGTGACACATCAAGCCATAAAGAGGGATGCACGTTAAAACACTGAGTATTATGCTGGGGTGTATTTCACTGGGCTGTTCAGTTGTGTCATCCGATAGTGTAAATTAAATCTCCATAAACCCACTAAGCAGATCTGTGCATCATTGAAAGCAGACAGAAAGAATGAATTATCATACACAACAGGCCATCAGTCTCCCACTTTATTACATTATAACGTCCCCCTGATTGAATTACTGCAGCACAAACGTCTCTCTGCCCCCCCTCCCTCCATGCTTGCCCATGTTTAATGCATGAGGCACATCTGCTCCGGTTCGACTGGCAAGCCTTCCTTAGGCCCTTCTCCGGCACTCCTCAGCCCTTCCTCGCCTCTCATGCAGCTCTACTGTCAGCCGGCAAAGGAGCAGGCGGGCCTGGGTCGTGGGGTGCAGTGGCAGAGCATGTGCGTGGCATGTTGCTGGCCCTGGGCCATTTCCTGGCCCTTCCCGTTAAAAGGACCTCCGGCGGCAGCAGGGCAGGGACGGACCACACAGTATCTGAGACCTTGGTGAGCTCCTGCCCAAAGACACCGAAAGCGGCGCCGTAGGCATCGAGATATTTGGCCACCGCGTCTGACTCAGCGGAGGCGGCAGCATTGTGGATATGTGTGGAAGTTCAGCTTGGAGGAGGGAGTGGACTTTTTGTCATCTAAAAAAAATCTTAAGGAAGGGGGGGGGATCCATTCCTAACCCTATTTACAAGTTAAAAAATTAGGGGATCAGAACTGCCATCCAGATCAGCTGAGGTGTGAGGTAAGGGTGGCATTGTGGAATCACAGGAGGTCTTCAAGAGCAGCTCCAGCCAATATTCGGTTGGGTCATTAGATAGAGAGCATAGTCCATGTGGCAGGAGAAATGGCCCGATGGCCTCTTAAGATCACTCCCAGCTTTCATTCCAACGGTGCCCACCATTTGAGGTGTGTGGGGGCAGGTTTCCTCTGCAGCAAAGATCCTTGGATTGGTTTCCTGCTGCTGCTAGCAGAGGCGTTGCATGTGGCATCCCATGAGATCCCTTCCAGGGCCATCTGTTCTGCTCTGGTTTTTCAAATAGATGAATGAACACTCCCTCAGAGATTCCTGCTTTCAGCTGACTAGAAAAATGGAGGGGGTGTGATATGTGTCTACGCCACATGCTTGGCCTTTATATAGAGCAATCTGCTTTCCTTCTACTTTGCATGCATCTCCTGAAACTTTGGCTTTCACATGTATGCATATTAAAATTATTCAGAGCCATAAACATCAGAACCGGCTGACTTGACTGCTTATGGTTCCTGATCTCATCTCCGGCAATTGCTTCATGGGTCACTTTGTGGAGAAACGAAAATTACTCAGAGGGGGAGAAAGTTGGGAGGGGTGGGGAAACTCAGCTCTTTAAAACCTGAGCGGGAATGACTGTACATTGTATATTATGCTCTCTTTCCTCTAACGCCGGGGTGGACAATCCATGTCCCTAGAAGCACGTGTGACTCTGAAAAACCCTCAGAATGCCACCTGTGCAGACCTCTGGCGAGAACACAAAGTCCCTCTTCCGGCAGCCTGATGGGCTGGAAGGGCGAGGGAGAAAGAATGAGGCACTAGAGAGGGGGGAGAGGGGGAGAGGGGGTTTCCCTGCCCACGTGTGGCCTTGGCCCCGTCCCACTACTGGCACGTGTGAGTGTGTGAAGCTGCCCGAGGCAGAAAAAAGGTCCCCCACTCCTGACCCAGTAAACTGTAGAAGAGGCATCCTTCTCCCACGCTCCCCTTCCTGAACAGTGGTGGATGCTCAGAACAGCGTGATGGGTATTTTATTTATATCTCAGATTTATAAGGCAATCTTTTTCTCTAGGAAACTCTAAATCCCAGAAAGCATTAAAATCACCTTAAATACCTGTAAAATACAGCCCATATCATGAAACATTTATCCTGAAAAGGAGATGGCATTTAGTTTCCTTCAGAGGGCGAAGCCCTGGAGACTTAAGGCAGTATCCAGCTCGACACTAGTGCTAACATAAATTGCATTGCACTCGCACAAGCGACCTCTAGCGCTACAGCAGTTGCATTTGCTGGCGCAATGTGTTATCCGGGGAAACCCAGCATGGCAGCAAATGCTATTGGTGTTGCACTAGAGGTCATTTACTCTAGCGCATTGTGCAACATAATTTATATTAGCACAATGGCAGATTGGATACTGCCCTTAAGAGTCTTTGTAATAAAATGTACCAGTTGGGCAAGGGTTATAAGGGTGCAGAAGCAAGCACATTGGCAGTACCAGATTTGAGCAGCAACAGTCCCACTTGCCAAAACCCAACTGCTTCTTTCAGCTTCTCTAACTTACTCATACATACATACAGAAACATGCATGCACACAGTAGCAGACAGCCTGGGTGAACTACTTTCAGCCCACTACAGATGGTTGTTTTAGATAATCAGATCAATATTTAATGTCCTAGATACCCTACCATTTGAAAATTCCATTTTCTAAGCCTAGAGCAGTACATTTTAACACACACACATATATTTTTTTATCACAGTTAGACTGCATCATGGGTTTCATAGTTATTAAGATCAGCCGCTGTACCAAGGATTGGAAAGTACCCCAAATAATGCCAGTTTTTATAAAGGTATCCAGGGGACCTAGGGGATTACAGGCAGGTTAGTCTAACTTAAGCATATAGAAGAACAAGCTTTGCTGAGTAAGAATCAACATGGCTTTCCGCAAATGAAACTCCTGCCTCACTAACTTTTTATAGTCCTTCAAGAGTGTCAACAAGCATGTGTGTAAGGGTGAGCCAGTCAAAAATATTGCCTTTGAATTTCAAAAAGCTTTTGACAAAGTTCTTCACCAGAGTGAAGTTCCAAGTAAACATAGTAGTCATGGGACAAGAGTCCAGGTCATCTTAGGGATCAGTGAATGGATTAGAACAGGAACCAGAAGGTAGGAGGGAAATAAGTAGCGGGGCCCTCCAAAAACCCGTGTTGGGACCAGTGCTGCTTTTTATATTCATAAATGATCTGGATTTAATGATAAGCAATGAGATGACCAAGTTTCTCTCTGATCTTACTGTTTACACCCACACAAAAACACCCACCCTGCCACACCCACACACCCATGTGTGTGTGTGTGTGTGTGTGTGTGTGTGTGTGTATATATATATATATATATATATGTATGTCAGGATAACACTTGCATCTGATGAAGTGGACTACAGTCCACAAAAGCTTATGCTATAAGAAATGTGTTAATGTTGAAGGTGCCACAAGAGAAGAGTCTTTGTTGATTACTGAAAGCCATTTGCCAGCTATTTCACTATTGCACAGTGTTGAATATTCAGCACTCCAAATGTTGAAGTGATTATTTCTCACTTTTAGTAGAACTTTGGCAAGCCGAGGTCAGAATTTTCCCTGCCAAGAGGATTGCTACACCAGATAGACAAAATTGTAGGGAAGGGCACTTGGTTGACGAGTTAGAGGTGGTTTGGGGAGGAGGATGGGTTAAGCCGGTGGGTCCTGTCTGTCCATGTCCCGGCCTGCAAGAAAACTCCAGTGCAGACTGTGGAATCCAAAATGAAATGGCAGATCGGAAATAGCTCCGGAGAGAGATTAAGATGACGTCTTCACAAAAGGGGTGGCTTGAAAGGTGAAGGAGGAAGCCCAATGCCCTCTCATGTCAGCAGAGATGGGGACTCGGACTCGAGGACTCGACTCGTGAGTCGGACTGAGTCCCCCCTCTGACTCGAGTCGCACTCGAGTCCCAATATTTTTAATGGGACTCGAGACTCGACTCGGGACTCGAGACAAAGGACTCGTCAACATCCCTGCTTGATGCCACCTGCACGTGCTGCCTGGACCTAGTTGCAGTAACAATCCAAGTTTATTTTTTAAAATCATTTTCCTAATGCAACCTTTCAGACATTTTGGGTTTGGCTGCCTCTGCCTGCCTGCCTGCCTTGGGGTTCCCTGCCTCCTCTACCTGCCTGGTTATTTTGGGTTTGTCTGCCTGGTCTGTTCTTGCCAAAATCAGTGGCAGAGTTTTGAGATAAAAAGGCACAATTGTGCCTAGAATTTATTTAAGCCACACATCTGAAGTAGACTTATTTTGTTGGGAAAACCCCCCATTGATTTAATAGGGACTCGTGGAGTCAGCTTTGGGAGTGACTCGGGACTCGCGACTCGTGAGTCACCATTTTGGACCAAGGACTTGGACTCGGACTCGAGACTCGGGTCCAAAGACTCGTGACTCGACTCGTAACTCGAGACCAAGGACTCTCCAACATCCTTGCATGTCAGTAGGGCTTCCTCAAGGGAAAGCCCTGGTGGATTGTGGCCACTTACCAGCTGCCTTCTTCCTGAAACCAAACTGGCAAACGGGATACCACTCTCACCTGCACACCGAGGATTCCAGTCCAGGCCATGTCCTTTGGCAAGACACAACTTTTCCCAAATACCGTAAGCTGTCTCTGGCCGCCTTTGCATCATGTTTCACTGCTCCAGGTTAGCAACAATTAGTTCAATCCCAACCACTAATTGTTATTTTATTGGAAAGAATAATTGTTTCATTAAAGCCTCCCCACTGAGAACTCTTGTTAGAATAAAGTTACAGTATTATTGCATTTGCCAATTAGCGCAGATTTATATTCCGGCTCCACCAGCTGTGTCTTGCGGTAGTTCATCAGTAGACAGCACCATGCCCACCCCCCTGCTAGCCCACCCCCCATTACAGAATCCCATTCCTCCCCCCCTTCATACTCTACCCTCCCTGCTTAATATCAAACAGAGAGCAAGGATGGGACAGCGAACCCCACGTTGGCTGTCACTTACATGTTGGTCTCTCCAAGTCTATGAATTTCTTCCCGGGGAAGACGGCCCTTGGCCTCCCAAAAGAGTGTCGAGAGAGCACAGGCAAAAGTACAGTCCTGACTGAGGCCCCATTGCAATGAAATTCAGAAGCTGGGGGTATCTGCTGAGTACTGGTAATCCTCAATGGGTTATTCATTTAATTTAATTTAAATACCTCCCATTGATTACCATTTTCAAAGCAGTGTTCAAGGTTAAAAAAACTAAACAGATCACATTGCATCAAAATCATAAAACAATTTACAGCCAAGCAATATAAAACATTTTAGCAATTCGATTTCCAAAGGTACACAAAAAAGAGAGCTGGTGGTAAATTGGCCTCTAACAGGAGCACAAACCAGAACTTAAGGGGTTAAACCAAAAAAGGCCCTGCACTTTGTGGACGAGAACCTAACCTCCATCCAAATGATACGTTAAGCAAGGCCTCGTGGATAAATCTTAAACATGTGTGTGTAGTACGGGGGGCGCGGTTTCCATACAGGAGGAGACCTCCCTGAGAGAACCAGGACCTGTAATGTTCGGGGATGGATACTGGGGTAAAAATGCTGTCAATAAATAAATGGGCCAAGAAAGAATTGACAGTCACTGCAGATGTATTGCAACAGGAGAAATATGAGCTATGCTGACTTGCAGCTGTTAACCATCAAGCAGCAGGATGCTGTGCCAGCTGATGCTTCTGGACTGTCTACAAGAATAGCCCCATCCAGAGTGCATTACAATGACATAATATAGATGTTCCCAAATCATGAATGAGACCAGTGACATTTCTATCTTCCAGTAACTGGCAAATCAGCCAAAGCTGGTAAAAGGCATTTCCAGATCCAAAAGCCATGCTGGAGATCCAGAGGCATGCCCAAGCTACAGGCCCAGTCCTTCCTGGAGAGAGTGATGCTGTCCAGAACAGAAGTTCCCCTGCACCATCCACAACTGTCTGTTCCACTCAGTCCGCCCTTCATTGACTCTGTCTTGTCTGGATTTTTTAAATGATCCATCCTCATCCAGTCAATGACTGATCCCAGAAACGCATTCAAGGATGTCACACAATCTCCTCATGTGGATTTGATGAAAAGAGGAAGTAGAGCTAGGTGTCATCAGCATAATGATGGCAGAAACCCTGTAGCCCAAGACAATGTCCCACAGCAATTTCATGTAGATGTAAAAGCACAGGAGACACAGTTGAGGTACCCCAAGGGCAACTCTCATGGTGAGGAAAATTTTCCCAGTACCATCCTCTGGAACCTAACCTCCAGAAAGGAGTAGAACTACTGCAAAATGGTGCTCCCAACCCAGAAAGGCAGCCCAGAAGAATGCTATGATAAGTGGTATTGAAAACCATTGAGATGTCTAGGAGAACAAGCAGTCAGTCAGTCAGGCGATCACTCGTGACCGAGTAAGATTGTCTTCCAGGATAAAAATTTTTTTACAAAAAGGAGATTTTAAAAGGAGGAAAATTCTAAAGAAAATAGTGTAGACCAGTGATGGCGAACCTATGGCACGGGTGCCACAGCTGGCACGCAGGGATCTCTCTGTGGGCACTCGAGCCATTGGTCACCAGATCGCAAAAAGACTGTCCCCTTCTGCAAAACACTAATGATTTTGTTCTTTCTCACAGTGTGGAACAGAATGATTTTATTCTAGAATTCCTGTTACAGAATTCTTTTCTACATTGTTATCACATTTAAAAGATTTTGAAGAATGATGCACAGAGCATGGCTTGGATGTAAAGCCCTAACAGTTGACCTGAGTGCTACATGTGTTGCTCTCAAACTAACGGAGTATGAGCCAAGGTTTGACAAATTATCAGCATGCATGCAATAGCAAAAATCACATTAATTGTACAAAAGCATGCCCAATGCAAACTTTTACCTAATGCAGTGTTTGCAGTCCAATACATAAAGTGTTTAAAATGTGTCAAGCACGGTCGTTTAGTTTTCTTGTTTATCTTGCTCATCCTAGTACAGGTTGACTTTTACTTTTACTAATCCGACACCTGTAGAAGCAGGGAAAGGAACCCGGGGTAAAGCTTGCCCCATACTATTTCAGTCTGGCATATAATCATATTACAAGTTGAGAATCCCTTATCCAAAAATACATGTGCCTAATTATTTTAAAAGTTTGTATAAATTCCCTTCAGGCTATGTGTACAATGTAGTACTATAATAATTTTTTGAGTTGATTTTTTTTCCAACAAAAAACTGTTTGTATCATTGAAAGCTCTGTTATTGTGTTTTTCTTTTAAGACAAAAGATGTTACCGTAATTAGTTCGGACAACTGTATGAGTTGTTTTTCTAAAACTAAAACCTCGGTATTCAGGTTTAATTGCAGTGTTGGCACTTTGAAATAATTAAGTTGGTTTTGTGTTGCAGTTTGGGCACTCGGGCTCAAAAAGGTTCGCCATCACTGGTGTAGACTCTAGCGATGGGTCCGTAAGTGACTGTGGAGGCCAATTCTAGATCCACACAGCTTCCCACAGTGAGGACACAGATTACCAGATGGAAGATGGTCCTGTAAAGGATTCATTTGACGTGCTTTTCGCTTAGCACGTTTCTCCCTTTCACCTTGCACTCGGGCTTCTTCAAAGTCCATGGAACCTTTGTGAAAGGCCAACCTCCAGTTAGATCGTTCATGGGCCAGAGCTTCCCAGTTTTTGATGTTTATATTGCATTTTTTTAGATTAGCCTTAAGAACATCTTTAAACCTCTTATATTGACCACCGATATTCCGCTTTCCATCCTTGAGTTGGGAATAAAGTAACTGCTTTGGGAGACGGCAGTCAGGCATTCGAACAACATGACCGGTCCACTGAAGTTGGACCATTGACCACCGACCAGTGTGAAGAAAGGCGTTTCCATTCCAAAAACCAGCCAAGACTGAAATGTAATAATGAACTCACCCATGGAAGCTCAGATGGGAGTTCTCCCTTAAAATGAACTCTCCTTCCGCGTAAATGAGCTTTTATGCATGTGCAATATCAAAGTGCATCTTGGGAGCTGTAGTTTGGAAACACATTGTGCATCGTGGCATCATGTGTTATGTACCCCCTTCCTGACGGGCTGTTTTCACGTGGCCTCTCACAGAAACACTCCGCCCGTCAGCAAGAGTAAGTAAAGTGCATGTTTATGTACTGAACAAAATAAAAGAAAGTACTGTATGATCAACGAACACCCAAATCTGATCCGACGGGAGTATGAGAGAGATGTGACATCATCACAGTTTCTCATAAGCAAGAAAAGGTTTAATCCAACCAACTCGGTGCACTCGCAGAAATGGCATTTGGATACAGACTGCGCACACTCAGAAGATTGTGATGAATTCCAAACTTAATAGCGAATGCGTAAAATACTGGTCCAGGCTCGTTAAAAAGCCGAGGTTATGAATGGATGAAGTTTGACCAGCGAGCTGACTAATTACAGTGGCATCACTAGTTACAAGCCAAGAAGGGCACGGGTCAAGATGCCTTGTTGGGGATTAAACTTCTCCGAGCACCTTGTCCTCAGATGGAATCAACTCAACTCAAATGGATCCAAGCGTGAAGCTGCCATGGCTGTGGCCGAAGACACTGCAGGCAATCGAGAAGCCCAGCTCACGCCGATCTCCAGGATGGTCAGCAGAGGCTGCTGGGAGAGTATGCACATGGCCTGCTACCTCACCAAACCTCAGCCCTTTTCGCCTGCTGGTGAGGGGGTCAAAGATCCCAGCAGATCCAGTGGATCCACTCTCTCCCCCCTCTGCTCAGTCTCAGACCTGTGAGTGACAGGTTGCAGTCCACACACATCAACCATGAGCGAAATCGAGCCCTGATGCTGAATCTAAAGCCCAGGTTCTGGGAACGCGAGCAGGAGGGTGCGGTGTTGGCACTCGTGTCCTGCCTGCGGGCTTCCCAGCGGGGCACCGGCTTGGCCTCTGTGAGAACAGAACGCTGGGCCAGAGAGGACTTTGGTCTGCTCCAGAAGGCTCTTCTTGCATGCTTCTGCAAACTGCTTCTCCCTTCGATTCCATCTGAAAAAAAGGAGCCACAATATTCAGTGTTCCGGTGCCAAGGGGGAGTTTCCAAGTTTACTTTCATTAATTATTCTTGCTTACCATGTTATCTGCATTAAGAGGAGCTTAATTGCTTCGCTAATAGAGTATGCTCCTTCTATCTGATCCACAGCTGGGCCCCGGCCACTTCTGAGGATGCCGTTTGACTCAGCAAAAATTTCTCTGTGACTGGCAAGAGGGAGCAGCTGGGAGCCGCGGAAGGGGGAGGCAGTGCTGCCTCCTGCCCCACCGGCACCCGCATTTCACCAGGGATGTTGAAGAGTCCTTGGTCTTGAGTCACGAGTCGAGTCACGAGTCTCTGGACCCGAGTCTCGAGTCCGAGTCCAAGTCCTTGGTCCAAAATGGTGAGTCACGAGTCATGAGTCACTCCCAAAGCTGACTCCACGAGTCCCTATTAAAATCAATGGGGGTTTTTTCCCAACAAAATAAGGCTACTTCACACTCAGAGCAGCCACACAGAGTAATCTCAGGTCCTTCTTCTGCCTCTCCCAAGTACGCAACACATCAATCAAAATAAATCTTGGCACACTGTTGGGGCTGCACTCCTGGTAGCCGTCCATAGTGGCCAAGCAGTGGCACACCTCGCTTCCATGCGCTCTTCGCCGGCAATCACGCTCCTCTCCACTCCTTCTGGCACAGCCCAGGGATGTTGAAGAGTCCTTGGTCTCGAGTCCCGAGTCGAGTCTCGAGCCCCATTAAAAATATTGGGACTCGAGTCCGAGTCGAGTCAGAGGGGGGACTCAGTCCGACTCACGAGTCGAGTCCTCGAGTCCGAGTCCCCATCCCTGCATTTCACCCACGCAGCTACTTTCCCTGTCGGGCAATTCTGCCCTGGAATACCTACAGCGGCTGCTATTTTTATTCTCACCTGTAAAATGAATTATTGTGGTGGGAACTTACAGATTGGTCTTAACCTGCTCTCTTGGAAGTAAGCCCCACTGATTTCAATGCAAAGAAGGTGGTGGCAGGGATCTAGCCCTTTCCTCCCTACAGTCCCACAGCAGTCTTGAGAAAAATCCTTCTTCTGGAGGCGCTGTCTGCATTGGGAGGAATTCCTCCATCAGCGCCGGGGGGGGGGGGATTTCCTCCTAAAGCAAATACAAGTGACAGAAGAGGAACAGGGGAGGGCTAAACTCCCCCGCCCCGGCCTGCTCAGACCTTATTGATCATCAGTCACGTAAGCATCCAGAGGCAGGATCAAGCGGGGGGGGGGGAGGTCTTGCCACTCTGGGTGTGCCCTAACCACCCCACACCCAGCTTTCACTTTTTAAAAAAAGGCCCTAGTCCAGTGTTCTCCAATCTTGGGTCCCCAGATGTTTTCGGCCTACAACTCCTGGGGGTTGTCGGCCAAAAACATCTGGGGACCCAAGGTTGGAGAACACTGCCCTCGCAGAAGCCAAGGTAAGAGGCGAAATGTGCAGCCACCATTCTGCTCATTTGTTTTGTGAGAAGCTAGCTGGCTCCACCCTTTTCCGTGTTTTTGGCCAATGAATGAAGTCATAGCAATGGCGGACACACCCACTGCCGGGAGAAGGAACTTCCTGGTTCATTTTTGAGCTATCATGTTGCATCTTCCTGATGGGAAGTGATAAACTGCCCCATAAAAAATGACGATGATGTGGAAATCCAGGATGTGACTGCATCTGTCACTGGGTAGCAGTGTCCACACAGCCCAACACAAAGGAGAGCAGCAAAGACAAGTGCTCAGGATCGCTCTGACTCAGGTCTCATGAAAAACATTTCCCCCGTGAGTTCGCGAACATTAAAAAAATATGACCGTGACCATATATTCAGATAAGGTTCTACCTCTCCTTCAAGTCTTCACCAAGGTTGGCCGTTGAGACCCTGTCCAAGTGCCTGGAGGCAGTGGGTGGCTGGATGGGAAGGAACATGCTGAAACTGAACCCCGACAAGACCGAGGTACTTCTGGTGGGAGACAAGGGAAGGTTAGGGGATGTTGACCTGGTGCTGAATGGCATACATCTACCCCTGAAGGACCAGGTCCGCAGCTTGGGGGTCATTCTAGACTCCCAGCTGTCCATGGAGGCTCAGGTGTCAGCTGTGAGCCGGGCGGCGCTGTATCAACTCCATCTGATGCGGCAGCTGTGCCCCTACCTTCCTAATCATCTGCTCCAATCAGTGGTTCATGCCTTGGTCTCCTCTCGCCTAGACTACTGTAATGCGCTCTACGTGGGGTTACCCTGGAAGACGGTTCGGAAGTTGCAGCTGGTACAGAATGCAGCAGCTCGCCTGGTTAAAGGCTGTTGCCGGCGTGATCACATCACTCCAGTGCTCAAAGAGTTGCACTGGCTACCAGTTGTTTGCCGAGCCGAATTCAAGGTGTGGGGGGCGTTGACCTTTAAAACCCTGTACGGCTCCAGTCCAGTTTATCTCAAGGAGCACCTCCAGCAACATCAAGTAGGCCGCTCAACAAGATCCGCCACGGATGGCTTTCTCCCTGTCCCATCAGCCAGAGAAACCAGGCTGGTGGGGACTAGGAGGAGGGCCTTTTCTGTGGCAGCCCCCAATTTATGGAACTCTCTCCCCAGTGACCTCCGCCATGCCCCTTCCTTGATTAGCTTCCGCCGGGCATTAAAAACGTGGCTTTTCAGGCGGGAATATGGGGTGGGTTAGGATTTTTAAGTTTTGTACTGTTTTTAATTGTGTTTTATACTGTGTGTGTGTGTGTGTGTGTGTGTGTGTGTGTGTCCCTTGTATTTTATTGCATTGTACATCGCTCAGAGTGGCTGGATGTCAGGCCAGATGGGCGATTCATAAATATGCCCATACTGCAGAAGGTGGGGCTGTGGCTGAGGGCATGCGGGTTACTCCAGCCCTGCGACGCAGCCCAATTTTGTTGTACCCATTTCCTGACAGGGGAAGTGGTGTGTGACAACCTTCCAGTGTTGCTAGCCAGTCTCCTGGTGTATAGGTGTTTTTTTTTTTAAAAAAAGGGGGGAAATGCAGGAGGTGGCTGTGACGTTGTTTACAGCAGCAGTGGTTGTGATATATGTAGGTGTATGTCAGTTTAAGGGAGCCTGTGAGCCTTCATCATTTCTCATTCATCCTGGAGGCCTGTGTGTGTGCCGACGTCTCCCTCCATCTCTCAGTGCAGGCCTTGGAGCTGAGGCTGGGCGACATGCAGCTCCTCAGAGCTTCGTAGTTCTTCGAGTATGACAGTAATGGACAGCCCTGTTGTGAAGGTACCTGAGCCGCTTGTGTGTTCCATGGAGAACAGAGCCCAGAGATGGACCCCACGCGCAGCAAGTTAGCTCTCCCAACCCCATCAACCATGCCCAAGAGAGAGACATTATAGCCACGAAGGGAGCCCGGGAAAGAACGGATGGTTTTAGCGGCAAATGGAATGATGTGGACTAGACAGAGTGAAGTCTAATCAAGCTAATCAAGGAAGGGGCATGGCGGAGGTCACTGGGGAGAGAGTTCCATAAATTGGGGGCTCCCACAGAAAAGGCCCTCCTCCTAGTCCCCACCAGCCTGGTTTCTCTGGCTGATGGGACAGGGAGAAAGCCATCCGTGGCGGATCTTGTTGAGCGGCCTACTTGATGTTGCTGGCAGGGATGGGGACTCGGACTCGGGGACTCGACTCGTGAGTCCGACTGAGTCCCCCCTCTGACTCGAGTCCCACTCGAGTCCCAATAATTTATGTGGGACTCGGGACTCGACTCGGGACTCGAGCCCAAGGACTCCTCCGCCTCCGCCCTCGCCTCCGCCTCCGCCGCCCTCGCCCTCACCACCACCTCCTCCTCCTCCTCCTCCTCCGCCGCCCTCACCTCCTCCTCCTCCTCCTCCGCCTCCGCCTCCGCCTCCGCCGCCGCCGCCGTCCTCGTCGCCATCGCCGTAGCACACAGCACGCCGCGTCACGCCGCCAGCGCCGTCACTCTGTTTTTGGCGGGAGGAACCACAGCAACCCCGCCAAAAACAGAGCGACGCCGCTGGCGGCATGCCGCGTCACGCCGCTAGCGACGCCGCTCTGTTTTTGAACCACAGCAACCCCGCCAAAAACAGAGCGACGCCGCTGGCGGCGTGCTGTGTGCTACGGCGATGGCGACGAGGACGGCGGCGTGCTGTGTACTACGGCGTGCTGTGTGCTACGGCGACGAGGATGGCGGCGGCGTAGGAGGAGGAGGAGGAGGTGAGGGCGGCGGCGGCGGCAGCGGCGGCGGCAGCAGAAGCGAGGGTGGCGGCGAGGGCAGCGGCGGCGGCGGAGGTGGAGGAGGAGGTGAGGGCGGCGGTGGCGGCGGCAACAGAAGCGAGGGCGGCGGCGAGGGCGGCGGCGGAGGTGGCGGAGGTGGAGGTGAGGGCAGCGGAGGTGGAGGCGAGGGCGGCGGCGGCGGTGGCAGAGGCGAGGGCGGCGGCAGCGGTGAGGGCGGTGGCGAGGTGAGGGCGGCGGTGGCGAGGTGAGGGCGGCGGTGGCGAGGTGAGGGCGGCAGCGGCCCACGGAGGGAGCAGGAGGGTCTCCGCGGGAGGAAGGGCAGCTCTTCTTCCTCTCGCGGAGACCCTCCTGCTCCCTCCATGGGCCGCCGCTTTGGGAGGGACTCGGGACTCGACTCGAGTCACCATTTTGGACCTCGGACTCTAGACTCGACTCTAGACTCGGGTCCAAAGACTCGGGACTCGACTCGGGACCAAGGACTCTTCAACATCCCTGGTTGCTGGAGGCGCTCCTTGAGATATACTGGACCGGAGAAACAACAGAGTGGGAGACCTCATATGCACATTTCTAGAAGGCTAGATCTACTCATCGCAGTAGGCCTAGTGGGTCACTGCTCACCTATCTCATCTACCAGAAATGGTATGCCTATTCTCTGACACTACCAGAGCTTTTTTTTAAAAAAAAGAGAAAGAGAGAAAGAGAGAGAGAGAGAGAGAAAGAAAGAAAGAAAGAAAGAAAGAACGAACAATCAGACACAAAACCTGCAGTTCCAGGGGGGAGGGAAATGCATGACTCCAAAAGGACATTGGTGCAGTTCAAAATTCAAGCAATGTAAAAGTTGTATTGGGTTAGCTGAAAATTGGCTGATGATAATGTGAAAAATAAAGTTGGCCATCTAGGCTCCTCTAAAATCCTAAACTCTTATCAAGAATGCCCCTTTCTCCTCACCTCAAAATACACTCTCTGTGGACTCCACTGCTACTCTCCGCAGAGTATTCAGCAATGTTTCTAAGATGGAGGAAATCATTCAATAATATGGGTACTGGTAATTTATGATATACGTTTTGACTCAACAACAAAATATTAAGGGTGATAAGCTTAAAAAGCCAGAAACGACATGCTAGGTTTGATACAGACGTGAACTCCACGTGATCCAAGAAATAAGTATAATGTGTGTGCATAAAAAAAAATAAAAAAAATACGCAGGAGCAATCATAAGAGCAAAACTTGTCAACATGTACAGGCAATTATGCGCTCAGAAGGGCTGATCTCTGCCTGACGTGGCCTAAATCACTTCCAGGAACAACAGAACAGGAGCTACAAACCAGAAACATAACTTAATGCCTGCTAGTGGTTTTGAAGAGGCACTTAAGGAATTAAATCATGTTGCTATTTCTGTTTGTGGAAAAGACCTGGGAATGCTTTGCCTTCCTGGTCAGGTGAGGAAGGACTGGGCACTGAAATACTGACAACTCCTGCATATCAGACACCTGGGGGAGAGCAGTCGGGGCTGAGCTGAGATGAATGACGAGAGTTGCCCTGTGCAGGGGGCAACTGGCAGTTGAATCTTACTTCAACCCCAGCAACAAGAAAGTGCACCTGAGGGCAGCAGCCTGCCGTAGAATTGGGCACGGGCAGGACCGGTGCAAGGCAGCTTGGTGCCCTAGGCAAGAACAGATATTTAGTGCCCCCCCTTCCCATTTGAGAGCGCTGTACTTTTTTTCAAGGCGTTTCTGGCGCCCCCTTTAGCCTTGCGCCCTAGGCGGCTGCCTAGTTGGCCTAATGGTAGCACCGGCCCTGGGCACGGGGCAGGCTGAAAGGCACGTGTGCGGCTACCCTCCAACCCCTCACCAGTGCTTCCCGCCCACGGCGTCTGCTGCTTGAGGCCACGCAGGGCCAGCGCTGTGTTCAAATGGCCTCCTTCCTTGCTTATTGTTATGCAGAAGATTCCAGGGCTCCACCTTGTCTGAAAACTATGTCCTTTGACCAGGAAGCACTGACTGCCTCCATCCCAGACGGGCATGGACTGATGGCTCTGCCAGTGGAGAAAAAGCTCCCTCTACAGTCTTAGAGGCACTCTCCTGTATTATATGGCCACTGCTCTGTTAAAGAAATCAGTTGACAAAATCAGCAGATCAGCTCTAGTCAGGGCCGGTGCAAGGCAGTTTGGTGCCCTAGGCAAGATCAGATATTTAGCGGCGCCGCCCCCTTCCCACTTGAGCCCTCCCTCCCTCCAGCCCTATGCCCATTATGAAATAAATTTCCCTCCCTGGGAACTGCCGAGCCCCATAGAAAAACTTTGTGGACTTTGAGACTTTTCCGTTGTGTTCACGCGGAAAGCAAAGAGGCAACATCAGCCCAGCTATGCCAGGAACTCCCAAGGGCCTTCTCCTACTCCATATATATATATATATATATATGTAAAAGTCTGTCTCCTCCTGCAGGCAGCACAAGGGATATGAAAAAAGGATGTGAGAGAGGTGTGGTGGCGCTACCTTTGAGGAATAGAGACAAAAGGGCGTCTTGCAGCCTGTCCTACCTCGCAGGGTGGAGGTGAAGAGACACCGGTTTGACTCATACACCTTCTGGGTTGCGGGAATGCATGTAGTAGAAACATAGCAAAGAGAGAGCCCATGGATCATCTGGTTCAAATTTCTGCTTCCCCTCCTCTCTCTATCACTTTGTTGCAATATTTCTTTATCAGAATAAAGTATATTATCCTGTCTTTTCCTTTACCAGCCTAGTGCTCAAGGCAGACAACAATATTCAAAGTACAGTAAAGCAAACATCAACAGCTCAGGGTACAATCCTACGCACATTGAGGCAGAAAAAAGCCCCGCAACTCCCAGCATTCACCAGCCAGCATGGCTGGCTGTTGGAATGCTGGGAGTTGCGGGGCTTTTTTCTGCCTCAATGTGCGTAGGATTGCGCACGGCTGGCTGGGGAATGCTGGGAGTTGTAGGACTCCCCCCCGCTCCAAACACGCGTAGGATTGCATCCTAAAAGCATTTAAAACCAAAACACAGAAACAGCATGGTAAATAATTAAAACATTGGAGCCCCAGCTAGCTTAAAATACCTTTCCCGCCCTCCCTGGTTGCTGGAAATAACCGCTTTCAGGGGACGTTGAGCTGGGGAAGGCGAAGCAGGTGTTTGCAGGTGCATCCTTCCCGCCGCCCACCAGCCTCCCATCATTGGCCTCCGCCAGCAGCAGCAGCTGCTGCTCCTGATAACGGGCGAGGCTTGGAGACCGAGCCCTGAGGTGGAGGAGAGAGAGGGAGGGGCGTGCTTCTTTTGCCTCGCCTTCCCCGCCACAGGACATGATTGGTAAAACAAACTTGGTAAAATATGCATTTTAGCCATTTTAGCGCTGTATTTTTTCTCCCAAGGCATTTCTGGCGCCCCCTTTAGCCCGGCGCCCTAGGCAGCCGCCTAGTTGGCCTAATGGTAGCACCGGCCCTGGCTCTTAGTTCAATCTGAACCACAATAGCACAAGAAGCCTCTTAAGATGGGACCACTCATAGCTAAGGTCTCTGCATCAGTGCTATCTACCCAGCAACCACCGGAAGCATAACAGTGATTTAGAAACATCCATAAGAACATAAGAAGAGCCCTGCTGCGTCAGACCCAGGGCCCATCTAGTCCAGCATTCAGTTCACACAGTGGCCAACCATGGGAAACCCACAAGCAGGACATGAGTGCAAGAGCACCCTCCCGCCCAGGTTCCCCAGCAACTGGTTTACATAGGCACACGGCCTCTGATACTGGAGGAAGCACATAGCAATCAGGACTGGTAGCTATTGATAGCCTTCTCCTCCAGGAATTTGTCCAGTCCCCTTTAAAACCCATCCAAATTGGTGGCCATCACTACATCTTGTGGAAGTGAATTCCGTAGTTTAACTCTGCGCTGTGTGAAGAAGTCCTTCCTTTTATCTGTCCTGATTCTCCCACCAATCAGCGTGATGGGATGACCCCTTTGGGTTCTAGTATGATGAGAGAGGCAGAAAAATGTCTCCCTGCCCACTTTCTCCACACCGTGCCTTATTCTGTACACCTCTGTCATGTCTCCCCTCACTTGCCTTTTTTCTAAGCTAAACAATCCCAGCTGCTGTAACCTTTCCTCCTAGGGGGCTTGCTCCAGCCCCTGGATCATTTTAGTTGCCCTTTTCTGCACTTTTCTCAACTCTACAATGTCCTTTTTTAGCTTAGGTGGGTGACCAGAACTGTACACAGTATTCTAAGTGCAGTCGCACTATAGATTTGTATGTTGGCACGTATATTTTCAGTTCCTTTCCTAATTATGCCTAACATGGAGTTTGCCTTTTTCACAGAAGCCACACACTGGGTCAATATTTTCATTAAGCTGTCTACCACAACCTCTTTCTTGGTCAGTCATCGCTGGCTCAGATCCCATCAACTTATATCTGAAGTTGGGATTTTTTGCCCCAACCGGCATCACTTTACACTTGCTTGCACTGACCCACATTCGGCATTTTGATGCCCATTCTCCCTTACTGTCCCCTGGAACACGTTACCCTGTAGCATGGCATAAAACAGGATGGGGAGCCAACATGTGCCAAACTAGGCAAAGACAAATTCCACCAGAAGGATTCCATTTTTCAGTTCGGTTTTACAGTGTTGAATGTCAGATTTCTGCAGAATATCTCAGTACAAATTTGAAATCTGGCCAGGCCTGTTTCCGTGCCAATTCATTCAACATTGTCAATTTATGTAAAGACCCGAGATGTTATTGCATAGAACTCTTTTGCTTACACTCACGAACGCTGCATCCTAGGTTTTATATCTACATGGCTGCTCAAACATGCTACTTCTTCTCATGTTCCTGCTGGAAATAGGTTTTATAGTCTTAAATCTGTATATTCTCTTGCACTGAGCCTTCTCTTGCACTGTATTTTGCCTTAGTATGGAACCTGATATGATAGGATTTTTGGTAAGACTAGAGGAGATTATTTGATTCACACAGTCTTTAAAACTATAATGTTATAAAAACGACAGTTTAGCAGAGGTAGAGGGGTGCAACTGGTTCTGAATGGCATTTCACACCCCATGAAGGGCCAAGTTTACAGTTTGGAGATTCATCTGGGGACTCAGTGCTGTCTTTGGAAGCAGAGGTGGCGGCGGCGGTGGCGGCGTGGAGTGCCTCTTACTGGCATGCATTGGTGACATCCAGGCTAGATTACTGTGAGTCTTTCTTTGAAGATGACCTCAGAACATCAGCTGGTACAGAATGCGGCTGCTGGGGCGCTTGTTGGGGCTGGGTAGTCAGAACATATGGCACTGATTCTGTACCAGTTGCACTGGAGTGGGTGTTTTTTCCAGGACCAGTTCAAAATGCTGGTCTTGATTATTAAAACCATTTATTTATTTATTATATTTATACCCCGCCTTTTTTCCTGCAAGGAACCCAAGGCGGCTTACATAATCCTCCTCTCCATTTTATCCTCACAACAACCCTGTGAGGTAGGTTAGGCTGAGAGTCAGTGACTGGCCCAAAGTCACCCAGTGCGTTTCATGGCCGAGCAGGGACTAGAACCCGGATCTCCAGAGTCCCAGTCCAACACTCTCACCACTACGCCACACTGGCATTGTGGGCAGGTTATTTGAAGGGACCACCTGCAGCAGCATGAACCTTCCTGTGTCTTGAGAACGGTGTTGGAGGCCCTACTATTGGTCCACCTTTAAAACAGATTAGATTGGCAGACACTAGGAGCAGGGCTTTCTCAGCAGTGGACCACTGAGTGCGCTATGGAATGCCCTCCCACAGGATGTAAGGTTGGGCCCTTCAGTTATGGCACTAAAAATGTTTTTAAAAACCTACCTGTTTCCAGTAGGCTGATATACCAACTGCATCCTTCTCTGGACAGGGATAGCCTAGCTACAATTATCCATGCTCTGGTAACCTGAATTGGCTACAGAATTGGACTCAAAGAGTGCTTATCAATGGTTCCTTCTCAAACTGGGGAGAGGTAATGAGCGGGGTACCACAGGGCTCGGTACTGGGCCCGGTGCTCTTCAACATTTTTATTAATGATTTGGATGAGGAGGTGCAGGGAATGCTTATCAAATTTGCAGATGACACAAAGTTGGGTGGAACAGCTAATACTCTGGAAGACAGAAACAAAATTCAAAGTGACCTCGATAGGCTGGAGCGCTGGGCTGAAAACAACAGAATGAAATTTAATAGGGATAAATGCCAAGTGCTGCACCTAGGGAGAGGAAACCAAATGCAGAGTTACAGAATGGGGGACACTTGGCTCAACAATACTACAAGTGAGAAGGATCTTGGAATTGTGGTAGATCACAAACTGAATATGAGCCAGCAATGCGATGTGGCTGCAAAGAAGGCAAATGCTATTTTGGGCTGCATTAATAGAAGTATAGCTTCCAAATCACGTGAAGTGATAATTCCCCTTTACTCGGCACTGGTTAGACCTCATTTTGAGTACTGCGTCCAGTTCTGGGCACCACACTTTAAGAAGGATGTAGACAAACTGGAGAGGGTTCAGAGGAGGGCAACAAGGATGATAAAGGGACTGGAAACAAGGCCCTATGAGGAGAGACTGAAAGAACTGGCCATGTTTAGCCTTCAGAAGAGGAGACTGAGGGGAGATATGATCGCACTCTTCCAGTATTTGAAGGGATGTCACACAGAGGAGGGCCAGGATCTCTTCTCGGTCATCCCAGTTTGCAGGACACGGAATAATGGGCTCAAGTTACAGGAACCTAGATTCCACCTAAAAATCAGTAAAAATTTCCTGACTGTCAGAGCAATAAGACAATGGAACCAACTACCTATGGAGGTGGTGGGCTCTCCCACTCTGGAGGCATTCAAGGTGCAGCTGGACAGACACCTGTCAGGGATGCTTTGACCTGGATTCCTGCATTGAGCAGGGGGTTGGACTCGATGGCCTTGTAGGCCCCTTCCAACTCTACTTTTCTATGATTCTATGATTCTGCTAACCTCTCATCTGGATTACTGCATTGCTGGGCTGCCTTTGAAAATGGTGTCGAAACTTCAGGTGATCCAAAACAGAGCAGCGAGATTGTTAATGGGGACTGGCCAACGTGGTCATATGAGGCCAGTACTTTCTATCTGCACTGGCTGCCAGTCCATGTCCAGGCCTGATTCAAACTGCTGGTGCTAACATTCAAAGCCCTGCACCCTGAGATCATCATCATCAGTCCTTCTCCAGGACCCAGTGCAAAGGAAGTGAGGAGGGTGGCGGCTACTAAGAAGAGGGCCTTTTCTGTTGTGGCACCCCAGTTGTGGAGTGCCCTCCGGAGAGGCTCGTCTGGTGCCTACAATGTGCTCTTTTCAGCGCCAGGTGAACACATTTTTATTTTCCATGCATTTCAGTCTTTCAGTTTATGTTGTTTTAAACCTGTTACTGTATTTTAAATCTTTGCACTGCTGCTAGGTTTTATTTTGGTTTGTATTTTTATTTCATACTGTAGTTTTAAACTTTTAAACTTTTATATTGTTTTATCTTGTATTTTCTGGTTTTAATTGTTGTGAACTGCCCAAAGAACTTTGTCTATTGGGCAGTATACAAATGTAATAAATAAATACGATTTAAAAAATAAAAAAATAATGTGGCTTTTAACTGATGGGTTTTTATCGGACATGCCGCTGTTTGGGCATTTGTACTGGCTCTCTTTTACTGTATTGTGTGTTTTGTATTCCTTGAATTTTAATATCACATTATAGTATTTTAATGCCATGCTTATACTTTTGTTCATTGCCATGGGTGGGCTTTGTCCAGAAAGGGGGGGCCTGCTCGTATTTCAAGTAAATCCAGAAGCAGAGATGGCCCCAGGGAGCTCCTGGCCACTGCTGGTGCTGCATACGCCCTAGCGGTGATTATCTCTCTAAAATCCGTGTACAGTCATGCCTTGGATTGAGAGCATAATTGGTTCCGGAAACGTGCTTGTAATCCAAAACACTCTTATATCAAAATGAAATCCCCCAAAAAAAATTTGTACAGAGATTTTTAATTTAAGCCGTACTACAGTACTTGTATTGCAAGACGTCGCTTGTATATCAAGTAAAAAAAAATTAAATAATTATTTAAAAATTTGCTTGTCTTGTAAAACGCTCTCAAACCAAGTTACTTGCAATCCAAGGTATTACTGTAACCGTAATTCATTGATTAAGAATGCTCCCCCTGTCAGGCTGGAGGTGTGAGGAGGCTGCAGTCAAGCGGCATTCGGGGGTTTATCCCCCCCCTTGTAGTTCAGACTCCTCTGGCATGAGGCCAGTCCTGCTCTACGGATATTGCCGCCAAGGGCCCGGGGGAGGGGGGGGGCGCTAAGCAAAAGGAGTGAAAAGAGACCATGCCGAGCCGAGCAATTGCAGGCAATTGTACAAATTGCCTTTTTGGAGTGCCGGGCTCATTGGAAGTGACAAGGCTTCCTCTGCCTTCATTTTAAAGCTGCGCCTTTTGTACGCTGTGCAGATGTTGCATCTCATAAATATCCACAAACCAGAGGGGGCTCATAAATAACTCACACGCAGCCAGCACGGAGGCACGGAGGCCTCTTGCCGAATGAACGACAGGCACGCCCGAGAGAAGCGACTTGTTCCCCAGCCCAACAGGACCGCTGTCAATCTCCGGTGGATCACGCTTTGTGCTCTTGCTCAGAAAATCTATTTAGTGATGCCATGTGGGAGAACCAAAGGCAAAAAGGAATATGTTGATTTTTTTTTTGATTTTATTTTTACTGCTGCTCACCCCGGGGGAAACAATTACTGAAAAGACTCTTGTCCCAGAGTGGGCTCTGATCACGATGCTGAGCCCATATCTCAGGCTGAACAGGGCCCTCTGCCTTGAATCGAAGCTTTTTTATTTCTTTTGGACCTGCCACTCCTGGAAGTTCTGGGCCCGATAATGTCACAGGTGGCCACTGCAGAGAAAGGCACTTTGAACATTCTTGGAGGTATTCTCTTAAAAAGAAAAGAAAAGTGCACAAAGCCCCGGGCTATGACTGAGCATGAAAAATGAGGTTCTGAGGCTAACCCTTTGCTTAGACAAAGCCCTGGAGCTTACGAACAAAAAACCACCAACAACAACCAAAGAGACCTTGATTGTGTTTGCACTCCAATCCTATATGCAAAGAGGTTCCGTTGGCATCTAACAGTCTATATAGAAGCAAATTGGAACTTTTGCAGCATCTGACAGACCGAGCCAGGTCACATACCTACATTTCAAAGTCTTTTCCACTCAAAGGCTGGACCTGCTCAGTCTGAATAGTCTCAGTCAGTTTCTGCCCATGTTGCGTAGCACTGTGGGAATTGCTATTTCCTGACTGTGTACAAAGCGACTGCACAGGGACTGTAGCTTGTCAGGCCCTCTTTGCTGGCTTGGCTCCCTGCCTCTTTTCTTCCTTAGGGCGTAATCCTATGGCCAACTGACTTTGTCTGGGGGACCAAAGGAGACGTCGTCGGAGTCCCCACTGTGACCTTGGAGATCCCTTCCGAGGGTGCAGCAGGGACTCCGCCTGTGGAGCGCCCTCCCCCCCTCGCAGCCAGCGTGGTTCTTTCCATGCCGGCTGGGATCTGATGATGGAAGACCATCTACGGTACCTGCATGGGGGGAGGGGCGTTACCCAGGGCGGGGAGTTGCGGAGCGAGGCACTGCCGTCCTCCGTGGAATCCAGGCGGTACCTCAGCCTCTGTGGTACCTCAGCCTCTGCTCCTCACAAGGAGGGGGAAAGCATTTAGACGACCAAAATCAGCCGTCTAAATGTTTTGGCGGGCGAGGGGAGTGCGGAGGCAGTCCTACTCCTAGCCACCGCGCTTCTCCTGCCTTACATTGGATGCCCGCAGTCCTCCGAGTTCAGGGGCTTCTGGTCACCCACATTGGATGTCGGCTGTTACGTATTTAAGACATTTTCATCCCACCTTCCTCTCAGGATAAGCAAGGCAGCAAATGATAACATCAAAAAGAGAAGCATACAACAAACTAAAAGATGCTGTGAACAACAGTGCTACAGTGGTTTTAAAACAACTCAACAATCCATCAGTCATATTAAAAAATAGCAGAGGACAAATATCATGTTAACACCCAGCATCCAAAAATGGCTCGTGGAAAAGGGGTGTTTTAGCTGCTCATCAGGAGAAACCAAGACGGGTCTGAGCGGATCGCACTTGCGAAGGTGCCTCACAGTGCAGCCGGCACCACAGCGGAAAAGGCCCTGGTCTCTCGAACCCACCCACCGTACTACTCAAATGGAGCCTCCAAGGTCGGCACAGGATTAAGCAGCAGCCTCATCCCAAGTTTCTGGTCCTCTGCTTTTGAGGCCTTGAAAAATATGCATCCCCTGCAGGTAGACTTCAATGTGTGCATTCTCTCCTCTTGGCATGCGTTCTCTTGGCTTGCATACGAACCCCAGCAGTGTATGGAGAAGATGACCGTTCGATTGCAGAAGCAATTTACATGGCAAGAAGAAGGAACTATGAAAGGGTGAGAAATGTGTTGGGTGGGTCGTCATTTTCATGTGAGCTCCCCAAATGTACACAGCACGAGCCGGAAGACAGTGATATGGTGACAGTTGCGCTTTCTGCAATGTTGCAATGCACTTCACAAATCAAAAACTGTGCACAAAAATGCATTATATTAGGGGAAATCACTAAAGAAAGTACCTGTCCGTAGGCCTACGCAGAGAGACTCACAGAGAGAACTGGTGATGATGACTTCTCATGCCCCCCCACCCCACCCCTGGCTTATGGCATGTACTGGAGCTCAATAAACCACAAATGCCTTTAGAGGGGTTGAATTCTGGGTGAACAGAAGCAAGGTAAGGAGAGTTAAAGAAAACTTTTAAAAATTATCTTATCTAATCCTAGGTGGCACAAGCTGCCCCCTTCCCCTCATGTCCATGTTTAAAATTTCTGCAAGTTTGGCAGCGCCCCCCCCCCGCCCCGCTTTAATTTCCTGGGAGAGTTTTGCTTTGTTTTTGTTTAAAACGATTTATTTATTACGATGTCAACCTTGATAGAATCAATCATTCTGCTGCTGTCAAATGGAATTACTTCCAACTGGGAGGATGTCGCTTGATGTGATGCCCAGCCTCTCTTTCTCTCCTTTTTACATAGAAATGCCCCTCTCTTCTCTCCTGGTGCTTGTTTTATGCCTCAGTATGTCAGAGGCAGCTTGTAACACATGGCTACAAGAACACCCTGGAGGACAATGTTTCCCTCAGGGACTGTATCAGCTGGCCCTACCTTCAGGCAGAGTGACTCAGGTGACAGATGGGCGTCTCCCAGGTGGGCTGCTCCTCTTGGGTTTCCTGGCTGTTCCTCTGTGTTGGGAAACTGTGTATGCCTCACACACCACTGTCCTGGGCTCCATAAACTAGCCCTACTGCCTCTCGTGTGGCGGAGGGCGCTATCCCATCGCCAGTGTTGACGTAAGATTCAGTTGCCACTCCTGCTAGCTTCTGCACATGGAATCGGGAAGGGCCGCCATTTTGTTCTTCAGCTCAGGAAGCAAAGGTTCTTGCACAGCCCTGGATGCTATGCAGTAACAGTTCGCCACATGTTGAGTGATTTAAATTAACCCTCCACATGATGGCTGTAGCATGTGCGCTAGTCGACAGTAGTTGAGTGCTAAATCTCATGTATGCATTGAAAAATTATTTGCCAAATAAGAGAATCCACAGGAGCTTCATGCACTGATTCCATTTGTTTCTGTAAGCGGCATTACATGGAGGTTTATGCTGTCAACGAGGCAAGATGCAGGAAGCATGACGTGGTGCAGTAGCACATTATGTCACTGAACATAATCCCATGGGTCTGCACAGTGAAGGAGATCAGCTAAGTTATGCAAAATACAGATCAACATGGATGAACATTTCTGGTTAGCCACTAAGTATGTTGATGTTGTTGTTTCTGCTTTTCTGTTTAAAAAACCCCAAGTGCCTAGCAAAAAGGCAAAACAAAACAATCAAAATCAAACAACATAAACTTAAAAACAATATGTTCAATACTAAAACAGCAGAACTAAAAACATCAATTTTAAAGCATCAGTCCATTAAAAAAAAGTCTGTCAAAGCAGCAGATCATGAAACATTAAAAGCATAAAATGGAAAGGTTTCCAATAAATGCCTACCAACAATAACAAAACAAAAAAAACCAGGAAGGGAGGGAGCCCGGCAGATTTCTGTGATGGAGGGCATTCCAAGTTTTGATGCCACCATCAAGAACCTTCCCCACTCCCACAGACAAGTTCATTTTCACCAACTGCATATTCATCTTCTTCCTCCCTAGAAAGGCTCTCTGCGGCTGTCTCCTCCCTCTCCTCTCTTTGGCTGCGCTCCTGTGATGTCATGGAAGGCCCAAACCTCCTGACTGAGGAAAGAGATGGCTTGACCATGGAAAGGTAACAAGCAGTGCAGTCCTTTGACTGGGAGTGAAGCCGCATGCAGGGCCTCGTAAGGACCGGCGGGACCGGCGGTGGTGGGCCAGAGGAGCACAGCCAGGCATTCGGAGCTTGCAGGAGGAAGAGCTCCGTACGAGTGTCGGAGAGCCTGCTGGCAAGGCAGCCAAAAGAAAGAACGGGGGCAGCAGAGTCCGTGGCTGAGGACGGATGCTGGGAGGAGGGACAAGGCGCAGATGAAAGGAGGGGTGTTGGCAAGAGGAGGGGCCAAGGAGAAAAGAGGGCCGAGAAAAAGTCACACGGGGCTGATGGAGACGGGGCAGCCTGTGCTGTGCAGCGGGGAGGGAGCCTTGCTGCGTGGCAAGGAGACAGTGACGACGACGACGATTCCACCACGGGCATCACGTACAGGCATTATCTCCGTAATCCTGACAACAGCCTTTTAAAAGTGGTTTCAGTATGACTGCCCCTATATTACAGATGGGGGGGGGAGCAAAGCTGAGAGAAAGAAAGGCTTGCCTAGGCCACTCCCCACCCACCCCTCACCCCCTGCCCCACACATGCGACTTCAAGTCTGGCCTGCAATTTGGCAGGGATGGGGACTCGGACTCGAGGACTCGACTCGTGAGTCGGACTGAGTCCCCCCTCTGACTCGACTCGGACTCGAGTCCCAATATTTTTAATGGGACTCGAGACTCGACTCGGGACTCGAGACCAAGGACTCATCAACATCCCTGGGCTGTTGACGAGTCTTCTGGCTGTGCCAGAAGGAGCGCGATCACCGGTGAAGAGCGCATGGAAGCGAGGCGCGCCGCTGCTCGGCCACTATGGACAGCTACCAGGAGCGCAGCCCCAATGATGTGTTGAGATTTATTTTGATTGATGTGTTGTTGTGGGGGGTTTGGGTTAGGGTCAGACATTTTGGGTTTGGCTGCCTCTGCCTGCCTGTCTGGGGTTCCCAGCCTCCTCTGCCTGCCTGGTCTCTTCTTGACCTGTTCAGCAGTTGAATTGTCCAAGACAAAGGCCTCTGCCTGCCTGCTTTGGGGTTCCCTGCCTCCTCTGCCTGCCTGGTTATTTTGGGTTTGTCTGCCTAGTCTGTTCTTGCCAAAATCAGTTGCAGTTTTGAAATAAAAAGGCACACTTGTGCCTAGAATTTATTTAAGCCACACATCTGAAGTAGCCTTATTTTGTTGGGGGGAAACCCCACTGATTTTAATAGGGACTCATGGAGTCAGTTTTGGGAGTGACTCAGGACTCGTGACTCGCGAGTCACCATTTTGGACCAAGGACTCGGACTCGGACTCGAGACTCAGGTCCAAAGACTCGTGACTCGACTCGAGACTCGAGACCAAGGACTCTTCAACATCCCTGCAATTTGGACTGGGACGTCCTGTTTCAGAGTTCAGACACTTCGCCGCCTAATCTTTCTGAGCTAATCCCAGGCCAGCTTGACCATGGAGGGATTTGAGGGCCTGAATATTGCAATGCAATAGCAACACGTTGCAAGAGGGTGGGTGGCGATGATGATGATGATGATGATGATGATGATGATGATGATGATGATGATGAAAGAGACGTGCTAACACACTCCCTTGTTTATTGGCAGCTTCCCTCTCTGTCCCTCCCTCCGTCTCCCACCAAGGCTTAGCTGAACTCCACAGAGAGGAGCTTTTCATTAGGGTAATTTCTTGGAGCTCTTGATTGGAGGTTTGACAACCTGTATAGAAACCGAGGCTGGAATGATGGATATTGAACCCGATGGGCTTGCCTCATTAGCTAACCATCACTCTGATGTATGGCCAAGAAGAGATTGATTATACATGGGCATTAATACATGGCATCAAAGGGAAGATGATGAGGGAGGGAGGGAGGGAGGGAGAGGGCGGGCGGCTTTTTGATTGAACAGGATGGTGGGGGGAAAGCAGACATGACAGATGCCCTCCCAGGAAAGTTATTGTTATACTTGGAGGGGAAACGGGGCATGAGCCACTATTTACTCACAGTAGTTGTTGAGCTGCAAAATCGGCAACAGCCTTGCAACCGTGAGTGGTATTTTCTTGTGCTTCTGTGGGCCAGATATGTGGATCGGCTTTGACGTTCAGACCCTTCCTCTGCTTGTACTCCATTTCTTGGGTGAGTGACTTGTCTTTTGACTGGCCAGGCCCCAACAGCAGCCATCATGTGATTGGCCGCACCCCTCCCCATAGGAGCCATTTTGTGGTGGGGCCCACAGCAGCTTGTCAGATTCCCAAAGGTGCCCATGGATCCAAAAAGGCTGGGGACCCCTGGTCTATATGTATGACTAAATCTGGATCCAACCCCTCATAATTTGCTGTAATGACATTAACTGGCCATGGAACAAATTACATACAGTTAGCCGGTCAGCAAAGGCCCTTGCCCACATTCCAAGAAATTTCCAGGGTTCAAGAACCTTAATAGCAAACCCACCATTGCTTAATTTTGAAAATTAGGACAGCACACACCAGAGCTTTTCCCCAGAACCTGCCTACGTCCCCTGTGGAGCCTTGGAAGTAGTGACAGAGAAGACAGTGACTCTGCACATGTGCTGACTACCTTTTCCTCCAGAGAAAGCTACCACTGCAGGTCTCACACAACTGGGATTCAGAGGAAGATCTCCCATGTCAACTATTAATCTCCACATGGTTCTGGGCCTCAGGCCCTCAGCATTCCCATGGAGCCTCAGTGGAACAAGCCACAATTCAGTTGAGTTCCCCAAAGCCTTCATCTTTGCTCTCCTCCTCAAATGTTCTCCCCCTCTGTCCTCTACCGCGTGGGTTCTCATAAGTGGCCGAAATGCGTGGGCTTTGGCGCAGTGACTGTTTGTGCAGAGGCTCTGGCACATCACAGGCAAGCTGTTGAGAAGAACACAGCTCTGGAGAACCTTCTGGAATTCCTTTGAAGTGTTGGAGGGGAGCTTGGAGGGGCCCCTTCAACATGACCCGGAGTGCTATGGAAGCCGCTGCAGCACTGCTCCTTTCTACATCATTCTGTAACATTAATTAATTAATTAATTACCTTTAAATAAATGTCACCTGGCAAAGGAAGCTGGGAAGCAGGGCCGTTCCCCCAGCTCTGTGAGAGGCTGGCTTCATCAGGGCCCTCTTCTCCCTAACCGGTTTCCATCCCAGCTGGTCATTATAAAAGCTACTATGTCACTTGGAGAATTGGGCTTTTTCTGCTTCCCTCCTCACCCCTTTTTCTTTTTGTTTTCATGTCATTTAGACTCTAAGTCTGCAGGCAGGGACTGTCCTCATTATAAGCTGCTCTGGGGTCCTTTTAGGCTGAAGAACAGTGTAACGATGCTGACATTTATAGCCTGCCTTTCTCCAAAGAGCACAAGGCAGCATCCATGTTTCCCCCGCTCCGGTTTATCCTCACATGGAAGGAGTCCACACACCATCACTCAAGACTCGGGACAAGCTTTGAGATGGAATTCGGAGAACTTCGGCGAGCTCGAGTTTTGCTGCTTCGCACCTACCTTCGCACCTAATCATCAGCTGCTTCGTCCAAGGGAGGATGGAGCTTCAGGGTGAGGTGGGGCCTTGGCCAGAACCTTGGTGGGCCAGATGGGGAGGCCTGGCAGGCCAGATTCAACCTGCAGGCCAGCAGTTCCCCACCACTGCTCTGGGGTCTTTCCCAGCCCTGCTACTGGAGATTCATTTAATGGGTTCTTTCTGCCTATGAAGCAGGTGCTCTCTGCCGGTGAAGCTGCAGTCTCTCTTCTTTTCAGCTCAGAAGTCCATCTAGCTCACACTCTGTCTCTGACAGTAACAAACCAGAGAGCCCAAGGAATGCAATTTTGGGCTGTATTAATAGAAGTATAGCTTCCAAATCGCAGGAAGTGCTAATTCCCCTTTACTCGGCACTGGTTAGGCCTCATCTTGAGTACTGCGTCCAGTTCTGGGCACCTCACTTTAAGAAGGACATAGACAAACTGGAGAGGGTTCAGAGGAGGGCAACAAGGATGATAAAGGGACTGGAAACAAGGCCCTATGAGGAGAGACTGAAAGAACTGGGCATGTTTAGCCTTCAGAAGAGGAGACTGAGGGGAGATATGATCGCACTCTTCCAGTATTTGAAGGGATGTCACACAGAGGAGGGCAAAGATCTCTTCTCGTTCATCCCAGTTTGCAGGACACGGAATAATGGGCTCAAGTTACAGGAACCTAGATTCCACCTAAACATCAGGAAAAATTTCCTGACTTTCAGAGCAATAAGACAATGGAATCAACTACCTAGGGAGGTCGTGGGCTCTCCCACTCTGGAGGCATTCAAGGTGCAGCTGGACAGACATCTGTCAGAGATGCTTTGACCTAGATTCCTGCATTGAGCAGGGGGTTGGACTCGATGGCCTTGTAGGCCCCTTCCAACTCTACTTTTCTATGATTCTATGATTCTATGATTGTTACCATGCTTGCTCAGCACAAGTGTCCCTATATACACATCTGCAAACTACTTCTTTGTGTTCATGGAATAAGCCCCGGGGGGGGGGGGATTCAGCTCACAAGCTGGGGGCAAACCCTCCCCACTGTGGTGTTGGCTCCGTTGTGCCACCTGGAAGTCTACTAGCAGTTTGGTAGAGTTGGCACTTACAGAATTACACAGGAACACAGCATGCATAACATCCGTGTAGGTAGCAGAGTGCCCCTGTAAGGTACTTGGGTGGGAGGGAGCCACTGTGACAAAACCAGAGCTTTTCCAGATATCGGGTTTTGTTACTGAGAAAGTAAAATGAAGGGCCATTCACAGAAGTTAACTATGGAAGGTTGTCCCAGAGAAGAGAAGGTGGAGGGAAATGAGAAACGGGAGAGCAAACGAGCCAAAGGCGGCTGTGCACGGATGATTCAATATCAGAGCAAAGCAGACGGTGAAAGATGCAGATGCTGGCAAGAGAGAGGGAGAGAGAGAGAGGTGGGGAGAGTTATACTTCCATTGCTTTCAATGGGCCTTAGTCATGACTTGGCCATTGCTAGTGTCATAGCTTAGTCATAGCTAATATTTGCTGGATTGAATCTATCTATCTATCTATCTATCTATCTATCTATCTATCTATCAATCAGCTAACTCTCTGTCCATCCATCCATCACCTGGAACAGATGACAATGGAACCAAGCAGATGGAGAGGAGCGGTGGTGGGTGCTTGCTGTTTGAATGAATTTTATTAAGCAATCCTCAACTGCTCCAGAAGAACAATTAGTCAAATGCAAATAGTTAGCAGCAGCCTCAAGCGCACAGCTTGATTACAGGCACCAGTAATAAACTTTTGATTGATTGGAGTTTCTTTATATTAGCAAGCCTTAAACAAAGACTCCAATAAAAGAGGTTTCCCCGTGACCAATCGGTCCCCCTGGGCCCAGCAGGCTTGCCTAGCTGTGGCAGTTAGGCCAGCAGGGAAGCTGCTCCAAGAAAAGCAGAGAGGGAAGACTGCAGGTCCGGTCACCAGTCCCACTGTCCCAGGAGCTTTGGAGCAGCCCCACAGGGAGGCAGGCAGTGGTGGAGCACAGGTGCGGCAGCCGGGCGCTTGGCACCTAGATGGGTGTATTAATGTACCACATCATGGATGTATTAAGGCAGCATTTCTCCAAAGTGCTGAATTTAGACTCCTCCCTTCTAAACTTATTCTACTGTTGCCCCAACCCCACCCCGCACTCCGCACATTCAGAGGATGATCTCCAAACTATCCTAAATGCTTTTGCAGAAGCATACGGAAAACTTGGTCTCTCACTTAACATCAAAAAAACCAAAGTGCTTCATCAGCAAGTGCAAGCTAACCCTTTGGTGATGCCATCTATCCAGCTTGGCGGGACAATACTGGAAAATGTCGATCATTTTCTCTATCTTGGCAGCTATCTTTCTGTTACAGCTAACATCGACAGTGAAATCCAGCATCGTCTGAGCTCCGCAAGTGCCGCGTTTTCTTGAATGAAACATAGAGTGTTCGAGGATCGGGATATTTGTAAGAAGACCAAAACACTGGTTTATGAAGCCATTGTATTACCAACTTTATTGTATGCCTGCGAAACATGGACTATCTATAAACGTCACCTCCAACTCCTTGAAAGATTTCATCAACGTTGCCTCCGGAAAATCCTGCGAATTACTTGGGAAGATAGGCGAACAAATGTCAGTGTACTGGAAGAAGCAAAGACTACTAGCATTGAAAAAATGATCCTTCAACACCAACTTCAGTGGACCGGTCATGTTGTTCGAATGCCTGACTGCTGTCTCCCAAAGCAGTTACTTTACTCCCAACTCAAGGATGGAAAGCGGAATATCGGTGGTCAATATAAGAGGTTTAAAGATGTTCATAAGGCTAATCTAAAAAAATGCAATATAAACATCAAAAACTGGGAAGCTCTGGCCCATGAACGATCTAACTGGAGGTTGGCCTTTCACAAAGGTTCTATGGACTTTGAAGAAGCTCGAGTGCAAGGTGAAAGGGAGAAACATGCTAAGCGAAAAGCACGTCAAATGAATCATTTACAAGACCATCTTCCATCTGGTAACCTGTGTCCTCACTGTGGGAAGCTGTGTGGATCTAGAATTGGCCTCCACAGTCACTTACGGACCCATCGCTAGAGTCTACACAATTTTCTTTAGAATTTTCCTCCTTTTAAAATCTCCTTTTTGTAAATTTTCTTTTTTTTATCCTGGAAGACAATCTTACTCGGTCACGAGTGATCGCCTGACTGACTGAACAACCATCAGTTCCATACAAGGGAGAGAGCCCTTCTGTAGTTGCCACATAACGTACCAATGTTATTTGGGGAAGAGCCTTCCTGAGGATCTTAAAGCACGGGCCAGTTGGTAGAGAGAGGGGTGGTCCTTCAGATATTTGAAGTTGTGCTAGGAGGATATTATGGAGCTGGAGGACTACCAAAGTGATCGGGGGCTGGAGCAACTCCCCGATGAGAAATGGTGCCAAACCTTTGGGGCTGGGGCTTTAAAATTGGGGCTATAAAATAAATTGTTCATATGATGGAGAAAGTGGCTAAAGTGAATTCTTGCGCTCTCTGCCTCCCATAATATTGTAACTCAGGGTCATCCAGTTGAATTGCTGGGCAATAGATTCAGGACAGACAAAAGAAAGTTCTCCTTCACACAGCACATGATTCACATCGGGATTTACAGTAGATCTGGTTATGGGGCAGAAATGTGTGGATTTGCAGAGAAGTAGTTTTCAGATGTGTATATAGGGACACAGTGTGGATTGCCCTGGTGGTTGATCTAGGCTTGGAACTGGATGGGGACTCATAGATTCATAGATTGTAGAATTGGAAGGGGCCTACAAGGCCATCGAGTCCAACCCCCTGCTCAATGCAGGAAACTAGAGGAGGGGTCTCCCATCCAAGTAATAACCAGGCCTGACCCTGCTTAGCTTTCTACGCTCAGACAAGCTGAGTCAGCTCATGCACCTCTCGCCCAGGCCTCCAGCATGGAAGGTGAACTGGCTGATTAGGTTCAATTCACTCTGCTATTTATACTTCCGGGCGAAGTATAAAGTGGTGGTTATTACCTTTAAAGCCCTACATGGTTTGGGTCCAGGCTACCTATGGGATCGCCTTCTCCTGTACAATCTGCCCCGCACACTCAGGTCCTCTGGGAAGAATCTACTTCAGTCAGCCAAAACTAGGCTGACAGGTATTACCCAGAGGACCTTTTCTTCTGCTGCTCCCAGATTATGGAATGGCCTGCCGGAGGAGATTCATCAATTTACCAGTATCTTGGAATTTAAAAAAGCTATAAAGACTGATCTCTTCCAGCAGGCCTATCCGGCGGAATTTTAGGTTGCCTTTAAGATGTTTTTAAGATATTTTAAGATGTTTTAATGATGTTTTTAATATGTTTTAAGATTTTTTAATAGTATGTGTTGTGTTTTTATTAGTTTATGTATTTTATATTTTTGTTGTTCCCCACCTCGATCTAGACGGAGAGGCGGGTAAGAAATAAATTATTTATTATTATTATTATTATTATTATTATTATTATTATTATTATTATTATTATTATTTCTTTAAGTTATTTTTTTTTCTGTGTTGCCATTTTGCGTGGTGTTTATTGTAATTTCATACTGATGTTTTTATTATTTCTTGTACTTGATAGAACCTGATAGTTGTCTGAAGGGCAACCCAAAAATGTTTTTACTAAACAAATATCAGTGGCTCTGAGCCACAACAGCTCAGCCGAGTATTTATGTTCAAAGGCAGCATGCCTCTGAGAACCCGTTGCTCAGGCAACCGTTGAGCGGGAGAAGGAAAGTGTCTGCTTTCACCCTCAGCTTGGAAACTCCCGCGGGATCTGGAGGGCCACTGCTATAGCCTGGGTGGACCCTTGGGCTGATCCCGCCGTCGTAGGGGTGTAGGAGAAATTCATTTCAGTTCATTTTTTATCAGGATCCACACGGTTCGCACCATCTGGACTGAACATGGACTCAGATGCAATCTGTGGTTGTGGTCTATATATTTCCGGGCTTGCACTGTGATTCCGGGACCAAAACAATATGTTCGGCAGCATGTGCATATCTGAAAAATGTACATGAAAAAATGCATACTTTTGAAAAATGCTCACAAATACACTTTAATCAACACTTTAATGCATACAGTTCAAAGATGTGCACAATTGATGCATGCATTTGGAAAAATACATATGAAAATACACAGATTTTTGTGCAAAAAGAAAAAAAACCAAGCTTGTAGTCTGATATAGACTTTTGTCGGAATTAAGCTTCAAGATGGAATTTGCAAAACTTCAGCAAACCCGAGTTGTGCTGATTTGCTCCTCCCTATTTATTTATTTATTTGCACATCCCACCACGCACGCACACACGCACGCACGCACACACGCACGCACGCGCACACGCACACACACACAGAGTGAGTATTGACATTGCTAGAGGACATTTTATTTATTTATTTATTTTATTATATTTATACCCCGCCTTTTTTCCTCTTGCAAGGAACCCAAGGCGGCTTACATGATCCTCATCCTCCTCTCCATTTTATCCTCACAACAACCCTGTGAGGTAGGTTAGGCTGAGAGTCAGTGACTGGCCCAAAGTCACCCAGTGAGTTTCGTGGCCGAGTGGGGACTAGAACCCGGATCTCCCGAGTCCCAGTCCAACACTCTCACCACTATGCCACACTGGCTCCCCCCGCTTGTCCTAACTGGTGAGGAGAGCAGAGCTCCAGCTTAGCCCCTTTCTGGAACTTTGTGCCCTACTCTTGAGTGTTCTGCATAGTGCATACACACACACACACACACACACACGTGTACCAAGGCAAGCCCAACCTACCCTTTAAGAATCATTGTGTTCAAGTATTGTGACTGGTACCCCACATTTTCCAAAAGAATTATTATATTAAGTTCTTGTTTTGTTCTTTCAAGGAGAGCTAAAGGAAGAAAAGAAAATGACACAGGCCTCTCCGTTGTAGGACAGGGGTGGGCACCATGCAGCCCCCATGCCTCTGTGTGTGGGGTGGGTGGGTTGGCTCCTGCTGTGTTTCCCTGCTGCCACAAGTGTGATTCCGCTAGGAACAAGGCACGTGCTCTCGACACACCTCGTCTCTCTACAAAATCACTGCCAGCAAATTTGGCTGGGGTGGGCTCCGGTGGGGTTTGGAGGGGGTGGCGATGCAGGTCTTCAACCCCCAGAAGTTGCCCAGCCTGTTGTAGGAGATATCTACATGGCAGGCTTGAGCCTGGGAACACTGGGGAAAGTCATTCGCAAGGGCTAGAGGCAGATGCCTAGTCAAGGCAGCATTCAAGGACGAGGGTGTCCGCATGCCTTGGACAAGTTGCTCAGAGTGAGGAGCAAGCTCTGAGGCCAGGGCTCTATTGGCCCTCAGAGGTCAGCTGACCAGGTGCACTGGTGTGCCCGTCCTGCAGCCTAGACGGTGCCTCCAAAGCCCAGAGCTCAGGCTTTCTGCTGAAGCAGAGATTCTGGACCCTGGCCACTGGGCATGCCGGTTCAAGATGTACACATTCAGCACCTTACAGGTAGGGCTGGGCGAGGCACTGCCCCGAAATAAAGGACGTTCAGCTTCAGTTGCCCAGTTTTCCCTGGTTGCAAAAGCTCTTCCTGTTCCCAAATATGGCAATCACTCAGGCTTTGAGTGTGAACAAAACACATCCTCGGAGCATTTCACAAGGTCAATAATCCATCCCATCTGGCTTGAACTGGCTTCATATGCACCTTGCTGGTAACATTCCCTCCTCAGCATTTAATAAAAAACCCTTTGCAGAACTTGTCATTGGGGTGGGGTGGGGATGAGGGATGAGCTAGTAGATAAGGACTCTGTTGAAGACATAATTATCTGAAGGAGGCAAAGCTGACGGAGAGCAGATTGCAGCTTCACCAGGGCCACAGGGCCACTCTCCTGCTGCAAATTTAGAGCAAGCACCTAAGTAGCAGGTGGAATTAAGTTACGTCTGTCCTTGCTGGCAGCTCGGCATTGTGGGCGATATGAGCATGTTACAAGCAGCAAAATGAAGGGCTGCCATGCTCCGGTGTGAGCAAATCAGGCGTGGCATTAATCTCGCATTTGGCTTTGGAAATGCTCCCCACTTGGCCTGCGCAAGGCCTCGTTAAGATGCTGTCCTCTCTTTTCCAGTCAGTCCCTCCATTTGCAAGTCATTATCTTCTGAGCATCTCGTGCCGCTGACATTTCCCAGCTATTGCTTATTAGCTCAATTTCTGTTCAGGAGGAAAATGGCAGATTTTTAGAGGGGCTCTCGTCTCTCTTAATCTCCCGACTTTCCCAAGCACTCTTGCTTCTGCAATACAAGAAGGAAGCCAGGTGTGACCTGACCAGAGATGCCTTCTTCAAGCCACCTCTGTTGGCCTGAACTGACGTGAACACTTCTGCCGTCTTCCCTGCAAAGTCCAATTTAATTTTGCCCCTTGCCGAGCAAGAACTATGCCTGCGTTCATGCCGCCCAGCCGCCCTTCAGGAGCCATCACTGTACAGCTAGTCTGACGGGGTCTCTTCCACCACCAGACTATATCAAGCAAGCTGGCCTCTGTTCTTTGTTTATCAGGGAAAATTCCACTGAAATGCTCCAACCTTCAGGCTGGCTGGAAGGTTTCCTCTAATATGAGGTGTTGTTTTTTTTCCTGATAAGGTCACTTCCCCCTGAGCTGTTCCTTGCAACCCTTTCTGCAAAGATGTAATTTGTCAAGACTGCAAAGATGTATTGGGCATCTTGAAGATGACTGTTAGAAATTCCCACCTAGGGATTTTATTTCTCTTGAGTGCATGCCCTCCTCATTCAAAAGAGGGATTTTATAAATCACTTATAATTAGGCCCAGAAGTAAGAACATGTTCCTAGAGAGTACTGTGTGATTGGGCTTGGGGCAGCTGTGTGAGGAATCTGCATGAAGTGAGAACCCAGGCTCACCATGTCTCCAAATAACATCATCCTGAAGGTCTCCATCCCAAGGTCATCTCCATTGATGACTGGGACACAGGCCAGAGAACAAGGTGGCGCTGGGGCAGGGAAAGGGGGAAAGGAAGCACTGAACATCTTGCTGACCAAAGAGCATACTTACATGCACTTTCATGTACGTACAACTAGTTATCACTAAGATATATCAAGTATATCACACCTATGCACACACTCCAGGGGTACCAAGTGCCCACAACAGGGGCTTACTCAGAGCGCAATGGCAGGATCTCGGTGAGGGGGACTTTGGTACTGTTGGGGCCCAGGCGCTGGGAGATTACAGAGCACTTCACCTTAAAGAAGGCAGCCTTGACTAGTATACCTGAATGTGTATAGAGAGAGCCAAACCGAAATCTATTAATTGCACAATCCATCTTCCCTCCCCACACGCATTTTCTCCCACCTCACTCAGACTTCCTCTTCTTTGTCTCCTCCCTTCATCGCTTTGTTTCCTTCCTTCTGCTCCTGGGCTCCTTCCTTCCTTCCCCCCACCTAAGCCGTGCTGGGCCATTTAAATAGCCCAGTGGCAACATCTGGCCACACCTCCTTGCCCACGCCTTCCCTGCCTGTTGGGCTGCGTTTTAATTGTTGTGCTTCTTTGCTTTGGTTTTAAGCATTTCCAACATTTTAACTGATGATATATTTTTTTTTGTATTTGTAAATAAGTATTTGTATTTGTTTCTGTAAACCTGGAGATACCCTTTGCTATGGTAAGCAGTATATAAATTGATTAAACAAATAAGCACTCCTCTCTTTCCCTACTGGCTGCAATTGTGGCTCCTGTTGGCTGTCGGGTGGCAGGACCGGTGCAGGGCAGTTTGGCGCCCCAGGCGAAAAAATATTTAGCGCCCCCCCCCTCCAAAGCAGCAAAAAAAAAAACCCTGTGCCGCCACCACCAACCTACCTTCCCCCCCCCGCCCTGGCTGTGGCTGTGGCGGCGGCTGCGGCTGCTGCTGCTGCCTCCTCCTCCTCCTCCTCCTCCTCCTCCTGAAGTGACACGACGCGACGGGACCCCCGTGCTGTTTTTTGCCGGGGGAAACCATGGCAACAGGGCTGTTTAAGCCCTGTTGCACTGGTTCCTCCCGCCAAAACAACGTGGGCGGAGCTCCGGAAGCGACGCGACGCGAAGAAGGTAGGTGACGGGGGGGTTGGGGGGGTGGCGATGGCGGCGGGAGGTGCAGCGGCAGCGAGCGGGAGGGCGGGGGAGGCGCAGAGGCAAGCGAGCGAGTGAGTGGGTGGGTGGGGGGAGGCGCGGCGGTGGCAGCGGGCGGGAGGGTGGGGAGGCGGAGGCCTGGCGGGGGCGGCGCAGCGGCAGCGAAGAGGAGCGCAGCGTTTCCGTGCCCTCTTCAGCCGCGCACTCTAGGCAACCGCCTAGTTTGCCTAGCGGTAGCGCCAGCCCTGTCGGGTGGGCAGTGGGTTTCATCTACTGTTCTATGATTCTGCTGGGCACCAACGCTCACAATCAACCCCAACTGGCCTCTGCAGCAGCTACCTGAACAGGGGATGCAGTGGCAAGTCCCGGTGGCCCATGACACCTAGGTAGCACTTGCCCAACATCCGATTACTCCACTTGACTTGGCTGGCTGAACCCAGAGTAAGGACAGCACCAATACATCTGAAGCTCGTTCGGTTTCAGTGGTTCTCCAGAAGGTGTTTGGAGTTTCCACCTGTCGCCTCATGGGTCCTCACTCAAGTTTACTGCCTCATGGGTTAATCTCAGGCATAAGCTTGTTTATGGTGGCCTGCACAAGCCAAGGGATGAGGCTACAATGGGGTTACACAGCTACTGCATAAGGATAGCAGACTGACCCAACTCACTCCACCACGACTACTTTGGTGCTGCTGGTGGTCCATTGTTACTTGTTCATTGGTTCTCCTCTGTTATTTATCTATTTGCTGTTTTGTTTTGCTTTTTTCATTTATACTGTTTGAATCTCATTTTCCAACACTATGGCCAGAGTAGTCAAGGCAATGTATGGAACTAGTGTTATATAGCTTTAAGATTTCCTCCTCCTCCTCCTCCTCCTCCTCCTCCTCAAGTAATTATTCCACACAGTTAAATGCTCAGAGAAAACAGAAGGTATCTTCATACTGTCAAGGGAAGACAAGGTGAGCCACAGATGACTTTTCAGAGCAGACAGATACATCTACACAATGTAAGGACAGAAGATGCAATAACCACTCAATTGACACCAGCAGAGAACAATGTCACACAGCAGTGAAAGCAATGCCCCCATGTATTCTGGAAGACTGGGGGAATATTTGACTCTACCCAGATGCTCCTGCAGCCCACACATGAGAATGTATGATACTAATAAAAAACAAACAAACCCAGATGCTCCCATTGTGAAACTTTCAGTCCCTGGGGACAGTTCACACATTCTGAGACTGGATGCTAAAGTGTGAGGCTCTCCTCCAGACATGGCCTGATGTGAATCCTGCCCAAGGATATGAAGCTACACAAATTTCACATTCCACTCCTATTCTCTCTTTATCTTGTGCTTTCCTACACACCCTCTTAAGATGACGAATGTTTAGATTTACTGGACAGTCTACATTTGTTTCAATGTTTTGTTTGTGTATGTTTTTTTAAAAAAGGAAAAGCAGGGATTAGATGGCATTTGCTGAAAATTGCGGGGGGTTATTATTATGATATATATAAGATAAGATTATGGCTGAACTTCAGTGCTGTGAGAAAGAAATGAAGTAATATTTTTACTTCAGTTTCCCATTCTCCTTAACAGGCCTCGGTTTAATAAGGTGAATAAAACTATGTATCCACCTGACATCTACTCACTGTTATGGAAGTAAACGTGCTGCTGTGGCTCCGTTTTAACCACACGGTACAGAAATATAAAAGTTTGTTTTGTATACATTAAAGATGTTATTCATCAGAAGAATCACCGCCACACTAATTGATAATAGAACCGTGGCTGGAAACAGGAAGAACTCTTCCACTGCCCATGTTGCAAATACATTTTACAGCACGCGCGACTCGCGAGCGAGAGTCCCCAGTATAGCAAAGGGGGGTGTTTTGGACGCGAAATGCTGACAGCATCTCTGTGCTGGCTCTGGACGTGGAGGACACTGTTCTGGCACAGCCTTCATGCCGTGGACGTGCCCTTCCTGTGGCCTCCAGCTTTCGTGTTAGCTACCGGAGGCTGGGAGGCCTCCATTCATAAAATCATAGAATCATAGAATCATAGAAAAGTAGAGTTGGAAGGGGCCTACAAGGCCATCGAGTCCAACCCCCTGCTCAATGCAGGAATCTAGGTCAAAGCATTCATAACAGAGGAAGGCCACAGCAGTGTCTGACGCTCAGCACCTCACCCCAGAGCCTGGATACCTTTTGGACCAACCCTGGATCTCCAAATGATCTGGCTTCCGATGCAATACGGATTCACATGGGGTAGACTCCGCCAAGATGGGTTCAGTGTTATTTCACTGCAATCCTACAGCGGAGGCTTACGTCTGGCTTTCTTGGGGGGAGGGGGCACTGCTCAGTGGCAGAACACGGGCTGTATATGCTGAAGGCCCCCTAAGTTCCATCCCTGGCAACCCCAGTGAGAAAGAACATAAAATAATAGTGCTGGAAAGGACCTTGGAAATCATCTGGTCCCAGGCCCCGCTCAACTCAAGATGCAGCCACAGCATCCGCGACAGGCGGACATCCAGCATCAGGCAATGAGCAGTCTGCCTGCGACCTGGAGTGCTTCTGCCAACCAGAGTCCACCATCCCAGGCGTGGGCGGGCCCAAGTCTCGGGGAACCAACGGCACATGCTCCTGTTGGCTTTGTCATGCAACACATAAGACATCCTTCAGCCCAAATGCCAATTCAGATTCCAAGTGCCTATTTCTCTTTTCCATTAGCAATGATTGAGCATGCATGCTCACACAAAGTGCCTTCAAAAGAAGGCATTGAAGGTAGGGATGCTCAAAGAATAAGAGAGCCTGGTTTAGCAGAACAGCTGCAGGGTTTGGGGGATTTTCTTCTACCCAGTTCACATGTAACAACAACAACAGAGCATAAGAGCCATGCTGGATCAGTCCAAGAGTCCATCTAGTCCAGCATTCTCTTCGCACAGTGGCCAACCTGCGGCTCATGGGAAACCCACAAGCAGGACATGTCCCAATCTGGAGGCATTCAAGGTGCGGCTGGACAGCCATCTGTCAGGGATGCTTTGACCTGGATTCCTGCATTGAGCAGGGAGTTGGACTCGATGGCCTTGTAGGCCCCTTCCAACTCTACTTTTCTATGATTCTAAGACTGAATGTTTAGCTCATGGATTGTTGGAGCCTCACATGACTGAGCGAGTGAGCGCACTGCCTCCTACTAACTCACCACTTCCACTTTGCATCCAGTTTAGCAAACAACCCAGGAACACCCCCTTCCTGGGTTGTTTGCTGCGATATCCAAACCTAGCATGCTGGGTTGTTGAGGGAGAAACCCATGGTTTGTTGTTGGGTTAAATCTCTGGGTTGTTTCTCCCTCAACAATTCATAGCGTGTGGTTCAGACATCATGCCAAGCAACCCAGGAAGGGGGCATTCCTGGGTTGTTTGCTAAACCAGATGCAAAGCTGCCATGACCAACCATGGTTTAATTAGACCATGGCTGGTTGTTACGTGCGAACCAGGTCTTCTTCCTCCTATTTTATGATAGTGAACTTGGTCAATCCTGCAGACCGAGTTTCAATTAAGGATGCGGCCTACACAAGCACTGCTCTCTCCCCAATTAGCCAGGTGGGTGCTCACATCACAAGGCAGCCCCAGTTGATGGGCGGTTTTTTTCCCTGCGGGTCCCTCTCTCTCTCTTTCCTTCCATCCGCATTCTCGAGGTGTGCACATTCATTATGCATTCCTCCTTCGTGAGGTTGGGAACAAAGGTGCCAATCTAGTTCAGGGCAAGCATGCAAGAAGCATGAGCTCCGCAGGAGGCCCGAGATGCTGCTTGAGATATGGAGCGATTCCTATGCATGGACTTCACATAAATTGGCCCAAACGGGATTGCTCTCCAGCAGAGCCGCTTCAAAGGCTCTGAGTGAGGCTGCCGGGAGCCCAAAGGGCATCCGCCCACCGGGGCATCTCTGGCCTCTGCAGGTGGTGCTGCCTCCCCCCCCCCCGGCTCCACAAGCAAGTCCCCCCCACTGCCTCGGAGAAGCTCCTTTGCATATCCCATTCCCCCCCCCCTTTAAAAGACTGGCTTTAGATACATTTATAATGTGGTTATATTTTACTATATTCCCTTTTTATGTAAAGCACTGACTGCCGAAATGGTGCAGGCAGAGGAGCAATAGAAACAGAACTGTTAGGAAGTTTGGGATATAGCCCTAAATGATAAACTAACTTGTAGTATCAAATGCAAAAAAGGATTGCTAAAGAAGAATAATTTTATGGATAGATGGAATCAGTTACTAGATTATGTATTAATAAACGGGAAGGGGAGCATGCCTTGTCAGGATATGTTATACTATTGGAATTTGGAATTCATTTGATTAAGGGGATGGAAGTATATTGATTGGTCCCTTGGAGGGTGGGGGGGTGCACATTGTGATTTATTGTATGTTGTTTCTGTTATATTTTTGTGTTATTCTTGTATTTTGTTATCTTTTGTTTTGAAAAGTAAATTTTAAAAAGAAATTAAAAAAAAAAGAAAAGAAAAGAAACAGAACTGTTGCTACCTAGTCCAGGTTCTAGTCCCCGCTTGGCCATGAAACTCACTAGGTGACTTTGGGCCAGTCACTGACTCTCAGCCTAACCTTCCTCACAGGGTTGTTGTGAGGATAAAATGGAAAGGAGGAGGAGGAGGAGGATTATGTAAGCCGCCTTGGGTTCCTTGCAAGAGGAAAAAAGGCGGGATAGAAATATAATATAATATAATATAATATAATAAATAAATAAATAAATAGTCCTGGTTGCTCTGTGCCCAGTGGGTGGGCAACTTGTGGCCCTCCCAATATTTTGGCCTGCAAATCCCATCATCCCTTACCATTGGCTATGCTGACTGGGGCTGATGGGAGTTCTGGCCAAAACATCTGGAAGGCCTGATCTAGAAAGACCGCTGAAAGGCCACCTGGTGAGAAATAGGAGCGATTGCCCCTCCCTCCCCAAGGGATCCACAGCCCTTCCCCAAACCCAGGTCCGTGTCCCCCCCTCACCTCCAGTTCCCCACTGCAGCTTCCTAAATGGGGGTGGGATGGATGGACCCTCTCTCCCGCTGCCACCACATGCTTCCAAGTCCACATGTTTCAGTGGGGGGGTGTTTTATACAATTTGTAAGGGTGGGATATAAAAAGGCCTGGATAGATGATAGATAGATAGATAGATAGATAGAGATAGATATGGATTAAAAAGAATAGCTGCCTTGAGCATCATTTTATGGCAGAAAGGTGGGATATAGGAACACAGGAACCTGCCTTCTACTGAGTCAGAGCCTTGATCCATCTACGCCAGTGTGGCCGACACTGGCTGGCAGCAGCGGCTCTTCAGGGTCATAGAGTTCATAGATCATAGAGTTGGAAGGGGCCTGCAAGGCCATCGAGTCCAACCCCCTGCTCAATGCAGGAAACTAGAGGAGGGGTCTCCCATCCAAGTAATCACCAGGCCTGACCCTGCTTAGCTTTCCATCCATGCTCATCTTAGTCCTCAAGGTGGCAATCTGAAATCTGATCTCCCGCAACAGGAGCAGGAGGGGGAAGTGGCAGCAGGCAGGGAGAAACAAGGAGGCAATGTGCAAGTATTTCAGGTACATGTACTACTGAGCATGGGATCTAGTGTGTTGCTTTTCATCCAGTTAGCGTCAACACAACTGAGCTAGTAGCATGAAAAGGGCCAGGCAAACGCCCTCATGTGTTGCCCGTTTATTGCTATGGTGTGCAGCTGAACTGGCGTGTTTTGAAGAGCTTCTTTTAATGTCCCTTCTCCTAGAAGTAATTGAGCTTCAGGGACTGGTTGTGTGCGCACTCATGATTAGGCTTAAGCGACAGCCACTGATGGATTTGATCTCTCTCCAACACTCTCAGCATTGATTTTTTGTATGATGCTTCCCGGCTTTCTTGTGGAAGCAGCAGCAGCTACAGTGGCAGAAGCAAAGGCGCCGGCTTTTTGGCAGGGGTGCCTCAGCAATCTCCTGTTGCGTAAACCAAGGCCCAGGTTGTTTACTATTGCAGGAATGACAAAGGACAGGATTCCCTCACTCCCATCCCAAGAAGTACCAGCATCCCATTTCCAAAGCAACAGAGCCAGTAAAGAACATCTGGGTCAAGGACGAAGTCGATCACTAAAAGCAGACACAGACAATTGCATGTTGAAGTTGAATGGCCACAGGGACACAGCACATCTGGAATGACCGTAGCTTTGCGAACGTAGGGGGGAATAACGAGCCGAGACACCTGTTTGGTATTTAACTGGGCCACATTTATTTACATACAGTGAACTGCAAAGGGATGGAGTGCGGGTTATTCTAATCCGGCCTCCTAGGCCACTCAGTTGTCCAATTGGGCGGAGCATCCAAAACCGGGAGGTGGCGTTGTATCCGCCGCCGCCCCATTTTTCACTTTCTAGTGTTGGGAGCCTTTGCTGCGTCGCCCCCTCTCGGAGTCTCACGACAACAAGCTTGGCGAGCACAAAGGCATCACAGGCGTTCCTGATCCTCAGCTGACTGAGCCTAATGACCCGTCAATCTGAGGCCTCCTGAAACCGCCTGTCACCTGAATGGTGCCAAGGATGCTCACCTCACCCTATCAATATCCTAACCCGCACTTACCTGCCTACTATCCAAATGTGACCAAATTTGACTTGCTATGCATTGATTACAAACACCCCCTAACCCTGCTGCAGTATGGAGTAGGCGAAAAGCGCTCATCCCTCTAAAAGGGGTGAACCAAAATTCCTACTCGGCCCCTTAACGGCGACCAGAGGAGCCCATACTGTATACAGGGCGGGAGGGAGGGAGCTGCAAAGAACAAAGAGGGTGTGGGTTGGGGCTGCTGGGCCTAATATTGGCTCCTGCAGCCCCGCCCCCATGCTGACTAATTACCTGCGTCAACAGGTAAGCCTCGACTCTCCTCCCCCACGTCCGCAAAGTTTCTCCCCGCCCACAGCTGCGCGTGCTCAGGGGAAGGTCCTTCCCCATGTACCTCTGTCCTTCCGCCTGATTTCTCAGAGGAGTCAAGTTGAATTGCTTCTTGCTACACCAAGAGGTGTCACAGCTGCAGAGGTGAAGTGGTAAGTTTTGAAGCTGAGACACTCATCAAGACCGTCTCCATAGCCACACAAGGAGAGTCCAAAATTCAGGCAGCTGCACCGAAATGTGTGTGTTGGGCATTATGTGTGTGTACAGCAGTAGGCAGCACAATGCCCAACAACGGTCGTAGAAGACTGAGCTGGCAAAGGGCAGCGTGGTGGTGGTGGTGCGCATGTTGGCCTTTGGCTGGAGGGACCTGAGACTACATAAGACAGAGGCGCAACATGTCCCCAGCAGCTGAAGCCCACTGCCACAAGATGTACCAGGGTTTCTTTTCCCAGCACCAGGGGAGAACATGTTGCATCAAAGTCAACACACTGGTCCTGGCAGCTTCCATCTCCACCAGGAGCGAGGCTGTTGTTTTTTCAATCAAGCGAATGCATCCTAAGTGCCCACATTACCAATTCCTTATTCCTGGGGAAATCCACTCCACCCGCAGCTACTGTGCGGATTGCAGCTGAGCTCAGAGGGGACGGAGGAGCCTCCGGGGCAGGGCAGACCACGTCGTCGTCCCTGCTGACCAAAGCATCCACCCCTCTGAGCCCTGTCCAGTGGTTGGGCAGGAGAAATTTGCCTACAAAACGGAAAATGCCATGTTCCCCTCCATTCCATAATTCAGTGGAAGCGTGTTCCCAGCCCTCAGTGTTCCCAGTTTCAGCTCTAAGGTCCGGGAAACACCTTGGAGAGCCTGACTGAGCCTGGCCCCAGTAGCCAGTAATGGTCTATATGGGCTATTGTGGAATGCAGCAGTCAGTCGTGCAGGTGTGCCCGAGACGTGTTGCCTGAACTCCTGTGATGCTGCTGCATTGCAAGGGGCCATGTAGCCGAGCATTCTGTGCACACGGGGGCCAGGCAGCCCCTGACTGAGAGCAACAGCACCCGCCACCCCGGCTTGTGTTCCCTGCAACTTCTGTATAGAGGCAAATGGCCTCCAGTTCCGGAGGTAGCACAGAGCCATTATTGTTGTTGGGTTTCATAGATTTCAGTTGGAAGGAGCCTACAAGGCTATCGAGTCCAACCCCCTGCTCAATGCAGGAAACTAGAGGAGGGGTCTCCCATCCAAGTAATAACCAGGCCTGACCCTGCTTAGCTTTCCACACTCAGACAAGCTGAGCCAGCGTAAGCCACAGGCCTGTCATCATCATCATCATCATCATCATCATCATCATCATCATCATTATTATTATTATTATTATTTGATTTGACTTGATCTGAGCCCCCACTCAAGGCAGCTAACAAGCATAGCAAGTAAACATTTTTTTAAATACCGGTAAATTAAAAATGGGTAAAAACAATAATTAAATAAATACATTAAAACACAATAAAAACACAATTAAAAGCACAACAGTAACGGAATAAAACAGACCAGCTTACATGCAAAAGGCCTGCTTGGATAAAAATGTCCTTGTTTCATAACTGGTATCCACTGATAGCCTTCTCCTCCTCCATAAATTTGTCCAATCCCCTTTTAAAGCCATGCACGTTTTGTAGAAGTGAATTCCATAGTTTACCGGTAACTCTATGCTGTGTGAAGAAGGATTTCCTTTTATCTGTCCTGGATCTCCCACCAATCAGCTTCATGGGATGACCCCTTTGGGTCCTAGTATTAGGAGAGAGGGAGAAAAATGCCTCCCTGTCTGCTTTCTCCACACCAGGCATATGTGTACACCTCCTTCGTGTCTCCCCTCACTCACCTTTTCTCTAAGCCAGTGTTCTCCAACCTTGGGTTCCCCAGATGTTTTTGGCCTACAACTCCCAGCATGGCCCAGGCAGCATAGCTGGCTGGGGCATGCTGGGAGTTGTAGGCCAAAGACACCTGGGGACCCAAGGTTGGAGAACACTGCTCTAAGCTGAACAGTCCAGCCATGTTCTTTGTTCTTTAGTGCTGGGTCACAACCCACAAGCTGATCTTGGCTTTCTCTCTGCAGCACCACACCCAGCAGTTGGCGAGGGAAGGGGCAGGATGGATGAGGAGAAGATGTTGGAGAGGTGGAAAAGAGGAGAGCAAGAAAGAGAAAACGAGAGAAATCAGAGATGTGGTACATGTAAAAATAATGTCTACGCCAACGTTTTTTAAAATGGCCCCATGTTGCAGCTTGGGGTAAACAGCCACAAGTTGGACAGGCCTGCCCTAGACCTGGGGGGACTGTGCACTGGAAATTCAAGGGGAAAGCGACTAGGCAGATCTGTGGCCTCCACTATCTTCCCTTATTCCTTTTTTTTCTTAATCACACCCAGCCAAGATGGGCAGATGATGCTGCCTTTGTCATGCACTCGCGCACTTACAAAAACATGGCAGAGAGAAATCATTATGGGGAAATAAAAAAAAGCAGGATGAATTATGGACCTGCATTTCAGTGTTCACAACGTGATGATATTAGCTAAACAGATGTGGCCTTTATTCATTGCAATCTCTTCATTTCTGACATATAATCGCTTTTGGTTCCTGAGGGAGCCCCATTTTAATTTTACAGTAATTTAATGACAATATTACATTGGAAATTAGAGTTCACTTTTTAGCAGTGTGCATTCCTTCATCTCACACACGGAAAGTGAACCTTCTTATAACCATCCTGTTTAATAGACTCCTCTCTGTAAATATTAAAGTATTCATAGCAGCTTATTGACATTATTCATGCGGGGGGGGGGGGAATCGCCAGAGACACGGTGTCTTCTGCACTAGTTTCCACAGGCCATAACTTCTCAAGCACTCGCCCTGTTCACTCAACCAAATTCCAGGGATAAAGGAGATGTGAAGAGAGGTTGAGACTGAAAGGTCACACTTGCTGGGCAACCCCAGACGTTCATATGTTCCTCGTCTCGACTTCTTCTCAGACATTTCAGGTCTGTCCTACCCGATCCGGGGAGTATCTGGTCAGGCATCCTGGTTTCTAGGTTTGCTGATCTGAGGAGGCGGGGAAATATCCTCCCTACCTAGCCTTCTTTGGTGGGCATATCTGCTCCAGATCAGTTGAGTCTTCTCTGACGCTATGTCAAGACTTCCCAAAATCGTATTCGTGTTTGTTTGTTCATTTGTTAAATGTTTATATGCTGCATTTCTGGACCATACCAACCCAAGGAGACTGACTACAGGAAGGGTGCCTTGGTCCCCCTACATCAGTGTTCTCCAACCTTGGGTCCCCAGATGTTTTTGGCCTACAACTCCCAGCATGCCCAGCTATGCTGGCTGGGGCATGCTGGGAGTTGTAGGCCAAAAACATCTGGGGACCCAAGGTTGGAGAAAACTGGCTTAGACAAAAGGCGAGTGAGGGGAGACACGACGGAGGTGTACACATTTATGCCTGGTGTGGAGAAGGCAGACAGGGAGGCATTTTTCTCCCTCTCTCCTAATACTAGGACCCAAGGGGGTCTTCCCATGAAGCTGATTGGTGGGAGATCCAGGACAGAGGGGGCGGTAGGGCCATGCGGGCTAGCCCCACACTCACGCCACACTCCTCTGGCCCAGTGGACATCCATTTGGTGCTCAGTGGAAAGAGTTCTCTGCCCATTCAGATATACACATGGAGAGCTTTTACACACGCAGAGCTGCCCATGCATACATCTGTGCATGTGTGGGTGTCTTTCTGATGAACACCACATGGGACATTCATCAGGGAAGAGTAGCAGTGGCGCAGTGTAACCATCTAATATAATAACATACAATGTAATATAACACTATTAATACAACTTTAATTTTAAAATAATAATAATACCCCCCCCAACCCACAATCACAACACAATATTAATAGGTTGGGCTTGTCCATCACATGTGGCTCCCTTGAACAGCCTCTCAATCTTCCTTGCACTGTAAACTGTGGGTACCAAGTTCAGTTTGGAGACACCGAGCCATCCCAAACCACATCGCTGTGAGGGCTGGTGGTCTCCATAAACTCTATGTGTCTCCACCCATAGGTTCGTAAGCCAACCATGTGGTTGTAGCCATGCCGCCACTTTTTTTTCCATTTTGCCCATCAAAAACATGGGTATCTCCATAAAGATGGCTACCCACCATGCAATTCATCTGTGCTTCATCAGGGATTGCAGAAAGGAATGGCGTTCATTAAATGGCCTCTTTAGCATGCTGCAACGATCTCGTTGCAGAATGGCCAGAGGAAGCTTGCATTGTGGTGTCTGTGGGCCACCAAAAGACAACATGCTCTCCTTTTAGGAGGCCGCCATCTGCTGGGTAGAATATGAGACACACCGGCTAGCAGCTGAGCTGAGATGTGCTGCCTACGTATACGCAACAGACCGCTTGAACTTACAGGTGTGCATTCCTATCGGAACAAATGAAAAACGGATCCTAATTTCATTTGTTGCAAATGAGTGCATGGAGTGATGAATGGGCCCAGGTGGGTCTGGTTCTCGTTACCCATTCGCCCCCATCCGAGGCTTGCCCTCCACCAGTGGCAGTGGCGGCAGCACAGCTCATGTCAGCGGCTGCTCCTGGAAGCTGCCGCTTCTCTTTGCCAGAATGCTCCAGATGTTGCATCATTCTGGGGCATTTGGGGGGGGGTATGGCAGCCTCCAGCGGGGGCTGCCATTTTTCATGGTGGCCTCCATTCCCCCTAAACCCCCCCCCCCAGGTTTATGGAGCATGTGCTTTAGAGTTCACTAATTTGCAATTGAAATTACAGGTGTCGCGCTCCCCCCCACAATCTGGATCAAGTCCATACAGGTGGGGAGGGAGGTTTAAAGCCCCCTACCTGCCACATTAGGGTCCTGATCCAAATGGATCCCCTTGCACCTACTCTAGAGTAAAAAAAAAAAATGAGGAAAAAAGACATAGCTGTTAGTTATAGGTTTAAGGTAATGTCTGTTTTGACCAGGCCCTCTCTAGAACAGAGACCCGTGGGCTTGCACAGTTCAACTAGGGCTCGTGCTCCGAGAGGCAGGGACTTGTGCTTCCCTGTGTGACCCGCTCCCCCACGAATGGCCAGCCCCGGAGTTCCTTGTGCAGAGGCGGGGGTGGGGTGGGGTAAGCTGGTAGGGAGGAGGCATTGATCCCGGGGGCAGCGGGAGCCAGTGCTGCCGCTAGAATTCACAGGCCCCAAAGAGATGTGCGTAAATGTCTAGTTTATACACGTACCTGCCATGTCTGGCTATCAATATAAATCAGGCAGCCAGAAATGTAAGCAGATTGAACAAAGAGAACGAGACAAAGCTGAAGGGCACCAGTCAGTCCTCCAGTTTTTCAAAACAGACCAGGCCTTTCTGCAGTTTGGCTCAGGCAGTACGCTAATTGGGGAAGCAGATGAACCAAAACGAGATGCAAATGATTTCAGTACACAGACTGTAGCCCTGCACAAGCATTCGAGTGACTGCAAGAGGGCTTCCAGCGGGGAGGGAGAGCTCCAGACCTTTGCACATTCACTGTGCACTTGGAAGGGGTGCCGGGGCAGGCTTCTGGGGGTCACAGGTGGACCAGGGGGCGGGGTTGGGCACCATCACACTTCTAGTGATTTCACTGGGGGCACAGCAGGGTCCACATGTGGGGCATAGCATAAGCTGAGCTATTTTCAGTGCAGGAAATAACTTGGTTTATTGATTTCATAGATTTCATAGAGTTGGAAGGAGCCTACAAGGCCATCGAGTCCAACCCCCTGCTGAATGCATGAAACTAGAGGAGGGGTCTCCCACCCAAGTAACAACCAGGCCTGACCCTGCTTAGCTTTCCACACTCAGACAAGCTGAGCCAGCGTAAGCCATTGAGTCAAATTCCAAATTGAGCTAGCGGCAGGGAGGGTTACCCATCCCTACGGGCCCATAATTAATCTGTTTCCTTTGCTCATTTAGCGATGTATGAGAATTTCATTTCTGTTTGCAAATTGTGCCCCCTCACAATCCCAAATGCAAGTGGGGGCACTTTCTTTTCCATTTTAATCTCAAATTCTGAAATTTGTTATTGCATATGAAAAATGAGTATTTTTTTTTTTAAAAATGCACACCTTGAAATGTATATTCCCTCACCCCCAAATCTGAATTTTCACAATTTAGTCAATGGGGGAAATGTGTACTTTCCCCATTCGCACAAGCTTAAAAGCAGGCCAGCAACAAAAACAGGAACGAACTGAAATGAGCTTTGAAGTGCTTTTTGAGGTGAGCTCAAAAACTTCTGATTCTCCCATCCATATTAAGAATAGGATCAGAAAATTGGAAATAGCCTTCCAGTCTAGTTGGCCATCAAACCCACTCTACTGTCCAGAGTAATGGCTAAAAACAACCCAGGAATCACAGTATACTTTTTCCCAGCTTGCTTTCCCTCTGTGTTCTTTCGTTGTTTCCTTGCTTTGCTCCATTGAGACTTTTCCAGGGTTTGAGCATCTGATGCTTTAGGTCCCAGCAAGTCCTTGGCGATCACAGAATGATGAAGGGAAAGCGAGGAGGGACATCAGGCCAATACCCAGCACAGAGCTAGAAGCCTTTACTCTTCCTGGGCACCTTCAGGTGTTCGGCATTTCTCAGTGTTTGGGAAGTTAAATATTTATCGAACCCTCTAGCTCTTTTAAGTTGTTTCCCTGCTTCCGAAAGTGAGGATAAAAGGAAGATGCCAAGGAGCACGCATCGTTCTGTCATCACCACATCCCCTTCGTCTTGCTCTTATCATCTTTTGAGTCGTGGGGAAGAAAGCCTGCGGGCCCCACATTATAAAAGCTCTATCTTCTTGCCTCGGAGCAAGCGAGCTCTTCAAAATGCCCAGGCAGCCTGGAGAAAATTACCAGTTGCAAGCGGAAGAGTTTAAAAAACCTCTCTCAGTCCAACAGAGATGGAACAGGTGTATGCTCAGTAATCTAAAGATGTCTGGTGCGCAGTGCGGCGGAGACGTGACACTCAGAGAGTGTGTATCTAGTTTGCGGGGGCTGCTCAGCATTCAAGGCCTGTCTGGATATTATCCTGCTGAGAATCACAGAACATTTTGTATGTTCTTTCCGTATGTGCAGCAAGCCCTGCTTTCGTCTAGAACCGTCTGGAGCCTGATGGATTCTGGGAGATTTGCCTCTGGAATCAGGGCTTCCAGAATCCGTCACAGATTCCTGGAAGGGTAAGAAAAACCTTGGCAGGTATCTGGATGGAAAAACCAAGTCTGCCAGACATTTCTTATGCCACACCCATCTCTAGGCCTGAAATGTCTTATGAGCGGCCTATTGACTCAACAGTACTGAGGAACAGGTTGCAGGAGAACCACCTGCTGATGGAAACCACCCTTGGATTGTGCCCCATTGATCCCAGCCCCTTCGTACGATGCACTGTGCAACAACAGCCAGTGGTGCAGCAGAGGCAGGGCTCACAGGGACGGTGCTCTTTATTGGCAGGGACGTTGATGTCATCTGCCCCCCACCCCAGAAATCCCTGTTCCCTCTGAGCTTCGTGCAATCCTCACAGTAGCTGTGGGGGAATTAATGTTCCCAGTAATAATATATTGTTCCCTGTTGTCATGCAAAGTATTTTGGGTGGCTTGTTCTTGAATGAGCAATAAGACCTGCTCTGGGTGGAGATGAAAACTACTAGAACAGTGTTCTCCAACCTTGGGTCCCCAGATGTTTTTGGCCTACAACTCCCAGCATGCCCCAGCCAGCGGAGCTGTTTGGATCCTCCCTGTCACCATGGCTTTGAGGACGGTCACGACGATGACAACGATGCTGACAACAACGGCTTAATATTTATATAGTGCTTTTGAGCGTTCAAAGCACTTTTCACACCATCATATAAGCCTCACAACGGCTTGTGGAATTGGAAAGTAACCTCGGAGGCATGAGAGAGAGTCGCTTTGCCTTGGGCCACCCAGAGAGTTTGTGTCTGAGGCAAGAGTGGGGCTTCCTTTGCAGCAGGGGTGTGGAACCTGTGCCCCACCCCCCCAGATATTGTTGGACTACGGCTTCTGCCATCCCTGACTATTGGCCATGTTGGCTGTGGCTGATGGGAGCTGGTGTCCAGCAACGTCTAGAGTATCACACGTTCCCCACCCCTGCCTTACGGCTTATGGGTTTAGAGCATTCCGGGAGTATTTGAGCATTTTCAAGGCTTCAAGTTATGAAATCAGAAATGAATTTTCAAAATACTGTAGCCCACTTTATTGGGAACAGGGGTTAAAAGTGGGGCCTGCAACAAAATACAGTGGAGTGCTCCTGTTCAGGGTTGGGGCCAGCTGTGCCCATCCCGTCCCTTCCTGGGTTGTCTCCCCTCCGCCTTTTCCCACAGGCACTCCTCGTTCTGTGCCAACTGAGCATGCTCAGTCCTCAGTGGGTTGGGTACTCTTGGGGGGGGGGGTGTCATTGCCCCCTTAGATGTTCTATATACCTAGGGATGAAGTGGGCTCATACTCAAGATAAATAACGGACTTGGCTGTCCCATCGGGGCATGTGGGCTTTTCTGGGAGGGGCATTTTTCATCCCGCCACTTGCTTCAGGCTCTTGTGAGAAGGAAAAGCCGCTGGAGAGCTGCTCCCGTGGCAGATTCGTGGGCCTCAGCGGCTGGCTCAGCATCACGCCGTGGTGGTGTGTAGGAAGGGCGGCCACCACCTTCGCGAGCTGGCTTAGTCGGTTTTCCACAGTTTGGATTTTATCAGACTGTCCCTGATGAAGGGGCCTGGTGGGAGGTCGTGCGTGCACCACCTTCGCTTCTCTGCCCCGCAGCCGCCTCCGCCTCCGCCTCCCCCCAGTGATGATGGTGGCGGCCGCAGCAGCAGCAGCGGCCGATTCCCCCCTCTGCCCCCGGCCGCGCCATCACCGTGGCAGGGCGCCCGCCGAACTCCTCCTCCCTTCGCCCGCCTCCCTCGCTCCCCCCACGGGCGTGACTGTTGTGATATGTATCCCTTCACCAGCTGCAGCACACTGTTTACACATGGAAAGGACAGAATGGCGAGGTAAACAGGTTTATTATGTCTTACTAGAAACTGTGGTTTCTGGACTGTGAGAACTGTATGAGCTAGTCACATGGTTTGTATGTTCTGATGACGTGCTAACTTGTTTTCTGTCTGAAGCCATCTTAGAGAGAGGCAGGACTGCTTTCTCTCTTCTCCTTTGTTCTTCTTGCTGGACTTTGTTACTGCAACAATGTAACGTCTTTGCTGAGGTGGAGTGAAGCTCAACTTACTCCACTGGATGTAATGCTTGCTATGCATTTATACTCTGCATATGGACTGTAACTAGGAAATGTATACTCTGTAGAACTTTACTTGCTAAGTGAATAAACAGGTAGAATTAGACCTGTGGTGTTTCAGAGTGTTTCCTGACTCCATGAATTAATCTGCAAACGGAGAAGCTGGAAGCAGGTCAGATTACAAAGCACGCTGCGGAAAGCAGGGAGGTCTGGAAGATCTGTGTGTGGAATGTCTGAGTTCGGCTAGCACACAGAGACAGGATTTTAAATCTCCCACACACACACGCACTCTCCTGCCTTCGCCGACACGCAGAAGCAACATCAGTGACATCACAGCACTCCTCGTCCTCCCTCCCCCCCCGGTGATGGAAGTGACAGCAACCGCCCCCCTCTTCTCCCTGCCCCCACCCTGCGGCGAGACGTTGGCCCCGGAGAGCGCCTGTGCCGCCACGGCACCTCTCCGCCGGTGTGGTAAAGGTAATGCGTTTGTGCATTGAGTAATAAGTACAAGTCTGCCTTCCTGCGGTACCCGGGTGAGTGTGACACAGGAGGGGCAGGAGGAAGGGCGTATCTGCATATGCGACATGATTGGCTGAGAGTGTGCGGAGGGGGTGGAGCCTGCGTTATATAAGCTGTGGGCGGTGCTGTTCAGGCAGAGGTTGGGGGGATTTGTGAAGAGGGTGTGCAAGAGTGTGAGGGGTGTGTGTGAGAGGTTAGAAGGGTTAGAGCAGTGTTCTCCAACCTTGGGTCGCCAGATGTTTTTGGCCTACAACTCCCAGCATGCCCCAGCCAGCTACGCTGGCTGGGGCATCCTGGGAGTTGTAGGCCAAAAACATCTGGCGACCCAAGGTTGGAGAACACTTGGTTAGAGGTTCGAGGGGTTCTGTGGGTTTGTGAGGAGAGTGCGGGAGAGTGAGAGAGAGTGTGTGTGTGTGCAGGGACTGAACTGGTTGTGTTTTAAAACGAACTTTTCTTTGTTATTTGAAACAGCCCGTGTGGGAAGCTGTGCTTGTTGTCCTGGTCAACGAGGCATAAGGCAGGGAGTGGACATCCCAAAAGGCGGTGTGAGAGGTGCGAGGGTGAGGGGCTGAGGCGAGGCAAAGAAAACCCCGACCTTCCGTAAGCGCGCCCAGAGATCCCAATAAGGAGGGCGAGCCAGAGGCCCTACACGGAGGGGTGGCGTAGGACAACCTGCCTCTCGGGAAGGGCCCCTCGGCAGCGAGGCGTCTCAGCCGGGCTCTGTGGGGAATTGGGCTGGCTGCGCTCTCTCCCGAGTGCTGGCGGGGCTTTCCAGAGGGTCTCCGCGCCCAGTGCTGCACTCTGAGGGGTCCACAGTGCGAGGCAGGAGTGCAGCCGGCGTGGCTTTCTGGAGCACTGGGTGGGGTGGGGGTGCAGTTCTCTTGGCACCCTTCAGGATCCGCCGCCTGAGGCTGCCACGCTTCATGGAAGAGCTGGTGGCCCTGCCGGAACACATTTGGCTCCATAAAGAAGTTTCCCTTTGGCACCTTTGAGAATACCGTCTCTGTTTGCATTTCGTTCCGCATGATGCCGGGCAGGGGCCGCCCATCGAAGAAAGGGCTCACCTAAGCATTCCTGGCCTCTCTTTCTTGCCAAATCCTCTCCATTGACCTCCTTGGGATTCCTCACCTCATGGAGTTTGCTTTAATTAGATTTCCTGCAGACCTCTGATATGATGGGCTTAATTTTCCTCATCTAGCCCAGAAATTCAGGACTTTGCGGTTTTGTCTCTCCTCCCCTTTATGTTCAATTGAAGATGGCAAAATGAAATCTGAAGAGAACCCTTTTGTTTCATTTCCATGTGCTCAGAAGAGCCAATTCCTCCCTTTCAATGCACTAGGAGGGATGCACGCACGGGGAGTCCTCGTCCCAGATGAGGCCTTTGTTCCTGGCTCTGAGTGGACATGTTTCCATTCAGTCTGATTCCCTCTCTAACAAGTCTTCAGAAAGCAGCTGCAATCGGAATGGAAACTTTCTCTACTGAATCAGCAAAAGCCACGTGATTTCACGACAGGGACAGGATCGCCTTTCTTTCTCCTTCTGAGCAGCTGAAAGGGAAAGAGGGTCTGTGTGTCTCTGACTTGGCGATGGCATTTTTTAAAAACACCTTCTGCCAAGCTTTTTCTTACTGCATTTTGAAATTTCAGATGCACATCCTAGGAATCATAGAGTTGGAAGGGGCCTACAAGGCCATCGAGTCCAACCCCCTGCTGAATGCAGGAAACTAGAGGAGGGGTCTCCCATCCAAGTAATAACCAGGCCTGACCCTGCTTAGCTTTCCATGCTCAGAAAAGCTGAGCCAGCATTCTCAAAAGTTAAAACAGCTAAACGTGGTAGTGGGCAGGGGGAGATATCAGAAACTACAGCAGCCCCTGTGGTGTGGAACACAGAATCCTTTTCATTACAATAAACATGCAAGTACCTGCCCCTCATTATGGCTGCCGAGAGCTAAGCCCCTGTCAGTTGTTAGTCTCCATGCAATGAACATCATTTGGAGAGAGGGGCCCTGCCCACTGGCCCCACCCCACCCAGACCTACCTGCCATGGGGAAGCATGCTGAACAGAGGTAGGCTCTCCTGATGATGGGCCAGAACTCACCTGCTTCTCACCCAGAAGCTCCCAGGTGCAGCCTCCAAAAGTGTCTCCGCTTGAAGCCCTCTTAGGGAAGAGGGCTGGGAAAGATCTCTGCTTGGCAGGCAGGCAGGCAGACTTCCCAGTCTAAACCAGCTCCCGGAGTTCATGCTGTCATATGTCATCTGCTCACACGGATGCAAGAGCCCCTGTAGGCATAGGCCACTCACACAGCCATGCTGCTTCGCGGGTGCTGTAGTCTGCCAGATCTATGAGACGGCATGGCTTGAAAATGGACAGAAGCTACCTGAAGGTACCTGCCTGGGGGGCAGGGCCGGTGCTACCATTAGGCCAACTAGGCAGCCGCCTAGGGCGCAAGGCTAAAGGGGTGCCAGAGGGCATAGGGCTGGAGGGAGGGAGGGCTCAAGTGGGAAGGGGGGGGCGCTAAATATCTGATCTTGCCTAGGGCACCAAACTGCCTTGCACCGGCCCTGCTGGGGGGGGGGGCTTCCCAGCTATCTTGGACCAAAATGCCAGAGGCAGGGGCTGATCTGCAGGACTTTGCCAGTGGGTTTTGTCCATCTCCACCCCTGGGTTAAGAGCTGGCCCAGGCTCCCACATCACCAGCCTGATGGGCAGCAGGGCCCACCCCCACCCCCACCCCCGGCAAGCAAAGGAGCAATTCCACATCCAAATCCAAATGCCCCGGTCAAGCCAGAGAGTGGAACGAGGCAGAGATGCGGCATAATGGGCAGGGGAAGGCAACTGTGTGCATGCACACGAGCACATTCACGCAAGGGTCAAGGAGCCCCTCCTGAAGCATGCAAAGCTCGCTTCACATCCTAAGGCAAAGTCCAAGAGACCACCAGATTCCGGTCCCCCAGATATGAAAAGTCTCGCATCATCCTCGCATCATGAGCGTCTCCAGCGATACCAAGTACGCCGCTCAACAAGATCTGTCACAGGCGGCCTTCTCCTGACCTTGTCCCTTCAGCCAGAGCAGCTAGACTGGTGGGGACGAGGAAGAGGGCCTTTTCTGTGGCGGCCCCCGTACTGTGGAACTCTCTCCCAAGTGACCTCCGCCATGCCCCCTCTCTGCTGAGCTTCCGCCGCTCACTAAAAACTTGGCTGTTCAGGCGGGAATATGGGGTGGGCTAAGATTTTAAAATTTTATCCTGTTTTAAATGTATTTTATCCTGTTTTTATCTTATGTCCATCGCCCAGGGTGAATCATCATCATCATCATCATCATCATCATCATCATCATCATCATCAACATCATCCTTACGAAACCAAGTTCAGTCACTCGTTTGCAGCCGGAGCTTGCTGGCCTTGGTCAGTCATCAGCGGTCACTGACTCCAGCTCGAGTCGTCTACGTTGCCCTTTAAGCTGGGACACTTTCTGCACTGCCACTCTGCCCTGGGTGGCAAGCTGCCCTCCCCTGCCCACCCAAGAGACCCAGCAATTGCCCTGTGGCTGCCGGGGCAGGGTGCCGGGGTCCATTTGGTGGTGCACGCGCACAGCTACAAGTGCCTCGAGGCGGCCCCAGCCTGGCTGCCTGCCCACGCAGATCCCTTTCATCGGGCATTCCTGTGATGAGGAGGAGTCTGGGCCCACTGCGAAGGTCCCCTTGGGTGACTGTCGGTCCTCCTTTGTGACCCGCAGTTAGTCCGGCCCTGGGCATAAAGCTGGCTCTTCCTGTGCTTGCGAAACAAAGGCCCTCGTTTTCAGCTCCGCGGTGAGGAACCCGGCCACGTGGGTTAAAGCAGCAGGTGTGGCATCGAGTTATAATGAGTTATGGAAATCCTGTCACCAGCTCATTTTGTGGAAATTAATTTAACGTATTACCCAGCCAGCATTCACGCTCTGTCTCAGGCAGAGCAGCCGTGTTTTGACAGAGCGCCCCACCGTGTTCCCTATACCTCGATAACAAATTTGCTCTCTTCCAGGGGACAAAGCCATTTCCTTTCATTTAAAACTGCAGAGAAACGCAGAGGAGGATTCACTTCCAAACACAGCAAGGGTGGTTGTGGGGGAGGTGGTTGTTAGGTTTTGCATGGGCAGAACGAGGATTGTCACCTGACATGGAGGATGTCTCTTGAGGTGAAGCACACAAGGTCTTCTGTCACCAGACATAGTCTCAAGGTTTATGAGTCAGCAACCATGGGACAATGACTTTGGAGTAAACAGGTTAGAATAATGGGTTATATAACTGGTGAGTAATATCCTATTTATAGGTACAGGCTCTTCCTATATAAGTTGGGGTAACTCTCACTTCTGGACTACTTCGCAGACTCTTGCTCTGGACTTCTACTTCAAGTCAGTCACTTCACTTCATCTCAGCCTTACCACTGGGGTCTTGGACTTGTATCTGCAATGATGTAGCGAGATGGGGGCATCTCTTCTGCGTAAGAGAAGCCAGCATTGCTTGCCTTAATCCCATGTAATCGGGTCTTACAAATAAACTCTTTAATCTTTATTAACTGCTGTTATCTCCTCCTTCCGTCTGCGTGACTGGGACTGAGGGTCACTGGCTAGGTAAGCTTTTGAACCCGGGTCAGTCCACCTCTCACAGCGGGAGGGGGGTGGGAGGAATCGTGGCGAGAGAGTTTCAAGCCTGAGCCCCATGATGATGTCGTCCCAGTCACTACATTGGGGGGAGGTACTTTCTTTTCTGCTCTTGAACCCTGCTTTCACGCCAAGCGAGCTGCCTGGAAGGGTCCTCCTTTCTGAGGGAAGAGGGGCAAGGAGACCCTCCCCTTCTCCCTTCTGGGCGTGCTCTTTCAAGTACCAGACTCAGCCACCCGGTCAAGAGGACTGGACGTGGCTGTTGCCTGAATCCGGCCTCGGCTGCTGGAAGCCTTCGGCAAAGGCAACAAAAAAGGAAGGGAAGAGCCACGGAATGCCCGCCTCTCCCACCTTTTAGCATCCGCGCTGTGGGAATGCTGGGGCACCCACAGCTCATCCGTAGTTTATTTATTTATCTATCATTCAAATATGTATACCCGGCCTTTGTCTCCTAAAGAAGACCCTCTCAAGGCTGCCAGAAACCACCTGTAATCAGTAAAGCAACTGAAGCCAGTTACACAAACAACCCAAAGTCCAGCAGCAATAATAAAAATTGCAGGCACAAAATGATCCCAAAGTGCCCTACAGAAAAAGGAGTCAAAACCACCACAGCATTCTCCACTCAAGCCTAAAAGCATGATGGAAAGGAGCCAGTCAGCCAGCTGGATCTCCTTGGCAGGGATTTCCACAGCCTGGCTGCCACCACTGAGAAGGCCCTACTGCAGATGCTTACCTCAGATGACAGCGGAAGGCGAAGCAAGGGCAGGATCCATGGTATATCATCAAGTTAGCAGAACAGTACTGCTATACTGGAAAATGTCGATTATTTTCTCTATCTTGGCAGCTATCTTTCTGTTACAGCTAACATCGACAGTGAAATCCAGCATCGTCTGAGCTCCGCAAGTGCCGCTTTTTCTCGAATGAAACATAGAGTGTTCGAGGATCGGGATATTTGTAAGAAGACCAAAACACTGGTTTATATGCCTGCGAAACATGGACTATCTATAAACGTCACTTCCACCTCCTTGAAAGGTTTCATCAACGTTGCCTCCGGAAAATCCTGCAAATTACTTGGGAAGATAGGCGAACAAATGTCAGTGTACTGGAAGAAGCAAAGACTACTAGCATTGAAAAAATGATCCTTCAACGCCAACTTCAGTGGACCGGTCATGTTGTTCGAATGCCTGACTGCCGTCTCCCAAAGCAGTTACTTTACTCCCAACTCAAGGATGGAAAGCGGAATATCGGTGGTCAATATAAGAGGTTTAAAGATGTTCATAAGGCTAATCTAAAAAAATGCAATATAAACATCGAAAACTGGGAAGCTCTGGCCCATGAACGATCTAAATGGAGGTTGGCCTTTCACAAAGGTTCCATGGACTTTGAAGAAGCCCGAGTGCAAGGTGAAAGGGAGAAACGTGCTAAGCGAAAAGCACGTCAAATGAATCCTTTACAGGACCATCTTCTATCTGGTAACCAGTGTCCTCACTGTGGGAAGCTGTGTGGATCTAGAATTGGCCTCCACAGTCACTTACGGACCCATCGCTAGAGTCTACACAATCTTCTTTAGAATTTCCTCCTTTTATCCCGGAAGACAATCTTACTCGGTCACGAGTGATCGCCTGATGATGATTCACATTCTGCAGTCACTCCCCACAGGGCACACTCTAGTCACATGTTGCACTCATCCCAGTTTGCCACCCCACACCTAACTCCATAGCGGTAGAACTAGCCATTGCCTTGAACGTGCAGGGGAACAGGCCCCTTAAGAGAAAGGGGGGTTTGTGGGTTTTTTGGTAAAGCAGTGATGCGAAGGAGCGATGCAAAGGAGTGATGCGAAGCAGTGATGCGAAGAGCCAGTGTGGCGCAGTGTGTTGGGTTTTGCATAGGCAGAACGAGATTACCACCTGACATCGAGATTATCACCTGACCTGGTGGGTGTCACTTGAGTTCAAGTATACAAGGCCTCTGGTCAGGAGACATAGTCTCGAGGTGATATGACTCAGCAGCCTTGACAAGTTTGGGATCAACATGTTGATGAATAGTTATGTGGCCTGTGGCTCACGCTGTCTCAGCTTGTTTGAGCATGGAAAGCTAAGCCGGGTCAGGCCTGGTTATTACTTGGATGGGAGACCCCTCCTCTAGTTTCCTGCATTGAGCAGGGAGTTGGACTCGATAGCCTTGTAGGCTCCTTCCAACTCTATGATCTATGAATCTATGAAACTGGGGTGAGTAATATCCTATTTATAGGTGCAGGGTCTGCGGTATATAAGCTAGCACACTTGCTGATAGCTTCTTCCGTTCTTCCGTCATTCCTCACTCTCTCTTCCACTTGCTGTCTCGTCTCGACATGTCTCTTGGACTTCACTTCATCTAGCCTTACCACTGGGGTAGTGGATTTGAGTCTGCAATGATGTAGTGAGTAGAGATGCATTGATTGCCTTAATCCCATGTAATTGGGTCTTACAAATAAACTCTTTAATCTTTATTAACTGCTGTTATCTCCTCCTTCCGCTTGCGTGACTGGGACTGAGGGTCATTGGCTAGGGGAGCTTTTGAACCCGGGTCAGTCCAGCTCTCACATCGGTTATGGGCCCAGATAAGGATCAGATAACGATCTGATGGTTATCTCAGATGGACAGATAAGCCACAGAGACGCAGTTCGGAAAAATTCAGCAGTTATAGAGTTAAAGAATTTGTTTACTATTTGTAAGGACGGTTTGTAAATAAACCGGGAAGGCGAGGCGGTGTTGCTAAAGCTGGGAGCTGATAACAGCGGCTTGGAATGCAGCACAACTGAAGAATGTAGGACAGAGAGACGGAGGATTTTTCGTTTTGAAAGAATCATAGAATCATAGAAAACTAGAGTTGGAAGGGGCCTACAAGGCCATCGAGTCCAACCCCCTGCTCAATGCTGGAACGTGGGTGCTGGTTCAGGCAGCTACTAGGCTGAAAAGTGAATAACGCTGGACACAAGGATTTCGTTTTCCACAGCTTGCTGGAGTGATTGTCAAGGAGCTGTATCGGGCAAGGAAATATCTCCAGGAGGCTCTGTCTGTGTCAACTCATTTGAGTCAAGGCTACAGGCAGGAGGATCATATTTCATTTACAGTGCTTCTTCACACAGCAGTGGATCAGCTATCTTTTGCATTGTATCAACAAGTGGCTTGGATTACAAATGCGTGGATTACGTCTGACGTGGGTAAAGCGTCTGGAGCGTCATCTCGCAGCAAAGTCACGTGTGACAGGAATGTATCTTGGGAAACCTGATACTACATGGAAGGCTGTATCAAACCAGCGGAGGCTTGGTTTTGAAACAGCAGAGAACACAGCGCGACAGTTTTGAACAGAGAAAGCTGTGCTTAAAATGTGAAGCTGTTCTTCATTTTCTTCATGTGGGATCACAGAAGAAGGAGCTTGAAATCAGCAGGGGTGCTGCTGATGGGAAAAACTTTGTGTTTTAACCCAGGACATAACAAAATGCACATTATTTTGTTGTAAGCAGAAAACGGTGGATTGTTTAAACGAAGCTTTCTGTGTTGGACATAAATAAGCAGAAAGAGGACTATGCAAATGGTCAGGAGTTTAACAGTCATGTTTTTGAAAATGTATTTCTTGAAAGTTTGGATAACTTGGATTCAAGAAAGTGTAATATATGCTCGGAAATGTCAGGAAATGTACTGAATGTATATATGACTTGAGTATATTGTGGATTTTTCTGTAGCAAAATGTAAAATACTGAATTAGTAGGTATGTTTATATGGCAAAGCTAAGAAATGGATTATTTCTTTTATATTGTAATGATGTAAATAAAGAAATGGAAAGTTGTACTGTTGCAACTATAAAAAAAGTTAAATGCTTATATGTATGACATGTACTTGCATGCATATCACATGATTGTTTGATCATTTAGATTCACAGGCTTGTGAAAGAAAATGCGAACTCTGGTGGGGAAAGCATTGGGGAATTGTAATTTTCACATGAAAGGTAATTTTGTGCACATAAACAAGGGATGCTAGCTTCAACAGGTAAACTGGAAGGCAAGCTGAAAAACCAGTTCATTTCAATCAATTTGTTCTTGGTGATCTTGTGGAACTCTGATGGTTTTTAGAGGAAAGGCACGTTATTTCATGATGTTAATTGATCAATACACGAGGTACAGGTTGTGTACATGTTAGATAGAAAGCTGAAGTATTGAACAGAGTCAAGGTGTTTTGTGCTTGGGTGAGAACAAGCATATTACCCATGTTACCTATTTCTTTTAAGATATGGGGAAGTTCAATTCAGTGCATGTTTTGATGACTTTCTAACAGGATGTGATATTGAACACATGGATTGTGTGGAAGAGTAAACAAACACTCAGAAGAGGTGATACTAATTTGGATAATGAGGTTTGGGTAGAAGCTCTTAAATGTTTTTGATTATGTACATGATAGAAGTTTTAGTTCTGTGTAATGAACTGTACACCTTATAGAAAGTAGTGTAGAAAAAGGAATCTTCTGGAGAAACATTTCAGGATCTTGGATCTGATATGTAGGTACATACACCTCAAAGATAGAAGAAATCTGTAAGGGAGCTTACATGAGAATTTTTCTAGAAATGAGAATATTGTGTTTCACATGAATAACACTTGGATAGTGAGATTATCTAGAAGTGTTGAGTATAATGCTGAATGAAAAGGTGAGATCATTTTTCAAAATTAATTCTGTTAATGCAGGGGATGCATCAAGGTCAGAGTCAGAATAGAAAAGCATTTGCTGAAAGACAGTCAGGTAAATTTGACAAACTCTGATACACATTTGGTTTAGTGGAGACTAAACAAATGATTGTTCATCATTGGTGCAAATTTAAAGGAACAGGTGAGTCAAACAACCTGTGAGATATCAGGATGAATTTGCAGGAAAAGCCATTTGAAACTTCAAATTTTCAAAGAGGTGAAAAATTGTCTGTTAAGGAAGCTGAACCATAGCTTCAGGCTATGCAAGCTGAGTTGAATTCTTTGGATAAAGAACAAAACATGGAAGCTGGTGAAACAAACAGCAGTCCATGGAACTCATTGTTACCAGATAGATTTTTTAAATGAAAACTAACCAGATTGGAAAAGGTTATATGACAAATAGCAAGATTGGTTGCTTGTGATTTTGCTCAAGTTAAAAGGGCAGGATAATCATGAGTGAGTGCAACAACAATTTGCTTTGGAAACAGTTAGACTGATGTTTAAGAATGAAAATGTAAGAATATTTTCACAATTGGAAATATTGGAACATAAGCATTTTAAATGAGAGGAAGTCTTTAAATGGAAAACTGTCTGTGAGATTTTCTTTAGGAAAAGCTAGAAATCAGCTGGAGGCTGGAATTCTGTTTTTGAACTCAAACATTGCTGAAGTGAGATTTGCACAGAGAGGCAGATCAATGTTTGTTTGTTAAACAAGAGGAACAGGGACATAGACTGTATGTACTTTGTTTAGTTGGATGATCTATTGTTTTTTCTGGACAGATAAAAGCAATATGATATAATTGATCCAGGGTTTGGGATTTCATTGAATTGAAACTGCTTGGTGGTGGATCAACTGTTTATTTGTAAATGGAAGTTGAGGAGAACCAAGAGGGCAGTATCTTACTGCAACAAACCAGAGAAATATCATGGATGTGATTGAGAATTTTGGAGAAAGTTAACTCAGTGCGAGACTCCAAATAATTGAGGATTTTCAAGCACATGCTGATGGAAAAGCAGTTTGAATGCTACACAGAAGCATTGGGCTGTTGAGCTTTACTGTACAAGCAACAAGGCCAGATATTGCTGTCAGTGTAATGGGCAGACTGTTAGACCAACAGGACATGCTTGGAGAGCTCTGAAAAGGAGTTGAGTGTTATCTGGAAGGAACATCACACTTCAGACTAAGAGTTACAAGTCAGAGCACAGGTGGCTTACAGATTCACAGAAATGCCAGTTGTGGTTGTGATAGTAAGAACAACAAGAACACACCTGAAGTTTGTTATTTTTATAACCATACTTTGTTTGATTGGTTTTGTAGAAACAATCATTTAAAGGTTAGAGTTCAACTGAAATTGAACTGAATGCATTGTATTATGTATTGTGCTATTATGCTATTGTAAAGCTTGAATAGTGAATGCATTTGTTTAAATAGTTTAAATTGTAAAAAAATGTTTAAATGATGCTGGGATTGATGTAAAAAACCTATTACAGTTTTTTCAGGAAACCAAGGCAGGATTGCTATGCTGCAGGCAGATAGCAATACACAACGTTTTGGGTTTGCAAATAAAACTGTGTTATAAGGAGGGATACATCAGAAGTGATTTGATGATGGTTCAAATTTCGGGCAGGTAAAGTCATTCCTGCAGAAGTTTTTTTTATCAAAGTCCATAGATGAAGGAACAGCATCAGATGTCAACAAAGCTGTTGCTGTTGTATGAGGTAAATGACCATGTTCTGCGCAAATGCAAAAGCAGGGGGATGTTGGATTTTGCATAGGCAGAACGAGATTACCACCTGACATCGAGATTATCACCTGACCTGGTGGGTGTCACTTGAGTTCAAGTATACAAGGCCTCTGGTCAGGAGACATAGTCTCGAGGTGATATGACTCAGCAGCCTTGACAAGTTTGGGATTAACATGTTGATGAATAGGTTGTACAACTGGGGTGAGTAATATCCTATTTATAGGTGCAGGGTCTGCGGTATATAAGCTAGCACACTTGCTGATAGCTTCTTCCGTTCTTCCGTCATTCCTCACTCTCTCTTCCACTTGCTGTCTCGTCTCGACATGTCTCTTGGACTTCACTTCATCTAGCCTTACCACTGGGGTATTGGATTTGAGTCTGCAATGATGTAGTGAGTAGAGATGCATTGATTGCCTTAATCCCATGTAATTGGGTCTTACAAATAAATTCTTTAATCTTTATTAACTGCTGTTATCTCCTCCTTCCGCTTGCGTGACTGGGACTGAGGGTCATTGGCTAGGGGAGCTTTTGAACCCGGGTCAGTCCAGCTCTCACACAGTGGTGAGAGTGTTGGAATGAGACTCGGGAGATCCGGGTTCTAGTCCCTGCTCTGTCATGAAACTCACTGGGTGACTTTGGGCCAGTCACTGACTCTCAGCCTAACCTACCTCGCAGGGTTGTTGTGAGGATAAAATGGCGAGGAGGAGGAGGAGGATTCTGTAAGCCGCCTTGGGTTCCTTACAGGAAAAAAGGCGGGGTATAAATATAATAAATAAATAATAAATAAAATAAATAAGGAGCAGACCTGCAAAGGATTGAGCTTTTCCTGCCCCATGCCTCCTCACAAAACAGAAGGAGAAAGGAAGAGACCGCCGCCATTCTCCCATGTGGCAAAACCAGCAGGATCAGCTCGCCCTTTCCCCTCCACCCAAAACCAATTTCTCAAAGCAGTCGTCCCCCCCCCCCTGCTAAGTTTCCCAAGCACAAGTTCCATTGAAATCAATGTGATTGACCTGGGAGTGAGCCCGTTGAAGGGAATGTGATTTACTTCTGAGCAGACGTGCCTTTTGGCCAACTTACACCTCTTGTTCTGTGGGCGAAAGCGGCTGTTAAAACAAGGAAAGAAGAAGGAGCAGGGGTGTGGTGCTGCTGCCGCCGCTGCCGCTATCCCACGGGGTCGGGTGAAGCCAGCAGAGAGAGAAGCCGGGAGGGGGGAGGCGGGGAAGCAATCTCTGCTTTGTTGAACCCCCGATACAGGTTGGGGAGACAAAGGCAGAATGTTTCTCGCCCCTCCAGCAGTTTGAAATTTCTTCTGCTCAGAAATGTGTAGGAACAATTACAGAGGTGTGTAGGAACAATTACAAACAAAAACTAACAAGCTTCCGGGGAAGAAGTGTTGGACTGGGACTCCGGAGACCCGGGTTCTAGTCCCCGCTCGGCCATGAAACTCACTGGGTGACTTTGGGCCAGTCACTGACTCTCAGCCTGACCTACCTCACAGGGTTGTTGTGAGAATAAAATGGAGAGGAGGAGGAGGATTATGTAAGCCGCCTTGGGTTCCCTTCAGGAAAAAAGGCGGGGTATAAATATAATAAATAAATAAACAAGAAATGGCGGATACCTCTCTTCCCCACCAGTTTGGGAGACACACATAACTAGGGATGTATCCACGAATATTCATGAGTCTTCGGGGGGCTGAAGTGAGGCTGAAATCAGCCCCGCTCAGGGGCCCCGAGACTCACATGCCTTACCTGCCCGCCGCTCGTCCCACCACTCCACGCCGCCCCGGCAGCGCAGGGTCCCGTTGCGTCATTTCCGGCTGCCAGGAAGTGACGGGACAGGACCCCTCGCTATGTTTTTAGCACAAAAACCAGGGCAACCTAGATTAAAATGGCCGCGATTTGCTATTTGCGGCCGTTTTAAACTGGGTGGCCCTGGTTTTTGCGCTAAAAACGTAGTGCAGGGTCCCGTCCCGTTACTTCCTGGCAGCCAGAAATTACACGACGGGACCCCGTGCTGTCGGCGCAGTGGATCGAGTGCCGTGGGGATTTGGGCCTTTGGGGGGGTGCTTGCCGAGAAAAGGCGAGCAAAGGTGAGCAACCCCCCCCCCCAAGGTAGGATGTAAACCCTTACACGTAACGCCGCATTTCCCCGGCTCCTCAAAAACAATTGACTAACTCCAGCGATGACACTTTCATGGCCACACTTTGGACGGGCAACGACAGCGCCAGTGGAGCACACACTAGCCGCATACTGCGACAGCACTGAAAAACGAGTGTGTCGACTCGTGTGCCCCGCAAGTCACAGCAGCGATACACCACTGCAATAAACCTTAGGTGTGGATCCGGCTAAGGCTTCCTCTGAAGACTGAAAGGTGTGGGCAGGATCCTATAGTCCTAATGTAGCGACCCCCTACCAGTGTTATGCCCCTGACCCCTTCTGGCCTATACCGTAAAGCACAGCACTGTAGCCTCAGGAGAAATACAGACTCACAGCAGCCACAGTCACCTACGCCATCTCCCTTAGGGGCAGTTTGTCACTGGCTTTCCATGTTTGCCACCATCTGCTCCTTATGCCCTCCAGGATGCCATGCAGCCCTCCCAGTTCACAGTGCTCCATCCAGGGCTGGATTAAGATAGGGGCTATTGGAGCTGCAGCCCCAGGCCCATAACAGAAAATAGGCCCACAATATAGGGACGCGCGGCATGATTTGAGTTAGCTCTGATCGTTATCATTCAGCATAATTAATGATTTTTTCAAGATTAGAAAGGTGTTCTAAGCACATCTGCATTACAGGCTTGAGGCAAGACCTAGCAAGAACTGTTGTTCTCAAATTAGCATTTCGGTAGCTTTTTGCATTTCAATCACTGTTACTACATTTCTTTGAAGCACATGGGGGGCTTGCTAGGGTCTGTAATATTCAGATTTAGAAGGGACCTCTCTCTCCAGCCTCGAGCAAAAGATCTTTCTGATTCGCAGCTCAATTGTTCAAATGCTAGTTTAACAAAAAAACAAAAATGAAAACAAAACAAAGCGACAAGAACAACACAATTATTCTTGGTCAAGCAAAGCTTCCTGGCTTTTTGTTGTGGCTGCTTTTTCTTTTTTAATAAATAATTTGGGGGAAATTGGGAAGACCCTTACTGATGAGCTGCAGGAGTTTTTGAGTTTTGGCACTTTAATGGTAATTAAAATATTTAATTTGTTTTAATATAAAATTGTGTCTTCATTTTATTTATTTCCATAAAAAGGCCCACCAAAATCCTCAGCACCAGGCCCATAATGCTCTTAATCCGGCCCTGGCTCCATCCCAAACCAGTCCAGTTCTCCACAGGGCTGTTCCCCGCAGAGGAGCCTCCCCTTTGCCAGCTTCCACCATCACCATCCCTTCGGCCAGAAGGACCAACATGTGCTCTGATCCCTGAATCCTCACCCTGTCCCTGACTACACAACCTCAGCTAGAGCTGTACAATAGAGCCTCGCCGGGGCAGAACGAGGCCGAAATTGGCCCCGCTCACGCCTGGCGAGGCCTTACCTTTTCTTCGGGGTGGCTCACCCACTCCGCTGCGAGCCACCCGCGCGGCCCGATCCATCCCGTCGCGTCACTTCCGGGAGCAGAAATGACGCGACGGAACCCTGCGCAGGCGCGCTGGACCCCTGTTCTGCGCCTGCGCAGGGTCCCGTCACCTCTCGGAAGCGACGGACGGGCAGGAGCAGCCCGATCGAGCGGTGCGGCGCGCCACTCAGAAAATGGAGTCGGGTCGGCGCCGAGCCCAAAAATCGACTCGGAGGCGCCAACCCGGATTCTGCTCCCAAATCCAGTAGCTATAGTCACTCCCAAAGTATAGTAAATCAGTTCTATGGATCTCCTGGAACTGGCTGGATATTTTAAGAACATAAGAAGAGCCCTGCTGGATCAGACCAAGGGCCCATCTTGTCCAGCATTCTGTTCACACAGTGGCCAACCAGATGCTCCAATGGGAAGCTGAGCTCACAAGCAGGACATGAGTGCAAAAGCCCATGTTCCTCCCACCCATGTTCCCCAGCAACTGGTGTACATAGGCATACTTCCTCTGGTCCTGAAGGTAGTATATATAGCCAATCAGGACTAGTCGCCATTGATAGCCTTCTCCTCCATGAAATTGTCCAATCCCTTTTTAAGGCCCTCCAAATTGGTGGCCATCACTACATCTTGGGGAAGTGAATTCCATAGTTTAACTCTGTGCAGTGTGAAGAAGTCCTTCCTTTTATCTGTCCTGAACCTCCCACCAATCCACGTCATGGGATGACCCTGTTGGGTTCTAGTATTATGAGAGGGGGAGGAAAATGTCTCCCTGTCCACTTTCTCTCCACACCAGGCATAATTCTGTACACCTCTATCATGTCTCCCCTCACTCCCCTTTTTTCTAAGCTAAACAGTCCCATCAAATTGCCCCACCCAAAGCACACTGTCTGCTCTTCCACTAGTGCCCATGTAAGCACCCCCCCATCCCTCAGTTTGGGGAAATGCATGTTTTTGGTAACATTTTTTGGCCAATATGTGCATTGCTTTTCAATACCACTGAGTACGAATTTGCAAGAATATGTGGGATTTTTCAAAAACTGGGGGTTCTGCTGACTCAAAAATGGCTAGTATTTTCTTTTATTTTTTACAGTCCTGTGAAGCAGGCAAGAAAGATATATGATCTCTGAGATGTGAAATCTGTTAGAATTTTCCGCCGCTGTCCAGGGTCTCCCAGCTTCCTTTCCACTCCATTACTCCAATTTCCGTGGAGGGCATCGGAGCCAACGTGGAGGTTGCAGCCTCCGCCATTCTCCATGTCAGCAAGAGCCGCCTCCCTGCCAGACACAAATTCGAAAAAGGTGAACAGCAGGGAGTTGGCAAGTGAAAGTCGTTCAGCTTGAAGAGGCTCCGGGAGGCCCCACAACGAGCTGCCCGTCTGTGGCGCTAATGAAAAGACTGTGGCTGATCCTAAATCTTAATAAAAATGGACAGAGTTGCCAGGTCTTTACGAGCCAGTCAAAAGGGTCGATTTGGCAACCCAGAGCAGTGAACTCGCCTCATTACTGCACATGTCCGAGGAAGGAAGATAAATGGGGAGATTTGCACAAAGGAGCTGTCCCGTGCTCCTCTTAAGTAAATAGGAAGATGAATTATTGCTACACAATGACACGCCTAAGTGGTTTGTAGCCACAAATCCCATCTCCAGGCACCTCCTTGACTCTTCATAAATGTGTCTTGATTCAGCCGAGCCCTTTGGGTTTATTCATAGCTTTAAGCCACAATGACCTCATCAGCATTTTGCTCGGGCTTAGCAGAACAGCAAGCTTTGCATGTATTCCTAACGCATGTGGACTGATTGACTGATGGACCGACTGACTGATGGATGCATTCTACCTTCTCTTGTGTTTTCCTTTTTGTTCACGCCATCTCCCAATGCTAACTTCCTTATTAAATGTCCTCCTCTCTCCTTTTTCCTGCATGTCGTTTCTCTTTTACTGGATCTAAAGAATATTTGCGTTTCTAGTATATTCATGCATCGGCCTTGTAATCTTAGCTATTCATTCATTTTCGGTTTTATTCTTGCCTGTCCAGCACTGACTGAAATGGCCCTTTTCCTAACTCTCAGCCTTTCCCTGTTCCTCTTCACTCCATTTTTACTGGACTGCAAGCCTATAGGGAGATTGTTGTGAATTTTATCTAACGCCAAGAGCCTAGTATGCATGACTCACTCAAGAAATGATACATTATGATGATGACTTATGCATTAATTAATGTATTTCTTTGTCCAAATTGTAGCCTGCTGCACCCTCGAGGGAACACTGTAGTTAACAACAGGTTAACAGAGAAAAGTCCTCTTGCCCAGTGCCCACGGGCATTTTGACAATTTGATGGAATGAGTTCAGCTGGGGTGTGGTGACTGATGGACTTATTTTTTTCTCAATTTATTTTAAATCAACAGTCTTGTATGATATGCTGTGATACTAATGCTTTTCTTTAAAAATGAAGAAAAACATAAACACCCTTATCTTTATTAAAGTCAGGCTGAGGAAGGGCCATAGCTCAGTAGAACAGATGCTCTGCATGTCCCAGGTTCAAATCCAGGCGTCTCCAGTGAGATTGGAGGTGCTAGGGAGAGACCTCTCTCTCCCTGACACCCTGGAGAGTGGCTGCCAATCAGATTGGACAAGACTGGGCCAGATGCCCCAGTGGGGCCCGGCTTGGCATAAGGCAACTTCCTGTGGCTAGACCCTCATTTCACCCCACCTCTGGCTACCAAAAGCCAAAGGAATGTTAATTGAGCATGAGGCCAATCCACAGAGGAAGCTGCCTTCCCAGCCCCACTCGGGGATTCCAGGGATTATTTAACCTGGGACTGTCTGCGTGCAACAAGTGAGCCTCCGTGCATCCCCAACACTCATGGCCAAAGTGCCACATCAGCTCCCTGCCCGAGGGGAAGAGTCTAACCTAGATGTCGACCTGTGAGTTTGGAAGACACCCATACAGAATAGGTAAAAGAGGGCAGACCACTCCTCTCTCCTCCTTTGGATACGTTTTCTCTTTGGAGTCCCACCACACTTATGCAACCATTGCCACACGGATGTTGCACTGGCATTTCCAGCATAAACTCTCATCATCATCAGGCGATCACTCGTGACCGAGTAAGATTGTCTTCCGGGATAAAGGGAGGAAATTCTAAAGAAGATTGTGTAGACTCTAGCGATGGGTCCGTAAGTGACTGTGGAGGCCAATTCTAGATCCACACAGCTTCCCACAGTGAGGACACAGGTTACCAGATAGAAGATGGTCCTGTAAAGGATTCATTTGACGTGCTTTTCGCTTAGCACGTTTCTCCCTTTCACCTTGCACTCGGGCTTCTTCAAAGTCCATGGAACCTTTGTGAAAGGCCAACCTCCATTTAGATCGTTCATGGGCCAGAGCTTCCCAGTTTTCGATGTTTATATTGCATTTTTTTAGATTAGCCTTATGAACATCTTTAAACCTCTTATATTGACCACCGGTATTCCGCTTTCCATCCTTGAGTTGGGAGTAAAGTAACTGCTTTGGGAGACGGCAGTCAGGCATTCGAACAACATGACCGGTCCACTGAAGTTGGCGTTGAAGGATCATTTTTTCAGTTTCTTATGGGACTATCCCTAGCTGGAGGGGAATCGCAGATGTAAATGGCTGTTCAGTGATCACACAAATAGGCCCCGCTTCTCTTTAATGCACTCTACTGGAATGATGCCACGAAGGGCGATGGGCAACCCACGTACATGTGATGGGGAGCACTGATTGCCTACGGCTTCCCAGCATGGCTTTCACATGGTTTGTGGTTCTGAAGGGAACACTAGCATTACAATACTGGAGCAGCCGCAGCAAACACAACTGTAAGGTACAAAGTGGCTCTCAGAGTCATGGCTGCTGCCTCTTTGCTGCAGAGTTTTCTTTTCAGATGTTGAGCCTGGCAATGGAATTGACACCTTGGTGTATAATTACTAAATTCCTGCCTGATGATATTAAAGAAGGAAATAATTGTTTCACCATTTAAAATTCAGATTTAGCCAGACAGGGCTGAGCGGCATCTGAAGGTCCCTAAATAATTAGATTCTGAACTCAATATACAGAAAATTGGATGAGGAAATTTCCCCCTCCCCAGAATGCTTGCACTGGAACAGAATCACCACCAAGGAGGGAATTACAAACTTTAATCAAAATGAAATGGTGGATACCTGGTGATGTGATGAGGATGTGCTCTCTGCGAAGATGCTAATCCCATGTGAGTGTGTTCAGAGACAGCTGGAGAAGCTGCAATGAACTTGCACCTCCTCTCAATCCATCCAATAATCCACTACTGGGTGTTCCAACAGCAGTGATTTGTCAAAAGTTTAATACCCAATATTTTATGGCCAGTATTTAATTTTTCAAATTTAATATCTGATGTTATTATTTTCAGCAAATGATATTTCTTGTTTAAAATCGATAATAGTTATTTGGTTTTCCAATGTTTTCTTTTAGCATTTGATAGTTGATTGATGCCTAGCTGTGATTCCTTTGATCACTCACCTCTGCACACCAACACCACAGCAGATTGGATCCTCTCTTCCACTGCCACACTCATGATACTTCTCAGAAGTAGAAGGAACAGAGATTCGTGCAGGAAAGGGTGCTGGGTCAGAGCAGAGGAGCATCTTTGGGTACCCAGTTATGCATAGAACTTTAGAAAACCTCTATATTCTGATATAGACCACCACCACAACCATCTAGAACAGGGGTGGGTGACTTCAGGGGATCCAGGGTGTGTACTTTTCCCATTCAGATGTACCAAAAAAAAGAGATCGCAAACAAAAATGGGAGCAAGCCAAACCAAACTTCGAAGTGAACTTTGGAGAACTTTGGCAAGCTTGAACATTCCTGGTTCCCCCATCCTCTAACAATGGCACTTCACCTTTTAACATCTCCAATGTCTGCAAAAAAATTGAACAATACTTTCAATTGTGGGGAGAACATACAATTGAATCATCTTTAATTTAGAACATGCCTACAGCTACTAGTCTAGGGGCCACACAACAATATATTTTTAAACTGCGAGATCCTGGCTGCATTCCTCACTGGATCACCTTACAGAGCCTGTAGCCACGTTCTCTCCAGCATCATTAAAATTCAAGCTACTGTTAAATGGGTGGGCGGCTGCATTTTTAGAGTGGAGAATCCACTCCACAAGTCTGAGGGTTTTAAAAAACGCATCACTACTTTGAACCGGTGGCATGACAGCAAAAATTATGCAGCTGCCCCACAAAACCTGAGAGGGACACCCAGGCTTCTTTTGCATGCAGAACCTGGTGCAGGTTCAGGGCAGCCTGTCGTGGGGAAGAGGAACAGACTAAATTATCCATTTGGGCATTTGGAAGCTCTTTTGCCCTGATCTGGCTCCAGTTGTGGTCATGTTGGTGGCCCAAGAAAGTCCTTCACCAACACACACCAAAAGAGGCATCCCGCCAGTTCAGCGGGGCCTGAATGAGCATTCCATGCATACCTGGATCTGCATCACCTACGCGTAGGAAGGTTGTTTCCATCCCAGGTTCCCCTTGCTGGATTGGGGCACATGTCTCTGGTCAGTGGTAGAATGTGGTGGTGACAAGTTAGGAGTCACCAGATTATCTCAGGGTTTTGATCATCAGAAGCAGCAGGGGCCCCTTGGCCCCTTCATTTTCTCCTCAGCTGCAATCTTTCTTTCTAGCAAGCTAGCTAGGAGATAGACCCCAAGAGGCTCTTTGTGCACCAGAGAGAACAAGGGAAAGAAAAGTTCAGGGACCTCCAGTGCAGAACATCTCTGGAAACATGGGGGCTGACAGAAGAAATGCCTCTAGAGTAGTAGAACTTGCTATGAGATGAGATGAGATGAGAGAGAGAGAGAGAGAGAGAGAGAGAGAGGAAAGTGTTCAGAGGATCAGACTCCTTTGGGTCCTGATATTTCCAGTGACTTCAGGACAATGTATGAGCTGGCACAGAGACCAGGATGTCAGCCCAAAAATGATAGATATGCTGGAAATCAGAAATACAGAGAAAGGAACTGGAGGCCATCCAGTGTGGTGCAGCGGAGAGAGTGTTGGACCTACACAGAAGTTGCGACTAGACAAGATCTCCTGCTTTGCTTTGCTTTTTTTTGAAAAGGGCAAGTAGCTGATATAGTGTGATACGAGGGGCTGTGTTTGCCTTTTGTTAAAAAGCCCCAAGAGGGCTGGCCATGCCTAGTTTGGCCATCAGGAGATCCATGGCCAAATCCCCACTCAGTTCTGAAGCTCACTAGGTGACTTTGGGCCCATCCATCCCCAGCAGCATCTCCAATTAGGGCTGGGAAAGAATCCCGCCTGCAACCCTGGAGAGCCATGGCTGCCAGTCAGTGTCGACAACACTGGGCTAGCTGGACCCATGATCTGACTCAGTATCAGGCAGCTCCTTATGATTCTATAACCTACCTTGCAAGGCTGTTGTGGGGGGATGGGATAGCCGTGCACTTTACCCTGAGCTCCTTGGAGAAAGGGCAGGGCTTCGAACTGTAAGGCATAAGAAACTCCAGCCCTCTATTTGCCCAGAGGCAGGCAAGCCACCCCACACACGGGTCCCCTACACGGTCCGACACTGCAAAGCTTGGCTCAGAGCTATGTATCCAGGTGACTTGTATAAGGAAGAGGGAGAGGGAGAGGGAGAGGAAGGAGAAGGAGAAGGAGAAGGAGAAGAAGGAGAAATTGTCACAACTTGGTGAGCTGCTGCTGCCACCATCTCGCTCCCAGTGTTGGCCCCTCCCTCCCCCAATGGCCATCAGAAAGGCATCTGAAGAAACGTCTTGCCCTGAGAGAAACAGATTAAGCTTGAACTCAAAAGGAGAAGAGAAACTGTGGAAGAGATGACAGAGAGGAGGAACAGGCCAGCAAAGCACATGCCAGCCCAGAAGGACAAGAGACGCAGTGCAAACCTGAGTACAACTGGTTCCACAATGGGCATATTCGCCTCCGTCTAGGCAACTAAATCAAACATCACCATCATACCTGCTTTTTCTTTCCTTGTGTCTCACAGCTTTTTAGGTTGCAAGCCGGAGGGCAGGGATTGCCTGGTTATTCATTCCCACAAGCCGCTCTAGGAGACTTTTGAGTGAAGAGCGGGGTGAAAATGCTTTGATGCTGATGCTGATTCCAAGCTACACACTTCAGGAGAGGTTGAACGAAGAGAAGAGCAAGACCCCTCTTCTAAAAACCTACAGTATTTTTCCATGTATAAGACTATACTTTTTCCTAAAATTGTTAGACTAAAAATTGAGGGCCGTCTTATACACGGAAGTAAGCCAAGGAGAGAACCGTGCGGTTGCGAAACTGCCCAGTGGGGGGCGTCTTATACATGGGGGCGTCTTATAGACGGGAAAATACGGTATTTCTTCCCAGCTCCTGCTCCAATGAAAAATGTTCCATCCACTCAGCAGTGTTCAGTCATTTAAATGGTTTTGTTTTACTTTCGTCCTGTACACATATAGGGAATGTTTGCTGTTTCTCTCCAAAGGGCCTCCTTGGCATTTCTCAAATGGGTTGTTGCAGCAGCCCAGCTTCTAGCATCTCAGTGTCCAAATCTGCAATGGATCATTTGGATATAATGATGATGAAAACAAAGTTGGCTCCTCTTTAGCCATTTATAAAGGCACTAAATTAACTTGAGCAGAGGAGATCGTTAAAATTTATGCAGCTTAAAATGCAAATCCATATAACTAGTAATTTTTACTCCATCAACTTTTACAACAGCTTAGGTTCACTTACAGAAGAGGCCGCTTTTGTGGAGGTGCCGCCGAAGCTCTTTATGTTGTCCTTTCATAGATTTCATAGATCATAGAGTTGGAAGGAGCCTACAAGGCCATCGAGCCCAACCCCCTGCTCAATGCAGGAAACTAGAGGAGGGGTCTCCCATCCAAGTAACAACCAGGCTTGACCCTGCTTAGCTTTCCACACTCAGACAAGCTGAGCCAGCATAAGCCACGATACAGTCCTGTCAGTTGCAAAACTGCATTTAACTTCCAGTAAAATGGATATAATTATGAGACCAGTGACAGGTTATTTTATCACAGAAGTCTTATGCCATATCCTTTACAGGGAGAGGGAGTTGTCCTGGCCCCCTGAAAGGGGCGGTGGTGAGGCCACTCCTGGAGAAACCCTCTCTGGACCTGGGAAATCTTAATAACTTTAGGCCAGTGGCGAACGTTCCTTTCTTGAGCAAGGTCCTTGAGTGGGTGGTAGCCAACCAGCTCCAGGCACTCTTGGATGAGACTGATTATCTGGATCCATTTCTGGTTCTGGCTGGGTTTTGGCACAGAAACAGCTTTGGTCGCCCTGTGTGATGACCTATGTCGGAGGAGAGACTGGGGTGTGTGACCTTGTTGATTCTCCTTGATCTCTCAGCGGCTTTTGATACCATTGACCATGGTATCCTTCTGGAGCAATTGTCTGAGTTGGGAGTCGGAGCACTGCATTGCAGTGGTTTCACCCCTACTTGGATGGTTGGCTCTGGATGGTGGTGCTTGGGGAATATTATTTGGCCCCATGGATTCTCCAGTATGGGGTTCCGCAGTGTTTGGTTTTGTCCCCCCATGCTATTTAACATCTACATGAAACCGTTGAGTGCAGTCATCTGGAGTTTTGGAGTGCAGTCATAGGTATGCTGATGACATGCAGCTCTATTTCTCCTTTTCATCTTCAGCAGGTGAGGCTGTGAACGTGCTAAATCAGTGCCTGGCTGCAACAGTGGACTGGACGAAGGCAAATAAACTGAGACTCAGTCCAAACAAGACCGAGATGCTCTTAGTGGGTGGTTCTTCTGACTGGATGGCAGGTGCTCAACCTGTTCTGGATGGGGTTGCACTCCCCTTGAAGGAGAAGGTCCGTAGCTTGGAGGTTCTCCTGGAGCCATCTTTGTCACTTGAGGCTCAGGTGGCCTCAGTGACATGGAGTGCCTTCTACCAACTTCAGTTGGTGGCCCAGCTATGCCCCTACCTGGACAGGGATAACCTGGCTTCAGTTGTCTATGCTCTGATAAACTCTAAGCTACGAAGTCTGGCCCACTTGCATTGGCTGCCTATATGTTTCCAAGCCCGATTCAAGGTGCTGGTTTTGACCTATACATGGCTTGGGACCGCAATACCTGATGGAGTGCCTCTCCCGGCATGAACCTACCCATTCACTGCAATCATCATCTAAGGCCCTCCTCCAGGTGCTTCTTCTGAGGGAGGCTCGGAGGGTGGCAGTGAAGGAGAGGGCCTTCTTGGTGGTGGCTCCTGAATTAGGGAATGATCTCCCTGATGAGGCCCACCTGGTGACAACATTGTTATCTTTTCAGTGCCAGGTTAAGACCATCCGCTACTCTCAGGCATTTGGCAGCATATGATGAGGTTTTAATCAGGTCCTGGATTTTTCTTATTGTTGTTTAAAATTATTTGGATATATGTGTGTCTCTGTGTGTGCTGCCTGTTTACATGTTTGTATGTATATGGCTTTTATAATGTATGTTTATGGTTTTAATAATTGTAAACAACCACCCAGAGAGCTTCGGCTATTGGGCAGTATAGAAGTGTAATAAATGAAATTAATGTTGGTTTTCCCTTTGAGCAAAGTGTGTGCGAGTTGGGAGATTTATAATCCTGTCTCTGTGTGCTAGCAGAGGCCTGAAATTCCACACACAGATCTTCCAGATCTCACCTCCCCCCGCGCAGCGTGCAGCGTGTTGTGCCAGTTTCTCCAGCCCAGTCAGCCTTGTTGTCAGACTGATTCCAGCTTCCCCGTTGCAGATTAATCCATGGAGTCAGGAAACACTCTGGAACACCACAGGTCTAATTCTACCTGTTTATTCACTTAGCAAGTAAAGTTCTACAGAGTATACATTTCCTAGTTACAGTCCATGTGCAGAGTATAAATGCATAGCAAGCATTACATCCAGTGGAGTAAGTTGAGCTTCACTCCACCTCAGCAAAGGCGTTACATTGTTGCAGTAACAAAGTCCAGCAAGAAGAACAAAGGAGAAGAGAGAAAGCAGTCCTGCTTCTCTCGAAGATGGCTTCAGACAGAAAAACAAGTTAGCACGTCATCAGAACATACAAACCATGTGACTAGCTCATATTGCTCTCACGGTCTAGCTTCCCATGCGAAAAACACGGGAATCCAGAAAGACATAACAAACCTGTTTACAGCCATTCTGTCCCTTCCATGTGTAAACAGTGTGCTGCAGCTGGTGAAGTGATACATATCACAACAATTAAAAGGTGTGCCATTCAGATCCACAACAACTTTGTGAAGCAGAGCAATATTATTCCCATTTTACAGAGGCCAAGGCTGGAGCTAGATACAAAAGGGGATAGGTAGCTGCCACTGAAAACAGCAGCGCTGCGTCCTCTCCCCTCCCCTCCCCTCCCTTGCATTCTTGGCGATGCCTAGTCCTGCAACGTCACTGCACAACAGGTATCTTCCATCCCTGGAAGCTAAAGAAGTAGAGCTGCACTGGGGAAACAGTGATGTCATGTCACACATTTTACTAAATGTCATGTGTGGAGAGAGGAGGAGGAGGAGGAGGAGGAGGAGGAGGAGGAGGAGGAGGAGGAGGAGGAGGAGGAGGAGGAGGAGGAGGAGGAGGAGGAGGAGGAGAGCTTGGGTCAGTGATTTGGTCACTCTGAAGCAGTGATTTGGTCATCATTCTAGGGGTCCAGGCTCAAGCTGGGAGTTGCTCTCCCTTGTTACTAAGTAATGCTGGGCCTATCTGTTTTGGGAAGTCCCATGTTTGCTGCTAGTGATCATAAATCAATGAGAAATTACATTTTAGATCAGTGATGGCGAACCTATGGCACGGGTGCCACAGCTGGCACGCAGGGACCTCTCTGTGGGCACTCGAACCATTGGTCACCGGATCGTGAAAAGACCGTCCCCTTCTGCAAAACACGAATGATCTTGTTCTTTCTCACAGTGTGGAACAGAATGATTTTATTCTAGAATTCCTGTTACAGAATTCTTTTTCTACATTGTTATCACATTTAAAAGATTTTGAAGAATGATGCACAGAGCATGGCTTGGATGTAAAGTCCTAACAGTTGACCTGAGTGCTGCATGTGTTGCTCTCAAACGAACGGAGTATGAGCCGAGGTTTGACAAATTATCAGCATGCATGCAATAGCAAAAATCACATTAATTGTGCAAAAGCATGCCCAGTGCAAACTTTTACCTAATGCAGTGTTTGCAGTCCAAGACATAAAGTGTTTAAAATGTGTTAAGCACGTTTAGTTTTCTTGTTTATCTTGCTCATCCTAGTACAGGTTGACTTTTACTTTTACTAATCCGACACCTGTAGAAGCAGGGAAAGGACCCGGGGTAAAGCTTGCCCCATACAATTTCAGTCTGGCATATAATCATATTACAAGTTCATAATCCCTTATCCAAAAATACATGTGCCTAATTATTTAAAAAGTTTGTATAAATTCCCTTCAGGCTATATGTACAATGTAGTACTATAATATTTGTTTGAGTTGATGTTTTTTTCCAACAAAAAACTGTTTGTATCATTGAAAGCTCTGTTATTGTGTTTTTCTTTTAAGACAAAAGATGTTAATTAGTTCAGACAACTGTATGAGTTGTTTTTCTAAAACTAAAACCTCTGTATTCAGGTTTAATTGCAGTGTTGGCACTTTGAAATAAATAAGTTGGTTTTGTGTTGCAGTTTGGGCACTTGGGCTCAAAAAGGTTCGCCATCACTGTTTTAGATCAACCATATAATGGCTGAAATTCCTGAAATCTTTCAGGAATTGACAATCCGAAACCCATGTCTCGTTCCCCTTTGGCTGCACAGAACGGACAAGAGTAGGTGAGCTCCTTTGCCGCCAGCTCCTGTGCTGGGCACCAAGATTTGGAAGGAGAAAGGGTGCTTGGAATTATGGATGCATGGAGCTGCCTCAGAGCATTGCTCCGCTTAGCTTAGCGTTGTGGCTGATAATGGCTCTCCAGGGGTCTCATGCAGAAAGCATGTGCTCTACCACTGAGTGAGGGATGGAAGTTCATCTCAAGTGACATGTAAAAAACCCCTTGATTTCTGCACTAATATTGCTTTTGAAAAAGAGGCACATTCGCTGTTGTGTTCATGCCCTACTTCTAAGTCTGGTTGGCCACCGGTAGGGAACAGGAGGCAACGCTAGATGGACCTTTTGCTCTGATCCAGCCACAGGGCTCTTCCAATGTTCTTATCTTTCATCCACAGGATTGCAGGTGATAAGGATGGCGGTGGGGAATCTCCCACCAAGGCAAACAAAGATGGTAAATGCTGATGATTGATGATTTTGTGATGGTTAGCAGTGTTGAGGTTCCATTGTTGTATGTGTTGTATTTGAATATCTTCATGCATATATACACGTGAGTGGTGCGACTCAGAGAGGTGGTGCGGGAGAGGAGGGTGAGGGAGAGGAAAAATGAGAAAGAATCACTTCATTATTGTATTGTCAACATGGCCAGAAAAGAAGAGCAGATCAAGGAAGGGGAGAAGTCTTCCTTGGAGCCTGAAGAGGACTTTGTAACTGGGGCTCTCACCAGACATGAACACCTTGCAGACATCTGGCTCCACATTTTGCCTACTGGCATACTGTTCCATGTTCTATGTTGCATTGTATTATCATGCCTAACTTTATTGATGGATGGATTGATTTGTATTTTTAGCTCACAGACTCCCAGAGGCTCTGAGCAGCTTAGCATACAGAAACCAAGCTCACAGAACAAGAACTGGCATTCAAAACAGTCAGGCAAAATTTCACAGCGTTTTCCCTCTTCCCTACTCCCAATCCCGTCATTCAAAACACTTCCAGACCCAGGTCTCCTTCTAAGCTTGGGCCTCACCCCAGATAATGACGACGCAGCGATCAGGGAAGCAGATCATGTGGGCTCAGGAGTTTCGATCACATCCAGTTGCTGCTTGCTGCATGCACCATAGGAGAAAGGCACCACGGTTCCCTGAATGCTAAGTGAAAGTGGCTCATTGTACACTGTAGAACAAAGGGTGTTTGGAGTATATTTGGAATGTGAGACAATCATTTCCAAGTGCAAATTCACAAAGCAGTTTGCAGAAAAAGGAGCCACTGCCAGTGTTGTTGCACAACAAACACCCGGTTTGCAGATTTCTGTCCGCCCCCCCCCCAGTGCCTTCCCCACTTGACAAGAGGGAGGGGGAGGGGGAACACCTTCAGCAACCATCATAGGAGCCCACCTATAACAACAGCCTGGACTTCATAGAATCATAGAATCATAGAAAAGTAGAGTTGGAAGGGGCCTACAAGGCCATCGAGTCCAACCCCCTGCTCAATGCAGGAATCCAGGTCAAAGCATCCCTAGTTTCCAGTTCTTTTAATCTAGACCCCTTAATGACTACCTTGGATGTGTCATTATGGAACAGAGTCAACCAGAGATGGCTTATCCATTATATGATCTTTTCATCAGTTTTTTAAAATGATTGATCAATTATTTGATCTTCTATCCCACAATGAAAGGGAGGGAGGACAAGAACCTCCAACCACTTACCAGGGACCCCGCTGACCCCCTTGCAGCTCACGTTCACCTGTGTGTGAGAAAGGGATGAGCAGTGGCGTACCAGTTACGTGGACCTACCTTCTGCGCTTCTCCTGAGCCATCCAGGGAAATAACTCAATGTTGTTTCATCACCTGTTCTGGCCTGAGTCTTCCACTGTCATTTTGAGCCACTTTTTCTTGGAGTAGCAAAGCCCTCCCACACACACACCCCAACATGTCCTAAGGATTACAGGCAATTCTGCAGGCCTGGCAGCTCCAGCTGGCCCTCATTTCAGAGAATGCTCAAGATCAAAGCAGCGCGCCGGCACGTGTCCCAATGTCCCATTCCCCATTCATTAGCCAAGGGTTGGAGCCTTGCAGAGGGACAAGGTGAGCATAAAAGTGAGGAGAGAATCCAGCAGCCCCGCAGCACGCCTTTTAATGTGCTTTTCACTCAAGGCCCTTTGGGGAGACTTAGTGATAAATTGCCAAAAGGCACAGAAAGATTTAAAAAAAAAGGAAGGAAGGAAGGAAGGAAGGAAGGAAGGAAGAAAATCAAGAAAATGGGGTTGAATTGAACAATGTTCCCCATTTCAAAAGGAAGCAGATTGACCCTTTTTCACTCTCAAAGGAAGGGCTGGCTGGCCAGATTGTGTGTGTGCGTTTTGTTTTCTACCGGATTATTATTACGGTGCATGCTTGAACTGTAGACGGAATTCTAATTTCCTCCAAGACGGATTAATGTGAGGCACAACTGCAGGTATTGTCTCTTTGCACACAAGGAGAAGGCGGCTGCAGCTGCTCTCTCCCAACGTGGAGCCGCTTCCTTCACAATGAACTTGGATTAAAGCCATCCCTAATCTCATCACACCTAAGAGGATCAGCAGCTTTGGGGGGGAATATGCCTCTGAGGGAAAGAAGCGGGCTGGAAATACATCCCCCCCCCCTCAATCCCTCTCTTTCTCTCTCTCTCTCTCTCTCTCTCTCTCCCTCCCCCCCCTCCCCATTCAAATGGTGAAAGAAAATACAGAGCACACCAAAGGGGGAGCCGGGTTGCAGCTGTAGACCCCACCCCTTCCACACCTCCCTTGCCTCTTATTTATTTATTTAATATATTTATTCACCGCCCATCAGCCAAAAGGCTGCCTGGGCGGTTTACAAAACAAAGCAACACTAAAACAAAAATGTCAACAATAATAATATAAAAACACAGTCATATTAAAATATAACATGATAAAACCAAGCAGCCAAAATAAATTCAATCCAGAGGTACAGTGGCAATAATAAAATGGATACAATCAGCCATTAAAATGTTGGGCAAATAAAAAGGTCTTCACCTGGCGCCTGAAAGAATAGAGGGTAGGCACCAGGCACACCTCTTTGGGGAGCTGATTCCATGGATGGGGTGCCACAACTGAGAAGGCCCTTCCCCTAGTAGCCACCCTCCTAGCTTCTTTTGGAGGGGGCTGTCTGAGAAGAGCCTCCTAAGTAGATCTCAGGGTCCGGGCAGGCACGTATGGGACGAGGCGTTCCTTCAGATAACCTGGCCCCAAACTATTTAGGGCTTTAAATGTTAATGTAAGCACTTTGAATTGGGCCTGGACTTCAATTGGTAACTGTGAAGGACTGCCAACCAGTCCTTTACTCAAGACCAGAGATCAAAGGTGCAAAACTGCCAGCCTTAGCTCTGCTGTCTTGACCTGATTCTCTCTGGGCTTTGCCCTTGGCCTGTACACTGGATTTAGCACTGAACCACAGAGGAAACACACACACCATGTGGGGTAAAACCAGGAAAGTTTATTTAAGGTAAACAGATTACAATAAAAGGTGGGAAATGAGGGAAGGGGGGGAAAGGTGGGGAGACACTTTGATACATACAAGTAGAGCTACAAAATAACAAAAAAAAACTAGTTCCTTTACTATATAAATACCCAGGCACTTACTCTCTTTGCCTGGGGGTTGGTCTTCTTTAGGGCCTGCCCTCAACAAAAGCCCTACTCCACACTTTTTCGCGTCTAGACAACAACAACCCAAACCAGAAGCCACAGCTGGCAGTATAGATTCCCCCCTCCTTTCCGTAGCTTGGCTGTCCTTGGCCAATCAGGATGAACTTCGTCTGGCTAAGGTGGAGGAGGGGTGGCTCATGACTAGAGGGTGAATACCTGTGGCACAGGGGCATCAAAGGGACATGGGAGACTCTGAAGACTTCAGGGATGCCATAATTATCACCCTCTTTAAGAAGGGTGATAGAACAGACTGTGGAAACTATCGGGGCATTTCTCTCTTGGCAACCACAGGTAAAATATTTGCTAGGATTCTCGCAAACCGTCTTCTATCTATTTCAGAAGAGATCCTCCCTGAAACTCAATATGGTTTCCGCCCCTCTAGAGGGACAGTAGACATGATTTTTACTGCACGTCAGCTCCAAGAAAAATGCCGGGAACAAAATCAACCCCTTTATATGGCATTTATCGATTTGGCTAAGGCCTTTGATACTGTAGACCGTACAGCTCTCTGGACTATCCTTATGAAAATTGGATGCCCCAATAAATTTGTGAATATCTTGCGACTTCTCCATGACAACATGACAGCAACGGTTTTGGACAACAACGGCTCTCATGGTGCTCCATTTAAAGTGGGATCAGGTGTTAAACAGGGATGTGTTATCGCCCCAACATTATTTGCCATTTTCATTGCCATGGTTTTACATCTTGTCAAGGGGAAACTTCCCACTGGTGTGGGAATTATATATCGAACAGATGGAAAGCTTTTTAATCTCAGCAGGCTGAAAGCAAAAAGTAAGGTAATTACAACCTCCGTTGTGGAACTTCAGTATGCTGATGATAATGTGGTCTCCGCACATTCAGAGGATGATCTCCAAACTATCCTAAATGCTTTTGCAGAAGCATACGAAAAACTTGGTCTCTCACTTAACATCAAAAAAACCAAAGTGCTTCATCAGCAAGTGCAAGCTAACCCTTTGGTGATGCCATCTATCCAGCTTGGCGGGACAATACTGGAAAATGTCGATCATTTTCTCTATCTTGGCAGCTATCTTTCTGTTACAGCTAACATCGACAGTGAAATCCAGCATCGTCTGAGCTCCGCAAGTGCCGCTTTTTCTCGACTGAAACAGAGTGTTTGAGGATCGGGATATTTGTAAGAAGACTAAAACACTGGTTTATGAAGCCATTGTATTACCAACTTTATTGTATGCCTGTGAAACATGGACTATCTATAAACGTCACTTCCACCTCCTTGAAAGGTTTCATCAACATTGCCTCCGGAAAATCCTGCGAATTACTTGGGAAGATAGGCGAACAAATGTCAGTGTACTGGAAGAAGCAAAGACTACTAGCATTGAAAAAATGATCCTTCAACGCCAACTTCAGTGGACCGGTCATGTTGTTCGAATGCCTGACTGCCGTCTCCCAAAGCAGTTACTTTACTCCCAACTCAAGGATGGAAAGCGGAATATCGGTGGTCAATATAAGAGGTTTAAAGATGTTCATAAGGCTAATCTAAAAAAATGCAATATAAACATCGAAAACTGGGAAGCTCTCTGGCCCATCAACGATCTAAATGGAGGTTGGCCTTTCACAAAGGTTCCATGGACTTTGAAGAAGCCCGAGTGCAAGGTGAAAGGGAGAAACGTGCTAAGCGAAAAGCACGTCAAATGAATCCTTTACAGGACCATCTTCTATCTGGTAACCTGTGTCCTCACTGTGGGAAGCTGTGTGGATCTAGAATTGGCCTCCACAGTCACTTACGGACCCATCGCTAGAGTCTACACAATCTTCTTTAGAATTTCCTCCTTTTATCCCAGAAGACAATCTTACTCGGTCACGAGTGATCGCCTGATGATGATGACCTGTGGCACAGAGGCATCAAAGGGACATGGGAGACTCTGAGACGCCATCAGAGAAAGCTATGTACATCTGCATGGGATTCCCAACCTCCAGCTGGGATTACCTTGTTTACACGTGTGGAGGTGTGTGTGTGTGTGTGTGTGTGTGTGTGTGCATGTGTGTGGTGCAGGAAACTCTGACCCTTTTCTTCACAGTACCCAATGTAAATTGTAGAGGACTGGCGTAATATGCTCTTGTCATCGGCCACTGCCAGTCCCCGTTAGCAGCCTTGCTGCCCTGTGCAGAGCATGCATGCGTCACCCAGGGCTGCCCCTGCCATGCAGAAAAATGAGTAGAGGCAAGATTTTTTAAACTGTTATCCCTCTCGGGGGGGGGGCACCAATCGGGAAGCAAAATGTCTTGGGCCGCTCCTGGCATCCTGCAAGGGGAAACCGCTTCAAGAGAGGCTGGTTGTGAGTGGAGAAGGGCAGTGGTGAGATGCTTAATCCTCCCCTAGCCTGCTGTGTTCCCTTTAAAACTCTCTCTCTCTCTCTCACACACACACACACCAGTTCCCCTCTGCAGTTCCAGGTGCATGTTTGTGAGAGTTTCTGAAACCCTGTGGGGGTGGGAGGGAAAAGGCAATTTTGGAAAAGTTGCAGCAGACAAGTGGATGCGGGAAGGGTTACGCGCCCCTCTCCTCACCCCCCCTCCACTCTCTGCTCTGCTGAAAAGCTCCCCCTCCTGCTTTTCCCTAGAAGCAGCTGCCATGCCATCAAGGTTTTCCACACATCTTTGCATGTCATGTGTAGCTTGGTCCTTACGCCTTTCATCATTTGCCCAGTGAAATAGGTTCAGGGGAGGGCACATCATCAGACCAAGCTGGACTCCGATTTCATTTGGATCACTGTGCCACGGAGTCCTGCTTTGCAATCACAGCAACTCCAATGCGCCACAAAACACTCGAACGCGTCCCCCTCTTTGAAGTGCCTATCGCCAACTCCCAGTCGCTCCTCTCGTTCCATAGAGAATATTAACTAATCCAGCCAATTGGACACAGCTCTGTTCCAAGTGTGATGAGAAGCGGCTGATTTCCCTCAAGCCCGAGTGTGACTCTGCAGATAGCGTGTTGCCTTGTTCCTCTTTCCACTGGCAGGGCGTGGTGCAGCCGGGGCTTGGTTCATTGCCGCCTGCTCTTTGGCATTTCACTTCCCTGTCTTCTTCCCCTCCATACTTCTACTGGATTTCGAGCTTCACCGATTACCCTCCTCTTTCCATCCATTATCACACTGTTGCCCTCCTGCAACCCCTTTCAGTTCCTGCATAGCTAGAGAAGACTCAGAAAGGGGGGGGGTGTCAGGTGGTATCTTCATGGGCTTCTCTGCCATCCCCTGCTGAGTGCCCACCTGGGAACAATTTATTTGTCCAACCTGTGATGGTTTCAGAGCCCATCACTCTTTGGGTGCCTTCAGTCAAGAAGAGACCCAAGTGGGAGGGAAAGGATCCAGGGCTGGAACACCCTCCATGTCTCCTCTGACTAGCAGTGTGGGCTCAGTCTGTGGTTGCATCGTCTGCTCTGGGCAACAACAACAGCTCAGGTGAGGAGGCACCACAAGGGATGGGCAACTAACTAGATAGGAGTAGTTTTAGTGCCACAGCCAACACCACACAGGTACCAGCCCAGCACTTGGGGGTGTATTCAGCACCACGGAGAGCAGCCCTGCAGCTAAAGTACAGTACAGAGAAATTATCCCAGCAGTGATTGGGAGCAACTGACAGGGATTTATAGCCAGGCCAGGAAGGTCTTTCTGGAAGCTCCATCCCATCAGGGTCTGTATCTGGCTGTTAAAAGACCAGCAGCCTTTTCCTGAAGGTGTTGGCTTCTCCTGCAGAGTGACGGTTGGTGGAGGGGAGCCTGTTCAGGACCACTCCTCAGGGTCTCCCTGTTAACTAGAGGAGTCCGAGGTCCACTCTTCAGAGGCAACAGGTAGTGGCACCTCCTGGGGTCCACATGGATAGGATATGAGATCCAAGACAGTCAGCCCCAGTTTAGAAGGACTGTAGACTGCTTCTGGTGCCTCCTTAGAATCACTTTCACTGGAGGCTTCAGTCTCCGAGCACTCCTGGTCTTGTGCCATGACAGTAGGCTAGGAGTAGCAGGCCAAACAAACAACATGCCAAGATATTGGCTTCCCTGATTTGTGAAGTCTTTGGCCTGAACCTTCTGGGAGAAAAATGAGCAAGAAATAAACACACATGGCTCTTCTAGTGCTCACTCAGTTCAAGAAAGGGACCGGACATTACAGATTGCCCAGGGGGCATTTGCTGTGATGGCTCTCAGCCCTTTAGTAACGAAGATTTTCTAAGTCAGCATGTAGTCTGGAAGCTGAAGTAAAAATATGAGCTCCAGGACCTCACTGGAAAACTTCCGGGGGTCTCTAAAGGCTTCCAAGACGAGCAGCGGCCTTGTATTATCCAAGGGCTCAGCTCCTGCAAAGAATCCCATCATCAGCTCCAAATAATTGGTCAGGGTCAGGAGTCCAATCCCTCTCTTCAGCAAACGGTGAGTGGCATCCAGAGCATGCTAGCATCTGCCTGGAAACTGTGTCGTCGTACACTGGAGCATCTGCGGAACAGGGAACCAGAAGCCATGGGGAGCTGAGTGCCAGCCAGAGGCTCCATCACAGAATGTCTTCAGCTGAATTTCCAATGCAGATCAATTTCCCACAGGATTGTTTTATTAAAACAAAAAAAGATAAAAACAAAGGAATGGATTTTAACAATTTTACCAAATCATATGAGAAAACTAAAACAAAATGAGAATGCCAAAGCTACAGAGAGAGGAGCTTCCAATAAAATAATATAGATTCAAATACAGCAATAATGGATGATGCAGAAACATGCATGCCATATTAAAGCTATGAACAGCTATAAATAAAAAAAGATGAAAAAGAGAGTTCATGCTAAACCTAAATAAAGATAAACATTAAAATAGCAGGGGGGGGGGAAGTAATTCCTTTCACTTTAATTGAAAAGAAGGCTCAACTCTTACCCATGTTACCAATTTCTGGAGGGGCAGCAGCTGCTGTGTCAGTCTGCAGCAGGAAAAAGAGTGAAGCGTCTTGCAGTACTTTAAAGGTGGAGGGAACGACCCTGTCGCCTCTAGACATTGCCTGAGGGGTCACAGGATGGTTCAGATTTCCCGCTCCGAGGTCAGAGGCGGCGCTCCAAATCGGAGCTGCAATGCAATCCCCCTCCCCTGCCCTTTCCCAGACGGCGTGGAAAGAGCCAGGCCGGCTGCTCTCGGGGGTTGGGGAAGCAACCTTGGAGTGGGGTTAAAGGGGGCGTTTTGGGGGGTGGGGGGGAGACTGAGGCAGCCAAGAGACGCTCCAGCCCCCTCCCCGTCCAAGATGCCCCAGCTAGACAGGCAAAAAGCCTGCCTAGTGAAAACACAGAGTGAGAGGGCAGGGAGCTGAAGATGGCCTCTGCCGCTTCTCCCACTCTGCACTGGATGCTCACAAGGCTCTGGGTTCAATGGCTTACAGGCAGCCTGTGGTATCAATGGGCAAGGATCTCTTCTCGATCATCCCAGTTTGCAGGACACGGAATAATGGGCTCAAGTTACAGGAACCCAGATTCCACCTAAACATCAGGAAACATTTCCTGACTGTCAGAGCAAGAAGACAATGGAACCAACTACCTAGGGAGGTCGTGGGCTCTCCCACTCTGGAGGCATTCAAGGTGCGGCTGGACGGCCATCTGTCAGGGATGCTTTGCCCTGGATTCCTGCATTGAGCAGGGGGTTGGACTCGATGGCCTTGTAGGCCCCTTCCAACTCTACTTTTCTATGATTCTATGATTCTATGATAGGATTGTGCCCTAAGAGATTTATTGTGGTAGCAGTCCTTCTGTACCGGCATCCATTTCATGTATCTGAGGTTTACTTGGACCCTCACCAAAGACTCCTGAGCAAACTTAGCAGTCATGGAATAAGAGGAGAGGTCCTCTCATGGATCAGTAACTGGTTAAGGAACAGGAAGTTGGGAGTAGGAATAAAACAGAGAGTTCTGGCAACAGAGGGATGTAAACAGCGGGGTCCCACAGGGATCTGTATTGGGACCAAGGCTTTTTACTTTGTTCCTAAATGAACTGGAATTAGGAGTGAGCAGTGAGGTGGGCAAGTTCGCTGATGGCACCACATTACTGTATTTAGTATAGTTAAAACAAAGAGGAACAGCAAAGAGCTCCTCCAAAGGGATATGTCCCAAACTGAGGGGGTGGGCATCAAAATGGCAAATGTGATTCCTTGTAAGAACGTGCAAAGTAATGCACACTGGGGCAAATAAACCCAACTTCACATACATGCTTCAGCTGGCCCTGATTGGCCAGGAAAGAGAACCTGGCGCTGTGGTGGGTAGCTTGATGAAAATGTCAACCCAGTGCGTGGCACCTGTGAAGAAGGAGAATTCCATGTTGGGGATCATTAGGAAAGGCATTGAAAATAAAACTGCCAATTTCACAATGCCTTTATACAAATCTATGGCGCAACTACTGCTGGAACACTGTGTAGAGTTCTAGTCACCGCACCTGGAAAAGGTGCCTAAAATGGCAATCACAATGATCAAAGGGCTGGTGCAGCTCCCCTATGAGGCAAGGATATGAGGTTCGGGCTCTTTATCTTAGAAAAAAGGCAAGTAAGGGAGGCATGATGAAGGGGTATAAAACTATGCATGGTGTGGAGAAAGCGGATAGAGAGAAGCTTTTTTCCATCTCTCATAGTACAAGGACCAAGAGTCATCCAATGAAACTGAATGGGATGAAATTCAGGACAGATAACAAAAGGAAATACTTATTCAAACAGTGCACAATTGAACCATGGAATTTCCTAACAGAAAATGTGTTGATATCCACCAACATGAATGGCTTAAAAAGGGGATTGGACAAATTCATGGAGGAGGAGAAGGCTATCAATGGCTACTTCTCCTGATGGCTATATGCTACCTTCAGCAACAGAGACAGTTTGCCTATGTACACACCACTTGCTGGGGAACATGGGTAGGAGGGAGCTATTGCATTCATGTCCTGCTTGCCCCATAGGCAGCTGGTTGGCCACTGTGTGAACAGGATGCTGAACTACATGGACCGTTGGTCTGATCCAGCATGGCTCTTATAAATAACATTCTCATGAAATCACTCCAGTTCATGAAAGCTTCCGCTGCAATAAGGTCAAGAACAAATCCTGCCAGACTAATCTGATCTCATTTTTTGATCGGGTAACCTCCCTTGTGGACTGTGGGAATGCTGTGGACATAATATATCTGGACTTCAGCAAAGCTTTCGACAAAGTGCCTCATGATATCCTGATTAGCAAGCTAGCTAAGAGTGGGCTAGATGGAACAACTATCAGGTGGATCCACAATTGGCTACAGAATCGGACTCAAAGGGTGCTTATCAATGGTTCCTTCTCAAACTGGGGAGAGGTAACGAGCGGGGTACTGCAGGGCTCGGTCCTGGGCCCAGTGCTCTTCAACATTTTTATTAATGACTTGGATGAGGAGGTGCAGGGAATGCTTATCAGATTTGCAGATGACACAAAACTGGGTGGAACAGCTAATACTCTGGAAGACAGAAACAAAATTCAAAGAGATCTTGATAGGCTGGAGCGCTAGGCCGAAAACAACAGAATGAAATTTAATAGGGATAAATGCCAAGTGCTGCACCTAGGGAGAGGAAACCAAATGCAGAGTCTCAGAATGGGGACACTTGGCTCAACAATACCACAAGTGAGAAGGATCTTGGAATTGTGGTAGATCACAAACTGAATATGAGCCAGCAATGCGATGTGGCTGCAAAGAAGGCAAATGCTATTTTGGGCTGCATTAATAGAAGTATAGTTATCTCAAGGAGCGCCTCCAGCAACATCAAGTAGGCCGCTCAACAAGATCTGCCACGGATGGCCTTTTCCTTATCCCATCAGCCAGAGCAGCCAGGCTGGTGGGGACTAGGAAGAGGGCCTTCTCTGTGGCGGCCCCCACATTATGGAACTCCCTCCCTAGTGACCTTCACCATGCCCCCTCCGTGATGAGCTTCCGCCGTGCATTAAAAACATGGCTGTTCAGGTGGGAATATGGGGTGGGTTAGGATTTTAAAAGAATTTTTTAATACTGTTTTAATTATCATATTTTATTGTATTGTTTTCTTGTATCATTTTAATTGTACATCGCCCAGGGTGGCCGGGTGGCCAGCCAGATGGGCGATTAATAAATATAAGAAATAAAATAAATAAATAAATGGTTTCCAAATCGCGGGAAATGATAATTCCCCTTTACTCGTCACTGGTTAGGCCTCATCTTCAGTACTGCGTCCAGTTCTGGGCACCACACTTTCAGAAGGACGTAGACAAACTGGAGAGGGTTCAGAGGAGGGCAACAAGGATGATAAAGGGACTGGAAACAAGGCCCTATGAGGAGAGACTGAAAGAACTGGGCATGTTTAGCCTTCAGAAGAGGAGACTGAGGGGAGATATGATCACACTCTTCCAGTATTTGAAGGGATGTCACACAGAGGAGGGCCAGGATCTCTTCTTGATCATCCCAGTTTGCAGGACACGGAATAATGGGCTCAAGTTACAGGAACCCAGATTCCACCTAAACATCAGGAAAAATGTCCTGACTATCAGAGCAATAAGACAATGGAATCAACTACCTACGGAGGTGGTGGGCTCTCCCAGTCTGGAGGCATTCAAGGTGCAGCTGGACAGACATCTGTCAGGGATGCTTTGACCTGGATTCCTGCATTGAGCAGGGGGTTGGACTCGATGGCCTTGTAGGCCCCTTCCAACTCTACTTTTCTATGATTCTATGAATAAATTGTTCAGTCTTTAGGGTGCTACAATACTCTTTGCCGTGGTTTTTCCATATTACCAATGTTGTGCTAATCAAACACCTGGCTCACACAGGCACACCAATCATGTAATGAATCACAGAATCATCGCATTTAGCGTTTGAAGGGACTTTGGAGGTCACGTAGCTGGCCTCCCTGCTCCATGTGGGAACCCTGGCAGCTGCAGCATCATGCCTCCCCTAATCTTCCCTTCTCTGGGCTATACATACCCAGCCCTTTCGACCATTCATTATGGAACTATTTCCAGACTCTTCAGCACCCTGGTTGCTCCCCTCTGGATATGCTCCAGTTTGTCAAGGTCCTTCTGAAAATATTGTACTGGACGTAATATTCCAGATGTGGCCTAACCAGTGAAGAATACAGAAAGATTGCAAAACCATCAGAAATATGAAACCACAGGTAAAGCTTCCAAACCAGTGTGGCGTAGTGGTGAGAGTGCTGGACTGGGACTCAGGAGATCCGGGTTCTAGTCCCCGCTCGGCCATGAACTCACTGGTGACTTTGGGCCAGTCACTGACTCTCAGCCTAAACTACCTCACAGGGTTGTTGTGAGGATAAAACAGAGAGGAGGAGGAGGAGGACTATGTAAGCCGCCTTGAGTTCCTTGCAGGAAAAAAGGCAGGGTATAAATGTAATAAATAAATAAATAATATACCTCTTCCCCTCATGTCCAACACAACACTTTTCCAGTTAGTCCATTCAGACATTCAGTTGCCAGTTGGATTAGAAAGTGCCCAACACAGATGTAGCATTGGGAGATGATCAAGCACAGTTGACTTTGGTTTAAGAGGCAAGACTTTTACATTTCCCTTATTTATTTGTTTGTTTGTTTATTTATTATATTTGTTAATCGGCCATCTGGCCAGTCATCTGGCCACCCTTTGCATTCCCTGCAATGAACTTGCCCTTTCAAGCAGCAGCAGAAGAAAATCCCTGATAATTCAGTTTAGCCAGACCTAAAATAATCACAAGGAAGAACCTGGCACACTTTTTTTTTTCTTATTGCTGCCACGAATGCAATTCGTTTACTCAGAGTGGCTGCATTCTCATTTTAAGCCTGCACAACTTTCCCAGGCAAGAGCTGCTTCTGTTGCTCACTTTTTTTCACACCGTGTTCTCATATTTTGAGCACGAGTTAATGAGCAGCCTTTTGTGCCACAGGTTCTTCAAATGGAAAATCACAGGGATCGTTTGGATGGGTAATTTATATCACTGAACAAAACCCAAGATAACTCCAACAGGGATTTGAACTCCCCAGCTAAGGAGGTTATTAATAAATGAATGCATCATTCATTTCAAGAGATGCAGCTGGATCTAGCGTGCCTCTGGCAGGGGAGACAGAGAGAGAAATACTGTGTCATTATTATATTTGACAATGAGACCAAGCAAATATTTTTGTGAAATGTCTGTGGGTATTATGGAAAGTATTCCTTGCTGTACCACCAGTGCTGTTCTGAAGGGCCCGGCCTGGAGTCTGGATTTCCAAGGGTTGAGCAGAGAGGAGAAGCAGCAAGCTTCTTTTTCCATGCAAATGTTGGGCCCTGGCAGCCGGCCAACAAGGCAGGGGTGGGTGAGAATGTAATCGTGGCTGCACGATTTATTTAAGGAACAATCCAGCAGGAAGTTTTATTTATTGCATTTCGTTTATGTCCTGCCTTTCCTCCACAGAGCTTGCGGCAGCATAAATGGTTCCCCCCCCACCTCCATTTTGTCTTCACAACAACCCTGTGATGTAGGTTAGGCTAAGAGATCATGACTGGCTGAGCTCTAAGGCTCAGCGGGGATTCGCACACGGATCTCCCCAGTCCGACACTCTAACCCCGTGTTCTCCAACCTTGGGTCCCCAGATGTTTTTGGCCTACAACTCCCAGCATGCCCCAGCCAGCTATGCTGGCTGGGGCATGCTGGGAGTTGTAGGCCAAAAACATCTGGGGACCCAAGGTTGGAGAAGACTGCTCTAACCACTATGCCGCACTGGCTTTCTTTTGCAAGCCCTATAGAACCGAAAAAAGACTCCCCTGCCTGGTTTTGCTACAAGAATATTAACTGTACTGAGGATGGGAGAATCAGGGAGGCTTGAGTTTGTTGAGATTCTCTGCGTCTTTCTCCTCAAAGCTTGCTCTACCTCATTCCCAGTACTAATTGCAAGTTTTTTTCTTTCTTTTTTTTTTTAATCTCTTGTGTGAATGGGGAAAGTATACATTTGGGTGCACCACTTTTTTAAAGTGTGCACCCAAATGCATACTCCCCCCCGCCCGACTAAACCATGCAAGTGAGTATTTTCCCCAAAGAGCACATTTTTTTCTGAAGTATGCATTTTGTGAACGCAATCGCAAGCTTGGGAATTTGTGAGCTTTGCCCACAAAATGCGCTAGAATTCATGTTCACATTCTGGGTGTGCAAATGGGGCAAATTCTGCTGTTAAACAGATGGAAATGAAATTCTTGTGCAGCCCTATCTCAGTGGATACATTTCAGGCATTCATTCATTTAAAATATCCATATCCCGTCTTTCCAAAGCCTGATAGCAGTTTACAAAAGAATCACTCCTTCTAATAGCAAACTCCGGTGGTGTGGGTGTGTGCCAACAGGGCTGTAGCCAAAATGGTTGACATTAAGAAACTTCTGTGGTTTGCAGACAGGGCCGGTGCTACCATTAGGCCAACTAGGCAGCCGCCTAGGGCGCAGGGCTAAAGGGGGTGCCAGAAACGCCTTGAAAACAAAATACAGCGCTCTCAAGTGGGAAGGGGGGCGCTAAATATCTGATCTTGCCTAGGGCACCAAACTGCCTTGCACCGGTCCTGTTTGCAGAAGTACAAAAAAAAATCTTTTAAAAACAAAACTTCGCTTGGGCAGAATCCAAAAGACTGCCCAAAGGGAACTGAGCATGTCCAGGAGCTATGGAATGCAGAGTGCCAACTGGAAAAGGAAAACTGGAGGGGGGGAGTGAGTATTCTGGGGGAGGGCATGGCCAGGAGCACTCTTGTTAGAAGGAGAGAGAGTATATTGCAGCATTTTGTTGCAGGACCCCCCCCCCGTACTCCATCCCACCACTGTATTTACTTACCCCGACATTAAGACCATTGTCTGAGGCCTTCCTCCAGGTGCCCCCACCCAATGAGGTGAGGCTGCTGGCTACAAGAGAGAGGGCCTTTTCAGTGGTGGCACCTATTTGTGGAATGCTGCTCTCCCCAGAGAGGCATGCCTGATGCCTACGTTGTGGTCTTTCCAGCACCAGTTTTTTTTTTTATTCTTAGAAGCATTTTAAGAACTGCTTTCAGTTCCTTTATTCTCTTGCTAGTTTTAATTTGGCTTTATGATGCTGTAATGGTTTCATTCTTTACTGCTGGTTTTATCTCCATTTTACTTTATTTATTTATTTATTTATTACATTTATACCCTGCCTTTTTTCCTGCAAGGAACCCAAGGCGGCTTACATAATCCTCCTTCTCCTCCCCATTTTTATCCTCACAACAACCCTGTGAGGTAGGTTAGGCTGAGAGGCAGTGACTGGCCCAAAGTCACCCAGTGAGTTTCATGGCCGAGCGGGGACTAGAACCCGGATCTCCTGAGTCCCAATCCAACACTCTCACCACTACACCACACTGGCTCTCAAAAATATTTTAATACCAATTTTTAAATCTGGGTTACTCAATAGTTAATTTAGCATGAGAAAATGGATCAAAATGTAACTGACGTGACATTATACACCAGACATCTTTAAATAGCAGTAACTGGGAGGAACCCTCCATCTGTGCTGAGCACCTAATGCCATCCATTTAGAGAGAGAATCCAGATAAGAAGATTCCAAAACTGACCAAGGAAGAAAATCTGATCTAAGTGGAAAAGACCAGAATTTAGTACAAATAGGCCCGATGATATAGAGCAAGATCTGGAAAGCAAAATGCACTTTCATTAATTGGAAGCTGCATCCTTTCCAAGGATATTTGTGGCAGGGAGGTCCTGCCCCAAATTAATGAAGCAGAGCACTGAGTGTGGGGGTTAAAGGAAGATTCAACTGCCATTCTGGTCGACATATGTACGTGGGAAGGATGCAGCTTCCTTTGCCTTCGTTCTTGTCCTTTGCCTTAGGCAGAGAAATGTCTGGGGCTTGGCTAGCGCTGGTGTCCCATTAATTAGAGACTTTGTGCAAAGCGGGGATGGGGGGTATGTGGGTTTTGCAAATTCCCCCTTTCTTCTACGTCCCTGCATGTCACCTCCCACAGTGCTATAGGATCACCCAACACTCAGGAACAGATTTAAGGGAAATCAGGGGGCTCTAAAGGGAAGGCAGAATCTTACAGATTTCATAGATCATAGAGTTGGAAGGAGCCTACAAGGCTATCGAGTCCAACCCCCTGCTCAATGCAAGAAACTAGAGGAGGGGTCTCCCGTCCAAGTAACAACCAGGCTTGACCCTGCTTAGCTTTCCACGCTCAGACAAGCTGAGCCACCGTGAGCCACTGGCCTGTGAAGATCAATTCCCCCACACAGCTAAAGCATCACACTTTCTGTCAGTGGACACACTTGGAAATGAGCCATAAATTTTGTACACATTGTTTGACAAAGTGATACCCTTAAAAAGAAACAGGGTATGGAAACAGGGAATTATTACTCTAATCACCAATGTGTCTGGTGAATAATTATTCCAAGTTAGATCCACATACTAGACATTCATAGTTTCTCCGACGTCTATTCATTTAACCAGCACACAGCCAACCCTAATTATATTCTATGCATTTCAATTATTTCTCTTCTGTGCAAATTATTTCATTTGCACTAAGATTTCTGCTCACTAAAGTGCATTTCCACAGTGTGTGTGAGACACATAGCTACACACACACACACACACACACCATTTGATCTGTTGCAAAAGGTCTAAAACCAGAATGAGTGCTGTTGCAGCTCAGCTGTCAGGTACGGCTGCTCTCAACACTGGAAATGAAAAATCATTGAATGCCAGTCAAGTGCTGACATTAAATATCAAATATTTGTCAGATATTCACACAGCCAAAGTCTCTTTCGGGGAGATCTGCTGTCAAAAATCACAGGGAAAGAATTCTGACGGCCATGTTTTGGGGTTGCGCTCAGAATGCTCAGCCCCAATTTCCCCAACATAAGAGCCTGAGCAAAATGGCAAAGGTGGGGGTGGGAGACGTGAGAGCAGCCTGGCTTCATCCCGGCTAGAAACCTTTTGATCTGTCCCTGAATTCATTTCCATGCCTGATGAGTACACCGTTATCTTTGTTTTCCAATCACGCCACTCAGCCGGGGATGTGGGAGCAGCAGCGGAAACTGTAATCATGCCGGAGAACCTGTTTGATAAGGGAAGGCTGTGAATCCTGAACAGTTTTGAGATGTGGCCTGGCTGGGGAACGACTCAGGCGGCTCTGGAAGAGGCTCGTCTGTGCCACATTCAGGATCAGAATGGCAACATGATGCCAAAGCTGTCTCGGATGGCCGGGGGGGGGGGGGTTGATCATACACACATCTATAATCAAAAGTAGTCCCATTGAGTTCAATGCATCTTACCTTACTCGGACTTTGAAGAAGCCCGAGTGCAAGGTGAAAGGGAGAAGCGTGCTAAGCGAAAAGCACGTCAAATGAATCCTTTACAAGACCATCTTCCATCTGGTAACCTGTGTCCTCACTGTGGGAAGCTGTGTGGATCTAGAATTGGCCTCCACTGTCACTTATGGACCCATCGCTAGAGTCTACACAATTTTATACAGTTTCCTCCTTTTTATAATTTTCTTTTTGTAATTTTATCCTGGAAGACAATCTTACTTGGTCACGAGTGATCGCCTACTTCCACCAGGATACTGGGTATAGGATTGCAGCCATTAAAAACAACTATGAAAGGTTTAGTTAAGGCTTATAAAATGATAAAGCAGGAAGTGAGCAGGCTTCTTTCTGTCAAGGGGACACATTCTCTCACAGGAAACCTGTTTGGGGCTGAAGGTCAGCGGCGGGCCAAGGCCACGAGAGCAGAAGTCACCTCTTCCCTCTTCATGCCATCCTGTTTTCTCTCTTTCGCCTTCCTCCTTCCCACCCAGCAGGCAGCCAGGGAGCAGACAGATCGCCCTTGCCAGAGAGCTGAACTGATCATGTGCGGGGAGCAGCCACCGAGAAGGCCCCGATCTTGAGTCACCAGCAAACGAGCCTGGGGGCTGCAGGAAACCTGAAAATGCAAATGATACAAGCTAGCAAAAAAAAGGGTATCGTGGTTTGGGCACCTTTCCCTGCATGGCAGACTCCATCAGGTCCCTTGAGAACTTCAGGAGTGGCCCTGCTCCAAATGCTGATCAGCCAAGTGGGTAATTCTGGATAGACATTCTTCATGGCAGGGCCAGGGGTGCTCCACACGGGGCTGCCTCGGGAAACTGCTTGGAAACCTCAGCTGCTCCGGAGTGCCAGACTGTTGACCGGGGCTGGTTACTGGGAGCACGTGACTCCCTTGTTACAACAGCTTCACCGACTACCGGTCTGTTTCCGGGCACAATCCAAAGTGCTGGTTATAACCTCTAAATCACCTCTATAATGTGGCTTGGGACCAGGCTACCTGAAAGACCACCTTCTGCCATATGAGGCTGTCTGGGTTTTAAGGTCTTCAGGAGAGGCCCTCCTTACAGTACCGCTGCTTTAAGAGGCAGGTTTGCTGGTGACTCAAGATCGGGGCCTTCTCGGTGGCTGCTCCCAGGCTCTGGAGCTCCCTGCTGAGGGAAGCTAGGTTGGCTCCCTCTCTGCTGTCATTCCGGAGATGGGCAAATATGTTTTTATTCAAGCAGGACTTTGGCTTTATTCTGTTGTTGTTGTGTTTAAACATGTGTTTTTAATGTATTTGTTTTATTATTGTTTAAATCAAGTTTTTATTTTGAAAATTATATCATTCCTTTGATTGCCAGGAGTGCCAGTTTCTCTGTAGAAAGGGGGTACAAAACAAATCGATTCATAAATGGAGCAAGGCCTTGACAACGTGATCCCGCCTCCTCCGGAAGATGTGGCCCAGATCGATTTGGCAGGACCCTGTTCTCTGCCGGATGCTGCCTCAGGCTCCCTCTGAAGCCTGGCTGGAAAGCTGTAATTCCAATCAAGTAGCTGTAATATGCAGGAAGTTACAGACAAGCCAGCAGGCTTCAGGCTACAGACAAGCTCTCCATGCAGTCAGTAGAGACAAAAGTTCCACACAAGTTTTGCATAATACAGGATCACTAAAAGCTCTTGCTAGTTTCCTAAGTTAAAGCGTCATGAAATAAAGTTAAGATGAAACTGACTCTGATTGCTGTAAACCTCCCGGTTCAAGCCCAGCGGGCTACTGAGCCCACCCTCAGGGCGGGTCTTTCCCCAGGGTGGCCTCCCTGACTGGGGCCTCTGGGAGGCCCCCGCCCCGTTATACTGCACTGACCCCTGACCCCGGGATCTCTGGTTCCCACCCCCTCCTCCGCTTCGTTGTGAGCCAGGGTTCCCATGGTTCCCGGGCCCCCGCTTGGCCTCCATCTGAGAGATTCGCCAGCGGCTGGATGGCCTCCTTGGCCAACTCCTTCCCCCCTGTCTCCCGCGCCCTTGACGCCTCAGTGGCATCTTCCCCTCCCGCTCCTCGGCTGACTCAGAATCAGTTTCCGTGTCTTCTTGAAGTGGATCTCCAGAGGTTTGGGGCCCAATCCCTACAGAAATTGAAAGTCAACAAATCACTGGGCCCAGATGGTATCCATCCTACAGTTCTTAACGAGCTCAAATATGAAATTACTGATCTTCTAGCAAAAATATGTAACATGTCCCTAAGATCAGCCTCTGTACCAGAGGACTGGGGAATGGCCAGTGTAACACCAGTTTTTAAAAAGGGATCCAGGGAGGATCCAGGAAATTACAGGCTGCCTCATTCACGGAATTTTACTGGGGTTCCAGACATGGTCATTTTTACCTTGTGAACCTCCCGTGTTTTCCCACTGCTTCTTTCATCTTTTTTCTTTCCACATAAAATCTATTAAGGAGAGAGAGATGGAATAAAGCACAATATCTTTTGATTTGTAGTGCTAGGAGCCCTCCTTCTGGAAACACCCAGTGTTTTTAGAAGGGACATGTTGGCTGTTTTCATATCTCTAAAAGAATATCCAAAAGAAAGGGATAATCATAGTTCACAATAGCTATTTTGACCCAGAGAAATGGCACCTGGGAGCAGGGATGTTGAAGAGTCCTTGGTCTCGAGTCACGAGTCGAGTCACGAGTCTTTGGACCCGAGTCTCGAGTCCGAGTCCAAGTCCTTGGTCCAAAATGGTGACTCACGAGTCCCGAGTCACTCCCAAAGCTGACTCCACGAGTCCCTATTAAAATCAATGGGGTTTTTTCCCAACAAAATAAGGCTACTTCAGATGTGTGGCTTAAATAAATTCTAGGCACAAGTGTGCCTTTTTATCTCAAAATTCTGCCACTGATTTTGACAAGAACAGACCAGGCAGACAAACCCAAAATAACCAGGCAGGGAACCCCAAAGCAGGCAGGCAGAGGCCTTTGTCTTGGACAATTCAAACTGTGGAACTGGTTAAGAAGAGACCAGGCAGGCAGAGGAGGCAGGGAACCCCAAACAGGCAGGCAGAGGCAGCCAAACCCAACATGTCTGAAAGGTTGCATTTTAGGAAAATGATTTAAAAAAATAAACTTGGATTGTTACTGCAACTAGGTCCAGACAGCACCTGCAGGTGGCATCAAGCAGGGATGTTGACGAGTCCTTGGTCTCGAGTCCCGAATCGAGTCTCGAGTCCCATTAAAAATATTGGGACTCGAGTCCGAGTCGAGTCAGAGGGGGGACTCAGTCCGACTCACGAGTCGAGTCCTCGAGTCAGAGTCCCCATCCCTGCCTGGGAGGCAGATTAGTGGGGGGTGGGGATGGGACGACTCCGAAAGCAGTTTGTCAATAGGGCAAGCAAAGCATCCCAAAGAGAGTGTGGGGTTTTCTTCCTGAGAAGCTTCAAAGCAAAGTCTCGGCTGCCCTCCCATCACCTGTGTGGGAAATGTCCCCTCTGCTGAGGGACGTTTTGGGGATCTGCCGCTATGCCTCAGAGTGTGGAATGCTGATTGAGGTTACTTCTGAGGGCCATGTTCTTTCCCATGCTGTGATTCAAGGAAGAGCACCGATGAATAATCTGTGCTCTGAGGATGCTGGGAAAATCAATACAGATTTATTGCCAAAGCTGTGTAAATGCAAACTGGGCTTGTCTGCTCAACTTGAATGATGGCTGAACGGGCAACCGGCCAACAGCAACTTCCTGTCAATTCATGTCACTGAAGTGCTGCTTTGCCCGTGTCTCTGGCATGTCATTTGCAAGTGAGGGTGTTTTGGGTTGGCTTCAAAAAAAAAAAAAAAAAAAAAGTATCATTTTAAAGAATTCTCCCTGCAAGCATGGCACACTTTATGGGGATTTCATCCAGACGTTTGAAAATGATCCCACTTTCAAACATGCATTTAGACAGGTTTGAAGAAAGACATGTTATTTGCCTACAAATAAATTATACCTTTGGATAACTAATATATACAGGTTTGCTTATGTTGATATTTTAAGAACATATGTTATTATTTTTCTGCAGCAGAAAGGAATTATATCTTTTCAGCTGTTCCTGTCACTTCACACAGCTTTGGAACGCTCTCCCCTTTTTACAGCCATGCCTTGTTTAAGGATGTGCAAAACCTGTGCCTTTATTTTGGCTGGTATTTGTACCTTCCCACACCTGGCAACACATGTGCAAGATTCCTGCTTGCAAAACACATGTTTGCAAGGCAGATCCAAATCACCATTGTGCATTCCATGTGAGTTTCTGGGGGATGCTGGGAGTTGTAATCCAACACCCTGGGAGGGTACCAAGTTGGAGAAGGCAGCTCTGCAGAGCAGCATGTGCCATTGCTGCATGCACATCTTGCTTGGATGGTGTTTTCAGCCTCTGCTTCTCCCCACCTGGTGATCCAGTGATAATAATCTCAAACCTGCCGCCTTCTTCGGACACAGTAACTAAGGTACACGTGATGCTCAGGAAATGACGGATCTCTGCAGCATCCACTACGTAGGGGTGGATAAATCAGTCCAGTTCCAACCTGTCCAATTTCCTCATCAGCTTGTATATTTGTATTTATTTCCATATTCAGTTTCCGTTAATATATGTGTTTTGTATACAATTTCACCGAAAGTACACATTTTTTGTGTTCTGAGTTTCCATAATATAACCATTTTTGTATGCAACGTTCCTGAATATGTGCAGAGATGTGCACAGGCCACAAGATTCGACTCGGACTACAACTTGGTGTTTTGGAAACTGACCCAGGCCAGATCCACACCTAAGGTTTATTGCAGCACTGTATTGCTGCCGTGACTTGCAGGGCACACGCAGCTTTCAGTGCCGGTGGCGCTAGTCCTGCCGTAATTGTTCCTTGTTCCTTCTGGAATTTCCCGGACTAGGTTTATCATGGTTTTTCTGTTATTGTGGTTCCCCAAACTGGTGGGGAAGAGAGGTGCCCACCATTTGTTGTTTTGCAGCTGGCACAGGGCAGGAAAAGCTTCCCCCCCCTTCTTTTTTATAAATCTTGCTGCTTCACACATTCGCTCCTCCGTAGCTTCTCAGAGCTGATTAACCAAAACAAACAACCCTTTCTCTTAACGGGCCTCTACAAAGAACAAGAAAGTGTAAATTGGCCAAAAGGCATGTCTACTCAGAAGTAAATCACATTCTCTTAGCTGGCTTTGCTCCCGGGCAAATCACATTGATTTCAATGGAGCTAGTGCTTGGGAACCTTACCATGGGGGGGGGGGGGAGACTGCTTAGGGAAATTGGTTTGGGTGGAGGGGAAAGGGCTGATCCTGCTGGCATCAGCGCACAGGAGAATGGTCTCTTCCCTTCTCCTTCTGCTTTATGAGATGGCACAAGGCGGGGAAAGCTTCTTAAAAAAAAAAAAAATCTCACTGCTTCACACGTTCACATCTCCTTAGCTTCGCAGAGCTGATTAATCAAAACAAACGGGAAAAAGCCCTTTCTCTTAAAGGGCCACTTCCCCTGCGTGTTCAGGGCAATGCCCAGTTCTGCTCCTATGGAGTCAGGCGTGGGATGGCAAACCAGGATGACTGCAGTACATTTAACGAGAGCGTGCCCTGTGAGGAGCGACTGCAGAAGGTGAACACAGCAGGGCCTTTCTACTAACTTGACGATAGATGTACAGCGTAATGTAGATCCAGCCGTAGTTTGGCTCAGGCTGATTCAGATGCTTGTCCTCCTCAACTTGGTACTGAACCTAAGTTGAGAAAACTGGACACCAATTTGGATGGCTTCAAAAGGGCATTGGACAAATTCTTGGAGGATGAGACGATCGGTGACTACCGGTCCTGATGGCTCTGTGTTACCTCCAGTATCAGAGGCAGCATGCCTAGGGTACACCAGTTGCTGGGGAACATGGGTGGGAGGGTGCTGTTGCCCTCATGCCCTCCTTGTGGGCTTCCCATTGTGTCGTGCCCCCCCTTGAAGGAATCCTCTTCAGAGGACCATCTGGGGCCTCCCCCAAGTCAGATGTCCCCAGGTGACACGTCACTTCAGGGGATCTTGGAGCTGACTGGGAGGGCCCTTGATCCTCGGGAGAGAGGGCTTCAGATGTCCCCGCCCCTGACAGGTGGAAAGTTCAGCTTCTGAGGCAGGGGGAGATGCTGGGCCACCATCTAGCCCCCGAGAGCACCAGCAGCACCTTCAGATTCATGATAGGGTGGTGGCCCGGTGAAGGAGTGCTCGCTTGCTGAAGAGGGCTCCTCATGAAGAAAGGAACTACTCATAAGTCGGGCTCTCCTGATGAGGAGAACATCTGACACAAGCCTCTCATGTGGTGCAGCTGAGCCCTGAGTGGGGCTCAAGGAGCTCTGGCTGCACCAGCTCTCCATTGTAACATGAAAGCTGCTGGAAATGGCGTCCTATTTTCAGCTCCGGACTCCTGTTGCTCTGGCCTTGGCCTATGTGTGGACTCCCGTGCTGCTGGCCCCTGGCCACCTCTGCGTTTTGACTGTGTTTCTATATGACTGATATCTCAGATTCTGACCTTGGCTGTGCCTCAGACCTCTCTCTGGAAAACCCCTACTTGCTTGGTAAAACTGCGCTTGACCGTTTGCCTGCTAACTTGAATTCCCAATTGTATCCGTTCCTGTATTTGCGTAACCAAGAACTGGACCCAGTTAGAGCAGGACACATTGGGACGTCTGTTTAGCTTCCGTGGGAAACAGAATGCTGAAAAAGATGGACCCTTCGTCTGATCCAGCAGGGCTCTTCTTACATTTTTAAATCCAAGTTTTCATGTGTTTCATTGACTAACATGGGAAATCAAAAAAGGGCTATAACTTTTTTTTTCTGTTTGTTGGAAATGGATGAAGTTTGCAGCTGTGTGTTTCTTCAAATAGCATCCTTAGGTTTCATATCTCCTGTGATTAATCCACAAGGCCCCTAGTATCCTTTCCAGGAGATAAGAAAACAGCTCTCATCCTGAAGCACTTGTCTCTGAGAAGCTTACCTCTTCAGACACAGAATCACGCAACAATGAATCCTGCTACAACCCAGAGGCAGAAGTGCAAATCCTTTACAGATCGGGATCTGTCCCCAGAACTTCCAGATACAGCTGAGAAACCAGTGGGCCTCTCCACATCCGCAGCAGGGCAGTCCTTAAGTTAATTTTGCATTCTGTGAAGAAAGACTTCCTTGGGTCAGTCCTCAACCCCTGCCAATCAGTCAGTTCAGAACCAAACATTGCAAAGGATCAAAGACTTGATGATGGGTAGCCTTCAGGGCCGGCGCTACCGCTAGGCCAACTAGGCTGTTGCCTAGGGCACGTAGCGGAAGAGGGCGCAGAAACGCTACGCTCCTCTTCGCTGCCGGCGCGCTCCTGCCCCGCCCGCCCGCCTCGCCGACAAAGCCAGGTCAGTACGGGGGATTGCGCCCGGAGTAGTGGTGGGGCCGAGCCTGGGCGCCTCCCCCCCCGCCCTGCCCCGCCTCCCCCCCACACCTACCTTCTCCGCACCGCTTCTGGAGCCCCGCCCGCGCTCTGTTTTGGCGGGAGGAACCAGGGCAACAGGGCTTAAACAGCCCTGTTGCCCTGGTTTCCCCCAGCCAAAAACAGAGTGCGGGGGTCCCGTCGCATCACTTCCTTTTCGGAGGAGGCGGGGGAAGGTAGGTGGGGCGGCAGTGGCGGCGTGCGGGGGGTGTCTGGTGGCGGTGGTGTGCGGGGGGGTGTCCGGTGGCGGCGGCGGCGGCATGCGGGGGCAGGTTTGCAGAGCAGGGCTGCTTTGCTCTGGAGCCCCCCCCCCCACAGCACGAGAGGGGGGTGCTAAATATAATTTAGCCTAGGGCGCCAAACTGCCCTGCACCGGTCCTGGTAGCCTTTATTATTTGAATGACTCTTGATGAATTATGGGTTGGAATGGCCATCTTCTGGGCCAATACGGATCACAGGTGTCCTATGGGAGGCTTGGTTGACCTTGGGGTCTTTCAGAACTCAGCCTGAATCTGTGCCTCACCATTTCCAGAGGGGTTTAATCAGAGAGGGAGATTATCTGTGTGGTGTGTGCAACTCCTGAATGGTTAGCAGCAAGCAGAGGTCTCTAAGCAAAGAGCAGAAAAACCAAAACAGTGGTATGCTAACATGTGTCAGACTGGATAGTCCCACAGAACCACCTTCGTTCTGGTTGCATGAGGGAAATGCACCATTCACAGCTAGCATGCAAAAAGCTCTGTCTGTCTCTGCTCAATGTCACACAAGGAGGTTTCAGCAGCAGGCATATTGACAAGAGGTGTTTTCACTGCAAGAGACTTGCAGCTCAGGAATTGACTGATTAGTTCAAATCGGTATGTGAAATTCTGCTCTTTGGGCCCTTGAGGAGGGGGTGAGCAAGCACGTTGAGGGGGGGGCTCACCTACGTCCTCAGCTGCAGCCTGCTTCTTTCCACAAGAATACTTGCAGAAAATAAAAGGTGCAGCAGCTTCCTTGTTTCTGGGTTTAACTGCACTCGCAATGTCTCTGTGCCCTCTAGAGGACCGGAGCGTGTTCCATGCTGGATGTGCTCATGGAGCATACAGCTGTCAATGATGCCACATGCCCCCTCCAGGACTGGAGGCAGAATGCCAGTTGCTGGGAAGCCAGGACTGTTGCCCTCACGTCCAGCTTGTGCGCTTCCCCGCGGAGTTGCTGGTTGCTGGACTGGGTAGAGCTTCACCTGACCCAGCAGGGCTGTTCTCATGCGCTTATGTGCTGCTGCCCACACTAAGGCAGCCAGGAGAGCGCATGGTGACATGGTTCACTTTCCTCCCAAGTTACGCTTCTTGCCTCCCTCCCTCTGCCAGCTTTGCTTCTCCCTTCTCTTCCTTACATGAATAGTGTTGGGTAAGGACACGTGTCCGCCTCTGACCTTAGCCCGCCTCCTGTCTTTGCCCCCATGCATCTCCCTATTGCCCTGGCTCCACTCTCTCTCTCTCTTTCCCTCCCCCACCCTGTCACCCATATGAAGAGGAAGGCACCAATGTGAGGCTGAGGGAGCCTCGGCGGGGGGGTGGGGGGCTGAGAAATGTGCCATTATTAGGCCTGCCGTGTTTCCAGTGAATTGAAAGGGCAATGACTCAGCCCTGAAGGCTTTCAATCAATCCACCCTGTAGGCCCACCCGGCCTCATGGAAAAGCAGAGCGTGAGATGGAAGAGTTAAGACTCTGTTCTGTGTGTAACTGGCCCATGAAGTACACACAGAGCTCCAGAGTACATTCTCCCCCCTCGCAGCATTCCAAGCGTCTCGGATTACAGCCAGCTCGCATCCTCTTCCAGCAGCTTTGAGTAATAAGGAAATAACTCTGTAGAATCCACAGGTTTAATTGCTACCTGTTTATTACTACATCAGAGTAAATACAATTTCCTACATTACAGTCCATATTGCAGATTATAATTCATAGCACGCACTAGTCCAGTGGAGCAAGTCCACCCCAGTACAGTTACATGTTTGCAAGTCCAGCAAGCATAATAGTCAGAGCATCAGAGAGAAGAAGACGACGACAAGAAGCAATCCATCTCTCTACTAAAAAATGGCTACAGAACGAAAGCTAACAAATCAAATCTACGTCATCAGAAAGTACAAACCATGTGATCAGCTCGTATTTCTTTCACACCTACTTTTCCCATGAGAACAAAGCAGTAAGTGGCAGACTAAATATGACTTGTTTTTCCAGCCATTCTGTACCTTTCCAAATGAAAACAATTGTGCCACAGCTGTTGTTTTGTTACATGTCACAACATGAATTGCTTTGCGACAGACAATACAGAGGCCGGCTTTGTTTTGCTGCTGCCCCGGCGGATGGAGGGTTTTCCTTTGGACCGTCTGGGGCCTCATATGACCTTCCCGCCGGAGCCCCTTGCGGGTTCCCTCGCCTGCTCCTCCCAGCGCTTCTGATTTACGTGTGCGTTTTGTGCACCCCTCACAAGCAGCACAGGGCAAGTGTGTTTGTGTGAAAAGCTGCCCTTATGCTGTGAGCGGCCAAGCTACTCTTGGCAGGGGCGGGGGAGGACATTTGTTTACAGCAATTCCAGAGAGCTTCGGTTGGGTGGTGTAGAAATCTAATAAATGAAATGAACACAGGGGGGAGGGGGGGATAATTTTATAAAAGACCCCAGCTACTTTTGAGCTCTGTACAGCACCAGGCACCTAGTTGCACCATATAAACATTCACTAATAGCCTCAGAAGTCAGTTTACCTGAGGAACCCAAATGTTCTCCTAAAACAGGGGTGGGCACCCCTTTTGCTCCCGACGGGGGCCACACCCAGCGGTGGTTCCAGGACCGCGTGATGGTGGCGGGCATCGCCAAAGGTGGCCAGGTGAGGAGGATCCAGGGCTGGAATTGGCCATGGTCAAGGGCGATATATCCCCTTCACCCTCCTCTCTTGCACGCAGAGACCAACAGAGCCTCCCCCCCCCATCTCTCTCTCCCACACACACACACTCGACACAGCCTTGTCCCTCACTCTTTCAAGCACAAAGAGTGTTCCCTCCCTCCCTCTCACTCTCTCTCTCTCTCACTCTCTCTCTCACACACACACAATGAGCTGCTCTTGCGCCTTTCTCACCATGGCTGCCACTTGCTTGGCCGGCCGGCAGAAGGGGGGGCGGCGGCGGCTTCTGCTGCTGCTCCTCACCACCTCCGACGGCTGGGCCGGCCGTAGCGAGAGGCACGTGGTGGACAAAGTGGTTGCAGTGGGGGGGGGGAGGAGCAGCAGCAGCTCCAGGGGGCCCTTGTCAGGGGGCCCATGCTACGATGCGGGCCCTCGGCAGGTGCCCGACCGTGCCTACCCTTGACGCCGGCCCTGCACACGCACGCACGCACGCACACCCTCCCACCCCCATCTTGGCATGCAGGGATAGGAATGTTTGAACACACACACACACACACACACACCCGTTGCATGCCGAGACCCCAGGGTGCCTCCGCTCCCCCTGTGCCCACAGCCCAGCGCCTTGGCTCCAGGAACAGCTTGGGAGGGAGGCGGCCGCGATGCAGGTGGGGACAGAGGAGCACCGGGAGAATGATTCTGAGCCACCCTTAAATTGCCCGCCCCCAGGCCACTGATCTGGTGTTTGTTGGACGGGGGCGCCATAGTGACAGGGAAGACAGTGTGTGGGAAGAGTCATCCCTCCCCATGCAATTTGTGCCCCCCACCAGCCTGCCGAACAGCGGATCGCTGGGCAGGCGGGGCGGCCTGCTTTTGGAATCGGGCAGCGCATTCTGGCTGTGGCGGGAGGGCAGCTGCAGGCGGCGGCGGCGGCGGCCGTGGGCCACGTGTGGCCTGGAGGCTGCTGGTGGCCCACATGTGTCCTAGAACAGCCTCTCCCCTGGAGCGTCATCCTGCAGTCGGCCTTCCTTGGCTGCGGTCTTTCCTATGGGGGCTTGCAGTTCCAGCTGGTGCTGGATGCGCCCTCTTCTTTCTTCCTTCCTTCCTTCTGGATAGCGAGACCCTGCAGTTCAAAGAGCCGTGCAGCGCCAGAGTGCTTTACATTCTGCAGTCGCCCCACACAGGACATTTCATTTTGGCTCTGCCTCTCCACTTGGAGCTGCCACCGCCGCTCTCGCCTGCAAATCCTTTCCCAGAAGTGATTGCAATTAAAAATGTGATTAACACTGATGTTCCCAGGCACTCCAATGTACTCGAGGACTCCACAAGCACCTCTCTGCTCAGAGCTGCTCTTTCGACCTGTTGCTCCCAGCGAGCAGGAATTTCACCTGATTCCTCCCCGTGCCAAACCTTTTGTTAGCTCCAGTTTTATTTCTCCAGACATCTGTCAGAGATGCTTTGACCTGGATTCCTGCATTGAGCAGGGGGTTGGACTCGATGGCCTTGTAGGCCCCTTCCAACTCTACTTTTCTGTGATTCTATGATTCTCCTACCTGCAGTGCTTCCAATGCACATGCTGGGCTCAGACCCTTTGGGATGGTTTGTCTCCTGGTCTGGATGCTCTGAAATCTGATCTGCGATGCTAGCGTATTGCCCCACAGCACACGCTCCAGAATGGAGGCATGAGAGACACAAATAGAGATTGAACTGAGGGATACCACTGTATAATTAACTGTAGTGCAGTGAAGGGGAAATTCCAGGGGTCTGGCTAATTCGGTGCTGCTCAGTGCTGGCAGCAGGTCGGACTGCTGCCTGTGCGGCCCAAGCGAGGCACGAGCGCTTCCGGGAAGCATTTCCTCTGTGCTCCCCGTCGGCTGGCGAGCACGAGGCCCCAAAGGCCAGCCCCTCGCCAGCGTCGTGCTCCATCCCAGAACGGGGCAGAGGCAAAGTCACTGTCCCCACCACGACCCAGTGAACCTCGACAGGCACCATGGGGTACTGGTTAGAGCAGCCTTGCCCAACCTGGGGCCCTCCAGGAATTTTGGACTACAACTCCCAGCATCCCTGACCATTGGCCATGCTGGCTGGGGCTGAGGCGAGTTGAAGTCCCAAAATGTCTGGAAGCCGCCAGGCTGGGGAAGGCTGGGTTAGCGGGCAGGCCGAGGGCCCTGGAAACCCAGGTTCAACCCCCCGTGAACTCAGCCATGCGGTTCCCGGGTTGACTATGGGCCATTCACTCTCTCTCAGCCTGACCTACCCCGCAGGGCACCCCTTTTGCTCCCGAGGGCCACACCCAGCGGTGGTTCCAGGACCGTGTGATGGTGGCGGGCATAGCCAAAGGTGGCCAGGTGAGGAGGATCCAGGGCTGGAATTGGCCATGGTCAAGGGCGATATATCCCCTTCACCCTCCTCTCTTGCACGCAGAGACCAACAGAGCCTCCCCTCTGTTTTATATTGTGAGGATAAAATGGGGGATAGGGAATTATGCGTGCTACCAGGAGCTCCTTGGAGGAAGGGCAGGAAGCAATGTACTAAATATGTCAATGTCCCCGGCAGGGGGTTGATGACAGTGTGGTTGGGGTGATTATCATTAACTAAAAAGTAACACAGGTATTCCCTGAGATTCTTCCAGCTTTCCAGGGGGCTTGCAATAATGCAAGAAAACCAACAGAGGCAATGCTGTCAGTGGAATCCAACCAGGAGCAAAACACAGCAGAAGAGCACCAGTAGGGAGCCTAAACCAAACAAGCAAAAGGCCAAGCGGGAGGGATGCATTTTACAGCCCCTCCAGAAGAAAAATAAGGAGATGGGGGGGGGAGATTGTGCATGTCTGGGGGGAGGTCCTTCCACAACCAGAGGCTTCTCTGTCTGATTTTCAGTGAGGTTGGAAGGAGCTCAAAGCAAGGCCCCTGGAGCCTGGCATGGGGGGACAATGCATAGAGAGGCACTCTCTGAGCTGTGTAGGATCCAGGTCATAAAGGGCTTTAAAAGTAAGAACCAGAACCTTGAATGGAACTGGTGGTTTATTCACTTTCAATTATTGGCAAATTGAAAGTCAATAAATCATTGGGCCCAGATGGTATCCATCCGAGAGTTCTTAAAGGACTCAGCTATGAAACTGCTGATCTTCTAACAAAAATATGTAACATGTCCCTAAGACCAGCCTCTGTACCAGAGGACTGGGGAATGGCCAGTGTAACACCAGTTTTTAAAAAGGGATTCAGGGGGGGGATCCAGGAAATTACAGGCTGGTTAGCTTAACGTCTGTTCCAGGTAAATTGGTTGAAAGCATTATTAAAGATAAAATCAGTAAGCATATACAGTAGAAGGACAAGCCCTGCTGAGAAATAATCAACATGGCTTCCGCAAAGGTAAATCCTGTCTCACTTTTAGAGTTCTTTGAGAGTGTCAATAAACATGTGGACAGGGCTGATCCAGTACACATTGATTACTTGGACTTTCAAAAGTCTTTTGACAAAGTCCCTCACCAAAGACACCTGAGCAAACTTAACGCTCGAGGAATAAGAAGGGAGGTCAACTTATGGATCAGTAACTGGTTAAAGAACAGGAAGCAGAGGGCAGGAATAAATGGTGAATTCTCCCAATGGAGGGATGTAAACAGTGGGGCCACACAGGGGTCTGTATTGGGACCAATGCTTTTCAACTGGTTCATAACTGACCTGGAATCAGGAGTGAGCAGTGAAGTGGCCAAGTTTGCTGATGACAACTAATTGTTTAGGGTGGTGAAAACAAAAAAGGATTGTGAGGAGCTCCAAAAGGATCTCTCCAAACTGGGAGAATTGGCATCAAAACAGCAAATGCAGTTCAGTTTAAGCAAGTGTAAAGTGATGCATGTTGGGGCAAAAAATCCCAACTTCAAGTATAAACTGATGGGATCTGAGCTAGCAGTGACTGACCAAGAAAGAGCTCTTGGGATTGTGGTGGACTGCTTGATGAGAATGTCAACCCAGTGTGCAGTGGCTGCTGTGAAAAAGGACAAACTCCTTGTTCGGCATACGGTAATTAGGAAAGGAATTGAAAATAAAACTGCCAATATCTTACTGCCTTTATACAGATCTATGGTGCGACTGTACCTAGAATACTGTGTACAGATAAAATGGAGCGGAAGAGGAGGATTATGTAAGCTGCCTTGGGTTCCTTGCAGGAAAAAAGGCGGGGTATAAATATAATAAAGAAAGAAAGAAAAGAAAATATTGTAGCCTTGAAAAAGTGCAGAAAAGGGCAACTGAACTGATCAAGGGGCTGGAGCAGCTCCCCTACGAGGGAAGGTTACAGCAGCTGGGATTGTTTAGCTAAGCTAAATTAGCTTTTTTTTAAAAAAAGGCAAGTAAGTACGAGGAGACATAGTAGAGGTGTATAGAATTATGCATGGCGTGGAGAAAGTGGACAGGGAGATGTTTTCTCCCTCTCTCATAATACTAGAACCCAATGGGGTCATCCCATGAAGCTGTTTGGTTGAAGACTGAGGACAGCTAAAAGGAAGTACTACTTCACACCGCGCATAGTTAAACTATGGAATTCACTTCCAAATGATGTAGTGATGGCCACCAATTTGGACAGCTTTAAAAGGGGATTGGACAACTTTATGGAGGACCAGGCTATCGATGCCTACCAGTTATGATGGCTATATGCTACCTCCTTTATGATGGCTATATGCTACCAAAACATAAAGTCCTCAACGGCAGAACAGGCGGAAGATAATTAAACCTAAATTACAACGGCTGTGAAGGCGGATGAAGGCTGCAGCAGAGAATGGTTTTCCAATCGTCAGGGTAACCGTGCCATTGGATCTCTGCCGTACTCTGTCAAGTTTGTGTGGTGATTCGTTGTGCACCGATCTCCCCACATAAAACAGTTTCACGCACAGGCGTCTTCCAACCCAACCCATCCAACCCAACCCAACCCAACCAAATTTCCTCCTTTTATCCCGGAAGACAATCTTACTCGGTCACGAGTGATCGCCTGATGATGATGATGATGCTACCTCCAGTATCAGAGGTAGTGTGCGTGCCTAGTATGTATACCAGTTGCTGGGGAACATGGGCGGGAGGGTGCTGTTGTGCTCATGTCCTGCTTGTGGGATCCCGTGGGCAGATGGTTGGCCACTGTGGGAACAGAATGCTGAACTAGATGGACCCTTGGCCTGATCCAGCATGGCTCTTCTTATGTTCTTATGAACTTGGAAGCATAGTGGCAGCCTCTGCAGTTGGAACCTAATCAGCTGAATATGCTCACAGTTACTCTCTTCCATGAGAAGGCACATGGTGTTTTTGCAGTAGCTGGAGCTTCTGAGTGGTCATCAAGGGCAGTCCCATGAAGAGTGCCTTACAGTAGTCCAGCCTGGAAGTTATGCAAGCATGGATTAGCGTGGAAAGAAGGGGCAGGGCCTATGCGTCATGAAACGGATAAGAAGTGCTAGCAGCTACAGGTGGGGAGACTGTAAGCCTAACTCCTCCAAGGCCCGATGAGACTCTGCTAGGCTCACTTCTAGCTTATCCGGAATCCGGATTCGATCAGCGGGTGCAGGGAGGGGATGCCACTCACCGGGGGTGCCCCTGCTTTGAAGTCACGAGATCCCCGCGCACTCCTTGGCACCTCCTGGTAGGACGGAAAAAGAGCCCCTGAGGAGCTACTACTGGCCAGTGTAGACAACCCGGAGCAAGATGGGCCGATGGCCTCGTGCAGCATAAAGCAGTTTCTCATCCTAATTTCAATCTGTTAACCCTCATCCACCTGATCACAAGGGCCAGACATTAATTCAGGCCAGAAGCCCCTTTCATGCACGGAGTCTCTTCCATGCAGGCAAAACACATGGAGCTGAAGCAGGGCCAAGCCCCACCCCTGCCGTATCCACGAGTTCAGCATGAAGTGTGCAGAGCGGGCATCAGGAGGTTTGGGGTGCAGTGTCATCAGTATGCAGATGACACGCAGCTCTACCTCTGTTTCAAGTCCTCACCGAGGTTGGCCGTTGAGACCCTGTCCAAGTGCCTGGAGTCAGTGGCTGGCTGGATGGGAAGGAACATGCTGAAGCTGAACCCCGACAAGACCGAGGTACTTCTGGTGGGGGACAAGGGAGGGTTAGGGGATGTTGACCTGGTGCTGAATGGGGTACATCTACCCCTGAAGGACCAGGTCCGCAGTTTGGGGGTCATTCTAGACTCCCAGCTGTCCATGGAGGCTCAGGTGGCAGCTGTGAGCCGGGCGGCGCTGTATCAACTCCATCTGATATGGCAGCTGCGCCCCTACCTTCCTAATCACCTGCTCCCATCAGTGGTTCATGCCTTGGTCTCCTCTCGCCTAGACTACTGTAATGCGCTCTACGTGGGGTTACCCTTGAAGACGGTCCGGAAGCTTCAGCTGGTACAGAACGCGGCGGCTCGCCTGATTAAGGGCAGCCGCCGGCGTGATCACATCACGCCAGTGCTTAATGAGTTGCACTGGCTACCAGTTGCTTGCCGAGCCGAATTCAAGGTGTTGGTTTTGACCTTTAAAACCCTACACGGCTCCGGCCCAGCTTATCTCAAGGAGCGCCTCCAGCAACATCAAGTAGGCCGCTCAACAAGGTCTGCCACGGACGGCCTTCTCCTTATTCCATCAGCCAGAGCAGCCAGGCTGGTGGGGACTAGGAAGAGGGCCTTCTCTGTGGCGGCCCCCACATTATGGAACTCCCTCCCTGGTGACCTTCGCCATGCCCCCTCCGTGATGAGCTTCCGCCGTGCATTAAAAACATGGCTGTTCAGGCGGGAATATGGGGTGGGTTAGGTTTTTAATGAGAATTTTTTATATTGTTTTAATTATTATATTTTATTATGTCTTACTGTATTTTAATTGTACATCGCCCAGGGTGGCCGGGTGACCGGCCAGATGGGCGATTGATAAATATAATAAAATAAATAAAAATAAATAAATAAAATCTGTCTGTAGGCCTCCATGCCATCAGAGATCCTGCGTGATCGGTTGTACACACGTAGATTCCCCTTTTGGAACATGCTGAATGCTTGGGAGCTGGGGGGGGTGGCAGAAGGCCACCCCCCACCCCCCATGTGATTGGTCAACATGGTGAGGGGATTATGCAAAGAAGGGTAGTGACCGCTGCACATTAGTCTCATGTGCGAAAATGGCTTTAGCACCCAATAGCCCTCTATATCTTCTGGAAACAGTGGTTTACAAACCATGCTCCTAGAATACTTGGGTTCTCAGTGTGAGAGCTGGACTGACCCGGGTTCAAAAGCTCCCCTAGCCAATGACCCTCAGTCCCAGTCACGCAGGCGGAAGGAGGAGATAACAGCAGTTAATAAAGATTAAAGAGTTTATTTGTAAGACCCAATTACATGGGATTAAGGCAAACAATGCATCTCCTACTCACTACATCATTGCAGACTCAAATCCAATACCCCAGTGGTAAGGCTAGATGAAGTGAAGTCCAGAACAAGTAGAGACGAGAGAAGAAGGAGTGAAGAGACGAGTGAAGCTATCAGCAAGTGTGTTAGCTTTATACCACCTATAAATAGGATATTACTCACCCCAGTTGTATAACCTATTCATCAACATGTTTACTGCTAAACCTGTCCAAGGTTGCTGAGTCATATCATCTCGAGACTATGTCTCATGACCAGAGACCTTGTGTACTTGAACTCAAGAGACACTCACCAGGTCAGGTGATAATCTCGATGTCAGGTGGTAATCTCGTTCTGCCTATGCAAAACCCAACACTCAGAAGCTTGTGAGCGCTTCCTTCAATCACGGTGGGTGGGCAGGTTTTCCTGACATGATCCACTTTCTCCTGCAATGCACAATGACAGGGGAGGATTTGGGTGGTCCAGGGAGCACTCTCCAGTCACAGGGGGGATGGGCAACAGGCCTGCTTGGGTGGGTGGCTCGGGACCTGCAGGAATGGAAGGGGTGCCCCAGAATCCTCTCCACTGGACAAGGGCTCTGTAGGCAGCATCAGACAAGTGGGAGCAGGCAGGGCTCCCCTGAAGGCAGAGAGGTTGAAAGCCACTCTTCTAAGTACACCGCAGAAACCCAGATTTCTGCCAAAGCCAATTATTATACGGCACTAATTTGCATAATGAAGCTCCAAATTGCTGCTCAAACCATGACTATTAACTACGAAAGGTAAACAGAAGCTTCTTGCTTGGAGCTTACTGAATAATACTGGATGCCAGGAATATGGTGCTGATGAGCTGCTTGCCTTGAGTTGGGGGTGGAGCTGTTCAGCCACTGCTGGAAACAGGATGCTGGGTTAGCAGGACTTTGGGTCTGATCCAGCAGGCAGTCCTTGGAGGTGCTTGAGTTCAGACCTGTTGGGGAGCGACACTCTCCTGAGGGGGAATCAATCTTTATGTGCTCAGAGAGTGCCTAGGGTTGCTCTGCGTGGGACTCTTCTCACCATCCAGTCCGTAGGCACAGAGGAAAATAGAGGATGCTGGAACTCACTGCAAGGGTGCTCTGAAAATGTTCAGTGTGCTGGCCCATATGCCACAGCTAGCACAAGAACCATCTTACCATCACATTATACTGTGTAGCTCAATAACTGTAGTTTCGTGGCTGGGTCAGTTTGGCTGGACTGTTTTTGGTGCTTTGACTGCTCTCCCCGGTGGTTCATTAGTTGGCTGTTTGCATGGGCTTCTCTCCACAAGGCACGTATTGTGCTCTTGTGACTCCTCATCTGCGATAGTTGGTGAATCATAGAATCATAGAAAAGTAGAGTTGGAAGGGGCCTACAAGGCCATCGAGTCCAACCCCCTGCTCAATGCAGGAATCCAGGTCAAAGCATCCCTGACAGATGTCTGTCCAGCTGCACCTTGAATGCCTCCAGAGTGGGAGAGCCCACCACCACCTCCCTAGGTAGTTGATTCCATTGTCTTATTGCTCTGACAGTCAGGAAATTTTTCCTGATGTTTAGGTGGAATCTAGGTTCCTGTAACTTGAGCCCATTATTCCGTGTCCTGCAAACTGGGATGACCGAGAAGAGATCTTTGCCCTCCTCTGTGTGACATCCCTTCAAATACTGGAAGAGTGCGATCATATCTCCCCTCAGTCTCCTCTTCTGAAGGCTAAACATGCCCAGTTCTTTCAGTCTCTCCTCATAGGGCCTTGTTTCCAGTCCCTTTATCATCCTTGTTGCCCTCCTCTGAACCCTCTCCAGTTTGTCTATGTCCTTCTTAAAGTGAGGTGCCCAGATTTGGACGCAGTACTCAAGATGAGGCCTAACCAGTGCCGAGTAAAGGGGAATTATCATTTCCCGCGATTTGGAAGCTATACTTCTATTAATACAGCCCAAAATTGCATTTGCCTTCTTTGCAGCCACATCGCATTGCTGGCTCATATTCAGTCTGTGATCTACCACAATTCCAAGATCCTTCTCACTTGTAGTATTGTTGAGCCAAGTGTCCCCCATTCTGTAACTCTGCATTTGGTTTCCTCTCCCTAGGTGCAGCACTTGGCATTTATCCCTATTAAATTTCATTCTGTTGTTTTCGGCCCAGCGCTCCAGCCTATCGAGGTCACTTTGAATTTTGTTTCTATCTTCCAGAGTATTAGCCGTTCCACCCAACTTTGTGTCATCTGCAAATTTGATAAACATTCCCTGTACCTCCTGATCCAAGTCATTAATAAAAATGTTGAAGAGCACCGGGCCCAGGACCGAGCCCTGTGGTACCCCGCTCGTTACCTCTCCCCAGTTTGAGAAGGAACCATTGATAAGCACTCTTTGAGTGGGTGTTTTACACGATGTCATCCTCCTCCAGGGCCTCTCCCGTGCTTTCTGAGCATTTCCGCAGCTTTTTTTAGAACAAGGATAATGAGCTATCAGAGGGATAGCACTATAAAATGCTACAAAATGGTCCTGTATTTTTGCAATTCCGCTACACCGCAGCACCACCTTGTGGCTGTGTAGGCCAAGAAAGAAAACCCCTGGGGGAAAAGCACGTGTAAAGGAGTCGATCTTAATCCTGCAAAGAGTCCCCGGAAGTCTCAGTAAAGTGGAGGGTTCAAACAGGTTAAAAGCCCAATGTAGAGAAGCCCCACGTGTGACGGAAGACCGGTTGTGTTGATTTGTTGGCACAGGAGATGGGCAGCCATTGGATTGGACAGCAGTGAGAGGCCTTCCCATTGGCCCACATGGATACACCACATGAAGATTCAGAGGCAGCACAACATACCTAAGGCTGAATTAGACGTGTTAGCATGCAGATGCAAGGGACGGAACCCCAATTTGTGCATTCTTTAAACAAAGAGCAGACTTAGAAGGGTGCAACAGAGAAAGGAAGAGCCGAGAGGGAGGAAAGTGGGCCAAATTAGACTCTTGCAGCCTTCTTTCTTTCTTTCTTTCTTTCTTTCCTTCTCTCTCTCTCTCTCTCTCTCACACACACACACACACACACACACACACTCCTTCCCAGCGCCTTTCCACATCCCTTCTGCCTTCCTGCAGCCTTCTTCTGCCCCCCACTTAGGATGAGTCCCATTTCCTGATCAGCCACAGCCCAGAAAAACTCCACCCACGGATCTTCCCAGAGGATCCAGGAAGCTACGAAAGGGTGAGTTGGACTTCAATACCAGGGAAGATACTAGGACATGTTACAAAGAAGTCCATTTGTAATTATCTGGATAACAGTGCAGTGATTAGTGGAAGCCAGCATGGGGATATGTCAAAAATAAAATCCCGCCCGACCAATCTTATCCCTTTTGTTCAGTGGCTACTGCCTTAGCGGCTGGTGGGAACTCTGTGGATATAATTTACCTTGATTTCAGCAAAGCATTTGACAAAGTCGCCCATTATATTCTGGGCAGCAAACTGGTTAAATCTGGGCTAGATGATAATACTGTCAGTGGATTCACAGCTGGTTGGAAAACTGTTCTCACAGATTGCTCATCCTTGCAGATACTCAGCAACATTCTTTATTAATGGCTTGGATGAAAGGGTGGAGAGAATCCTTATCAAATTTTTGGGTGACTCAAAACTGGGAGGGACAGCTAACACTTCGGAAGACAAAAATAAAATTCAAAGTTGCCTTGCTAGAATACAAAACTGGGCTGAAACTAACAAAATAAAATTCAACAGACACAAATGTGAAATTCTGCATATAAGCAAAAAGAAAAGGGAAAAAAAGAAGAAAAAAGTACAGATATAGGATGGTGGATACCTGGTTTGGCAATGGTACATGTGAACCTTGGGATTGGATTTGGATCCTGGGATTGTAGTCAATCTCAAGCGAAAGATGAGTCAGCGGTGAGATGTGGTTGCTAAAAAGGCAAATGCGATTTTAGGCTGTATTAATATAGTTTCACTTTATTCTACACTAGTTCAACCACACCTCTGGGCTCTGCACTTTGAGGAGGATGTAGACAAATTGGCATGGATTCAGAGAAGACAGTGAAGATAGTCAGAGTATGGAAAACAAGTCCTACAAGGGAAGGTTGATGCTTAGCCCAGAGAAGAGAAGACTGAGGTGGGACATGGTTGCACCTCCCTTCAAATAACCCAACGGGCTGCCGCAGAGAAGAGAGCCCACTTGTTCTCTGCTGGCTCAGAAAGCAGGACCAGATCTGATGGGTGTAAGTTACAGGAGGGCAGATTTTGGTTGAGCGTTAGGAGAAAGCTCTTGAAGGTAACACAGCAGTTCCGCAACGGAATCAAGGGCCGAGAGTGGTGGTGATGGGATCTCCTTCGCGGGACACCTTCCAAAAGAGGCTAGGCAGCCATCTGCTGGGGATCCTTTAGTTCTCGGTTCCCTGCTTCAAGAAGGAGCTTGGACTGGATGGCCCGTGCCATGACGCCCTCTCCCGCTCTCTGATACAGCAAAAGCCACCAGTCTCGGGGCCCTATCATAGAATCATAGAATCATAGAAAAGTAGAGTTGGAAGGGGCCTACAAGGCCATCGAGTCCAACCCCCTGCTCAATGCAGGAATCCAGGTCAAAGCATCTCTGACAGATGTCTGTCCAGCCGCACCTTGAATGCCTCCAGAGTGGGAGAGCCCACCACCTCCCTAGGTAGTTGATTCCATTGTCTTATTGCTCTGACAGTCAGGAAATTTTTCCTGATGTTTAGGTGGAATCTAGGTTCCTGTAACTTGAGCCCATTATTCCGTGTCCTGCAAACTGGGATGAACGAGAAGAGATCTTTGCCCTCCTCTGTGTGACATCCCTTCAAATACCCTAACAGCAGCCCTAACCCACCCAAACCCGCCTCGGCTTCTTCCCTTGGCCAGGTGTTTTTAAAATCACAGCTGGGCAGGCCTGCTCTCCCTTACTTCTCCTGCCCCATATGCTAAGTCAGTGTTCTCCAACCTTGGGTCCCCAGATGTTTTTGGCCTACAACTCCCAGCATGCTGGCTGGGGCATGCTGGGAGTTGTAGGCCAAAAACATCTGGGGACCCAAGGTTGGAAAACACTGTGATAAGTCCTTGGATTGCCTAGATTACGGGGTGGGTGGGCGGGCAGGGTGCGTGTGCTCCATTCCAGCTGCCGTGCTTGGCTTTTGAGACCAGGCGGTGAAGAGCTATATCCTTCCAGCACACCTCCAGCATGCCCACGGACGGTGGCTCTTCCCGCCCCACCACCACCACCACCCTCCACCCCAGCAGGCCTTTGGCAGCAGGCAGGAGGTCCCATTGGCCCCTGCCGCATAGGCGTGCTTTATGAGGCACCCGGGCTTAATCTTTGTGCTCAGTCCGCGCCGCTAGTGATGGCGTCGGACCATTTATATGCGGAATTGATTTCCATGGCTAATTTTATTGCTGTTTGTCACCGATAAGCAGATGCTGTATACAAGCGTGCTCCGCTTTCCTGGCAACTAGTAATTTGGAGTTTTACTAGACATTATATTGTGTTCCGCAAAGTCATTGGCTCCCTTGGGCTGAGCTAAAACGGTTCTTAAATCATACTCAAATAACATTCCTGCCTTAAAAAAAGAGAAGAAAAGGGGATACGCCAGAGCAAAAGAAGCCTGTGCTGCTTTCTAATTAGCAAGTGACATGTCAGTGGCCTGTGCCTGGCAAGGGACCTGGCATCCATGGAGGCAGGAGACTGGGGAGACCATAAATTTGAGGGCTTTCTTTGGTTGGCCCCTCCCTTTTGGGGGGAGGGCTTTATTTATTTATTTATTATATTTATACCCCGCCTTTTTTCCTGCAAGGAACCCAAGGTGGCTTACATAATCATCCTCCTCTCCATTTTATCCTCACAACAACCCTGTGAGGTAGGTTCCACTGAGAGTCAGTGACTGGCCCAAAGTCACCCAGTGAGTTTCATCGAGAGGTCCGCTTACTACCCTTTAGCTGTGTGCCCCAGCGATGCCCTGTACCCTGCTGACAGATGGAGCAACACCAGTTCTAGCACCAACCCTGTAAGGGAGACCACTGGCAATGTGTCCCAACGCCTTTTTTTTCTTAAGCTGCCGCTACAAAGACTCTGCCTGCCCAGGGCTGGAGCAAGTGCGCTTCTCCCAGTGTAAGGCAACTTTACTCAGAAGTAAGGGGGCAGCCAACTCAAGCTCCCAGGCTCCAGTTGGTCAATCCTCAGCCTGCCCTCTCCCTTGTGGCTTACAGTCCAGTCACGGGTCTCAAGGGTTCTGGGCAGATGGGAGAAGGACGCTCCCTTGGGATTTGTCAGAAACTCACTCCAACATCTCAGGTCCAACTGAAAGTGAAGTATGTATGCGCAGGAAGCTAATAAAGGAACAAGGAAACAGCACAGAAATTGATAGTGTATATACTAAGCGGCGTGCTCAGAGCAGCTGTGGGCAACTTCAGTGGGTCTGGGGGGCAATTTCCAACCCCTAGAACCCACTGGGGGCTGCACACACACCACCACAACCACCAATATTGCCACCTTGTTTTAATGCATAATTGCACTCTCAGAAGTCCTGGGGAAGCATGAATCTGCATTTAAACAAGGGGCACGATCCCACATCCCTTTTTAAAAGTGAAAAGGAGGCTTTTTTGTCATCTGTTATCTGAAGAAAGCTTTCTTGTTGCTTTTAGCATCCCTCGCTAACCTTAGCTCATTCTCCGCTTTAGCCTTCCTGACACTATTCCTGCAGTTCTGTGCTACCTGCCTGTACTCTTCCCTTGTAGGCTGGCCTTCCTCCCACTTCCTATATGTGTCCCTTTTTGTTTTCAGGTCATCTCTAAGCTTTCTGTGAAGCCATATTGGCTTCTTCCGTTGTCCACTACCCTTTCTCCTGCTTGGAATTGTTTGTAATTATGCCTTTAAGAGAGCTTTGGCTGTTGGGTGGAATAATAATAATAATAATAATAATAATAATAATAATAATAATAATAATAATTATTATTATTATTATTATTATTATTATTATTATTTAGAATTTCCTTTTTTTTAAAAAAAACTTCCACCCATCCTGGGCTCCTTTTCTCATTAGAGTCGCTTGCCATGGGACCTTACTTATCATGGTTCTGAGTTTGTTAAAATTGGCTTTCCTAAAATCCAGGGTACGCGTTTGACTACACTCCGCTTTTGCTTCCTTCAGAATCAAGAACTCAAGTATAACATGGTCACTTTCCCCCAGGTTTCCCGTGACTGCCACTTTATGCACTAAGTCATCTCTGTTGGTTAGAATCAAGTCAAGGATAGCCGATCCTCTAGTTCTTTCCTCCACTTTCCATAGGAGGAAGTTATCAGCAACACAAGTCAGGAATTTCTTGGAGGGGCCATGTTTGGCAAAATTTGTCTCCCAACAGATATCAGGGAAATTGAAGTCCCCCGTTACTACCACATCATGCCTCCTTGAAATGTTGGCAATTTGCTTTTCAAAAGTTTCATCCTCATCTTCTTCTTGACTGGGTGGGTCAGTAGTAGACTCCGACCACCATGTTCCTTTTATTCTTTGCCCTATTTATGTTAATCCCGATGCTCTTGATGGGTCTACCAAGCTCATCCTCCTGTATTTCTGTGCAGAGATATTTATTTTTAACATACAGTGCGACTCCACCTCCCTTTCTGTTCCTTCTGTTCTTTTTTGAACAGGTTATAAGCTTCAGTTGCTGTATTCCAGTCATGGGAGTCATCCCACCAAGTTTCATTTACACCTATCAAGTCGTATTTGCCCTCCTGTGTTAAGAGTTCATTCTTAAATACAGTGCCTTTACTCCTTTTCCTCTTATGAAGAGCTCAAATTGTATTACAGAGGACCTCAGATGCACTGGCTCTCTGGACTCATGTGTTATGTGTACACTGGCATCACCCTGTCTGCTTGGCTCCGAAATCCATTTTGGTTGGTTCCAGAAGCAGCAGCAAGGGAAAGCGGCTAGGAAAGTTATTAAGACTCTGGATGGCCACAGAAGAGCAGGCGCCAGCATGTGCCTGTGCCTGTGCTTCCTTGACTAGATTGAAGGGAGCTCCTCCCCATAACTGCAGAAAAAGGCAAAGGCCTGCCTGATTGCCATGTTGCCACGCCCAGCCCACAAACCCATGGTTGTAATCACATAAAATAATAATAACCCAATAAATAAATAAATAAATAAATACTAAAATACCCATATACATATGCAAGTTTAGTTATATATTTTTACTTATTTGTTTGGTTTCTTAGATGCTTTTCCGGGGGGAAAAGACTCAAGGTGACTTACAACAAAATTAAAACACACAAAAATGCAAACAGCTAAAAGCAATGATGATCCACTAAAATACCGCCACCTCATAAAACAACTGAGATATCAGTGACAACTGTAGGTGATTCAACTGATACATCAAAGTCACCATCATATGCCATAATCAAAAGTTCAGGTGTGGAGTTCAGGTATGAACAAGGCTTTGCAGCACCAATAGGCAAACAAAGAAGAGGACTGTGCAGTTCTGCAACAAATCCGACAGAAACAAAGTCAGCACTTTATCTTAGTTCCATCTTTTTGTTGGTTCCTTTAATGTCTTCTGTTCCAATGAATACAGATGAGCAGGGGGGGAATTCTCCCAAATGGCATGCCAATGGATTTGCCCTTTCAAGAGTAATGGCTACATCCTTCAACCACTAAGAAGGATACCATGTCCCTGGGCCATTAAAAGTTGCTACAGAATTGTTTTTTTCTCTGCAAAGAGATGTTCTTTTTCTTTTTCAGCATGTTGGTTTTAAGGTGTATTTTTATGGTGTTTTATGATTACGGTTGTTTTGTTAAATCCTCTGTAAGCTGCCTAGCATTGTTGGAAATACGACAGGGCATTATCGTTATAGATCAATCATTCAGAACATCTGAATTCAAGCGTGGTGTCCAGCAAGACAGAATAATGCACTAAATGGCCTGCAAGATGGATTTTCATGTGGTGCAAGAGATCTACAAGAGAAGTCCAATGAAGGGAGGCTGGAAAACGGGCTTATACTTAGGAGAAGGGGGGGGGATTAAACTGGGTCTTGTTGACAGATTCCAGAAAGAACAGAGGAAGAGCAATGCTGGATCGGACCCAGGGTCCCTCTAGTCCAGCATTCTGTTCACACAGTGGCCAACCAGCTGCCCACGGGATCCCACAAGCAGGACATGAATGCAACAGCACCCTCCCGCCAGGACCGGTGCAGGGCAGTTTGGCACCCTAGGCGAAATAAAATTTGCGCCCCCTCCTCGTGCCGTGGGGGGGGCTCTGGAGCAAAGCAGCCCTGCTCTGCAAACACCCCCCTACACCGCCACCACCTACCTACCTACCTACCTACCTACCCGCCCTGGCTGCTGCCGCTGCCTCCAAAAAGGAAGTGACGCGACGGGACCCCCGCGCTCTGTTTTTTGCCGGGGAAACTGTTTAAGCCCTGTTGCCCTGGTTCCTCCCGCCAAAACAACGTGGGCGGGGCTCCGGAAGCGATGCTGAGAAGGTAGGTAGCGGGGAGAGGCGCGGGGAGGGGGGTAGGTGCGGGGGGCGGCTTCGGCGGGCGGGGGAGGCGCGGCGGTGGCTTCGGCGGGTGGGGGAGGTGCGGCGGCGGCTTCGGTGGGCGGGGCGGCGGGGGAGGAGGCCCGGCGGGGGCGGCGGCAGCAAAGAGGAGCGCAGCGTTTCTGCGCCCTCTTCAGCCACGCGGCCTAGGCAACCGCCTAGTTTGCCTAGCGGTAGCGCCGGCCCTGCCTCCCGCCCATGATCCCCAGCAATTGGAGTACAGAGGCATACTGCCTCTGATACTGGAGGAAGCACATAACCAATCAGGACTAGTAGCCACCAATGTCATTCTCCTCCATGAATTTGTCCAATCCCCTTTAAAAGCCATCCAAATTGGTGGCCATCACTGCATCTTGTGGATGGGAATTCCACAGTTTGACTCAGCGCTGTGTAAAGAAGTCCTTCCTTTTATCTGCCCTGAATAATCTCCAACCAATCAGCTTCATGGGATGATCCCTTTGGGTTCTAGTATGATGAGAGAGGGAGAGAAATGTCTCCCTGTCCACTTTCTCCACATCATGCATAATTTTATACACCTCATGTCTCCCCTTACTCGCCTTTTTTTCTAAGATAAACAATCTCAGCTGCTGCAACCTTTCCTCCTAGGGGAGTTGCTCCAGCCCCTTGATAATTTTAGTTGCCCTTTTCTGCACTTTTTCCAACTCTGCAATATCCTTTTTAGGTGCATTGACCAGAACTGTACACAGTATTCTAAGTGTGGTCGCACTATAGATTTGTATAAGGGGAGTATGATCTTGGCAGTTTTATTTGGAGTTGGAGAGCCAGTGTGGCGTAGTGGTGAGAGTGTTGGACTGGGACTCGGGAGATCCGGGTTCTAGTCCCCGCTTGGCCATGAAACTCACTGGGTGACTTTGGGCCAGTCACTGACTCTCAGCCTAACCTACCTCACAGGGTTGTTGTGAGGATAAGATGGAGAGGAGGAGGAGGATTATGTAAGCCGCCTTGAGTTCCTTGCAGGAAAAGTGGGGTATAAATATAAATATAATAAATAAATAAATAAATAAATAAATAAATTTTCAAGTTCTTTCCTAATTATGCCTAACATGGAGTTTGCCTTTTTAACAGGAGCTGCACACGGGGGCGACCTTTTCATCGAGCTGTCCACCACAACCCCACGATCTCTTTCTTGGTCAGTCACCGCTAGCTCAGATCCCATCAGAAAGATGACCCCAAACAGCTCTTTGCTGCTATGGTATGTTGATTGCATGGTCTGAGAAGAGATGTAGCATGTGACCGGGTGGCCATCCATGCAGTTGTGCCACCATTCCACCACCTGCCTGTTGACATTCTTCGAGAACGCAGCTCTGCAGCTCAGGAGACATTGGCTCCAGGGCAGAGCCACCCGTCTGGTGTTCTGGTATTACACCAGGGCCTTCATTTCCACTGCCTTGGACATCAGCCTTCCCGTTCCCCTGTCAGGTGAAGCCTGAGGAAACAGCAATGAAAGGAGATCTTGCGGCTACAACATGATGGCCAATGGCTTAGATGGTTTTAAAGGTAGATTAGACCAAGGGTGCTTCCAGACAAATGGCTCCTAGAGCTTATGAATTGTTGCTCTTCCGCTGTAAGCTACAAGTGAATATTATGCATTTTCTGGGTGTACCAGTGCCCTGAGCGCTACCCTTCTGTCTTCTGAAGGCGGTGGTTTTGACATGGATAGTTAATGGCCTGTTGGGCAGCTGAACCTATCATGGCTCTGCATACATTCATTCGATCCTTTGCGGTGGGTGCCATTTTCAAAAGCCATTTGTTTTTTTTTTATTGATCTTTTCAGCGATTTTTAAAATATATATTTTAATATACAGTATGCGATTTTTTTTTAAAAGTGTTATACATCTCCGATCTCTCTCCAGCCTCCGTTGCGTAGCACTAAGAAAAATATGCAAAATATTGTGTACTGGTGAAAAGTTACAGAAATTGCAGCAGACATTTTTGCGTACTTTTCTGAAAGGGGAAGAAATCCAGTTCTGTCAATGAACCAGACAACAGAACAAAAGATGCCTGCCAAGCCACGAAACACATACATGGAATGGAATAAACAAAACCTACACATTCCTAGTTCACACATTAATCCGCTGCGCATGTCAGCTGGAGCCTCCATGTGAACACCTCGTTTCACAGAACCAAGGAAGGGCCTTGTGGCAATTCCAAGACTAACCAATTTAATATGCTAGACACTTTCATGGACTGCAGCCCACTGCAGCAGATGCACAAAATCTTATCCTGATGAGTTCCGAATGTGTGTGTACACACACACACACACAGAGAGAGAGAGAGAGATTGTGGGGGATACATAAAAGACTCTTTACTGGTTTTGCTGCAACAGGCTAACATGGCAACCCCTCTGGAAACTGATTTCATGGAGGGTCCGTTTGCAGGATCCACCCCCACCCCCACCACAAAAGGGATGAAACATTGTGCAAAGGGGGCCTTCCTGTGTCATTGGCTTTGGTGGTGGGGTGTGGCTCACCGTGCCGTTTGAAGCGCCACCTCAGCTGAATGTGCAATGCAGGGCAGAAGCTCCAAGAAAGCATCTTTCATCCCAGCCATGTTGTCAGCCATATAATGAAGGGGCTTTTTAACTGACACCCCAAGACGCTTTTCCTGCTGGTGATAGATTCCCCATTAAAGGTTAAGAGAGCTTTATGTCTTCCCAAGGAAAAGAAGAAGAAGCACATTTTCTGCAGTGCACTTACGTAAGTGGGAGGAACATGTCCAGATCCGCTCCTCCAGGGTAGCGCCACAGCTCCACCTGGTGGCGAAGATGCCTCCTTGCAGGAGCGAGCCCGCTGCTTCTAGTTACTCGCAGAGTGTAGCCTCCTGCTCCTGGCTGCTCTCAGGCCGGATAATGCAGCCCAGCCGGGAGCAGCCAGGAGGACCTATAGAAGTGCTGCAGTTTGCCTTCAACCCTCACCACAGCAACATGATTCCTTGTGCGGTTGCAACTGGCTCCTGACTCTCTGTGACCAGCTCCAGTTCCTGCCTGACCGTGCTTGGCCCTCGCCTGTTCCTGACCTACACCTCTAGCCCTGCTCTACCCGGTACGTGACTGACTGTAGCCTGACTCTCAATTGTGGTAGATCACAAACTGAATATGAGCCAGCAATGCGATGTGGCTGCAAAGAAGGCAAATGCAATTTTGGGCTGTATTAATAGAAGTATAGCTTCCAAATCGCGGGAAGTGATAATTCCCCTGTACTCGGCACTGGTTAGGCCTCATCTTGAGTACTGCGTCCAGTTCTGGGCACCTCACTTTAAGAAGGACATAGACAAACTGGAGAGGGTTCAGAGGAGGGCAACAAGGATGATAAAGGGACTGGAAACAAGGCCCTATGAGGAGAGACTGAAAGAACTGGGCATGTTTAGCCTTCAGAAGAGGAGACTGAGGGGAGATATGATCGCACTCTTCCAGTACTTGAAGGGATGTCACACAGAGGAGGGCCAGGATCTCTTCTCGATCATCCCAGTTTGCAGGACACGGAATAATGGGCTCAAGTTACAGGAACCCAGCTTCCACCTAAACATCAGGAAAAATTTCCTGACTGTCAGAGCAATAAGACAATGGAACCAACTACCTAAGGAGGTGGTGGGCTCTCCCACTCTGGAGGCATTCAAGGTGCAGCTGGACAGCCATCTGTCAGGGATGCTTTGACCTAGATTCCTGCATTGAGCAGGGGGTTGGACTCGATGGCCTTGTGGGCCCCTTCCAACTCTACTTTTCTATGATTCTATGATTCTATGAACCCCATCTCTGCCGCTGGCCCTTGTCCCAACCTGCTCTGCTTCGGGATCTGCCTTCTTGCCTCTGGCCCTTGCTTGGACTCTGCTTACTCTCGACCCGTGCTTGACCACTGCTTGCCTACCAGACCCGCCTTTGCCTCTAGCCCCACCTTGCTTGCTATGTGTACCGGCCCCGGCCCGGCTCCTGGACTCTGCACTCTTCTGACCTGCTCGCCAGCCTGCATCATCCCCTGGCCCCGGTCTGGCGTTCCAGCCAGAGTCCCATGCCGCCCACACCTCGGACTTTACAGAAAATGACTTTAAAAAAACATGCCTTGATGATGATGATGATGAATAACGCATCATCAGCACACAGGGCAGTTTACAGAACAATGCAAGTGACAAGGATAGGACTTTGCCCCGTGGAGCTTATGATCCAAATTTTTACAGTAGCTGAGAGAGAGGAAAGGGGAAGGCAAGGGAACAAGAGGCAAATGTGAGCAAACACAGTGGGGGGAGTGGGCATTGGGGGAGGCGGCCTTGGCTCCAGGGCAGAGCACCCGCCTGGCATGCAGACAGGGCCGGTGCTACCATTAGGCCAACTAGGCAGCTGCCTAGGGCGCAGGGCTAAAGGGGGCGCCAGAAACGCCTTGGGGGGGGGAATACAGCACTAAAATGTGTATTTCAAGTTTGTTTTACCAATCTGGTAAAACAAGTTTTAAACATTAAATGTAGTTTCTGTCACACTTCACCAGGAATTTTTCTATATAGCAAATTGGTACATCAACATGTATTTTATGTATGTTTGTCAATGTTTATGATAATAATTTTTTTAGGTTTTGCCAATTGACCTTTATTTCATAATGGGCATAGGGGCTGGAGGGAGGGAGGGCTCAAGTGGGAAGGGGGGGCGCTAAATATCTGATCTTGCCTAGGGCTAAACCCCAACCTGGTGCCCCCAAGATGCATGTGACTAAAACTGCCATCATTCCCAATGGTTGCGCTGACTGGGGATAATAGGAATTGTAGTCCAACACATCAAGCACAGACAAGCAGCCTCCTCTGGCCCAAGGCCTGGTCACCAGCACACATGTGGGATTGGGGGTTAAGCCAAAGGCGTCAGGGGAAAGGTGCGTTTTTGGGGGAGGGAAGAGAAATACAGGCCTGTGGCTCACGCTGGCTCAGCTTGTCTGAGCGTGGAAAGCTAAGCAGGGTCAGGCCAGGTTATTACTTGGATGGGAGACCCCTCCTCTAGTCTCCTGCACTGAGCAGGGGGTTGGACTCGAGGGCCTTGTAGGCTCCTTCCAACTCTATGATCTATGAAATCTATGAAATGGAGGCATCACACAGACATTGTGGGTGTGAGCAGGGCTTTTTTTCTGGTGGAACTCACCGGAACTGAGTTCCAGCACCTTTTCTTCTATTAATTGCATTACAATTTAATCGCCATCTACTCCCGAGGAAATGTAATCCAAGAGTTCCGGTACCTTTTTCTCCAGAAAAAAAGCACTGGGTGTGAGTTCCACCCATAAGGGCAGCCTGGGCAGGGAGCAGAAATTTAGTGCTGTGTTCTTCTTTCCCCCCAATTAGTTCAATGGAAAATAAATTGCTTTTGAAACAGAATTCAGAGAGGAAAATTTCGGTGAAATTCTTGTGGGTATGGGGGTGGCGTTCTCATGGCCGAGGCTTGTGTGCGAGTGTCCTGTCTTTCACTGGACTCCCATCTCTTTGGCAGACCACACTTTGATCAAAGAGCCAGGGAAGACACTGTGAGGTGCTGTGGCCCATGAGTTTGTTTGTTTTCCAGCGAGGATCGTGGCCAGCTGTGGAAGCTGCAAAGTGATGGGGAGAGGTGTCCTGTGACAGGAAAAGAAGGAAAGAAAAACCCCACACCCAACACCCTTGCCCCCCCCCCCTTGCAGGAATGAGGTAAGCTCAAAGTTACCACCAAAAAGTACTCAAAAGAGTCCCGAGATTAATGAGGCAGAAAAATGGAAATCTCTCTCATGGGGAAGAAAACTTTCCAGAAATTGGAGGGCAGATTTAGGGACTGCTCTGGGTGGAATCTTGCAAATGAATGGAAGACATTCAGGTGACTGCGGCAGACAGGGCTGGCGGAGGGAAGGTTGTTAGAGGATATGGTTAAAAGGAGTCAGTTCTAAACTGATTAGGACAAAGCAGAGTTTCCTCCTTAAGCGCAGCCTTCTTTATTGAAACTGGTTTCACCACGTGAGTTGCTAAACTCCTGCCTCTTAAGGCTATTAAAAGGAACGGAATGTCCACACAAGGTTTAAACTAAAGACATTTATCAGTTCTTACTTACAGATCACTCACATATATGCAGGATGCATATAGACGGGTTAGTTTCATTGTAGAAGATCTCTGTCTGGAAGCCAGCTCTGACTTGCCTCCTCCATGTTGGGAGAGAGCAGAGAGACAACTAACTTCCACAAAGAAGCAGAAGTAGATAGAGATCAGCAGACCTCTGGCCAGAGAGGCCGAAAGTAGGGAGGAGAGGTTTCTTTAGTTAACCCTAACCCTCCCACTCTAATCAGTGGTTACATCACTTTGTTGATTTCAGGGATGTTGAAGAGTCCTTGGTCTCGAGTCACGAGTCGAGTCACGAGTCTTTGGATCTGAGTCTCGAGTCTGAGTCCAAGTCCTTAGTCCAAAATGGTGACTCCCGAGTCACCCCCAAAGCTGACTCCATGAGTCCCTATTAAAATCAATGGGGGTTTTCCCCAACAAAATAAGGCTACTTCAGATGTGTGGCTTAAATAAATTCTAGGCACAAGTGTGCCTTTTTATCTCAAAACTCTGCCACTGATTTTGACAAGAACAGACCGGGCAGACAAACCCAAAATAACCAGGCAGGCAGAGGAGGCAGGGAACCCCAAAGCAGGCAGGCAGAGGCCTTTGTCTTGGACAATTCAAACTGTGGAACTAGTTAAGAAGAGACCAGGCAGGCAGAGGAGGCTGGGAACCCCAAACAGGCAGGCAGAGGCAGCCAAACCCAAAATGTCTGAAAGGTTGCATTTTAGGAAAATGAGTTTAAAAAATAAACTTGGATTGCTACTGCAACTAGGTCTAGACAGCACCTGCAGGTGGCATCAAGCAGGGTTGTTGACGAGTCCTTGGTCTCGAGTCCCGAGTCGAGTCTCGAGTCCCATTAAAAATATTGGGACTCGAGTGCGACTCGAGTCAGAGGGGGGACTCAGTCCGACTCACGAGTCGAGTCCTCGAGTCCGAGTCCCCAAAATGGAGAGGAGGAGGAGGAGGACTATGTAAGCCGCCTTGAGTTCCTTGCAGGAAAAAAGGCAGGGTATAAATATAATAAATAAATAAATAAATTTCCAACAAAGGTCATGACTGGGATGCTTCTGGAAATAAGGGCCAAATAATTCGGTAAGGCAGCCTTCCCCAACCAGATGTTTCAGACTTCAGGTCCCATCAGCCCCAGCCAGCATGCCAATGGTTAGGGAGTTGCTGGGAGTCGTCATTCAAAACATCTGGAAGACTCTTCTGTTCAAGTCCAGTTCCATGGGGGAGTGTCTAAACATGGCTTTACACTCACAAAAGCATTTGGAACCCCACAGTGGGAAAAGCCAAGGGAGGAGTGATTTGGAGTGGAGAGCCAATGGCCGGGGGGGCGGGGGCAGTTAACGTTCTCTACCACTCTGTGTTGCCCCTTCCAAAAGTGGATTTTCAAGCAGAAAAAAGGGGATTGGGGCTACCATTACACATATTTGCATGTAACATGTATTTTGGCCCTAAATTAAGCAAACACCTGAAGGGAGGGAAAACAGTATTTTCCCCCCTTTCCTTGTATTAGGAAGCAGATGCAAACTATCCGGTGGGGGCGAGAACTGTCTGTGGAAAGCAGAATTGCTACAAAACTGAGGAACTGCTTTGCTTCTTCAAACATCACCCCCACGCAGCCAGGAGAAGGCCGGCCCGGCCGTGCAAGTAAGGATGTGATGCAGAGGGGGTGGTTAGTGAGGAGTTGTCCCCGCTCTGACAGAGGAGTTCAACTCTCTCCCGCCTGCCTGCCTTATTGGTCCCGGAGGGACTTGCCCACAGCATGGAGAATCAAAGGGAAAGGGATATTTTAAGCCAGTGGCAGGTGAGGTTCTGCCAGAGGCTTCCTGATTAATCTTTAAACAGTGAGATCTGCTGTGTGTGTGTGTGTCAGAAGAGTCTAATTTATCAAGCCATGCCAGGAGTACAGAATAGAAGGTCACATTCATAAATACAAGGAAACAGCACGGTTAACACAAAGGGAAAGAAGAAAGGCCACTGAGAGTTGTAAATTGCTAGCAGTACAATCGGCATGGATTTTGTCACCTGGGCTAGGCCCAAACCAATGATATCCCAGGGATAAATGGACACTCCAAGCCTGAAAGCATCCCGGGACAACCAGACGAGGTGTTCACGACTCATGGCTGGGCTGGGCCCTCCTGCTGGCACAAATCTCACGGTCTCACCCCATGCAGCCAGGGGACAGCAAACTCTGAAGAGATGCACGTGGAGATATCTCTGTGTGCATTTGACTAACATTCCTGGCAACTTCTGGCAGCTCCAAAGGCTACAGAACACCCTCCTCCTTTGGATGCCTAATTTGGAGGGGCAGGTGAGGTGGCCAGCCCCAAGGGGCCAGCCTTTCTCACCGCCATCATCAACAGTCCTGCTGCACATATTCAAGCCTGGAAACTCAAGCTTCCTTTCTTCATCTTGCTCCACATTTTGAGTCAATGCGCTGGAATTCAACCATCTTCATTTCAACACACACACACTTCCACCAACACTCGGCTACTACCGCTCTTCCTCCGAGGTCCTGTGTGAATTTTCCTCTCCCTTGAATACAACTGCTGGTTGAATTCCTGCCCAACCTCCCAGCACCTTTTAAAACTAGGGTGGCCGTGTGTCCTCTTTTCAGGAGACTGTCCTCTGTTTTCAAGGCATCCTCTGTCTGAAGGGCTGCCCAATTCAAAGACCAAGAGCCATCAGGAGGAGAGCGAAAGGGCCTTGAAGTTGCCCATCAGGAGCACTTGGACAGCACTGAGCAAGGCACACATGGCGGGTCCCCTGGTCACAGTCTTCCACACTAGAACGAGCTCTACTGTATTTCTGTAAATTATAATTAATCTGTGATTATTAAATTATAATAATTGCATCTATAGATAGATATGCAAGTTTTATACAAATTTGTCTTCTTTTGTCCTCTTTTTTTGGCAATTCATAAATGATGCACTGTCCTTCCAAGGAAGCAGCTGGCATGATCAAGGCTGCAGGCTTCCCAACACACACACACACACACACACACACACTCATATGCCCCTTCCTTGTGCATGGCACTGTGCAGGGTATAAAAGGCCAGGTCCTGTCCCTGAGGAGCTTACAGTTTAGAATTCAACCCGAGTGAGACAGCAGAGGAAGGGGTGGGGGAGGGCACACGGTGGTGGGGAAGGGGAGGCCGAGAAGCCATCTGCTTCTTTCAGTACAGAATGGAGAGGGCTTCATGGGAAAGGTGGGCTGTGAGGAGGGACTTGGAGGGAGGGAGGGAGGGAGAGGAAGGGGGAGGCATCATATCGGTGAGAATTCCCAGCAGCGACGGAGAAAGGGCCGGGGTGGCCTTTCAGTGGGAGTGGACGTGAAGCTGGCGGAGCGATGGCCACAGGCCCGTGCCGGGAGACTGGATGGATTCCCCGAGCATTGCAAGGAACATCGCGCTGATGGAAGCACTCACTGCTGTAAATAGGGAGGGCCGCCGAAAGGCTGCCGAGAGCCCCTCATTGCAATGCGAGCCACGTTGAATCGGGGGCCGTTACATAAACACGCAGACCTGGCTTGGCTTCCTCGGGAAAGGTCCAGATGGAATAATTGCCTGAACCGTCCTTGATCTGCATGACCGAGGCAACAAGAAATACCAGGAGGGATAGAGAAGGTAAATAAAACAATGGGAAATGTTCAAAAATGAGGCGTCAGCATTTGTTTCTGGGGGGGACGGGAGGGCATGTGGGACAGATTGATTTCGGAAGCAGGACAGTTAATGATGTTTATTTGGAAACTCTATTAGCTGACAGCTGTTTGGCAAAGAAAAGTGCCCTGCAGTTGCCCGGCCCCAGTCGTCTGCTGCTGCAATTGGACTGCGTATTTTGACATCTTGTAAATAAATAAAAGAAAATGGAATAAATAATAAATAGGTCCTTTCTACTGAGTGGCGTGCCCAAGCGCAGACCTCTGTGGACACCCGTGCTCCAGCCAGCCCTTGTGCCTTCTAAGGCCACTATGTACTATATGTAAGCAGACTGTGGCTATTCAGTGGGGAGGGAAAGGCACTCTGCACATGCTCATAGGAGCAGAGCTGAGACCTCCAGCCATGAGAAAGGGACTTGGCCTGCTTCCTGCTTCCTGAAGGAGTGCTAACAGAGAGCATGCACAGGTGACTCACGTGGTCCTTCTTGTGGGACTTGTGCATTTCTCCCACGGGAAGGTGTATGTGGGCCCACAGAGACAATTGGACCTTATAGATGGGCATCAGACCATGGTGTGCATGTAGCCGCCACCTGTAGGATCCTGCTGAGCGGAGAGGAGCATCTTAACATGCTTCTGCTTTCTGCCCTGATCAGAATCCTCCCACACTTGATGGAACAACAGAGGTGCCTCGTTAACCAAGTGGCTCCACGTACACTGTGATAAGTTGCCACGTGGCAAATGACCTCCTGGATTCACCCTTCATGTACTGCCAAAGGGGGGGGGGGTAGTGTGAGAGCTGGACTGACCCGGGTTCAAAAGCTTCCCTAGCTAATGACCCTCAGTCCAGAACAATACATGTCGAGACGAGACGAGAGACAGCAAGGAGAAGGAGTGTGAAGCTATCAGCAAGTGTGTTAGCTTTATACCACCTATAAATAGGATATTACTCACCCCAGTTGTATAACCTATTCATCAACATGTTTACCCCAAATCTGTTCAAGGCTGCTGAGTCATATCACCTCGAGACTATGTCTCGTGACCAAAGGCCTTGTGTACTTGAACTCAAGAGACACCTACCAGGTCAGGTGATAATCTCAATGTCAGGTGGTAATCTCGTTCTGCCTATGCAAAACCCAACAGGTAGGTGGTGCAACTCCTCAGAGAAAAGTGTGGATGAAGAATTAGCAAGATACAGAAGTCCCTCTGGGCCAGGACTGATTTCTCTGTGCGGCAGCCGCTTTCCAAGGACTCGGGCAGAGAAAGGTCCTTTCCCCGCCATCTGCTACCTGAGATCCTTCAAGGTGGAGATGCTGGAAATTGAACCTGGGACCTTTTGCGTGCAAAGCAGGTGGTCTCCCTGCAATGGGAGCCATGTCTCTCTCCTTTCATGCATCCCTTTAATCACGTTAGGCATGTCATCATCATCATCATCAGACGATCACTCATGACCGAGTAAGATTGTCTTCCAGGATAAAAATTTACAAAAAGGAGATTTTAAAAGGAGGAAATTCTAAAAGAAAAATTGTGTAGACTCTAGCGATGGGTCCGTAAGTGACTGTGGAGGCCAATTCTAGATCCACACAGCTTCCCACAGTGAGGACACAGGTTACCAGATGGAAGACGGTCCTGTAAAGGATTCGTTTGACGTGCTTTCCGCTTAGCACGTTTCTCCCTTTCACCTTGCACTCGGGCTTCTTCAAAGTCCATGGAACCTTTGTGAGAGGCCAACCTCCAGTTAGATCGTTCATGGGCCAGAGCTTCCCAGTTTTCGATGTTTATATTGCATTTTTTTAGATTAGCCTTATGAACATCTTTAAACCTCTTATACTGACCACCGATATTCCGCTTTCCATCCTTGAGTTGGGAATAAAGTAACTGCTTTGAGAGACGGCAGTCAGGCATTCGAACAACATGACCGGTCCACTGAAGTTGGTGTTGAAGGATCATTTTTTCAACGCTAGTCGTTAGGCGTGTGCAGCCCATGTCTAAGCAGTGAGATGGTTCAGGGCTTCCAGCACTTACCCAGTGTTCCATTTCTTTAGAAGCAGATTGGCGGAGACTTATGGTGTTTGTATAATATAAGGTACACTTACACATGCGTATATACAGGCTGAGCATAAGATGAGGGTCTCCAGCATTAGCACTCCTGCATATTCCTGCTCCCCATCAAATTTCTAGAGGACTCCAGAGAGACTGCTATAGGATTTCCAGCACAGAGCAAACACCTGCTCTCTGCCCCCTTCCACAGGCGCTTCCTTCCAGCACAGATTAAATCCCCGCTACACAGCTACACACATAGACCTCACGTCCCCTCCCCTTGTCTAGTGGGGAGAAGAAAGATGAGCAGCCTCTGCCCATCACTTGTGCCTTCTTGGGCCATCCCAGATCCCATTGAAACACTTCACCAGGATGTTACTGACTGTCACCTGTCTTTTGTCAGGTCTTAAGAGAAATGGCCTTAGGGCACCTGCTGATAGCTCTACTTATAGAACTCTTTGAGTCAAGAATTGTAAAGTTAGAATGAAAAAGCTCATTCTGGCTCATTTCCTTATCAGATTGCGATCTTTGATTTTTATCTTTTTGCCCAAAACTTCATGCAAATTTTCCCAATGTACGCATCACTTGTGCACATTTTATATGCATATTTATCCCATTGATTAAAGTATGTTTTTGTACATTTTTTCAAATGTATGCATTTTTTGAATGCTTTTTTTTGTTGTTGTTGTTCCACAAATCACATTGCAAAACCTATGGACTTCAGCTGCAGGTTGTGTTCAGGCCCATGATCAGTTCTAGGAGGTGCAAACTGGGTAAACTCTGGCTAAAAACAAACTGAAAAATGAATTTCTTATCCATCACTAGCCCAGATGCTTCCTGGTTCATCCTGGGTTTGGCTTTTATTTGTTTGTTTGTTTGTTTATTATATTTATACCCCGCCTTTTTTCCTGCAGGAACCCAAGGCGGCTTACATAATCTTCCTCAATTATTTGTATTCATTCACACCTTTCCTCTATAGGTAAGCAAAAGGTACAAACAGCAAGGTATTTCACGTTGCCATTGAATGGTGGACAGTACGTCTCAGAGGTTTGAGCCTAGAGTCTTCCTACTGCCCAGGGAGTAAGCATGCAGTGCAGAAGATATTTTTCTGTTGCTGCTCACACACCATTTCGTGAGCTCAACTGCAACTAGCTGGCAAATCTGGCTTCACTTTGCCCATAGGCCTGCTGTGGAAGCCTTCCTCCATCTGCATATCTGCTCAGCTCCTGCCTTCGTGATTTCGGCTCTGTTGCCCTCCTTTTGGCCTTCTTCCAGTGCTTGCTGCCACTCTGTTGTCCTCTCTACCTTGTTGCTTTCTGCTTTGCTCCTGCTTCAGGTTCCTCTTCTTCCAGGCTCTGCTGGCAGCTGCAGCTGCTTCCCCTTCTTCCCCTCATGCACTTCTCTGCCTGACACCAGCTCACTTGACTCCAGTGACAACTGACCCTTGGCAGAGCTGTGTCTTCTTAGCTTTCATTCCGTCCAGCAAGAACTTTCCATCTACTCACATGTTACCCGGCCTTCAGCAAACTGGCCATCCATTGGCCTGGAATTATAAGCCAAAGAGTGGAGACAGAATTAGCCTTCCTGGACCTATCAATGCCCAACCTTTCCCTGCTTCTGGTTCCACTCTCCAGTGTAAAATCAGTAGACTTCTATGACATAACTGTCAGCCTCCTCAAAGCCATGGACGCTTTATTTGCATGCCAGGTGTATCAGTGCTGCAGTCGCTTGGCAAACTGCCATCTGTAGGCCACGCATGCAATGTATCCTTTAACATAGGCTAGGCTAGAGGGAGGCAAAGTGTCAGTCTTTTACCTCAGACCCTTAACTATTTGTAGTCTTGTTGCAGAAAAATCACCCTTCTCCAGAGAATAGGAAGGACTCGGACCACCTCAGGCTTGGAAAACAGTTTATTTATTGCTAGCAACAGGTTCAGGGGATTGTATCGCCATACTGAACGATTTTTTACAGAAGTGATCAGAGTCTTATATCAAAGTATACGTCATCAATTACTTGTCACTTACTCTTTAGCATATTCGCTGTCTGTTTCCTGTACCTTGGTTATTCTTACATTCTGCTGCGCAGGCTGTCTTAACTGACTTCCCTAAATACGGCGCGAAAGTAATTTATTGCCATGTAAGCAGTCTGCAGAGGAAGGGGGGGTGGGAGTCTATCTTCAGGCAGTCTGTTCTCAGGAGGGGGGGGGAATCTTTTTCTGCCTCAGTTTTCTTTCCATCTTTTTTCCCACTTCAGTCTACTCATGATCTTATCTCACAAAAAACACTCTTTATTTATACATTTAGATACCCCTCTATAAAACTTTAACTTCATGGTTCCACTGATTCTCCACATTAAGACTAAGATTTCTGAAAACGTATTTAGCAAAATCTTCAAAAAAAAGAGAAGTTTGTTCAAGGTTTGCATGCAAGACCGTAGATTTGACCAGCACTCAGTTGTATTCTAGTGCCACTTTTGAATGCCTTCACTCAGACTAAGTCACTTACTGAAATGTTTGTGAAGCATTGGCCACATTGTGAGGGAATTTCAAGGAAATGTGTTTGTGATTGTGTGCTATAACTTCAAAATAGAAGGCTAGTGAAATAAGTAAGGGAAAGAATTTAGCAGGAAGTTTGCTATGCAAACCCCACTGGATTGAGCACTACATGTTCTTGCACTGCCCACATTCATCACGATATGGTTGTGCAGGAGAACGTCCTGCAGGATTCATCCATTAATCTTTTTCTCAGATATCCAGAATTGGTAGATTTCTCCAGATGTCTTACAACACAATCCCAAACAGGTTTAAACCAAAACCATGTCCTGTGAGTTTCAATGGAACTTATTTCTGAGTATCTCTGCTGATGAATGCAGCCTTTGTAATACCTCGGATAATGTTCTGTTGTCATGGCAGTGAAGGATGACCAAATATTTGCAGAAAGGCAAGCTTCCATTTCCTTTTTTAAATAAAGTAACAATAATTATATTTTCAGCAGGTGGTGCTCCATTTTTCCGCACAATAAAGAAAATGAAATATACCTTTCTGGCACATTAATAGGACGCAAGCTCCTTGTTACAGCCTGCCTAACTGGCCCAGCTTGTAATTCTGGGCCTAATAACATGAAAGATTAATTACAGCTCAAAATAGTAATAGCAAGAAATATTACAGCTTTGCAATAAAGTGGAACATTTATATACGGATTTACCTAAATGGAATTTAAAATTAAATTAGCCTTTAGATCATGCCACACTAGCACAGTTGGAACAAAAGGGTTCATTCAAGGCTTCTCTATCCAATGGATGCCATTTGCCAGGAATGTCTCCAGTGCAAGTCCATCAGAATGAAGGCGGACGTGTTCTCTCCAGCAAGCCCCGGGCATTTCACCAGACACGTGCACAGGAGGTGTGCCCCATACCCGGAGTGGTCTGTTCTCTGCCTCCATCAATATGTCCTTTATTTATTACCCCAGCAAAACTCCTTTGCGATGCTTTGGTGGAAGGAGGTAGGAGGGCTTGGAGCTCCTGGCAGAGAGAACGGGCTCACCCATGCTGAGGTTTTGTTCTTCCCGCTACACTGTCCCAAAGAGCTGTGCTTTCCTTTTTCCTATCGGAATGATAATGCATGGCAGCCACTCACTTATATGGCAGAAATTATTGGGGTGCCCTTGGGGGACACCTCTGGGGCATCTCTGCCCCCCCCCACCAAAACACACACAATAACATGAGTCATTAAAGGCACATTCCTATCATGTTTAGACAGAAACAATCTTACAATTCCCAGCATTGCTCAGCCACTGTGCTGACTGGGGAATGCTGGGAGTTGTGGGACTTTTTTCTGCCTAAACGTGCATAGGATTCTGCCCTAAGGATCACAGCCGCTCTGTTCTGAAAAGCATCATGCTGGGGATCTCTTGCTTCCCTGTAGAACTGCCATGAATTTGAGGAATGAATGTTTTTCAACATGAAAAATGGGCTGGGTGGGGACGGGATTAAAATATCCGCTGGCACACACATGCAAACCACAAGCTCCTCTTTTCTGCTGCCCCTCCTGCCAGCCGCTTCCACGCCACCAACGTTTGGCAAGTTCTTCCTGCTGGCTACATGATCCCAGCCGATCAGAGGCTGTGTAGCCAGAATGGTGATGTCACATACCACGCCATGTTGCCAAGCGGGCTTTGGTTCTGCTATGTGGTGACATCACATTGTCCGCTGTGCGCATTGCTTTGGGAGGGTGGGCCAAGGGCACCCAGTGGGCTTCACAGCTGAGCCGGCACTGCAATCTGAGTTTCCTACCAGGAGATCCAGTACGGTAGCCACTATCATGGGGGGGGGGGCATTCCACATTCTGATAGCAGGGAGTGTCATGTCCTTAATAAATGACACAGTTTACAAGGCTGTCAGTGGAAGACAGACAACCTGGTCTTCTGCGCAGGTTCAATGCTAAGGGGGTAGCGAGTCCTGGGGCGGGCCTTCTCCAAGGTCCCCAGCGACTATCACCCTTAGCCCAGAACAAAGGGATAACTTATAGCCACAAAAGTATCTTTTATAAAACAAGTTTATTTACAAAATTACCTTCACAAACCCAGACACACGCCAGCAATACAGCTTATCAGTACGGTACAAAGTAGCAAGCAAGAAGTCTCAAGGACACCGTGATTTCAGGGCTCTCAGCTAGTTAGTTCAGCTCGGGCTCCAGCAGAGGCCCGGTCAACCGCACGCTGCTAGCTGGGTTCCCGGCGGAGGTCCGGTCTACCCAAGCAGCTTGTGAGTGATTTCAGCTTGGTTTCCCGGGGGTCCGGTCAACCCAAGCGGCCAGTGATTTCAGCTTGGTTTCCCAGGGGTCCGGTCAACCCAAGCGGCCAGTGATTTCAGCTAGCTCGAGCGCGCCAGGTGCTGCTACCCGGGGTTGCCAATCCTTCGTTCCCTTACCCCAAGCATGGGGCAAGATTGCTGATCAGGTCCAACAACTCAGTTCCCTTGCGCAGGGTGTTTTATACCTTGGTGTTTCAGGTAGCCCCTCCCTCCGTAATCAGGTGGGTTGCCACCCTCCCTGAGGGGCGGCCTTTTGGGTCAGGTGGGGTGACGCCCTCCCCCCGTGGGGTGGGGTCCCTTTGAAGCCACTTGCTTAATGGTCCCATCCTGTGGTGTTGAGTGGTCCTTTCTTATGGATGCCAAAGTGTCTGCTCTGGCGAGGTATTCAAGTCTTATGTAGATGGGGCTGAGATACGAGAGCATTGACAAACCTGGCGATGCTTCCTGTCTTTCCCCCTGGGGTGATTCCATGCAGATGTTGTTTGTCCCCTTTGGCCTCTGTGGAGACTGGCTGTCTCCCCCCCCCCCCGGGTCTCCTTCCCCCCACCTTGGTGAGTGTGTGTATGTCAGAAAGGGGGCTTAGGTTGGCTTTCTCCACACTGTCCTTGCAAGGGTTGTGTGTTCCTCAATTACGTGATGTCCACCTACTCCAAATGCAGTCAATGCTGAGAAGGAATGCATTGCTCGCTAGATTGCCACAGTGCAAAGGAGGACTTTCCGATGTGGCTGGCACCCGTGATGCATGTGAGGAGTCTGCATGCAAGCCTTCCTTCCTTCCGCCCTTCCGCCTGCACTGGCCAGCAGCAGCTGATGCCTTTGGAAAGAGGTGCAAAGGAGGAGGGATTCCATGTAAATCCACATGGGGAATCCTGGGTGGGGGAAGAGGCTGCGGCGGCACAGTGGGAGAGTGTGTGCTTTGCATGCAAAGGGTCCCATCTCCAGCTGGAAGGATCTGGTAGCAGCAGCAGGTGGCAAGAAGTACCTGGAGAATCACCTCCACACCTAGTAGGCCCTCCTGGGCTCAAGGGGGAAATTGTCTGAGCTGGCTTAAAGCAGATGCCTCCCTGCCCAGGAGGAGCCTTTTGGTCCGTCCCGCAGTCTAGATGGGGAAAGGCACCAGATTTGGGGAGGGATTTGAAGTTGAGGTTTGATTCTCTTTCCAGAGCAGCGTTGCCCACCTCAAAGCTTCAGCCTGGGGAGGAAAAAGAATCAAGCGAAATGGAAGCACAAGAGCAATCCTGGTACTGCTGGAAAGAGGGTCAGCCTATCGCCCCGACACACACACGTACCCCGTGGGGATGTTGCGCACAAGCACTCCGTGGGTGGATGGATGGATGGATGGATGGGCTCGGGGGGGGGGGGGAACAGCTGGCTCAAGGGCACAGTCGAGCGCCGCACGGGGCCCTCGGCATTTGCGCGCCAGCTGCTCATTTGCTTCCTTCGGGCACCGTCTCGGCTCTGGAATTCCCCACCTCAGAGGCTGCGCGCAGAGGCGGGAGTCTGTTTGCTGTGCTGTTGACGGTGCAGAATTAATAGGAACACGTGGAGAAAGAAGAGACCCTGAAATGCAACCAAGATGAGCCTGGCCTGGGGAGAAAGCCAAGCCATGTGCCCGTGCGGTTCTTGCCAGGCCGCGTCTGTATTGCTCGTTTGCACCCCTCCTCCTGTCTACGTTCTTCATCTTCAGGAATGCCCACTTCCTTTCTCCTCCAGGCTGAAATGCCTCACAGAGGTCCCTGGGAGGATAACCCATTGAACACAACGGGCCTTCCTCCCAAGCAATGGCTGCAGCGGTGCGACGGCCCTTGCAGCGGAGGAAGTTTTGGGGCCTGCAGCAGGAAGAAGAAATGGGAAATGCACACAGAGTTGGCTAAAAAAACGTGCTGCACCTTTCTTTGAAGGAGTGGCCTGTGGCAGCTGCCTCATACAGTGCTGGAGCGCTGGTCCACCTGGCCCGTTGGGCCTGCTGTGACTGGCAGCGGCTCCCCGGCATTCCGGGGACCTTTCCCCGCCGCTGCTGCCCGGGATCCTGCTGGACCTGGCTGGGAACCCCTCCCACTGTGGAGCGCTGCGCCTCCTTGGGCTGATGACAGCAGGCAGGCCAGGGGTGCCCAGCTGTGCATTTCCGCAGCACCAATCCATGCCAGCGGCCCTTCGTCAGGGGAACCTCCTGTTGGATCCTGCCCTCTGCTGACGCTGGTCCTGTGAAGGGCTTGGTTGGGCTGCTAGCCCTCCAGAAAAAAAAATATGGCGCAGCCAGTTTGTGGACCTTTGGGTGCCCTCCGCCAGATTTTTTGTTTGTTTCTTTTTTTTTTGCCAAAGGCAAAAAAAAATGTCGTTTTCTCTGATTGCGCAAGCTGTGCTTCAGCCCTGCAGCTTGTCTTCCTGGCCTCCGGAAGTAATAATGCTTTCGATAGCATTTGGCACTCTAAGATGGCACCGGGTGCTTGACATCAACCCCAGCAAATGTGAGACTGCTGTGTGTATGGGGGGGGGGGTGTTTTCCTCCAGAACTGTCCAATTTGGGCTGTGTTTAGTAGAGGGAGGCTGGCTGGCCGGCCGGCCGGGTGAGGCACTTGTGGGGATCACTATCACATGCTCACTCCTTGCCTTCCCCTCCCGCCGCCCCACCGAGGTTCAGTCCCGTCGTTCACTACCAGGGAATTCTCAGTCTTGCAGACGGAAGAGCCGCCACCGCCAAGGTTCCACGGTGGAGGTCTGGACGGTTAAACTCATCTAAGACAAATCAATTTAAATGTGCCGTGTAGCCGTGCCCTTAAAATCCCCATTGTTCTGCAAACACAAATGTAACCAGCTTTCAGATTCTCCCCTTGGTTTTTAACAGTCCTGATAAAAAGTCTCTTACACAATCAACGAGGGAAAACAAATGGAATCCGTATGCTGTCGGATGTCTGTAACAGGCAGAAGTGATCGTTGCTATGGCAATAAGATATGAATCAAAGTGTGTGCGTGCGTGCGTGCGTGCGTGCGTGTGTGTGTGTGTGTGTGTGTGTGTTGTACCCGTGTAGTGAAAGTTGTGGATAATGCGGCTAAGTGGCACAGATGCGCACGCAGCGAGGGCTTGCCTCGGGGCCCGCTGAGCTATTATGCCATCTCCTTGCCCAGCGACATCCCCCAGAAGTGCTCCCTCCGCTACCGAAGAAGTACCGGCTGCAAAATGAGCTGCCCTCCCTCCCTCCCTCTGAGAATGCATGGCGTATTGGAAATGGTTTCAGCACTGATTCCGAATCAAATGCCTTCGGGACTAAAATATGCAAATATCCTACACATTCATATTCAAAGACCAATTAGCTTAATCCAGCCCCCTGAGAGGTCACTGGTTGTCTTCCTGATCTCCTCAAAATAACAGTGGTTCAGCCAGGCTCTAGGTTGTATTTCTTCTGCAAGCCTCAGGTTGCAGAATATTTTCTGTTTTCTTTTGAGTACCTTTTAATGTTATCGTATCCTAGTCTGTGTGGCACTTTAAAGACTAACATGTTTGTTACTGGCATGAGCTTTCCTGTGGGATAGCGTCTACCAGATGCATGAAATGCTACTCTCAAATATGCATATGTGTGGAGGAGGAGAAATAATGTGATGCATCTAAAAAAAGGATATTGTAGAGTTGGAAGAGGTGCAGGAAAAGGCAACCAGAATGATCAGGGGGCTGAAGTGATTCCCCTATGAGGAAAAAATTACAACATCTGGGGCTGTTTAGCTTAAGAAAGAGGTGGGTAAGGGGAGACATAATATAGGTGTGCAATGCATGGCGTGGTGAAGGTAGATTGGGAGACATTTTTCTCCCTCTCTCATAATACTGGAGCCCAAAGGGGTCATCCCATGAAGCTGAGTGAGGGGAAGTTCAGGACAGATAAAAGGAAGTCCTTCTTCACACAACGCATAGTTAAGCATAAATAATACATGAACAAACAATGGAATTCACTTCTGCAAGGTGTAGTGATGGGCGGCCACTAATTTAGAAGGGGATTAGACAAATTTGTGGAGGATAAGGCTATCCATGGCTATTAATCTTGATGGCTATGTGCTACCTCCAGTATCAGAGGCAATATGTACCAGTTGCTGGGGAACGTGGTGTGTGTGTGTGCTGTTGTACTCATTTTAGGATGTTTTAAAGATGTTTTTAAGATGTTTTAAAGATGTTTTAAGATGTTTTTAGGATGTTTTAAGATGTTTAATAGTATATATTGTGTTGTTTTAGTTTAGGTATTTTATATTTTCTGTTGTTCCCCGCCTCGATCTAGATGGAGAGGTGGGTAATAAATAAATTATTATTATTATTATTATTATTATTATTATTATTATTATTATTATTATGTCCCGCTTGTGGGTTTCCTGTGGGCAGCTGGTGTGAACGGAATGCTGCGCAAGATCAGTCTTTGGTCCGATTCAGCATGGTTGTTCTTATGTTCAGTGGGGCCAAATGGCTATGAAACCCAAAAAGTCTGTAACAATTCATTTCAAGCTTAAAATAAACATAGTGGCCATTCATCACAACAGCAACTCTCATTTTCTCATGGTTGAATAAATTAACAGCTGCAACGGGGCATGAAACCATTGTCTCTATGAAGATCCAAACGAACATAAGCAAACTGTGTTATTGGTTCCAATTCAACTGTACACTGGAGTCTCCCTTTCAAATTCCTGCCACATCAGGTGGTGAATGCAGGGGGCTGCCGCCTCGCTGTTCCTCCGCACGTACCCCTGCCAGTCCTATCCTTCTGAACTGGGCACCCAGTATTGGCAATGCCTGCGTGTTGCTGGCCTCGGCTGACTGGCTGCCTCGCCTAATCACCTCCTGCCGACGCATCATTGACGGCACTGTTGGGGAAGACCCCTAACTGAATGAAGAGGCAGGGAAGCCGGCAGCCTGGGCCGTGCATCATGCGAGCACGTATGCAGCGCATTGCCACAACAGCAGCAGTATGTGCAATGGAGAGATGGGGAAAGAGGGCCGTGCAGTTACCAGGGATGTTGAAGAGTCCTTGGTCTCGAGTCACGAGTCGAGTCACGAGTCTTTGGACCCGAGTCTCGAGTCCGAGTCCGAGTCCTTGGTCCAAAATGGTGACTCACGAGTCACGAGTCACGAGTCACTCCCAAAACTGACTCCACGAGTCCCTATTAAAATCAATGGGGTTTCCCCCCAACAAAATAAGGCTACTTCAGATGTGTGGCTTAAATAAATTCTAGGCACAAGTGTGCCTTTTTATTTCAAAACTCTGCAACTGATTTTGGCAAGAACAGACCAGGCAGACAAACCCAAAATAACCAGGCAGGCAGAGGAGGCAGGGAACCCCAAAGCAGGCAGGCAGAGGCCTTTGTCTTGGACAATTCAACTGCTGAACAGGTCAAGAAGAGACCAGGCAGGCAGAGGAGGCTGGGAACCCCAAACAGGCAGGCAGAGGCAGCCAAACCCAAAATGTCTGACCCTAACCCAAACCCCCCACAACAACACATCAATCAAAATAAATCTCAACACATCGTTGGGGCTGCGCTCCTGGTAGCGGTCCATAGTGGCCGAGCAGCGGCGCGCCTCGCTTCCATGCGCTCTTCACCAGTGATCGCGCTCCTTCTGGCACAGCCAGAAGACTCGTCAACAGCCCAGGGATGTTGACGAGTCCTTGGTCTCGAGTCCCGAGTCGAGTCTCGAGTCCCATTAAAAATATTGGGACTCGAGTCCGAGTCGAGTCAGAGGGGGGACTCAGTCCGACTCACGAGTCGAGTCCTCGAGTCCGAGTCCCCATCCCTGGCAGTTACCCCAGAAAAAGCCACTGCCAGGGGCCAGGGAAGGCGATGGCTGGGATGGCCAGTGTTTGAGTGGGCAGCGGGCAGGTGCCAGGCAAAGTGGTGAGCAAGCAGCGGTGAGGTGTTGGAGGAAAGAGCTACGTGCGCCATGCAGCCCAATGTGTGCCGCCTAAGCAAGCCCGCTGCCTTTGGGTGCAGTGGAGGATGCTGTCCCTTCACCAGTGTCGGAGAAAGATGCCCCTGCAGGTCCAGTCAGCTTCTTAACGTGGAAGGGGGGAGAGGTGCCATCTTGTCCTTCACCCTCAGCAGCAAAATGTCTTCCAGCCAACCCTGATGGCAACTGTTTGCTGGTTTGGACAATGGCCTTCAGGAGCTGCTTGTGGTCTTCCCGTAGGCATCTGGTTAGACACTGTAGGAAACAGGATGCGGGACTGGATAGTCTGGCATTCTTTGGCCTGAGCCAGCAGGGCTCCATATTTGTTTTTAAGAAGACGCCCCAGGCATTTGACATGTCCCACGTCCTGCCTTTTCCATAGGCATGCTCCATTCTTTTCAACAAACATCATATTCAGATTGCTGAGCAGGGCAGAGCAGAAGGTTATAGGCAAGGCGGGAAGAGTAGATGGGGCAAGATGTGGAGAGCTTTAAAGGTCAAGACAAGGCCCCCAAGTTAACCCAGGGAATGTTTGGGGTACTGAAGCCGCATTAAAACGAGTGGGCCTTGTCACTTGCAGCTACTAATTTATTTTCCTGATTTCAATGGGGTTTAAGCACAAAGAGTTTTTGGACTGGGGTCAGAAGGAGTTCATGATGGATTTGAAGGGGAAGCTGTGGTGGGAATGTGAAATGGAGTGGCAGCCGGTTGGAACTGAATGCCTTCGGTGCAGGACACAGGGCACAAGCTGTGGAGCCCAGGACACAGGACTCTCCGGGCCGTCATAGCCACTGCCAAAGAAGGCCACTACTGGGCTGCTCTCTGTTGCGCTGCTGATGGCCAGAGAGAGAGCGCAACTGCAGTTGCCAGCCCAGCAGACGTCAGCTGAGCTAAGGGAGCACCTGGTCATACGAAGACACCGACGGACTCCAGCCTGGCTCCAGCATCTGAGCAACCTGCTGCAGCAGACTGATCTCCTCTTGGTGGTTCATTTCCAGCTCTGCGTCATCAGCCTGAGCCAGAGGGGCAGGGAGGGTGAGATTCTCACTTCCCAATTTGTGTGGGACTATCCATTGCCTGACTATCCAAGGATTCCTTACAGACATTCACTGAGCTCCACCCGCGGCTCGGCTGCAGATCATCAGAGGTGCTCTGGAAGGGGTCCTACCTATGCAAGTGGAGAGCCTTAGAATCATAGAATCATAGAAAAGTAGAGTTGGAAGGAGCCTACAAGGCCATCGAGTCCAACCCCCTGCTCAAGGCAGGAATCTAGGTCAAAGCATCTCTGACAGGTGTCTGTCCAGCCGCACCTTGAATGCCTCCAGACTGGGAGAGCCCACCACCTCCCTAGGTAGTTGATTCCATTGTCTTATTGCTCTGACAGTCAGGAAATTATTCCTGATGTTTAGGTGGAATCTAGGTTCCTGTAACTTGAGCCCATTATTCCGTGTCCTGCAAACTGGGATGACCGAGAAGAGATCTTTGCCCTCCTCTGTGTGACATCCCTTCAAATACTGGAAGAGTGTGATCATATCTCCCCTCAGTCTCCTCTTCTGAAGGCTAAACATGCCCAGTTCTTTCAGTCTCTCCTCATAGGGCCTTGCGTACAAGTTGCCCTTTACTCACAAGGAACTCTCTTTTCCAAGCAGGCACTTCTTCACCTGGCCACCGTCTTTGCCTGTATCTTTAGATGCTGGCATTTCCGGAGGCAGGCAGTGGCTCGACATCCACCTTGGAATCAGAAGCGAAGCCCTCCACCTGTTGAGGAGGCAGGCCTGATGCCATCTCCTCCAGGGGCCCAGGATTTTCTGGGTCAGCCCCAGGGTCCCCTCAAGTGGCCTGTTCCCTGGTGATGACCAGCTCAGGGGACCCTTCCTCCAGTGAGGATCCCTCCAAGGCTGGCACGACGTCCGCTGACCCACCAGCAACGGCTTCCCCATTCCTTTCAGCAGGGTAGAGGTCTCCAGCCTACTTGGGCCCCTGGCACATCTGGCATGCGAGGAAGTGTCATGGGCAGCACCACAAAACCGCTACGGGCAGTTACGAAAATGACTGCCATGGGGGTGTGGCCAGTCACAAAATGGCTTCCATGGGGGTGTGGCCAGTCACAAAATGGCTTCCATGGGGGTGTGGCCAGTCACACGATTGGCTACTGCTACAAAACACCAATTTCACAGAAGGCAGGCTGAAAGAGAAGCAACTCGCCCGGGAAGCTGAGAACAGGGCAGTGTTGGCAGAGCCCAGTGGAGGGGGCAGGTTGGCTCGCAGGCATGATGGGACGTCTCTGCAGGTAAGCCCATGCATGGGGGGCAGCATTGCAACAGGGGAAGGCGTCCGGTATCCCACCCTCTCCAGTGAAATGAATGAAACAACTGGCGTCAACCAGCATGCATCGCAGAGAATGCCACCCCGTGGTTTCTTCTCCCTTCCTTTAAAAAAAAAATCATTTTATGTGCTTTTGCTGTGATTTAATTTCATTTTTTAATCATTGTGCTGATAGTTTTTAATGTCTGTTGCAAGCTGCTTTGAGCAGCTCAGATGTGCTGGAAAAGTGAGACACTCGATTTTTAACGTTGCCTGGTTTTAATGTTTGCTCTCCGATTGCGGTGAGCGATGAATCCGGGGCTGGGACAAAGCAATGTTACTGCTCCTGAATGGGACGGGCGGGGGGGCACCTCAGTCGGACTGGTCTGTAGCGGTGTACAGAGATTATCCCAGTAATGTGAGAGCTGTTGGGGGGAGAGTGACTTCATCCCCTGCCCTCTCGCCCTCTCTCTCTCTCTCTCTCTCTCTCTCTCTTTCTCTCTCTCTCTCTCTCTCACACACACACACATACACACACACACAGAGTGCTACGGGTAGGTCTTGAGCATGTGTGCATGGCCAGATCCACATTACACAGTATATCGTCAAGTTAGCAGAACAGGACTGCTATATTCACGTTCCTCAGTCACTCCCCACAGGGCACGCTCTCGTCAAATGTTCTGCACTCATCCCGGTTTGCCACCCCACACTCCAAAGCGGCAGAAATTGGTGTTGCCTTGAACACGCAGGGGAACGGGCCCTTTAAGAGAAAGGGGGGGGGGTTTGTTGTTGTTGTTTTGGTTAATCGGAGATGTGAAGGTGTGAAGAATCGAGATTGTTTTTTTAAAATAAAGAAAAGAAAAAAGCTTTTCCTGCCCCATGCCTCCTCACAAAACAGAAGGAGAAGGGAAGAGACCTCCGCCATTCTCCCATGTGGCAAAGCCAGCAGGATCAGCTCGCCCTTTCCCCTCCACCCAAAACCAATTTCTCAAAGCAGTCCCCCCCCCGCTAAGTTTCCCAAGCACAAGTTCCATTGAAATCAATGTGATTGAGCTGGGAGTGAGGCCGTTGAAGGGAATGTGATTTACTTCTGAGCAGACGTGCCTTTTGGCCAACTTACACCTCTTGTTCTGTGGGCGAAAGCGGCTGTTAAAACAAGGAAAGAAGAAGGAGCAGGAGTGTGGTGCTGCTGCCGCCGCTGCCGCCATCCCACGGGGTCGGGTGAAGCCAGCAGAGAGAGAAGCCGGGAGGGGGGAGGCGGGGAAGCAATCTCTGCTTTGTTGAACCCCCGATACAGGTTGGGGAGCCAAAGGCAGAATGTTCCCTGCCCCTCCAGCAGTTTGAAATTTCTTCTGCTCAGAAATGTGTAGGAACAATTACAAACAAAAACTAACAAGCTTCCGGGGAAGAAGTCGAACCACTGCACAACAAGAAATGGCGGATACCTCTCTTCCCCACCAGTTTGGGAGACACACGTCACGCCGCATTTCCCTGGTCCCTCAAAAACAATTGGCTAACTCCGGTGATGACACTTTTGTGGCCACACTTCGGACGGGCAACAACGACAGCACCAGTTTGGCACACACTAGCCGTGTACTGCGACAGCGAACCGCAATAACTGAAAAAGCTGTGATAAAAGTACTCCAGGAAATTCCAGAAGAAACGAAGAATGATTACGCGGGTACTAGCATGACCAGCACTGAAAAAGGAGTGTGTTGTGTGCCCCGCAAGTCACAGCAGCAATACAGTACTGTTTGCAATAAACCTTAGGTGTGGATGATCTGGCCCGTGTGTGTAACAATAGAAGCAGTTTGGTGCACAATGAAACAGAGACAGAGGCAAGGACTTAGCTGAAGCCTGAAAGAATCTGGGGGTGTATCTCTCTGGGGATCAGATGCAGGGCAGTGGAGAGCCAGTGTGGCCTAGTGGTGAGAGTGCTGGACTGGGACTCGGGAGATCCGGGTTCGAGTCCCCGCTCAGCCATGAAACTCACTGGGTGACTTTGGGCCAGTCACTGACTCTCAGCCTCACCTACCTCACAGGGTTGTTGTGAGGATAAGATGGAGAGGAGGAGGAGGATCATGGAAGCCGCCTTGGGTTCCTTGCAAGAGGAAAAAAGGTGGGGTATAAATATAATAAATAAATAAGTACCATCTACTAGGAGTGCTATGCCAATTGCCTCCACCTATGGTCTACCTGGACGTTTGTACATAAATCCAGATTTACAGAAATGGCCTAAGTCTCTAGTGATCTCTCCTCCAAAAGGGCAGCATGGCCGCTGGAACTGAGGAAATGGGAGGCTTCTAAAAATAATAATACAATAAACATACACAGCACTCCGGATCAGGGTGCTTGTGAGTTCGAGTTGCTATCCTGGAGAGTTTGTCTTTGGTTCTTGTTATACGTACTATAACCCATCAGCATAAGGGCACGATACACATTTGTGAGGGGCTGGGGAGGAAACTAAAATAGAATTAATCTCTAATTTTCATGGAAGCTTCCAGATTGGTTTGCTATGCATCCAGTGATATCTTTGTTATTTCCAATTTCCTTGCTGGCAAATGGTTACAGTTAGTAATAGCCTGAAACCTCATAAGCCAGCGGTATTTCCCAATGAAATCTTAGGAATAAAAGGCGCCTGGGCTAATGACAGCAAATTTGTTTGATTTATATTATATGCTGCTCCATTTTCTTATAAAACGCTGGAGTGGAAAACAGATTATTCTTGTTTGTCGTTTTGAATCTGAGTCTCTGCAGGGGTCTATTTGTGTACAAGATAGTTGGGAAAACGTCATTATTCCAAGAGCCTTTCCTCCATTGGTATGTTTCAGCCCCCCTCCCCATATGCCCCCCCGCCGCCGCCTTTGACATGAAAGAGAGTTTGTATAGCCAACTTAATTAGGTAAAGGTTAGAACGCTGGCAAAAATGTAATATTGTGCCTAATGACTCTAACCTTTAAAAGATGCCTACAAACATGAAGTCATTTTTACAAAGGTGACTTCCAGGAGTAAAACACGATATTCTAGCAACTTTACAAGGATATGCCAAAAGCCATCAGTATCGCTATAAACAACGGAATCTTTCCGAATCCACATTGTCCTTCCCATGCCAAAACCGGGAGAAGGAAAGAAGAAGGGGCACAGAAGCCAAGAGAGAGGAGGCCTGAGAGGTGCACTGAGAATATCACATGGGCCCAACGTGGAGGTGTGACCCCACCCCAACGCCCCGTAGCTTTCTTTTCAGAGCCATCATCCCATTTATTCACCATCCTGTCTATCCACAGGCAGGCAAAGGCAAAGCTGATGCAACACCACTTCAGGAACCAGCAGTACCCGGAGTCTAGGTCATGGTACAAGCACTTGGAGCCTGCTGGAGTGGGGAATGAACCAGATCACGCTGCACTGGAAATCCTGCACTGCACATGAGGTCCTGATTCAGAGGCCTTTGCTTATCAGGGCAGACTGTGCGCGTGCTGTTGTAGGTGAGTATCTCTCCCGTCCCCCATCAAGCATATGATTGATAGAGTATTGCTGATCTCCAGTTGGAGGAAGTGGGGTTGGAGTCAACGAGAGAGACTGGATACTGGGCTATGATCAGGGAGACCTGGATTCAAATCCACACTTAGTAGGAAGATCACAGGGCGACTGGTTGAGTCACTCTCAGCCACTGATTGGTGTACTGGTGTACTGGTGTACTGGTAAAATGGGATAAAATCCATGTACGGTGCCCAGGGTTCCTTCAAGGATAGAGGGGATACAAAATGAGATGGATAGGCACATGTGTTTATTTATTTTTTATATTTATACCCCGCCTTTTTTCCTGCAAGGAACCCAAGGCGGCTTACATAATCCTCCTCCTCCTCTCCATTTTATCCTCACAACAACCCTGTGAGGTAGGTTAGGCTGAGAGTCAGGGACTGGCCCAAAGTCACCCAGTGAGTTTCATGGCTGAGTGGGGTGTTTGTGATGTTATGGGCACTAGCCAAGAGGTGATCAGCACAGCTGGCTTTTCCTACCACAGCTGAATTGCCCAAAACTTGGAGAACCTTTTTTCCCCCAGAGCTCACCCAGAGGGGAAAAAAAAAGAATATGTTTTGAGAAGTGGAACTTTCAAACTGCCTCCATCACTCCATCTGCCTTCATCCTTGAAGCCAGAAGCAAGTGCTGAAGAAAGGGCGGCCAACAGGTTTCTAGTTTCAGCTACAAGCAGGCAAGAAGGAGATATAGGAAAGCAGAACTCATCTCTCCAGCAAGGCCCAGCGCATCTGATGTGTGCAGCAATCTTCCTCAGAGAGACGTAGTTAGGGGAGAAGGACCAATATTAGATGGTCTCTGGTAGCTGACAAATGCAGAAATACTCTCCATTCCTTGGGACGGAGGGTGGGGAAGAAAGGGGACTTATGTCGTAGAGGACTAAGCTGTAAAGGCAGCCTTACACTTGCCCCCCAATGTTCTTCCCGAGCTTTGAAATAAAACACCTCATTTTGAAAAAGCAAGGTATGCAGAGGAATATTTAGGGGTATTTGTAGTGCAATTGATTGGCTTGATGGACCGTAGCACCTTCCTCGCAGCCACTGTGGCTTGTCTGGCAGATATATAGTTCCAGGCATACTAAACAGCTGATGATTTGCTTTATGGCCTGCTGGAACTGCTGCAGTGTTTAGTGTAAATCTGCATTTAGAGACACTCATGGTGAGGTGAGCCAGCTCTGGCCCAGCCTTGCTGAAAGAATTCGGCACACAAGACCGGCTGGGATATCTCCTCCACGCCCTACAGTCAATCAGAATGAGGCCTGTTTATGAAAGCTTTTAGCTGATGAATTCTTGACACGTTAGATGCTAATGCCGCCAAAGGAGCCGTTTATGGCCCATCATATGATTACGGCAGATGTGCCAGAACATCAGACGGCTCGCACTGGAAATCCTTATGTGCGGTTTATTACTGGGGAATGGCTGATGCGTGCGCCAGAGCGGCTCTTCCAAAATGCAGATCCTCCTCCTGCTACGAGACCGGCTGGCTCGAAAGACCCAGGGGGCATCCGGTTGCGGCATGTAAACTGATCACCATCAAACTTCAGACGAGAGTGGGAGAAAGAAAACTTTGAGAGTCATCGGGCAAAACTAGATGCCAAGGGTGTCTAGATCTCCCTCCTGTCCTCCGAAATGTGTTGTTATTTATTTATTTATTGTTATGAGGTTGCTATCTGATCACTGTGGGTGGGGCTATCCATAAGGCATAAGACTGTGGTTTGGAGCATCCAGCTGGGAACCACAAGGGTAAACTCAGGCTTAAAAGCCTCCATCGCAGGCAGAGGGACGCAGGATGCTGGACAAGACGGGTGTCTTGCGTTATCCAGGAGGGCCGTCCTGCTGTTCTCACCTTTCAGGTGTCTCATTCTTCCCCCAGCTGAGGGTATGTGAAAGAAACTGCAGATTGAGACGGACACGGAGGCAGGCAAAGAGAGGGAGCTGAACACTGATTTTGGAGTGGAAGGAACCTAGTGGGCGCAGGTTCCCCTTGGTTGGGGGGCCAGGGTCTGATGTGAGGTAGCAGTTCCACTGTCCTACTGTCTGCCTTTCACATCCCCGAAGGTCCTTTTCTCTCAATGAGGCAACCATCCTGCAAGTTCACCCGGCTGGGAGCCAAGTAGGCCCAGGGCAGGGGCTGTGGAGGGAGATACAGTGGGCAAGGGAGGTCTTGGCAGGCACCCCCTTGGGTGCTTTCAGCAGCACCAGCCACCACCCCCCAGCTTAGACCTGATTGGAGCAGACCCACATTCGAAAGCACAAGTCTGGGTGCCTCCCACTGTCTGTGGCTTGGGCCTAGGTGAGGGCAACAATAAGAATGCGCCCCAGCAAGGGGAGACCAACCCTTGCAGATCCTCCATGGGTCTCTGCATGGAAGAGACCATGCAATTGCTGGTGGTACGGGAGGAGGTGCTCTCTTTGCTCATTGCATAGACGTGTGTTTATGAGGGGGAGATCACACGCTACAAGCCTAGCCAGACACAGAACCGGCCAGTTACAGCGCTGTCCCCTACGAACAATTAGGTGCTGCTTTTATGCATCGTTGTATTGTTTTGTATCTTATGATTTTACTGTATTGTACATTGCCCAGAGAACTTGAGTTATTGGGTGGTTTAAAAGAGCAATAATAAATAAATAAATAAATAAATAAGCTGACAATGTAGATTTCTAGAAAATTAAATGTAGATTTATTTTGCGTTTTCTGTCTTGATGGAATAGAACAATGGCCTTCGATGCTTTCCTGCTGGCACCACAATTTCATCTTAGGACAGGATCCTGCCTGTAATCAGAAAATTGATCTTTAAAGAAATTATTTCAAAATATGTTGGATGGAGAAAACAAGGCACACCTATTATACATGCCGTGACAGTTTATTACATGCTCCCTGCTCAATAGTCATCCTCCCCCCCGCCCTCACTGAGATGTTAAGACAGTGTTCTCCAACCTTGGGCCCCCAGATGTTTTTGGCCTACAACTCCCAGCATGCTGGGAGTTGTAGCCCAAAAACATCTGGGGGCCCAAGGTTGGAGAACGTTGTGTTAAGACAATGAATTCCATTAGCACTTGTAGCTGGCACAGAGCATCCATTTCTCATTTCTCCTGCCACGTGGAATATATCTGGGACAACAATACCGGACACTGAATTATGTTCATGGCACTCCTCCAACCATAAATTTAACTTTTAAAAAATCACCTGCCTTGTTAGCAAAACTGTACGTCGATGGCCTGAAAAGCCCGAAGTCCAGCCCTTCTCATCATGAGAAAAGGCGACTCCTGCCCGGTCTGCTCATTAGCTCATGCCATTAATATTTCTTGGCTGCCGCTGTCCAGACATGTTGGGCTTCTGCCCTTTCAGTCGCCCGTTTCCTGGGGAACATCCATCAGGTTAGGCTTCAGAGCCCCTTCGACTCAGTGTGCAGCAGCAGCTGTAATGCAGATTCCATGCTAAATGGGAAGGGACTGAAAACATACCATCCAGTATCAAAAGAAATCTACAGGGCAGCGTCACCTGGCTGGAATACTCTGTGCAGTTCCGGTCACCCCATCTCAGAAAGGATATTGTAGAGCTGAGAAAAGAGTAAAGTGAGACCCAAATTCTCAAAGGGTTGAAGCACTTTCCTCATGCGACAAGGCAAGTGCATTGATTGTGCAGCGGTGTGGAGACAGTGAAAATCCCCTCCCTTTTCTACTATTATGAGAAAGGAAAGAAGTGTGTATGTGTGTGTGGAGGGAGGGAGGGAGGAATTATCCAGCCATTTTTCTTCATAGTTAACTTTTGGAATTCACTGCCACAGGATGTGGTGATGGCCATGGGCATAGGATCACACTACGCATTACGTTAGAAATGTGGTCTGCAGCTCCCTCGTTGTTTGTGTTTTACTCTAAAGTAGGTGCAGAGGGCCTAGACAGATCAGGACAACAGCACAGAGGCAGGGGAAATCCTTCCCTCCCAAGCTGACTCCTCTGCCCAAAAATCCCCCCCTGCAGGAGTTAGTGGTAGTAAAAAAGCCCTCATTGATGCCAATGGTGTTTTTGTTTTTGAAGAACATAAGAAGAGCCATGCTGGATCAGGCCCAAAGTCTAATCCAGCACTCTGTTCCCACAATGGCCAGCCAGATGCCACAATGGGAAGCCCACAAGCGGGGCAGGTGTGAATTGGCACCCTCCCACTCATGTTCCCAGCAACTGGTACGCACGCGGGCATTTTGCCTCTGATACTGAGGGTCATATAGAGCCACCCTGACATGTGGCCATTGTTTCCGGAGTCAAGGAATGAGCTGGCATGAGTGACATAGATGTATTGAACTCCGTGGGGCATACCTAGGAGCAGACATGCACAGGCCTGTGGCTCACTCTGGCTCCGCTTGTCTGAGCGTGGAAAGCTAAGCAGGGTCAGGCCTGGTGATTACTTGGATGGGAGACCCCTCCTCTAGTTTCCAGCATTGAGCAGGGGGCTGGACTCGATAGCCTTGTAGGCTCCTTCCAACTCTATGATCTATGAAATCTATGAATCCACTGTCAGGAGAGAGGAGCCCCTTCCTCACAGCATGCTGTTCTCGCCTTGTTCAGTGAAGTAAGTCCCGGATCAGGGCTGATATGACGGTCACAGAACAGTGAAAGTTATTCCCACTGTTTTTTCATGGTTCTTCTTTTCTTTGTCTTTTAGCTTCTTGTGATGAAGAGACTTAGCCTTGAACCTTGCTGGGATTAACAACATTTTGAATAAATATTCATTTATTTTGGCAGTTGGGTGGCCCTCATTGTGCTGGATTTCCATGTTGTGGTGTTGCCTCTCTCTTGTGTTTGCTCAAGGCAAATTGGGCAATCCCACCCACAACCCACCCCGCAGGCAAAGAATCTGAGGGCGCAGGTGCTCTAATTTTGCCATTCTGGGATGCTGGTTCAACCAGTTCAGAGGCGGCCTAGCATGGACAGGTGCAACTGGGGACCGGGGAGAGGAAGGACATGTGAGTAGTCTCCTATGGGATCTGCTAAACCCCTTGGATTCCACAGAAGAATGCACACACCCCCCCAAAAAAAAGAAAAATACCAGGTGGGGTGGATTATTGCATGGAATTTTTGTGAATGGGTTTGTCCATTTCTAATGATCAGCAGTGCAGATTCTTCCACTGCCTTTTCCATACACTCTGTATATTCTAAATGAGGACCAGTTTACACATCAAGCAGAACCATGCGGCCATGCACTGCTCACTGTGACCACTTTTCTGGGTGTACCACTTCAAGCTGATCGCCCAGGGTGGCCGGTTGCCGGCCAGATGGGCGATTAATAAATGTAAATAAATAAAATAAAATAAAAGTGGAGAGCTGCATGTCTGAATGTTCCCCTGGCATGTGGAAGGAAATCTCCGTGCACATAGGAGAAGAACGCATGGGGTGGGGGAAGGGCTAGCTGGACCCTTCTCCTTGGCATAGTTGCTTTCTGTGGGAGGGAGCCTTTTCTAGTGACACAGCAATCAAGCAGGTAGCACACACCCCATCCTGCCTAAAGTGCAACAGTCCAGGAAAAGCTTTCCCACTCAGTTCTGTGGAGTGTCTGCACTGGCCCTGAGTTTCTGCTCTTCTTTTCCATTCTGCCCAATGCAGAGCCCTGTAAAACTTGAAAGCTTGCACATCATCCCTTGCCACTTCCCCAACCAAAGAGCCCCCTTTTCCCACTTTGTTCTCAGTGACAGATTTGGGCTCCCCAAACATCATCAGCAGTTAATCATTTCTTTTGCTTTTCTCTCCGAAGCAACCTCCTCAGAGACAGGCCTCTTTGCATCTGTGGACTGCAGTTTGATCCCTAATTCTAACTTAATGGAGCATGTTGCAGTCTAATCTCTGGGCAAGATTTCACAAAAGCTCTCTTCTTTAGCATAGTCGGTCCTGTGGCATTTGGCGCTCTCTCTCTCGCTCTCTCTCGCGCTCTCGCTCTCTTGCGTGCCAGTTTGCAGGACACGGAATAATGGGATCAAGTTACAGGAAGCCAGATTCCGCCTGGACATCAGGAAAAATTTCCTGACTGTTCGAGCAAATAGGGAGGTGGTGGGCTCTCCCACACTGGAGGCATTCAAGGTGCAGCTGGACAACCGTCTGTCAGGGATGCTTTGACTTGGGTTCCTGCATTGAGCAGGGGGTTATTATAGGCCCCTCCCAACTCTACTATTCTATGATTCTATGAGCGGGACTTGAGAATGTCTGCAGCTGGAGACAGGCCAGCCAGCACTGTGCACCACCATCAAAGCCGTTCAGGTGCCATCTTGTTTTTCCTTTTAAACCTACATTTTTGTCACTCAACAAGACATTAAACCTGCCCTCCTGCATGTGGTGAACTGGTAAGCCCCATCAAACACAGGGGGTCTTACTTTCAAGTTGTACATTTCCTAATCAACCCATCTCTTCCCTGGTTCTCTGTCATTCTCCCGTCTCTGACGAAAATAACCTTATTATATTTCATCCCACCCTTCCTCCAAGTTGTTCAGGGCACTATATATAGTTCTCTCTCCTCTGCATTTTACTGTCAAAACTGGGTGAGGTTGGTTAGGCTGACACTGACTGGTACAAGATCACCCAGCAGCCTTCGCAGCTGCCTCAGGATCTGAAGCTGGGTCTCCTCAGCTGTAGTCTGGTAATCTATTCATGAATCCTGTTCACGAATCTGCCACAATAGTTCAAAATCTGGTATGCATCTCAAAAGAGGAGCTTAGCTCACCTTTGTCCTAAAGCAAGTTTTAGCCCCTCACAATTGTGGAAGGTTTCCAGCATAACACAACAAAGAAGACAACAACGATGATAAAAGTAACAACTAGAAGTAAATAAAGGCCACACAAAACAAAGAGGTTTTCTACACTAGAAAATGATGGAACCCTACTCATGGTTGTTTACAAGTTCTTTAGATGATGTTGTGACCTTCCAGTTTTGCTTCTATGTCTAACTAGCACTTTGAGCGAGTGTTTTTAGAGCAGGGAAAATGTGGCATTTAATTGTGAACATGAAAGAAACCAGGATTTCCTCTTGTGTATTTGTGCTATTCTGCTATACCACAGTGCCACCTAGAGGCTGTGTGGTGGAAAAGCAGGAAAGGAAATGCTCTTTGTGTAGTGCTCGGATCTTAGTTCTGCAATGAAACTGAAAGTAGATGCAGTCGATCAACAGCCTCATGTAGAAAAGCTCACAGTCGCCTGAACCATGCATACATATCAATTCTATGGGAACTAAAGAATGGCATTGCTAAGATTTTTGTGTATATTTCAAACATAAAAAGGCAACACCATTTAGGATGATTGCGCAATCAATTAAGAAATGTGCCCCTCTCCCCCAAATCAAGAACATTACACTAGGCAGCCAATTCCGCAAATGATAAGAGACAATTCATGAAATGATGTTGTGCAGATTATTCCACTCTGCATGAAAATTCATGAATATTGCTAGATTAATTCCATTCCATCACCTCATTCCACTCATGCTAACAACAGAACTAAGGAATGATTTACTGAATTCCATGCATGCAGCGATGCCAGTGAAGTTCAGAATTTGGGCTGTTGGAAAGGCACTCTTCTAGTTTGGAACCTCATGCATTAGTTAATTTGGGCCCAATCTGAATCTAGCAATAAATAAATAAATAAATAACTCATGTAAGTGATGCCCGTTCTGAACTTAGCCTGTGGAAATTTGCCAAGCACTTGCTCAGCTCAGCAGGATGCCAGTTTATGTGCCAGTTTCTACTCCACAGTCTTATTCTTGAGCCTGTTCAGCAAAGTGCCAAAACCTATTAATAAATGCAATAATTGGATAATGTATTTACACTATGAATCACATCCACTCTCAGCAATCTCCTACATATAATGTTTTGATTTCAAATGAGTATTCTTTGTTTCCAGAGTATTTTCTATGGCAGAAACCTCTTGCTTTGCTTACACAGGATTGTACTGCCAAAGCAAATTCCCAGGCAGAGAAGGGAAAGTCAGAGGAGGAACGTCCCCCGGGGGATCTGCTGAACTAGCAATTGAAAAGGTTGGAAGCAGAAATAGTGAAGAAGAGGTTCCCCTAGCTCTGAGGTCAAGGGAAAGAGGAGAATCAAAGGCAGCACAATCAGACCAAGCAGTAGAGGGCTTTAGATTTGGCAGTAGGAAGATCACTGGAAGGAAGGAAGTTCTAGTGAGGGCAATTTCAGTGGAGTAGAACCCAAACTGTAGGGGTCAGGAGAGGAGTTGGAGGGAAGACAGGAAAGGATGGAAAGGCAGTGAAAGTAGGAGCCACATTGCAGGAGTTTGGAAGCAAAGGTTAAAAGGGAGAGCAGATAGTAGTTAGAGGCGCAGAATTGGGTCTCAGTGGCTCAAATTGCTCCAGGGAGTTGTCCAAAGGGATGGGGGAGAGATTTGTTCAGTTTGCATTTTAATGCAAGCTTACCTAATTTTGCACTTTTGAACTAATACGAGGACCAAAACTCAGTTATCCTTCAAAATTCAGACTTCTCTGAATTTTTCAGTAAAGTTCTCCAGTGAAAAAATGCATAAACTGGGGGAAAGTGCATGCAAAGAGCATCTAGAAGTGAAAATATTATAATCATAGAATAGTAGAGTTGGAAGGGGCCTATAAGGCCATCGAGTCCAACCCCCTGCACAACGCAGGAATCCAAGTCAAAGCATCCATGACAGATGGCTGTCCAGCTGCACCTTGAATGCCTCCAGTGTGGGAGAGCCCACAACCTCCCTAGGTAGTTGGTTCCATTGTCTTATTGCTCTGACAGTCAGGACGTTTTTCCTGATGTCCAGGCGGAATCTGGCTTCCTGTAACTTGAGCCCATTATTCCGTGTCCTGCAAACTGGGATGATCGAGAAGAGATTCTGGCCCTCCTCTGTGTGACATCCCTTCAAGTACTGGAAGAGTGCGATCATATCTCCCCTCAGTCTCCTCTTCTGAAGATTTAACATGCCCAGTTCTTTCAGTCTCTCCTCATAGGGATTGTTTCCAGTCCCTTGATCATCTTTGTTGCACTCCTCTGAACCTTTTTCCAGTTTGTCTACATCCTTCTTAAAGTGTGGTGCCCAGAACTGGACGCAGTACTCAAGATGAGGCCTAACCAGTGCTGAGTAGAGGGGAACTAGTACTTCACGTGATTTGGAAGCTATACTTCTATTAATGCAGTCCAAAAGAGCATTTGCCTTTTTTGCAGCCACATCACATTGCTGGCTCGTATTCAGCTTGTGATCTACAACAATTCCAAGATCCTTCTCGCTTGTAGTATTGTTGAGCCAAGTATCCTTCAGCATGTAACTGTGCATTTGGTTTCTTTTTCCTAGGTGCAGAACTTGGCATTTATCAAAATTCATTCTGTTGTTTTTAGCCCAGTGCTCCAGCCTATCAAGATCACTTTGAATTCTGTTTTTGTCTTCCAGAGTATTTTCTATTCCACCCAATTTAGTGTCATCTGAAAACTTGATAAGCATTCCCTGCACCGCCTCATCCAAGTCATTAATAACAAAGTTGAAGAGGACTGAGCCCTGCAGTACCCCACTCGTTACCTCTCCCCAGTTTGAGAAGGAACCATTGATAAGAACTCTTTGAGTCCGATTCTGTAGCCAACTGTGGATCCACCTGATAGTTGTTCCATCTAGTCCACTTTTAGCTAGCTTGCTAATCAGGATATCATGAGGCACTTTGTCGAAAGCTTTGCTGAAGTCAAGATATATTATGTCCTCAGCATTCTCACAGTCTACAAGGGAGGTTACCCGATCAAAAAATGAGATCAGATTAGTCTGGCAGGATTAGTCTTGACAAATCCATGCTAGACTGACTTCTTTATATTCTGCTCCAAAAATTTCCCAGGGATTGATGTCAGACTGAGTGGTCTATAGTTCTCAGGTTCCTCCTTCTTGCCCTTTTTGAAGATGGGAACAACATTTGCCCTCCTCCAGTCGTCTGGCACTTCACCTGTCCTCCATGATTTCTCAAAGATAATAGACAGTGGTTCTGAGCATTCTTCTGCCAGTTCCTTTATTACTCTAGGATGCAGTTCATCGGGCCCTGGAGATTTGAACTCATTCAAAGTAATTAGGTGTTCCTGGACCATTTGCCTATCAATCTCAAGCTGTGATCCTTCCCCTTCAGCTTGTACTTCAGGTTCGCTAGGGGGGTCATAGACCCTCTTTTGGGAGAAGACTGAGCCAAAGCAGGAATTGAACACTTCTGCATTTTCTTTGTCATCTGTTATCATTTTGCCATCCTCATTGAGTAACAATGTTCACAAATGCATTATATTAGAAAAATTGCTTGCAAAACCAGTGTATAGTAGGCAACATTATGTACAAAAATGCATGTACAGTCATGCCTTGGATTGAGAGCATAATTCGTTCCGGAAACGTGCTTGTAATCCAAAACACTCTTATATCAAAATGAAATCCCCCCCAAAAAAAATTTGTACAGAGATTTTTAATTTAAGCCGTACTACAGTACTTGTATTGCAAGACGTCGCTTGTATATCAAGTAAAAAAAGAATAATAAATATTTAAAAATTTGCTTGTCTTGCAAAACGCTCTCAAACCAAGTTACTTGCAATCCAAGGATTGCAAGTAACTTGGTCTGAGAGCGTTTTGCAAGACAAGCAAAAAAAAAAATTAAAATTTTGACTTGATTAACGAGCAAGGTCTTGCAAGACAAGTCACGTAGGGATGTAACCGCTCACCTCGAGCGGGCGTAGTGGGCCAAAATCGGCCCCGCTCACGCCCGCCAAAGACTCGCTTTGATATAAGAGTGTTTTGGATTACAAGCACAGTTCCGGAACAAATTATGCTTGCAATCCAAGGTATTACTGTATTTCAAGGAATGTGTACAAATTTTCATGCAAACTCATTTTAAAAAACCTTAACGTGCAGGACAAACAGAACTTATGATTGAAAAAATTCTCAAAGTTTGGGACAAACTGAATTTAAGACGAGAAAAAATGAGAAATGGAGAGAATTCATCCCTGGTTGTGCACTTGTTTAGGGTGTGACCCCCTTTTGGACTTAACATAAAGTACTCATACCTCTTTTCTCCCCTCAGATGTTGGCAAGCACAGGATCCTGTGGAGAAGTACAAAACCAAGCAGAATGAAGACCCCGCTGTTATCATAGAATCATAGAATCATAGAAAAGTAGAGTTGGAAGGGGCCTACAAGGCCATCGAGTCCAACCCCCTGCTCAATGCAGGAATCCAGGTCAAAGCATATCTGACAGATGTCTGTCCAGCTGCACCTTGAATGCCTCCAGACTGGGAGAGCCCACCACCTCCCTAGGTAGTTGATTCCATTGTCTTATTGCTCTGACAGTCAGGAAATTTTTCCTGATGTTTAGGTGGAATCTGGGTTCCTGTAATTTGAGCCCATTATTCCGTGTCCTGCAAACTGGGATGAACGAGAAGAGATCTTTGCCCTCCTCTGTGTGACATCCCTTCAAATACTGGAAGAGTGCGATCATATCTCCCCTCAGTCTCCTCTTCTGAAGGCTAAACATGCCCAGTTCTTTCAGTCTCTCCTCATAGGGCCTTGTTTCCAGTCCCTTTATCATCCTTGTTGCCCTCCTCTGAACCCTCTCCAGTTTGTCTATGTCCTTCTTAAAGTGAGGTGCCCAGAACTGGACGCAGTACTCAAGATGAGGCCTAACCAGTGCCGAGTAAAGGGGAATTATCACTTCCCGCGATTTGGAAGCTATACTTCTATTAATACAGCCCAAAATAGCATTTGCCTTCTTTGCAGCCACATCGCATTGCTGGCTCATATTCAGTTTGTGATCTACCACAATTCCAAGATCCTTCTCACTTGTAGTATTGTTGAGCCAAGTGTCCCCCATTCTGTAACTCTGCATTTGGTTTCCTCTCCCTAGGTGCAGCACTTGGCATTTATCCCTATTAAATTTCATTCTGTTGTTTTCGGCCCAGCGCTCCAGCCTATCGAGGTCACTTTGAATTTTGTTTCTGTCTTCCAGAGTATTAGCTGTTCCACCCAACTTTGTGTCATCTGCAAATTTGATAAGCATTCCCTGTACCTCCTCATCCAAGTCATTAATAAAATGTTGAAGAGCACCGGGCCCAGGACCGAGCCCTGTGGTACCCCGCTCGTTACCTCTCCCCAGTTTGAGAAGGAACCATTGATAAGCACTCTTTGAGTCCGATTCTGTAGCCAATTGTGGATCCACCTGATAGTTGTTCCATCTAGCCCACTCTTAGCTAGCTTACTAATCAGGATATCATGAGGCACTTTGTCGAAAGCTTTGCTGAAGTCCAGATATATAATGTCCACAGCATTCCCACAGTCCACAAGGGAGGTTACCCGATCAAAAAATGAGATCAGATTAGTCTGACAGGATTTGTTCTTGACAAATCCATGCTGGCTTCTAGTAATCACTGCATTGTTTTCAAGGTGCTTGCAGACTGACTTCTTTATAATCTGCTCAAAAATCTTCCCAGGGATTGATGTCAGACTGACTGGCCTATAGTTCCCAGGTTCCTCCTTCTTGCCCTTTTTGAAGATGGGAACAACATTTGCCCTCCTCCAGTCGTCTGGCACTTCACCTGTCCTCCATGATTTCTCAAAGATAATAGACAGTGGTTCTGAGAGTTCTTCTGCCAGTTCCTTTATTACTCTAGGATGCAGCTCATCAGGCCCTGGAGATTTAAACTCGTTCAGAGTAATCAGGTGCTCCTTGACCATTTGCCTATCAATCTCAAGCTGCAATTCTGCCCCTTCAGTCTGCACTTCAGGTTTGCCAGGGGGGTCATAGACCCTCTTTTGGGAGAAGACCGAGCCGAAGTAGGAATTGAACACTTCTGCCTTTTCTTTGTCTTCTGTTATCAATTTGCCATCCTCATCGCGTAGTTGAACCACCAGTTCTTTCTTCTGTCTTTTACTGTGCATGTATCTGAAGAAAGCTTTTTTGTTGCTTTTAGCATTCCTCGCTAACCTTAGCTCATTCTCAGCTTTAGCCTTCCTGACACTATTCCTGCAGTTCTGTGCTACCTGCCTGTACTCTTCCCCTGTAGCCTGTCCTTCCTTCCACTTCCTATACGTGTCCTTTTTGTTTTCAGGTCATCTTTGAGTTTATTGTGAAGCCACATTGGCTTTTTCTGTTGCCCTCTGCCTTTTTTCCTTGTGGGAATTGTTTGCAATTGTGCCTTTAAAATTTCCTTCTTTAAAAACTCCCACCCCTCCTGGGCTCCCTTTCTCGTGAGAGTCACTTGCCATGGGATTTTACTAATCATTGTTCTGAGTTTGTTAAAATTGGCTTTCCTAAAATCCAGGGTACGTGTTTGGCTACACTCAGCTTTTGCTTCTGTTAGAATCAAGAACTCAAGTATAACATGGTCACTTTCCCCCAGAGTTCCCGAAACTGCCACTTTATCCACTAACTCGTCTCTGTTGGTTAGAATCAGGTCAAGGATAGCCGATCCTCTAGTTCCTTCCTCCACTTTCTGTAGGAGGAAGTTATCAGCAACACAGGTCAGGAATTTCTTGGAGGGGCCATGTTTGGCTGAATAAGTCTCCCAACAGATATCAGGGAAATTGAAGTCTCCCATTACTACCACATCGTGCCTCCTTGAAACAATGGCAATTTGCTTTTCAAAAGTTCCATCCTCATCTTCTCCTTGATTGGGTGGTCGGTAGTAGACTCCAACCGCCATGTTCGTTTTATTCTTTGCCCCCTTTATTTTAACCCAGATGCTCTCAATGGGGCTGCCAAGCTCCTCTTCCTGTATCTCTGTGCAGAGATACGTATTTTTAACATACAGTGCAACTCCACCTCCCTTTCTGTTGCTTCTGTTCCTTTTGAACAAGTTATACCCTTCAATTGCTGTATTCCAGTCATGGGAGTCATCCCACCAGGTTTCAGTTATCCCTATCAAGTCGTACTTGCCCTCATGTATCAAGAGTTCAAGTTCGTCTTGTTTATTGCCCATACTCTGGGCATTAGTATAGAGACATTGAAGACTATGTGCTTTATAGTCCGACTTTCCCCCTACATTTTGTGGTAGACTATCAATGGGCACCGCTGGAGCTGTTCTCTCCATTGTGGCATAGAGGCCTTCTTCCATTGGTACCCCCCGAGTTTATGTCTCCCTCCCCTGTTGGATTCAGTTTAAAGCCCTCCTGATTAAGTTCCTCATGCTGTGTCCAAACACATTCTTCCCAGTCCTTGTGAGGTGCAACCCATCCTTTGCCAGCAGTCCATCTTCCAGAAAGTGTAGCCCGTGGTCCCAGAATCCATCGCCAAGTGGAATGGTTGCAAACGGGGGGGTGGGGGGTGGGAGAGACAGATACGGTTGGCCTGCCTTTTGAAATCTCATTGTTAACTCAGCAAGGGGCTCTTGGAAGGTTAATAGGCATTGGCCAAATAAAGACAAATCTGGCTTCCCTCAGAAGCTCATGGAGTTTTGTTTTTTCTCCAGTTAAGCCAGCTCAGAAGCCAGCACCGATCATGAGAGCAAAGCTGCAGAGAAATGGTAAGACGATGCTGTTGAGAGATGAGCCCCACAAAAATCTGAAGGGAAATCATCCATGCTGGGTCTGTTTGCTTTGGTTTCATTGCTGCTTTCTGGGTTTGCTCTTTCTTAGTTTAGAGCAATGCCTGAACTGGGCTTTATTTCCCTCTCTTGGGCAAAGTTCCGTTTGCCTTCTGTTCATGTCCAATCTTTGGTTTCCTCTCTAACCACCCCAGGAAGGAAAGGTCAGATACTGCACTCGGCAGGCGAGGTGGGGAAATGGCCCAGCTCACCTCTACGACGTGACGTGGCCGCAACTCTCTCCTCAGTTACCACGATGGAGATGCCTGTCGGGAGCTGACACTTGCAGGGCGGGCGGGAGGCAGGTCCCTGGGACCCAAAGGCAGAAAGCACCCTTAGCGGGTGTGCCAGGCTGGAAGACCAGGCTAGAGAGGGGGAACGTCTCCCCGTCTCCCCTCTCCTGCAGGAATGTTGTCTCCTTCACATACCCAGCAGGAGCCGCTTCCCCACAGGGTGATCCTCTTTCTCACCTGGTCTCACCTTGAAGTGGTGAGTGGGCTTGCGTGTTCCAATGAATCCTGTGAGCAATACCGTCGGGAGCTATGTACTCCCAGTAGGGTCACCCATGGCGGTAAGGTCCGGGGAGAGGAACCAGACAAAGAACGATCCAAAACATAAAGTCCTCAACGGCAGAACAGGTGGAAGATAATTACGTAAACCTAAATTACAACGGCTGTGAAGGCGGATGAAGGCTGCAGCAGAGAATGGTTTTCCAATCGTCAGGGTAACCGTGCCATTGGATCTCTGCCGTACTCTGTCAAGTTTGTGTGGTGATTCGTTGTGCACCGATCTCCCCACATAAAACAGTTTCACCATCTTCTATCTGGTAACCTGTGTCCTCACTGTGGGAAGCTGTGTGGATCTAGAATTGGCCTCCACAGTCACTTACGGACCCATCGCTAGAGTCTACACAATCTTCTTTAGAATTTCCTCCTTTTATCCCAGAAGACAATCTTACTCGGTCACGAGTGATCGCCTGATGATGATGATGGCCCTCCCTGCTGGTCAGGGAAGGATGCCTGCAATTGGCCCCGCCCATTTGCTTCAGGCATTCACACACACACACACACACACACATGCACACACTGCAGCCACGTGGGATTGTACCTCTCATCCTGCTATGGGTGCGTGACCTCCCGGGTCTGCATCTCTGTGGGGAAAACAAAGCAAAGAAGGCCAGCTGCAACAAAGTCAAGCCCACATCTGTGTTTTCCTTGTTGTCCTCATCATCTTGTGCTCTGTGGGGTAATATTAAAGCTTGCGGAATGTCTGCCCACTGTGGGGGGAAAATAACTGTGAAAGAATGTGAGCCAGAGTGTTCCTTCCTTCATCTCCTTTCTTCATCCCATTTCCATTTGAAAAGTCGATTTGTCAGCATGTCTGTTACCCAGCAGGTTTTGCATCTTAAAACTCTGCAGCTAACAAATTGGGAGAGGAGCCTGTCTGTGCATGAGAAGGGAGAAAGCCTCTTTCATGTGCCAATTAAGTGTTTGCAGGTGTGCACATTTTAATGAATGAGCTTGGATTATATATTTCTCCAATTTCCACACTAAGTATAAGATAAAATGACAGAAGGCAGAGTTCAAAGACCAATCCACAGAGGCTTGTGTTTACAACTGAATTAGTTCAATGGCAGTACCATTGAAAATGATCACACACAAGATTTTAAAACCCTTTCCCAAAGCAAATAATAAAATGCTAGGCTAATCATCATTTTTTTTTAAAAAAAATGAACTGGACAAGTTTCTGCCTTACTTGTATTCACAAGTTGTCTTTGGGCTAATCACAGGTTCTCAAGTTTGTTCATTACAGGATATTTTTGGCTCAGTTTGTGATGCCTTTCATGTCTGCACGCAGCCCCTGAATGTTCTTTGGGCTGAAATGTTCTTTGCTAATGTCCTATTAGGATGACTAAGTTGTGATTCACTACCGACCAAGAAATGCTGTGCTCAGGAGCACATTAGTTCTGTAGTGTACATTGAAACAAGGGGTGTTGTCCTTGTGGCATCTAAGTCAGAAGTTCTAACCAAGGCACTGTAGTCGTTCTCTGAGAAGGCTGGCTATCCCTCAATGAGAACTCTTGGCAACCTTTTCAAAACCCTCAAAAATTGCTGGGTACCTTAGAAGGAGATGTGAGAATTAAACAGATTTCAACCTGGATGATGTTTGTAAACTAAATGCACACATCTGATTGGGTGCTGTGGAGCCCTAAGTTCAGGTTCCATCTTTCTATGTAAATATGGATGTGTGTGCTTTGGGCAAAGCCTTGGATCCATGTGGACGTCCACAATACCTGATCAGTGGCAAATCAGAAGATCCCAGGCTGTACCAACCCACTGCAGGGATCCGCTTGACTCTCTGTTCCTCCCAAGTGAATCCTTCTGGAGGAGCAATCACTTCAGCTTGCACCAAATGCTTCTGTTTCAAGAGGTTGCTGCACTGCTTATCCAACTTGCTCACGAAAAGGTAATTACCTTTCACAGGAGACACTAATCCAAATACCAAAATGCTAATTCCTTTGCTTCTCTGCCCTCCACAAACATCACAAATACAAGGAACGTGGTGCTGGTAGTTCATCAGGAGAAAACACCTCCAGTTCTTTTCCAGACCTTGAAATCAATATTTTTATTGACTGGACTTGGCAAATTTACATTCCTGTTTAGTCTCTCCTCAAGTGTATAAGCCCAAAGACAGTGATAAATGTTCCACTGGCACACCAAGCCCAAGGGGTTCAGGTTCCTCTCTTTTGCCTGCCTTTGCTGTACTATGTCAGAGGTTTCATCTGCTGTAATGTTGGAAGTCACTTAATGTAGCTTGTAGGAAATCCTTTCATGGTCCAAGAATATTAAAGCTATAAGATGGTTGCATCGTGACCTCGCTTTCTTCTTCTTCTTCGGGATCAATTGTGCATGCACATTTATTTTTATGTCTATGCACTGGGGTCACCAAAATGGATGTAGGCAGAATGGTATTACATGACTATTGCTTCCCAAACTCTCTTTGTCAACTGTGGCTGAGAGCTATGTATAAAAATAAATATGCCAAGGAGCATTCAGGTTTTCTGTTTCTGCATCACATCTTTGCTATTGTTCAGCATTCATTTGGATGGGCATGGAGCCAAAACCGTTTGAAATTTTCCTCTTCTACCCTCCAAGAAGCAAACGTGGATAGAGCACACTCTTGCAGGAGGGAGGAGCTTGCTTTGAGCATTAAGAAGTGTCATTAAGACACTGCTTTTGTAGAGGATGGGAGCCCGCGGCTCTTGGGAATCAGACATAGGAGATGTATGGAGTGTCTCCTGTTCTTACTCTATTTGTCAATAAATGAGCTCTTGGTGTCCAACCCCTGGTGTCTTCCCCAACCTCTGGCAGTTGTAGTCCAACACATCTGGAGGGCACCAAGTTGGGGAAGGCTGAAATAGAACTTAAGAGAGGTTAGATTTGGTTTAAGGAAGCTTCTCTTTTTATCAAGCAAATGTGATGCACATGTTGTTATTTTTGCAAGTAGAAAATCATGGTTTGCTTTTGTGGAGGAAGGGGGGGCTGGCTGACCCGCCACAACCCACCCTTTCCTACCCAAAGGACCCAAGACCCCCAGAGATCTCAAGGTACCAGATTGCCAGCCTCAGCTGTCTGCAATCCTACTTGAATCTCTGTTCAGGGACTTGCCCTTTGTCTGTAACCTGGATTTAGTTGCTGAAACCGCAGAGCATCCACAAACACCATGTGGGGTAAAAAACCAAGAAGGTTTATTCAGGTAGCATATTACAACAAAAAAAGGGAAATGAGAGAAGCACATGAAATAGAGAGAGACACTTTGGTACACAGAGTAAAGCTGCAAAATAACAAAACATGATTCCTTATATCTCCCAGGCTAGTTACCTGGGGGTCAGTTCTCTTCAGGGTTGGTCCCAGCACAGCTTTGCTGCCCGGGGAGACTACACACCTACCCGAAGATCCGAGATGGGTAGCCCTCCACAAGGCTTGCCTTTACCAAAGCCCTCATTCAGCTAATTTCACCAGGAGCTACCTGGGGTCGGATCCTGAGGCCGCCCGAAGGCTTGGACCTCTGCGTGGCTTGCCACCATTGCTCCACAGCCAGCAACCACGCAACGACCAAAGACAAAGAGACAAAGGCTACTCTTTGGGAATATACCTTTTCCCCCTCCCCTCCTCCTTTCTGTAGCTCCACTGCCTCTAGCCAATCAGGATGCACTTCACCTGGCCAGGCAGGGAGGAGGGATGACTCATGACTTACCGGGCCTGAACCACATTTGTATATGAAAGCCGGGTCACTGTAGACTGGCTTTTCAGGACTTTCAGGCGCCATCCATTCCAGAGGAACTATGCACACCCCGCCCCGCCCCAGCCTCTAGCCAGTTCACACATGAGGGGTGTGTGTGTGTGTGTGTGTGTGTGTGTGTGTGCAGGCGTGTGAGCGTGTGTGTAGGAACCCCTAGAGGCTCTTTTCTTCACAGTTTTCATCTTTTGTTATTTAATCAAACATCTTTAAAATGTTGTCCTTGTCTTAAAGGATGATGCGAGGCCAGGCCAGCCCACTCGCTGCCCTGCCAGCCTCAGAGGGCGGTTGCCTATGCTGCTGGCCCGCACCCACACTCCTTGGCTGCTCCGTGATGCTCTTGCTGTCCTCAAAGTGATGCCTTTCCCCCGAGGGGGGGCCTTCGGGTAACCGGTGTCCCCTCACCAAAGAGGTTGCCTTCTAGTGGCCAGGCGTGAAACGGGAAGGATCTGGATTGCCTCCCACCTCTCACCTGACCCCTCTGCTGTCGAGGTGAGTCAGCTGGCTGAGCCTCCACTGCCCACTCCTTTCTCAACATGCCCCCCACTTCTGCCCCCCAACCCCAGTCCCTTCAACAGGGCCAGCCCTAGCATCCGCCGGTGTATCCTTACGATGGCCCTGGACTCCTTCCCTAGTGACTCAGGTGATGATGAAGACTGGCCAGGAACCCGTCTTTTAGGATCTAAAAATAGAGCAATTGTTTTCATAATAGTTCAACCAGCCTGCCCATAAATTGCAAGTCCGCACACCCTGCCTGATTAGAGTTCTTGCCCTTGAATGAGAGATGTAGCTGTCTGGGCACATGGATGCACTGACACACAGGGACAACCTGTTAGAAATAGAAAAGAAGGCTTTTCTTGATCAGGTGAAGATGATCCCATCATCCAATAGGAAAATAATACAGTTAGATTGCTGCATTCACCGATGAAGGATCGGTCTTCCTTCAAAAACCCTTTGAATGGTCCCTCTGAACGGAGCTAAAGGGAACCCCAGGAACCCTGAATGGAGCTAGAAGCCCTTTTCCTGGGCAATAATACTGAGCCAGTTTCTAAGCCAATTGCCATAAATGGAAACTCTAATGCTCTAAGCTTGCTGATTGGTTACAATGAGGTAGTCTAGCCTCCCCAAGACCCATCCTCAACTTAGGATAACACCCTCTTGCTTACGTCTTTTCTGACACATCTTGTTTGCTGTATAATTCTACAGAAATCCCCTAAGCTCTCAATATGTCCTCTGCATGTACCCTGTGATTAGACCTGTCTGAGGCAAGAGCTCACAGCCTCTTCTCATCCATTTCCCCTTTCCTTAGGTCAAGCTGGCCTTCCTTGCTTGGAACCTAGGCCCAAAATCCAAACTGGTTCATATAGCTTGTTTTGCAGCTTCTTCCAAGCTAAGCCTCTTTTTGGTTGGCCTATATAACCTTGATAAGCTTTTCCACATTGCATTTCAAACTCCCTACATAACTATGCCTGGATGGTGCTCCAAGAATACCCATCTTGCTGGAGACCCCCGCAGAAAGCAGCGCAGGCAGGGTATGCTTTTTCTGAGGTGGCAGGCCTGCTCTGCAGGATGGTCTGGGGTACAGGAGGGCGCCCCAATGCTGCCACCTGGTAGCCAGGAGGTGCAGGAGGTTTCCCAGCCCTGCCTGAGTCAATACCAGAGGAACAGGACTTGGAACACCTTTGGGAAAGCCTTGTTGGATGATTGTTCTATGTGGGTTGGGTAGAAACTTTCCCCCGTTGCCACAGATTGGCCAGTGTAACTCTGGGGAGAGAGGGGAAGAAATGGCCACCACAGCTCGGACTGTGACTGTTGCGTGACTGTTCTGGAGACATTTGCCCAGAACAGACCTTCCTGCAGAGCCTCTGCCTCTGGTGGTGGCACATCATGGGCTGCTTCCAGACAGAGGGCTCCTAGCGCTACCATAGATTTCATAGATCCTACAGTTGGAAGGGGCCTACAAGGCCATCGAGCCCAACCCCCTGCTCAATGCAGGAAACTAGAGGAGGGGTCTCCCATCCAAGTAATCACCAGGCCTGACCCTGCTTAGCTTTCCACGCTCAGACAAGCTGAGCCGGCGTGAGCCACAGGCCTTCCCCAGTCAGAGGGCACGGTGCAGCTGTTTTGTCTTTCTCTTCTTGGTGGGTTTTCTGCTGTAAGAGCAAAGACGGAAGAAGCAGCGGTGGGTAAACCAAGGAGGGTTCCTGTCCTGGTTAGGCATGAGGCCCAGATGAAGCAGCGTGCACAACGGCATTCACTGTCTGTTCCGGGTCATGTTACACGAGGCAAGATTGGGGCGCACACGCATGAAGTGCCGACTGGAGAGTTCTCCCCTAAGGAGCCCTAGTAAAGGGCTGCAGCCAACCGAGGCCTTACCTGGTCTTTTCAGCAGCTCCAGCTCTGCTGAACACTGGCTGCCGTTCCTAAAGGGATGGCGTCAGCTCCCTCAGTCTCGTGCTCCTGCATGGCTGAGGAACGGGAGCAGCTGCAGGGGAGTCTTCCCCAGAGTCAGATGAGGGGAGAGCCGTGTCCTCCGGCCAGGCAGGTGCAGAGGGTGATGCTGCTGAGGGCTGAAGTGGGGCGACTTGTGTGACCATGTGGATCTCAGCCCTATTCATGGCCGTGTGGGACACTCAGAACTGGGGGACGCGAGTCACGAGTGGAAGACGGCGACATCTGGGCTCCTGTCAAATTCCGTGAATGAGGCAGGCCGATGGCAGGCTAAAAGCCTCGACTGGAATCACTGGATTCAGGGGGCCAGGGAAGTGGATGAGGGTTCTTCTGCTTTATAGGAAAAGGACCTATGGATCCTTTACAAGCAAAAAGTGATTATTCTTGTTGAAAAAGTATGAACTGCTGCCCGTTCCTTATTTTGAGACTCTGTTACCTTTCCGGGACTGTGGGAAGACATCATCTCAAGCACTGCTTGAATTCATTGTTGGCTTTTAGCAATTTCGGAAGGGTCTGCATTCGTGTGTGGAGGGTAGATGAGCGGGCCAGTCAGAAGTGTGACTGGATCAAAGGCTCTCTTGTCATTTAAAATGGCCGGGCCCTCTTTGGTGGGGCTTCAAGGCCCACAACTTTGGCTTGGCAGCTCTCTTTCCCCCCCCCCCCTTATTTTTGTCTCCTTAAGACACCCGAGTTGGGGAATTCCAATGTGCACTTAATGGGAGTGATATAGAGTTGTACTCCAAATGGCACACAGGCCATCTGTCAAAACAAAAAGCTAAACTCTGAGTAATAAAATCCACAGAATGATTGATCTCTTGCATTAAAGGGGGAACTGGAAAAAAAGCAATTTTGTGTATGAGCAAACCTGTGTTCGGTGCATTTTTCATGTCACATAAAGATGGAAATCACCTCTCCTGGCTGTAGTTTACGGATATATTTCAGCTACTGTAATTGTGGCAGGATACACGTGTGCTTATTACAAGCGGATAATTCCCCACCTATTGGTGAAAGCAATCCAGTCGCCCGGACGTGATTCCTATCGGTGCCTCCCAGAGGCCTGCATGAAGTTCCCATTTGTTTGCCTCACGGTGGCTGCTGAATGAGATGCTTTTGCCCCTTAGCTAGATGTATATATGCTACTTTCAGGCCAATTCAAGGTCCGTTTCAAAGCAGTTCCTTGGAAAGGGCATGCAGCAGAGTAGAGACAATCATAATAAAGAGTTGCAGATGATTATTAGTTATTATTAAAGAGTGATTATTAATGCTGCCCTCTTGTCCCACTTGAGGCCACCCTGTCCCATTCAGTATCTACTTGGCTCAACAATACTACAAGTGAGAAGGATCTTGGAATTGTGGTAGATCACAAACTGAATATGAGCCAGCAATGCGATGTGGCTGCAAAGAAGGCAAATGCAATTTTGGGCTGTATTAATAGAAGTATAGCTTCCAAATCGCGGGAAGTGATAATTCCCCTTTACTCGGCACTGGTTAGGCCTCATCTTGAGTACTGCGTCCAGTTCTGGGCACCTCACTTTAAGAAGGACATAGACAAACTGGAGAGGGTTCAGAGGAGGGCAACAAGGATGATAAAGGGACGAAACAAGGCCCTATGAGGAGAGACTGAAAGAACTGGGCATGTTTAGCCTTCAGAAGAGGAGACTGAGGGGAGATATGATCGCACTCTTCCAGTATTTGAAGGGATGTCACACAGAGGAGGGCAAAGATCTCTTCTCGATCATCCCAGTTTGCAGGACACGGAATAATGGGCTCAAGTTACAAGAACCTAGATTCCACCTAAACATCAGGAAAAATTTCCTGACTGTCAGAGCAATAAGACAATGGAATCAACTACCTAGGGAGGTTGTGGGCTCTCCCACTCTGGAGGCATTCAAGGTGCAGCTGGACAGACATCTGTCAGAGATGCTTTGACCTAGATTCCTGCATTGAGCAGGGGGTTGGACTCGATGGCCTTGTAGGCCCCTTCCAACTCTACTTTTCTATGATTCTATGATACTTCTGGAGCCTCTACTTGGAGCCTATCTCCATTCACATGGGGGTGCCACATGAACAGCCCCTTCCCTTCAGGAAAATGTGAGCTTAAACCAGCCGCTTCCTCTGGGGGAAACGATATTGGGCCTGCCTTGCAGGACTATTGTAAGGATTGCTGAGACAATGTATGTGAAATGCGTTGAACACCCCGGATGTGCTACATAAATGCCCAGTATTATCCTTATCTCTTCTCCAGTAGTGCTACATGCATGAACACCGCCCCTGAGCAGTGAGTACTTTCAGGGGTTCCAGTGCCCATCCTGGGCTCAGTTTCCATGAATGGAGGTCACAGGAGGCCGATGTAATCCTTGTGATGTACGGCCTTGATGGGCTTTTAGGGAAAGACGGTATATAAAGGTTCATAAATAAATGCAACATAAGGTTCGTTTACACAACTATACAAGCTAAGCATAAGACACAGCATTCATCCTCCCACAGACTCCTGCTCCCCACTGAATTTCTAGGAGAACCCCCAGCTCCACCAGATCTCCTGAAGAGAGCAAAGCGGGCTCTGAGGTTTCCTACAGGAGGCGTTTATCATGTGCTCATGATTCCTTACTCATGGTTGTTTGCGGGTTCTTTATATGGCATTGTGTTCCTCCTGTTTCACTTCTGCTTTTTAGAAGCACTTTCTGGGAGGAGAGGGGTTTAGAGCAGGGGAAATGGGGTATTATTCCTGAAAGCAAAAGAAAAGGTATTTTCCTATTTGTATAATCGCAATATTCCACTACAGCACAGCGCCACTTAGAGGTTATGTAGTAGAAAAGCAGGAAAGGAAAAGCTCTTTGCGTAGAGCTCAGATCTCAATACTGTGACGAAACCAAAAGTAGATGCAGTGGATTAACAACCTCATGTAGAAAAACTCTTTGCCTCCTGCTAAGACCCAGTTCCAGCACTGACTGCTTACATTGATAGGCTGGGCTAACCCACTCCCCTGGGCCTAGTAGGATGAAAGGAGGGGTCATCTTCCATTCCGTAACTCTCAGGAGAAGTCTGGGCAGGATCTGACCAGGCCACATTCCTTAGGTGGGGGCGGAGGGAGGCTTCCCTCTAAAATCCTGAATCTCTTTGCAGTCTGAGGCTGTAAGTAACCCGTGAAGGGTCATTTAGATCAAGCCTCCCAATATATAATATTAATGAATGAATTAATTAATTCTTCCATTTCTATATCTCCTAACAGCTGAAGCTCTCTGGGCCGTTCACAAGAATTAAAACCAGACAATACAACATGATAAAATATAATATAAAACTTTAAAAGTTTTAAAATTACGGTATAAAATCAAAATAAAAACCAAAATGAAGCCTAGCAGCAGTGCAAAGATTTAAAATGCAGGAACATATTTAAAAACAACAGAAACTGAAAGACTAAAATACCTGGGAAAATAAGGTCTTCACCTGGCACCGGAAAGAGCACAACGTACTAGGTGCCAGGCGAGCCTCTCTGGGAAGCCCATTCCACTACTGGGGTGCCACTGCAGAAAAGCCCCTCTTCTTAATAGCCAGCACCTCACTTCCTTTGGCAGGAGCTCCCAGAGAAGGGCCACTGAAGACAATCTTAGGGTCCAGGCAAGTATATATGGGAGTAGAGGAGCCTTCAGGTAACCTGGCCCCAAGCCATTTAGGGCTTTGAATGTTAATACTAGCACTTTGAATCAGGCCCGGAAAATGGACGGGCAGCCTGTGCAGATGGAAAAGTACTGGCATAACATGATCACATTGGCCAGTCCCCATTAACAATCTTGCTGCCCTTTTTTGTTACTGACCAACAAGATCACCAAACCAAATAAATATGTGAAGTAAAGCCATGGCAGATCTGAGTTCTAATCCCCGCTCGGCCATGAAACTCACTGGGTGACTTTGGGCCAGTCACTGCCTCTCAGCCTAACCTACCTCACAGGGTTGTTGTGAGGATAAAATGGAGAGGAGGAGGAGGATTATGTAAGCCGCCTTGGGTTCCTTGCAGGAAAAAAGGCGGGGTATAAATATAATAAATAATAAATAAATAAAATTCCAGGACCTCACCATCCAAGAAGACATCCATGTCTCTCTGAAAGGCAGGCCACCAGAAACTCATGGGCAGAGGCGGTTGTCTTTGGGCATTTCAGGAGATGAAGGTATTCTCTCTCACTCACTCACGCACGCACGCGCGTGCGCAGACACACACACCATCAGGAATCTGGGAGGAGCTGGCGATGTGGGTGTAGAACTCCTGGAGCCCTAACAAGAGAGGCAGAGAAATGGATGTGCTATTCATGAGCATTTGAATCAGGCAGATAAGTTAAACATGGCCCCTGATTTATTAATGAAAAATCTGTTCCCTGAATCATTTAAAATGTTTGCATTCGTTTTTTTAGAAACTCTGCCGCACTAAATTCTTCATGACATGGATTTGGGGTCAGTGAAGACTGAAAGCGTTTGTTCTCCTGCTCCTCGCTCCCTCGCTCCCCCTTCTCTCTTTCACACACACACACACACACACTTTTTGTCCTTCTCTCCAACTTAGTCCTCAGTGAGATGGCCAAGCTGTGTCTGGCTGCAGTACAGACTGCAGATAGGCAGCAGGTGATGGGAAAGTCCCTGGATGCCCCAGACGAGCTTCTGGACTAGATGATGGCCCAATAATCTGACCCGGTATAAGGCAACTTCTTCTGTTCAGTGGGAATCCTCTACGTTTGATTTGTAGGAACAGGTGTGTGATCGGCATTTGGGACTGAGACTTCACCTCTGCCTTGTACCCAGTTTCTTGGCCAAGTTGCTTGTCTCTGAACCTCATCAGTTTGCCTTTTGTGAGATGGGCGTGGGAGCAGAAAACTCTGGGCTCCAAAGAGTGGCTTTGGGTTTCGGAGCTCGGGCTCCAACCTCTTGCCTGGTTACTTCCTTTTAGCCACACCAGTTTGCCTGTGTTGCGACTGGCCACGCCCACCATTTCATCAGGGGAAGCTGGTGACTCCCATGTCAGTGAGGCTCTTTATCCATCGAGGCTTTTATTTTGAGCTGTAGCTTCCCAGGGTTCCTGGGTCCATAGTAAATACCCTGAAACCCTGGGAATCCTGACAACCACAAGGCTGCTGCAGGGCCAAATGAAGGGCTGGGTGGCAACCTTCTCACCATCACCACCACTATAAGTAAGCATCAGCAGGGAAGGTGATCAAAGGAGCCATGGCTGAGCCCCAACTTAAAGAGGGTTTGGCTGAGTTTCTAATCAGTCTGGTTCCAAACTGGGGGAGTTTGTACTCTAGAGCAGTGTTCTCCAACCCTGGGTCCCCAGATGGTTTTGGCCTAAAACTCTCAGCATGCCCCAGCCAGCTACGCTGGGAGTTGTAGGCTAAAAACATCTGGGGACCCAAGGTTGGAGAACACTGCTCTAGATAGCTTAATTCTGAACTTCAGGTACATGACCCCCACCCCTTGTATTTTATTGGATTGTAAATCGCTCAGAGTGGCCGGATGTCTGGCCAGATGGGCGATTCATAAATATAATAAATAAATAAATAAATAAATAGATGACCCATTCAAACCAATCAATACGAGAGGATTTTATCAGTGTCCAAATACCTTCTGAATGAAGACATCTGAAAGGACTACAAAGATTCATCCTTAGGGAATTACGCAGCAATGGAGCCACCCCTGGGAGGATTCTACTCCTTGTAGGTGCCAATCTATCCTCTGACCATAGCAGTATCTGAGGAGAGCCTTCCCAGAAGATGTATGGCCACGGGAAGATTTATAGTGCACTGTGTGTGATATCCTCTGGACATCTGTGCTTCAGTGGGCCAAGTACTGGGATCAGATCTGGGTGGAGTCCAAATCCCTCTTTAGCTATGAACTCACTTCCCTGTGTGGCAATTCCTTACTGGCAAAATGCGCAAGAGATGCCTGCAGCATGCACTTATTCTGCAGCCTGGCAAGAGGAGGACCTGAAGGCTCTGGGACATGAACGGTGCTACCCAAGGGAATGATAATAAAAGCCATCCAGACAAAGAGATCCCCTTCCCTTTGTCTCTTCAAAAGTCACCGACGACACAATATTCCAGTCCCACTGCTTGCATCTGAAACACATTCAGCACCATTATTCCCCAACATAATGCAATGCCCCCCCCCCCCATGGCTGCCTAATCTGCACTAGCATGGCAAGGAGATATCGGCTGCTTCCTCGCTGCCCTTGACGGCTCTTTCCAGCATGACAGAACAGTCACCCCTCACGGGGTTTCAGTGAGTTTTGAAGAGGCAATCCTGGCCTACATAAGATGTCAGTCTGGATGGAAGAATATTAGAAAACCAGTTCTTGCGGAAACTTAAAAGGGATGTTATTACTTTTTGCTTCTGTGTGGGTTATATGTAGACCTTCAAGATCTTCTTGGTTCCCCAAGGAGCAAAAAGGGTTTCAGCTGCTTCCCTTGATCACAGAAGAGTCCAAAGCAGGGCGAAGAGGGGATCCTGGCAGCCTAGGCCAGCGGTCGGAACTGGAGCTTCCTTAAACTGCAGGGAGGAACCTGGTGGTGGCTTTGACAGGGATTTGGCTGTGAAAAAAAAAGTATTAGGGCACATTGATCCTGCGGGATGCTCAGATCAAAGAAAACAGCAAATGCAGCACCAAATCTCCCAGGGGAAGAAGACTGAGGAAGACGCTTTACCTATCACCCCAATGGCATATTTTTTTTTGCCATTTATTGCAAGCAGCTAGTCCTCAAACTGAGAATCCTAGTACTAACAACCATCAGGGGCTTACCTGGGGTTAGGAAAAGGGGTAGATTAAGTACTAGTAAATACATTGCACTTGTAATCTGCAGCATGTGTCACCCTTGTTGTTGTAAAAAAAAGTGAAGAGTGTTGTGGCACCATGAAGGCGGCGTGGGCAGCCTCATCCCGTTGAGGATCGCGTTCCCTGAGCAGAAATCCATTGGGGGCTGAATTCTGGGCAGGGCCAGAGCGGGGGGGGGGGCGGGGGGGCAGGTCATGTGGAGGGCCAGACCACACATTCACTAGCGGTACCAGACATTGGACAGCAGCATTTAACATAATAACATTGGGCCCGATCCTATCCATTGCGCCCATGAGCATCCGGTGCAGAGAGGAGGGAATGCAGAGGAGGGGGTTTCTTTCTGCATCCCTGCCCGCCTCCCGCTCTGCAGTTCAGCTAGACGGACAATTTCGTCCGTCTAACTGTGGCGCTTCAGAGTGGGCGGGAAGGAGGCTGGAGCGCTGTCAGGACGCCTCATTTCCTCACGGCCTCAGTTTCCTCTCCTCCCTGCCCCCTTACCCCCTCTCCGAGGTCAATTTTCCGACCTCGGAGGAGCAGCTGGCATGGTCATTTCTGTGCCAGCCATGAGCGGGGGTGGGGAGGGGGGTCGGAGCAGGAATTCCCAGCTCCAAGCTGTGTCTCCGACCTCGCATCTGGGAATCTGAGGTATCCTATGGCCCCGTAAATGCTGCCTAGTTCTAGTTATGTGGCATTTTATGTGTGTGTGTGTGTTTTTATGGTTAGCTGCATTGAGCACTATTCTTAGTGCAAAGGTAGGAGATAAATGAAATAAACTAATTCAGCAGTTTCTCATCCCAGTTTCCCTTTGAAGTTCCTTTGTTCAAGAGCGGACGCTGAAAGGCCGGTGGCAATGTGTCCTGGGAGGCTGAAGTGTTCCCACACCGGTTTTGAATATTGCCATTTCCAGTTTCAGTTTTGTGCCCATTTATCATTTTGCCCAGAGACTGGCCTGCTTCTCCCATGTGGGACACAGCAGGGCATTGCTGGAAGGTGGCACATCGCATCAGAAGACGAGCATTGTATGATACGAACCCCTGAAGTTGTGGATGACATATTTGGGTGCCGTAATATTGTTGCCAGAGTAGACACGTGGGCAGCATTGGAATCTGGGCCTGCCCCAAGGTCTGGTCCCTGTGTCTACCCCTGTTACGTGGTCTGTTGTTGCTGGAGAGTAGCCATTTTAGGTTTCGCTGCGGAGCAAGTCCAGGCCTACTGCCCATGGCCGCTGAGAGGAAAGTGTCATTGCCCAGGATGAGATGTTGGAGCGGTTTCACCTGGGAGCTGTAGGTCAGTGTTCTCCAGCGTAGGTCAGTGTTCTCCAGCTGTAGGTCAGTGTTCTCCAGTGTAGGTCAGTGTTCTCCAACCTTGGGTCCGCAGATGTTTTTGGCCTACAACTCCCAGCATGCCCCAGCCAGCGTAGCTGGCTGGGGCATGCTGGGAGTTGTAGGCCAAAAACATCTGCGGGCCCAAGGTTGGAGAACACTGCTGTAGGTGACAGCAAGTGGTGTTCCGTCATTTTCTCCTCTTGAAGTGCATCTATGTTAGTTCCTTGACATCCAGGGAAATGGAGATGGGAAGTGATGGGCGGTGAACAAAGACAATAAATAAATGCTTCAATGAGCCCCAGCCAGCCCCAGGGCCCTGCTGTGCTTATTAATGAATGACGCACGGTTCCAAACATCTGCTGGCTGCATTCACGTGTTCCGCTTTTCCACTTAAACAAATCCTTGGGCGCACACCTGAACATGGAAGGTGTGAGGCTGCCTACAAGTGATGGAGAGAAAAGGGGACTTGCTGTGGCACCAGAGAAAAGACCCAAAGCCAGGGAGGCCAAAGCTCTTCCTCTGTGGCCATCCTATCCGTATCCCACCCTGGCCGCCGCCACAGTGGCAGATGGGAACTGCTGTCTCACATGGCCTTGTATCTGCAACTTCAGTGAACGGGGCCCGGGGGGATTGTCTTCACTCTTTCTACATTCGCAGCGGTTCCAATTTGCAAAACATTTCCCACAAATTACATTTAAAATGTATGAAATGTCACTGCTCATTCTGTTAACTAGCACTGAGTGGGCTCTGTGACAGACGGGAGGCAGAAAGCTGGGAAGTCGAAGATGATGTGATTTTCCTGCTAATAAGAAACCAAGACTGTGTGCGCGTGCGTGCGCGTGTGTGCGTGCACATGCACGCGCATGCATGTACCTTCCCTGTGGCACTTCTTCAGCTAAAGGGGTGCTCTTAGCTTTGCTGAAGTGGGCCTCATCCACTAGGCACTACTTCCCCTTGAACCCCCATGAAACATGTGGGACTTTACTTGGGAGTCCCTCTCAATCCTGCTCCCCTGCCGCTAATGCTTTGCTGCTCTTGGGGAAGGGTGGTGACTCTTTGCATTCCCCCCTTAATGTTTCATGTCCGCCAAAGCATGCTCTCCGGGTTCCTGCAGTCACCGCCTGCTTAAGTCACAGCTGTGTAATGACCTTCCCCCGCATCACGTGCAGCTGTTGTCGTGAGACTCCGAGAGGGAGCGACGCAACAAAGGCTCCCAACACTGGAAAGTGCAAAAGGGGGAGGCGGCGGAATTCCTCGCCACCTCCCGGTTTTGGATGCTCCACCCAAGTGCATAACAGAGCGGCCTACCAGGCCAGAATAGAATAACCCGCACTCGATCCCTTTGCAGTTCATTGTATGTAAATATGTAAATAAACGTGGCCCAGTTAAACACCAACTGATTGTCTCGATTCTTCATTTCCCACCTGTACGTCCGCAATGGAGAATAGGCCTTCCTGGGCATTGCGTGCCGAGGCCCTGTGACCAAGCACAGCCTTTGGAGGAAGAAGAATGGTGGCCTCTCTGCCGCCCCTGAATGAGTCTGCTGGTCCACGTGCTGCTTCTCCCACGCACGCATGTGCCCATCACACACCCCCACCCACATCTCTCATAGACCAGGGGAACGGGAGTTGCAGTGGGCAGAGCAGAACAGTTCGACACCCCCCTCTGCCCTGCCTGCTGCTTATCTGTTTGGAATTTCTGCACACGGCGGCTCAGTTTTGAAGCTTGTAGTTAGCAAATCCATGGCTAACAGCAGCTTTGGGAGGCAGGGGTGTGGGATTTGGATCTGGGCCTCCATGGCACGAGGCCAAAGGATTAGGCTGAGGCACGGTGGCCTTGCGGTTGAGTTGTTGAGAAGGCCTCCTGTGTGTGCCGTCCCTCCACGCCTCCTTCTCGGAGGGCAAGCCACAGGCCCCCAAGTGGAAGTCAGAGTGGTGGCTCCCTTCTGGCCCAAGACAAGAGACCACCGTTCCGTTCTCACAACAAATTGAGCTCAAGGCCTCTGACTGCTGGCCCTTCTGGATCACGCCAGATCTTCTCTCACACAGCCCAATCTACCAGTTCCAAACCCCACACATATAGGTGTCTTTTGACACACACACCCCAAAAAAGATCTCTGGAGCTCAAATCTTAAAATCCCCACGTCACATGAGGCTGGGCCACCTACCCTCTGCTTCACAGCTGTTTAAGTGACCCATTTTCGAAGAACCCTGAACTGATGTGACTTGGGAAATAGAGCTATCATCATCATCATCATCATCATCATCATGCGATCACTCGTGACCGAGTAAGATTGTCTTCCAGGATAAAAATTTACAAAAAGGAGATTTTAAAAGGAGGAAATTCTAAAGAAAACTGTGTAGACTCTAGCGATGGGTCCGTAAGTGACTGTGGAGGCCAATTCTAGATCCACACAGCTTCCCACAGTGAGGACACAGGTTACCAGATGGAAGATGGTCCTGTAAAGGATTCGTTTGACGTGCTTTTCGCTGAGCACGTTTCTCCCTTTCGCCTTGCACTCGGGCTTCTTCCAAGTCCATGGAACCTTTGTGAAAGGCCAACCTACCAGTTGCCTTCTGACTCACCTCTGTAATCTTTTAAAGCCGTGCTACATTACGGCTGATCAAAATGTTCCATCAGTGGAATGTTTGGTGCTCAGGAAGTTCAGGCGGTGGTGAGAAGCATCCAGGTTGGAGGGTGGCTTACTCTTTGACAAGATGGCTGAGTGGCCGCCATCCTTTTCCCACCCTCTTCTTTTTTTAAACTTAAAACGAGATCAGTCTGCTGCACTCAGCAGCCAGCTTGTTGGTCATGTTAAAAATATTTTTAGGTAAGGCACTGGAAATGTTGCTAAGTGATGATGCAGCAGTGTTTCCTCTTCTGCTGCTCCCAGACTGCGGAATGGCCTGTCGGAGGGGACTCATCAACGAGATAGTCTCTTGGCTTTTAAAAAGGCCATAAAGACTGACCTCTTCCGACAGGCCTACCCAGTGGAATTTTTAAGAGTTTTTAGGATACTTTTGTTTAAAGAATATTTTAATAATGTTTACTATGTTTTTAACTAGTTGTATATTTTGTGTTTGTGGTTGTTCCCCGCCTCGATATGAGTGGAGAGGCGGGTAAGAAATAATTTATTATTGTTGTTGTTGTTGTTGTTGTTATCATCATCATCATCATCATCATCATCATCATCATCATCATCATCATCAACAGTGTATTAAAAAAATGGCTGCCCCAGCTATAAAGCTGAAATTTGTAATGAAGCCCCAGGATTGTGGATTCAGCTATCAGTTTCTGTGCAGCCCCCACCCCCGTCTCTCTCTCTCACACACATACACACACACACACACACACACACACACACAGAGTGTGAGAGCCACGTTGCCATAAAATGCCACCCCCTGGTGCTGGAGCGAGCGTGCCTGTGAATTAAGGAGCCACGACAAGCAGAGCCAGTCACACGGGGCGCTTCTTCCCACCCGGTCAGCATCCATTGCGAGCAGAAGCAGAGCTTTGCTTTCTGCTCAAGATCTGGAGGCTCTGGGCCCCTGCATGGCGCTGAAGGGCCCGCGGAGGAGGGTGGGATTTGGCAGAACTGGCCGCTAAGATGGCGCAGACAGCCATTTCCACTGGAGAGATGGTTGTCTGCAGTGCTCTTCTCAAGCAAAGCAGGCCACGGGAGACCATGGGAATGGTGTTCCAGAAGGAAGGGCGTGGAGGAGCAGAGGGGACTGAGTGGGGGAAGTCCAGCAAACATACGACGCAAAATGGCAGGAGAAGGCGCAAGGGGGAGGAGCAGAGAACGAGGCAAAGGAGGGCTGGTGGGAGACGGGCAGGAGCCGTTTCCTGCTCGTTCTCCCCAGCAGGACCGTTGGCACTCAGAGCACAGAACAGGCTCCCTTTGTAACAGCATCTCCAGCAGAAAATGTGATGCCGCCTGAAGATTGATGAAAGGCAGCTAACCTGAAGAGGCCAACGTGGGCCATTGATGCAGAAAGCGCTCTGCACGGAAGCACCAAAATGTTCCTTCTTAACTGCCACTAAGAAGTTTTTTTATTCCTGACATTTGCTACAAGACCATGGTAACTTGTTCATTTGTTATTCACGGCTGGAAATAAAAAAGGTTCCGGAGAAGGTTTTACGAGGAGCACAGTCAAAATTCCAAAGAAATTGCCTCCCTGAATGGGCTCGGGAGAGTTAAACGAATGATCGGTCTGTTCCCTGCACAAGGAGGCCGATGTCTGTTCCCTGCACAGCTGCTGCACAGCGAGGGAGGGAGCCCACCAAGGCCAGGATGGGTCCTCCGAGCGGGAGCGGCTCACCCAGCCCTCGCACAGAGCCAGCTCCATCACTGCCCATCTTTACTACATGCGTGAGAAACTTTTAATTGAAAATGGCAGAGCGCGTGAACCTGGGACTTTCTGCTTGTAAGATATGTGAGCTGTCACTGAGCTATGAATACTCCAGCATGTGACCAGATGTTCAGATATGCCACATTCTGCAAATGAGAATAAGTTGGGAGGAAGAGATCCAAACAGACCAAAAGTATCTAGCATCTTCCTCCCCATAGGAGGAAAAGTTACAACATCTGGAGGGAAAGGCAAGTGAGGGCAGCCATGATAGAGGTGTGAAAAAGTATGCCTGATGTGGGAGGAAGTGGACAGGGAGAGATTTTTCTCCCTCTCTCCTAATATTAGAACCCAAGGGGTCATCCCATGAAGCTGGTTGGTGGGAGATTCAGGACAGATTAGATGGACCCTTGGTCTGATCCAGCATCAGGGCTCTTCTTATGTCTTTATGACCTACCAAAGGCAGTGATTGTGGTGGTGCTGCTGGCGGTGGTGCATGCATCTGAATTCTGAAACTGAAGTGAATTATAAAAATGGCCTTAAATAACATTTAGCCTAGCACCGTGACCGTATATTTGTGCTGGGTGTAGCAACACAAGCAATACACTGCGCTACTTTCTGACCTGCCCCTTCTCATTTAAAGAGTCAAAAAGATTTTAGACAAGTCCAATGCGGCTAGCTTTCCCAGCTTTAAAGGGCCAAGAAATGTAGGAGTGATTGTACCATAATCATGTTTCCAGTTAGAGCTGAAACAAAAATGTGCCGGATTTTCCAGTCCCGCTCTCCAAATACTCAATAAAACATTTCAAATTCAAAACTCAGATTTGCTGTTTGAATATTTTATTTATTTATTTATTCTATTTATACCCCGCCTTTTTTCCTGCAAGGAACCCAAGGCGGCTTACATAATCCTCCTCCTCCTCTCCATTTTATCCTCACAACAACCCTGTGAGGTAGGTTAGGCTGAGAGTCAGTGACTGGCCCAAAGTCACCCAGTGAGTTTCATGGCCGAGCAGGGACTAGAACCTGGATCCCCCAAGTCCTGGTCCAACACTCTCACCACTACGCCACACTGGCTCTCGATATTTAAAATATTGATATTTAAAATATCAAATTTTAACCTCAAAATTTCAAGTTCAAATACTTTAGACTGTATCATCTTGATTTTGGCAGGCTTCCAATGTAAAATCTCACAATATACAGTACTTAGGCTGAGAGTCAGTGACTGGCCCAAAGTCACCCAGTGAGTTTCATGGCCGAGCAGGGACTAGAACCTGGATCTCCCGAGTCCCAGTCCAACACTCTCACCACTACGCCACACTGGCTCTCGATATTTAAAATATTGATATTTAAAATATCAAATTTTAACCTCAAAATTTCAAGTTCAAATACTTTAGACTGTATCATCTTGATTTTGGCAGGCTTCCAATGTAAAATCTCACAATATACAGTACTTAGTTTCTAAATTATCAAGAAATATCCAAAAGAATGGCTTTGAGATATCCGGATGATGGACTCTTGGTAATTTTGTTCCCGTGGCATTGATGGAGAGACAGAAGAGAGGCTAAACCATTATTAGAGACCCCAGATTCACCACAATCTGGTTAAAAATAGACTTCGATGGAGAGACTTTCGAGTTTCCAGTTAAAGATTGTGCACTCAGCTTGAGACATTTGGGCTCACTTCTTTACCACCTCCCTTGTACTCAAAGCTGACAAGTAGGAGGTGCCATAGTTCAGTGGTAGAACCCGTGCTTGGGATGCAGAACGTCCCAGGTTCAATCCCTGTCAGCATCTCCAAGTAGGGCTAGGGAAGAATCCTGCCTGAAACCCTGGAGACCGAGAGCCATGGCTGCCGGTCAGTGTCGACAGCACTGGGAGAGATGTAGTACTGATGGTCTGACTTGGTACAGGGCAGCTTCCCGTGTTAGTAATTCACATGGACATCACAGACTAGCTGCTGTAGAAATGTGAGATTGACAGTGGAGTAGAACAGGAAATCATGCTAGGAAAGAGTCACGACGAGGAACAATATCGAAGCGAATCAGACCCCAGGTTATTTTCTCAGAGCTGAGTCAGACCAGCATGATGGATGCCGAAGCAAAAATAATGAACATCGAGTGCCCGAACTCCAAGGCAGTTATAGGGATTAGAACAAAGGGAACAAAGAGCTCAGTGCCTCAGAGGTTGAATCAAGGAAGGGTTAAAAAAGCAAAGGGAACAACCTGCATCACTTGGCACTTGCTTACGTGGAACTGCATTTGCCATGTTGATGCCCATTCTCCAAGCTTGGAGAACATAAGGAGAGCCCTGCTGGTGTCAGACCAAGGGTCCATCTAGTCCAGCATTCTGTTCACACAGGGGCCAACCAGCTGCCCACAGGAAACCTAGAAGAGGGACATGAGTGCAAACAGCACCTTCCTGCCCATGTTCCCCAGCAACTGGAGTACATAGACTGCCTCTGATACTGGAGAAGGCATATAGCCAGTCAGGACTAGTAGCCACTGATAGCCATTGGGGAGGTCCTGTTGGACCTTCTGAATACTCTGGGTGTGTGGTTCACCTCTCTGCTACTTGGCTGCAGTGTGACCTGAGGGGAGGCCTCTAAGCTCTTCATTTCTTCTTTGTTTGAACTTGCAACATCTGGTCAGACAACTTGGTCAACAGGCAGCTTCGAGTACTTTGGGTGTTTGGTTCACCTGTCTCCTACTTGACTGATCTGTGGGCGTCTTTAAGCTATGTGTTTGTTCTTGGTTTGAACTTAGATTGTGTTCCTTGTCCACACTTTGTTTAAACTTGGACTTTGTCATTCATTCATATTTTATTTGCACCTGGACTGCAAATTGTATTTTCTTGCATTGGATTTTGGTTGAAGATGTTGTTCTTATTATTTCATTACTTGTCTCCTCCTTATCTGGATATGACTAGTCCTAGGGCTGCTGCTGCTGCTGCTGCTGCTGCTCTTGCTAGTTGCTACTAGCTTAGTTTGCCTTGCAACTAAGGAATTGTTGTGGAATTGTTCTTCAGGGCCCTGTTCTTATTCATTTTTCATGTGATTGTTCTTCAGCCAGATGCTTTGTTCTTAGCTCACCTACTGTGGAATTTACTGAAATTTACCAGAGCTTTCCTAATGATTTTCTCTGGCAATTTCTTTCATTGGGTGGGGGCAGCATCTGGCTCTAGTTTTACATTGCTGTATTCCTTTTCTTTTTTTAGTTGTATACATTTTTTGCTTGCTTTTTTTCTTATTTCTAACTCTGTTCTTCTGCTGTTCTGCTTTATGGCTCCATTTCACCCTTTTTCTTCTAATTTAATACCTATTCGTTGTCTTTCTTCTTCTCAGCTTCCTTTCCGTTGTTCCCTTTGGAACTGTCCTTCTATCACCCCTAAAGCTGTTCCTATTAATGATGTGTTCTTCGCTAACTCTCTCCAAGGCCTGGCTCTTACTGAAACTTGGCTTCCTGCCCGTCTTGCTGCTGCCACTTCAGCTGCACTTGCTCTTGGTGGTCTCTCTTTCTCCCATTCTAGTCCTCCTGAGGGTGGGTGGGAGGCTCTTATTATTATCTCGTTCTTGTAGGTTTCAGCCTACTGATATTCCGCCATCACACCACTTCTCTTCCTTTGAGGCTCATGCTGTGAGCCTCTTCTCCCCATTACATTTATGGGCAGCTGTTATCAATCGTCCTCCTGGCCCGCTTTCATCTTTCATTTCAGATTTTGATTCTTGGCTTACCTTCTTTTTGTCAGGTAATATTCCTACTCTCATTCTGGGGAATTTCAATATTCATGTGGATAATCCCCTTGCTCCTGGGGCTGTGCCTTTTCCTGCTTTATCTTCATCTTTTGATCTTAATCTCTGCTCTGATTCATCTACGCATTATCATGGTCATTGTCTTGTTCTGGTTCTTTCTAAGAATTGTTCCGTTTCTGATTTTTTTGGTCACTGAATTTCCTTTATCAGATCCTCACTTAGTATCCTTTTCCCTTGCTCGTAATCCTTCTCCATTGCGCCCTGGTCCATGGAGGCTCAGGTGTCAGCTGTGAGCTGGGCAGCGCTGTATCAACTCCATCTGATATGGCAGCTGCACCCCTACCTTCCTAATCATCTGCTCCCATCAGTGGTTCATGCCTTGGTCTCCTCTCGCCTAGACTACTGTAATGCGCTCTACGTGGGGTTACCCTTGAAGACGGTTCGGAAGCTCCAGCTGGTACAGAACGCGGCGGCTCACCTGATTAAGGGCAGCCGCCGGCGTGATCACATCACGCCAGTGCTTAAGGAGTTGCACTGGCTACCAGTTGCTTGCCGAGCCGAATTCAGGGTGTTGGTTTTGACCTTTAAAACCCTACATGGCTCCGGCATAGTTTATCTCAAGGAGCGCCTCCAGCAACATCAGGTAGGCCGCTCAACAAGATCTTCCATGGACGGCATTCTCCTTATCCCATCAGCCAGAGCAGCCAGGCTGGTGGGGACTAGGAAGAGGGCCTTCTCTGTGGCGGCCCCCACGTTATGGAACTCCCTCCCTTCGCCATGCCATCTCCGTGATGAGCTTCCGCCGTGCATTAAAAACATGGCTGTTCAGGTGGGAATATGGGGTGGGTTAGGATTTTAAAAGAATTTTTATACTGTTTTAATTATCATATTTTATTGTATTGTTTTAATTGTACATCGCCCAGGGTGGCCGGGTGGCCGGCCAGATGGGCGATTAATAAATGTAAATAATAAATAAATAAATAAATAATCTTAATTCTGTTAATATTGAAGCTTTCTCTCTAGCACTTGTTTCTTCTCTTTCTGCTGACCCTTCTAATGGATCTCTTGATTCTATTGTTTCTTCTTTTAATCTGGCTCCATCCTCTACCCTTGACAGCTTTGCTCCAGCATTAACTCGTAGGGTTTGCCCAATTCAACCTCAGCCCTAGCTTACTTCTTTTCTTCGCTTTCTTTGCTCTTGTGCTCGTGCGACTGAGCAGCTCGGGCGTAAGACTAGAGAGTGGGCAGACTATATTCACTACAAATTTGTTCTTTCATCTTTCTCTTCAGCTCTTTCTTTAGCTAAGAGCAGTATTATATGTCTCTGATTCACGCCAATGCTAGGCATCCTCAGCGTCTTTTTTCTACTTTTAATTCTCTTTTAAAACTTGATACTCCTATTCCCTCTTCTTCTTCTCTCAGCCGATGATTTTGCCACTTTCTTTATTAATAAAATTGAAACTATTTGTGCTGATCTTGCTGCTACTGCTTCTTTACCATTATCTGTTATTCAGTTGCCTCTTCATTCTGTTACTTTTTCTACTTTTTCTCTGGCTTCAGTCAATGAATTGTCATGCTTGTTACTTTCTTCTAAGCCTTCTACTTGCTCTCTTGATCATGTTCCATCTTGTTTCCTTATTTCTGTTGCTTCTTCAGTTGTGCCTTCTATTCTTTGTATTATTAATCTCTCTCTCTCTCTCCTGGTTTATTTCCTTCGGCATTTAAGCATGCCATTGTTTCTCCTATTCTTAAGAAGTCTTCTGATCCACTGCTTCTCTCTAATTATCGTCCTGTTTCTTTGCTGCCTTTTCTCTCAAAAGTCCTTGAATGCACTGTTTATCAGTGCTGTCTGGATTTTCTTTCTTTTACTTCTGCCCTAGACCCATTTCAATCCAGGTTTCATCCTTTTCATTCTACTGAGACAGCTCTTACGAACGAAGATCACTAATGATCTTCTCATTGCTAAGTCCAAAGGTCTTTATTCAGTTCTCATTGTACTTGATCTTTCTGCGGCCTTTGATACAGTTAATCATGTTCTGCTACTGGATTCTCTTTGAGACTTGGGGTTTTCTGATTCTGTCTTTAGTTGGTTTGCTTATTTATCGGGTTGATCTTTTAATGTGAATTTTGGTGGGGTCCATATCTTCTTCCTTTCCCCTTTCAGTTGGGGTTCCCCAGAGTTCAGGTTTAGTTCCTTTGTTGTTTTTCTTGTACACATCCTCCCTTATTCAATCCCATGGCCTCCAGTATCATGTATATGCCAATGATATGCAGTTATATCTTTCTACTCCTGAACTTTCTGTTGATGTCCAAGATCGTATTAACGCATGTTTGTCGGACATTTCAGCTTGGATGTTAAGGCGTCGTTTGAAACTCAATATGGCTAAGACAGAACTTCTTGTTTTTCTTCCTAAACCTTCATATCAATATTCTTTTTCTATTACTGTTGATAATACTTTACTTTGTCCTGTTGAGCAAGTTCGCAGCCTTGGTTTCATTTTTTATTCTCCTCTCTCTTTTGTTTCTTATATTGAGGCTGTTATAAAGTCATGCCGTTTCTTTCTCTATAACATAGCTAAAATTTGACCTTCTTTAAGTGTTTCTTCTGCTAAGACTAGTTCATGCTTTGGTTATTTCTCAACTTGATTATTGTAATCTTCTTTTGACCAGTCTTTCCCAGGCTCATGTTGCCTCCTTGGTTTCTGTTCAGCATTCTGCTGCTAAGATTATCTATCAGGCTTGTTGCTTTGATCATGCCATTCCATTGTTGAAGTCTCTTCACTGGCTTCCTATTTTCTATAGGATACAGTATACACTTCTGGTACTAACTTCTAAAGTGTTACATGATCTAGCTCCTTCCTACCTCTCTGCTCTGATTTCCTGCTATCCTCCCTCCAGGAGTCTCTGCTCTTCTTGTACTAGGCTGGTGACCCACCCAAGGGTCCCCTGCTCCCCTGCTCAAACTCGCCCATTTTCTTAGCCGCTCCTTATCTTTGGAATTCTCTTCCGGTTCAGTTGCGGACTGTTTCATCAATTTCACCTTTTCATGCTCAGTTGAAAACATTTCTTTTTTCCATAGGTTTCAGATCCCTAACTTAAGTAACTTCTTTTCATTGTCCCAACCTATTTTTAATTAGGTTTTCTAAAAAATCTTTTGTTTTATTCCTAGATTGTAAGGCACTGCGGTAGGAACTTTGCTTAATTTTGTTTTATTGTTTGTTCTTGTACAGTGCCATGCACATGTATGGCACTATATAAATAATAATAATAATAATAATAATAATTATTATTATTATTATTATTATTATTATTATTATTATTATTATTATTATTATTATTATTTTGGAGCTCCTCACAATCCCTTTTTGTTTTCACCACCCTAAATAATGTGGTGTTGTCAGCAAATATGGCCACCTCACTGTTCACGTCTAATTCCAGTTCCTTTATGAACAATTTGAAAAGCATGGGTCCTGAGACAGATCCCACTCTTTACATCCCTCCATTGGGAGAATTTACTATTTATTCCTACTCTCTGCTTTCTGTTTTGAAGCAGTTACCAATCTGTGGAGAAAGCCTGACACGAGTATACATGCACACGCACACACCAGTCTCCTTCCAAGGGGGAGGGGGGCGAGGAAGGGAGATTGGGTTACAGGACCAGCATCCCAACAATGGAGAGTCTCGGTTGGAATCCACAAAACCCAGGAAAGGACCATCAAGACCATCAAACTAACAGGGCAGTCTCAAAGGGCTGTAAAGTACCCAACACGAACCTCCCCTCTTATCCCATGACTGCCAAGTTTGCTCAGGAGTCTTTGGGGAGGGGCTTTGCTGAAAGAAAAGAGATGGGGTGGTTGGACAGCTGAACCCTTCGCTGCCTCCACCACCATCTGTCACCTTAATATACCCTACTAGCTTCTAACTACCTGAACACAAATTGCAATTACTCAAGGGCTAATGAAGGAATGAAAGAACATCTTTCTTTGCCAAAATACTGGCAATGAAACTTTTGGGTTCTATGTCCATGTTCAGCTCCTTGGAGCAAAAATAAAAATAGATCTGGCAGAGCCAGGGGGCTGATGATGTTTGCCCAGTTGCATCTGCTGTTCTAGAGGAAGAAACAACAGGCGCCTGGAGAAGAGATGGTGATAATTACTGTACAATCAGGTAGCCTGCAGAGGAGTTCCTTCCAAGTTGCCACATGGCCCTCCAGATACAACAAAACTGTGCATTAAAATGATTATGTTTCGAAGAGGAACATGGCAACACAATGGGAAGGTAGTTTTGACTTTCTGATTCCATTCAGATTGCACAGGACTCATATCTGGTAGAAAACATGTAAAGGCATACAAATTTAATATCAGGGCTAGAGATGTTTTTGTTTGTTTATGGGAATATTTTTACCCTGTCTTTCTATTTAAAATGCTCAGGTGCCTTACAAATATATAAAATAACAATAAAATACACATCTTAATGATTGCAAAAAGTAAAACACTGGATAGAATAAAACGCTAGAGAAATTAAAAATGTAACCAATTGGCAGGCCAAATGGCTGCCAGAAAAATCGAGGTCTTCACTTGGCAAAGGAAAGCCATCCAAGAAAGGGCAAGGTAAGCCTTGCAGGGAAGGCAGTTCCGCAGCCTCGGTACAGCCACTGAAAAGAACCTCTTCCACTTCCTAATCCAACGCAACTCAGATGCTGGCCAGATCCATGGGCAGCTGCCAAGGGCCTACATCCTAGCAGGGGGCCCACTGACCAGAGTCCCGTGGAGTTGCTCCTTCTCTTCACCATGGCAACCTGTTTATTCACCTGACTCTGGCTCTGGCTCAGGCAACAGAGGTGGTGAGAAGGAGGAGAAACAGATGCCGTGGCCTGCTTGCTCCCCGGTGCTCTCTGCCTGTCAAGCAAGCAAGTGGCAGCCATGATGAGAAAGAGGATGAGGAGCAGCAGGAGCAGCTGGTGGCCGTGGCAGCAAGAAGGTGGACTCGCTGAGGGAGGGGGCCCTGCCCAAGGGCCCTCCAAAACCTGGAGTCGGCACTGGCCAGACACAATGGGGAGACTCTCCAGGAGAATGTAATGAGCTAGTAGCAGATTCATGTGGCAGTTCTTCAGGAATCACAGTCTCAAGCCACTGAGATTGCTGTGGAACACACGGTATGAGCAATTTAGATCCAGATGCCCTGGCCCATTTCTAGTTGCACTTTCAACAATATTTGGGCAGCACCAGTTGCTCCACAACGCGGATGGGAATGCTTTTTCTCTACTGTATTTAATTGCCCACACATCTGAAAACAGTGCCGTGTGTGTAGATGTTAGCAGGGATGTTGAAGAGTCCTTGGTCTCGAGTCACGAGTCGAGTCACGAGTCTTTGGACCCGAGTCTTGAGTCCGAGTCCGAGTCCTTGGTCCAAAATGGTGACTCACGAGTCACGAGTCCTGAGTCACTCCCAAAACTGACTCCACGAGTCCCTATTAAAATCAATGGGGTTTCCCCCCAACAAAATAAAGCTACTTCAGATGTGTGGCTTAAATAAATTCTAGGCACAAGTGTGCCTTTTTATTTCAAAACTCTGCAACTGATTTTGGCAAGAACTGACCAGGCAGACAAACCCAAAATAACCAGGCAGGCAGAGGAGGCAGGGAACCCCAAAGCAGGCAGGCAGAGGCCTTTGTCTTGGACAATTCAACTGTTGAACAGGTCAAGAAGAGACCAGGCAGGCAGAGGAGGCTGGGAACCCCAAACAGGCAGGCAGAGGCAGCCAAACCCAAAATGTCTGACCCTAACCCAAACCCCCCACAACAACACATCAATCAAAATAAATCTCAACACATCGTTGGGGCTGCGCTCCTGGTAGCTGTCCATAGTGGCCGAGCAGCGGCGCGCCTCACTTCCATGCGCTCTTCACCAGTGATCGCGCTCCTTCTGGCACAGCCAGAAGACTCGTCAACAGCCCAGGGATGTTGACGAGTCCTTGGTCTCGAGTCCCGAGTCGAGTCTCGAGTCCCATTAAAAATATTGGGACTCGAGTCCGAGTCGAGTCAGAGGGGGGACTCAGTCCGACTCACGAGTCGAGTCCTCGAGTCCGAGTCCCCATCCCTGGATGTTAGCCACACCGGGATGCCCAGTCCAGGGCATATCTGATTGACTCCCAGCATTCCTGATCCACCGAGGAATGTATGCACAGAGCTATACATGGATCTCTTTCTTGGGATCAGACTTCTGCTTTCAGTACTGGGGTTGCTTCCAGGTGGACGGCTCTTAGAATGATCAAAAGGCCTTGTTCAGCTATTTTGTCTTTCCATCCCAAACGCATTTTTTTGTGTTAAGAAGAAAGATGGAAGAAGCAGTGGGAAGACATGTGAGGGTTACAAATGGAAGACAACAAGATCTGGAGTCCCTGTAAAGTTCCATGTTTGAGGCAGGCAATTGCACAATAAACGCCTCGTCATGAAGCCACCCAGGTTACCTGAGTTTGGAAGCAGATACTGGTGGGTTCTCTTTTGTTTTTGCTTTTTTGTTTTTAAATATCCTCTCTGGATGGGAACATACAAGAGACAGCCTCCTCCCACCTGACTTCTGAGCATCTGTGTTTATGTGTGAGCTGAGCATCAGCCCTCATGGACAGAAGCACAGCAAACAGTGGCACCTAGTGAAAGAATACAGAACTTTTTAAGCATAAGTAGGGTGTGTGTGTGTGAAGGAATCTATGACTTTGAGTTGGGAGGGGCTGGAATTCAGCATCGTTTTTGCACTTCTGATCATAATCCACACAAAAGGGTGGGACTACTGAGCAGATTCAAAAAGATCTCTGCAATCTGTTGTTCCTCCTTCACTCTGGAAAAATGCTTCACTTCAGCACCTTGGAGAGAGGCCCTGTGTGCATTGATGATACTATCATAGACGTGTGACACCTTGGCAGCATCAAGAAGAGGCCTCGCAGAGCCCCTGGCCACTGTCTGCATAGTGCATAGCCCTCCAGAACCAAGCAGAACTCATAACATGATGGAGGCAAAGCAATCCTGGGAACTAATGTTGGTCTTAATTGTATTTAAGGCAAGTTCTTAACTTGCGCTCACATTGCAGATGGGGAGGAACACGCAGTGACTTGCTCTAAAATTCCTATGTCTATCTTCACCGACAGATAAGGGAAACCCATCTATGAGGATCTTTGCTCATGTAACCTTATTCTAAGTTCATTAAGGTCAAATTTGAGAGGAGGACTTGGTATAATGCACTTTTAGAGCAGTGGAACCCATTGCAGTTGGTTGTTGTACCTGGATATCCAACCCCGCTTCCCTCAAAATCAGGAAATGGCATGATAGTTCTTATACATTTTCCCTTTTCTTCTAATTCTTTTGGCATGGATAATCCCTCTTCTGAAAATACATTTGCATATATTTATGTACACAAATGCCTGGCATCCTCCAACAAACAAACCCATTATTTCCTCAGCCTGATGAAAGATATTTTTTGATCTGTGCTGCCACACAAAGACTAACCTATTTTCGGGATTAAATAGGCAGGCACAAATATCTCCAAAGTCTGTAGCTCCCAGCTAGCAAAGAATAGATTATTCAGCTCATTAATCAAAATCTAGGTCACGCGTCAAAGTACACGCATTATTAAGGAGCTCCTCAGATTTTTTTACTTTGAGTACAACTGACTGTTTGGGGCCAGTTTGGTCTCCCCTCGGCACCAACAATGCCAACCCAACCATCGCAGTGCATTTATGTCCATTACACAAGCCCTCCTTTCCACCACAGTGGCGGTGCACCTGACTGACCTCAAAGAGCCCGAATGGGCATGGAAACACACACACAAACACAGGTATGGAATATCCATACCTATTCATACAAACCCAGACCAGATTATCAATGGGGGTGCACAAGGACCTCTTCTGTTTGAGTTCCCCCTTCCCCACTCACCCCCTTCCTCCCTCACTTTCATGCAAGGAATTCTCTACCTTTCGTTGTTACAGCTGAAGGTTTAGCAATTGAGCTGTCTAGAACCATCTTCCCAACCTGGTGTCCTCCAGGTGTGCTGGACTGCAACTCCTAGCATTCCCAGCCAGCAAAACCTCCAGATGTGTTGCAGTCCAACACATCTGGAGGGCACCAGGCTGGGAAAGGCTGCTCTATTAGGGTTGGGCAAAAATGTTTTGGATAAACTCTCAGCATTCCTGACCATTGACTTCACGGAGTTGAAGTCCAAAACACCTGGAGATTTACCTTCTGCCCACCCCAGTCCAGAGGTTGGGGGGACTAAGGTTCTTGGCCCAATATGAGATATTTATTATTGCCAGTGTCCTCTAATTTTACCATGCTCAGCTAGTAAGTGAGCTTCGGCTGTTGGGCGGTATATAAATAAAATTGATGATGATGATGATGATGATGATGATGATGATGATGATGGCTGATAATCTCTTAGCAATTTGCTCTGCTCCTTGACAGGCTTCTATGCCTTTAAGAGTTTATGGCAGGGGGAAATCCTCCTTCCCTTTCGTACAGGCCAAGAAATGGGCATACTTCTCCAGCCTGCAGGATTGGATTGAGGTTGCCGTTTCCCTGCCAAACTACGGTAATATGGAGTCCAGGGCCATGCCCTTGCTTTTACTTCTACATGTGAGCATCTTGCTTGGGACAAGTTTACGATGCTTGTCTCAAGATGCTTGCTTGAATTCAAGGCCATGGGGTTACAGTCTCCAGGCCACAAAAGCATCAAGGCATTTGTTGACATGCCAAAGATTGGGATTCAACCAGACAAGGAATGAAACAGAGTCAACCCACCCCCTGAGAAATGGTAACTGGAGTATGGGATGTCCTCCCTCCCTCTCGCCACTTGGGATGGGGCAGCTGATAAATGGGTGCCCACGTTTGAAAATATCCCATCTTCTTTTCCACACACAAAGAAAAGACAAGAGGAAGAAAAGCTGAAAGTTTCTCGCATCGGTTTGCAACTAGGCTTTCTCTAGCTGGAGCTATATTGTTCGTGCAAATTGCATGCAATTATGCAAACGAAATCTAATTAGATTGATTGATATTGTCATATCAGCAAAACACATACCTTCCTTCAAAACCCATCCAAAATTTGTGTCCCCAAAGTATTATTATTTCATTCATTTTCCACAGGGAATTCGATTTAGCGTTCTTTGCGGCTTCCTGCTCATCAGACCCTGAGTTGTTGGGGGAGGGGTCTTATTATTATTTTAATCACAGCTCTCAGTATTGATGCTAATAATACTTAAATATTTCCAGATGGCTTCCTCAGACACACTGCCATGATGGGCTATAATTAAAACGTGGTTTCATCAGGCAGAGAACACACGGATGATTGACAGACAACTGCTCATCAGAAGAAAAAGTTTGAAAGTATTGTGTCATCAGTTTGCTGACTGGAAATAAACGTGCTTTGGCCTATTATTATTGTTGTTGTTGTTGTTGTTGTTGTTGTTGTTATTATTATTATTATTATTAACATTTATTTATCGCCCATCTGGCCGGCAAACCGGCCACTCTGGGCGATGTACAACACGAGCCCAAAATAGCATTTGCCTTCTTTGCAGCCACATCGCATTGCTGGCTCATATTCAGTTTGTGGAATTCTGGTAGATCACAAAATGAATATGAGCCAGCAATGCGATGTGGCTGCAAAGAAGGCAAATGCTATTTTGGGTTCCATTAATAGAAGTATAGCTTCCAAATCGCGGGAAGTGATAATTCCCCTTTACTCGGCACTGGTTAGGCCTCATCTTGAGTACTGCATCCAGTTCTGGGCACCACACCTTAAGAAGGATGTAGACAAACTGGAGAGGGTTCAGAGGAGGGCAACAAGGATGATAAAGGGACTGGAAACAAGGCCCTATGAGGAGAGACTGAAAGAACTGGGCATGTTTAGCCTTCAGAAGAGGAGACTGAGGGGAGATATGATCGCACTCTTCCAGTACTTGAAGGGATGTCACACAGAGGAGGGCCAGGATCTCTTCTAGATCATCCCAGTTTGCAGGACACGGAATAATGGGCTCAAGTTACAGGAACCTAGATTCCACCTAAACATCAGGAAAAATTTCCTGACAGAGCAATAAGACAATGGAATCAACTACCTAGGGAGGTGGTGGGCTCTCCCAATCTGGAGGCATTCAAGGCGCAGCTGGACAGCCATCTGTCAGGGATACTTTGACCTGGATTCCTGCATTGAGCAGGGGGTTGGACTTGATGGCCTTGTAGGCCCCCTCGAACTCTACTTTTCTATGATTCTATGATTCTATGATGGCATCACTCCCTCCTCAAGGGAGGCATTCACCACCGCCTTGATCCCCTCACCCAGTCTCTTCCTACAGTTCATTATGAGCCAGGACGGGCAAGGATCAAGCAAGCAGGTGGTCGGCCTCACAGATGAAAGCACCTTGTCCACTTCATCAGAAGGAAGAAGCTGGAACCGATCCCACAAAACCGGTCTGCCATTGGCCTCCTCCCGCTCACTCCCTGTGTCCACAACGCACAATATCCCACTCCTAATCCGATCGATTTTATCTGCGAAGTGCTTCACTAAAGCCTCACAGGAGGCTTTAGACTGTTCCATTGGGTCCAGAGCGACTGGACCGACCAGACTCCGGACCACTTGGAACAGCCTCCTGGGGCAGCTCCAAGTGGTCCGGAGTCTGGTCGGTCCATTTCCCTTCAATTTATGTGTTTTGGTCTAACTTCATTATACATAAATCCAGTGCTCAAATATCATTGCATGGTCCCTTGAAGCGATTCACATACCCTCCAACATGTCACAGATGAAAATGGGGACACACATGTGAATTTGTAAGAGGTATGGTTAAGCAACATGAAAGTGTGATCAAGAGGGTGTGGCCAGGCAACATGAGGGTGTGGCCAAGGGCATGGCCAGGCAACCAAAGGGCATGGCCAAGTACGAAAGTTATTAGAGGAAACACACACAATCTTATATATTATAATTATTACATTATTATATTATATATTATTTTATAATATTTTATCAGTGGCTTTTGTAAAAAAATTTTTTACCTTACTTAAACCCTTAATTGTTGACATCTGGTGTTTTTCATGGGGGTGTGTGTCAGTGTTTGCAGGGCAATCTCTTTCTTTTTGTTTTAAAATGCTCAGGATTGGCAGGTGAAGCTTACCCACCCACCCCACACCACCAAGCATGGAGCTTCAGAGAGGAGAAATTTCTTACATTTCCTTCTGACACTGTAAACTCACCTGTTAGAGGCACAGAGTCAGCTCTGTTAGGAAATAAAATCTTTGGCAATATAAAGATAGGAATCATGTGATAAATTCCCTCATTCACCTCTCCCACTGCACGCAACCACACACATCCTCACGGCTGTTCCTTCCCTGCTCTCTTTCTCTCCGTGGGCAGCCCTTTGAGCCTAAGCAGAGCTATCTTAAAGGGGCCATGGGCAAAATTGCAGCAAAACTAAAAGCTTAGTTGCAATTTTGCCCATGGCCCCTTTAAGTAGCTTGCAGTTTCAGGAGGCAGGGGAATTCAGGACTCTGCATAACAAAGTGAGAAGCAGTGATGGCTGAAGGGTTTTCCCTGAAGGTCCTGGCATTTTCTTCCGGGCAGTTGGAGACTATGGATTCATGCAAGGGACACTTCCTTGGGAGGCTGGCCTGCTGAGCTTGGTGGGACTGACTGAGCAGAAGTATGCACAGGATGGAGCAGCGGCTGTAAAAGTGTTAAATCCCACATAATCTTCCTTGGGTTCAAATCCCAACTCAAGCACAGGCTAAGTGAACCTCCGGCTTAATGTGCAGCTGGGGCCCATTCAAATTTATCCTGAGAAACTTTTTTATTGCTGGAATTAGGGAATTTTATTTATTTATTTATTTATTTATTTATTATATTTATACCCCGCCTTTTTTCCTGCAAGGAACCCAAGGCGGTTTACATAATCCTCCTCCTCCTCTCCATTTTATCCTCACAACAACCCTGTGAGGTAGGTTAGGCTGACAGACCGTGACTGGCCCAAAGTCACCCAGTTAGTTTTTGATAAGAATTTGCCAAAATTCACAAGGTTCATATTGGGGAGAGAGAAAGAACTTGAGACATGAAGAATCCGAATGCGGGAGAAAGTGAAACTGACCCATTTGTTCATCCTTAGTTGGGATCAAGCCCTGGCCCATGTCAGTCATCAAAGCGGAGAGTTTTCCTTATGGCCGCTGCCGGATTCCCCCCTCCTCAGTATCTCTTGGTCTGTTGTCTGGCTGTTGACTTGCTGACTGCCAGCACCAGCACAGTTGAATAGTTTTACAGAAATGATGGCTTACCATTGCAAAGAAATGATACGAAGGGGGAAAGTGTTGGGGAGGGAAGAGGAAAACGTCAGCGCAGTTACCAGAACCCTCGTTGCTCTGAGGGCTCCGCCATACGTATATATGGATTGTGCTTGGCTGCTATTTGTAGTAGCAGCGGCAGCGTTCGTATTAGTCTGATTGAAAGGGCAGCCGCACAGCCAAGGACGGCGCTCCCTGCGGGGCGAGCCGCTCTTCTTCCCACTCCTTCCCCCCTCCACCACACATCAATAAGCCACAGCTCAGCGGGATGTTGCTTTTTCTTGGTACGTTTCTGTTGGCGGCGCTTATATCTATCTCACAGCTCCAGAGTCTCGGTGAATAGGCAGCCAGAATATAACATCCTGTTCTTTTCCCAGACTCCGGTCTGAAGTAGAGTTCTTTGTTAGCTTGGCGCTCCTCCGCTGCTGCTCACTTTGCAGAAGAGGAGGAGGAGGAGGAGGAGGAGGAGGGATTCGCTCTGCCTGCCTCCTCAGGAAAATGGCCCCTCCTAGTTCGCCTTCTCCCCTCCCTTTTCAGAACCCAACGCAGGGGGAATACATTTGGCCCCCAGAAAGTAGTTGCCCCGGCTGGGCCACGCCTTTGGCCGCCCCGCCCTGCCCCAACCGTTGTGTTCCCTTCATGCACCCTCCAACACCCCCCTCCCCCGCTCCTGCATTCTCTATTTTTTTAAAGAGAAGATGTTGGGGGAGTTGCGCCGTTTTCTCTGGAGGATCTCCAGCGTCATCACAAAGATGGTCGCATAAAGACGCGGCCTGCTCTATCCAAATAAAACTTGTCTTGGTTCCCATTGGAACGAGGGGGGCTTTATTTCTGTTATATTGTTTCCTCTTGATTATGGCTGGGGGGGTTTGCGATGAATAACGTCTTCATTTTCCCTTGAATAGCCTCTCTTAATTGCCCCAATGTCCGTAATGGCCACCAAATTGGGGTGGCTTTAAAAGGCATGTAGGCACATGTATGGGGAGGGGGGGTGAGGCTGTCAGTGGCCACCACCAGCACCACTAGTCATGACGACTACAGATTAGTACCTCCAGGATCCGTGGCAGCATCTCTCTCAGTAGCAGCTGAAGCTTGTGGGCTTCTCAAAGGCCTGTGCTCGGCCACTGCGCGGGTGGAATGCTGGGCTAGAGGAGAGGCCCTTGGGATGATCCAGCAGGGCTCTTCTGATGTTCTTAATTCTTTCCCCCCCTTGAGGAAGAGGATGAAATTACTGGTTTCCGTGCAAGAGAGAGAGAGGGGGGACATGTGTGTGTGGTGTGTGGTGTGTGTGTGAAATAGCACTATTTATTTATTTATTTATTTATTTATTTCATTTATACCCCGCTCTTCAGCCAGAAAAGGCTCTCAGAGCGGCTTACACAAATTAATAATTAGACAGTCCCTGCCCTCAGGCTCACAATCTAAAAGACATGAACACAAAACATCAAGGAACACTGAATATAATATTCAAAAAAATAATCTACAGAATATAAGAACAGCAATACAAGTTAAAAATATATTTTAAAAAACACTAAATATTCAACAAATACAACAGAAATAATTACAGATAACAACGAACAAACAAACAAACAAAAGGCAGGAGCAGCAGCAGCCTTTGTAGCTGGAGTCAGTCGGGCCCCACCCTCCCCGGCCAGGTGGAATGAGCCAGGGAAGCAGGGACCAGGTCTTGGAGGACTCACAGCTAGATGGTCTCCAGGCCATTTCATGCATTCAGTAGGCTGTGTGAATAGGCTCTACATCTGTAGCACATGGGGCAGGAGAACTGAACCTCTTTCAACCCAAGGGTTGGATTCAATTTTGGAAAAGCTCTCAGGGGCTGCATTCCCGTGGTGGGCGGGGCCAAAGGCTAATGGGGCGGGGCCAAAATGCCAGCCTGCTGTAGCTTACAGCTCTTCCTGCCTGGAGCGAAGCGCCCCAGGAGGCGCAGTTCAACCTTTTAGAATGCACAGAAGCCGGGAAGCCACCCAATGACCGGTGGCTGGGGGAAATGGGTGGGCCCAGGGGGAGGGAGCGTGGCCATCTGGGCCATATTGGGAGTCCACGTGGGCAGGGTTTGGCCCTCAGGCCTGAGGTTCTGCGCCGTTGACATCCAAGATCATGCTGCAGTTATAGGAACATGGGAAGCTGCCTTATGCCGAGTCAGGCCCTGGGTCCCAGCATGGTCAACACCGACTGGCAGCCGTGGCTCTCCAGGGTTTCAGGCAGGATTCCTTCCCAGCCCTACCTGGAGAGGCCGGGGGTCGAACCTGGGACCCTCCTGCATGCAAAGCATTTGCCCCATCAACACTGAGCTCTGGCCCCTCCCCGCGGCACCTGGTGTCCCAAGGCGGTCACCCATCCAAGGACTGACCAGGCCTGACCCTGCTTGGCTTCCAAGATCGATCCGATCGGAGAAGATTGAGCTGTTCAGGGCCGTTCGTCACCCCCCCCCCCTCCGCACGGCACAGCTCGCCCCACTCCACACAGCAGGGCCTCCCGATTCTGTCTGCAGCTGAAGGGGCTGCCCAGGGGACCGGTGGGCAGGGAAGTCCTCTGCCATCAGGGCAGCTGATCCAGCATGAATCTCGGTCCAGCCCAGGCCCTGTGAATGCAACTGCGAAAACTGCGAAAACTGCACAGGTGAGTCCAGTGTCTCCATGCCTAGGCGGGCCCGATCCACACAGCTTGAGGACAGCTTCCAGGTTGGAGCAGGGCCTCCCCGGGGCATCCACCCCTACACAGCATGGATGGTTTGTCCAAAAGGGGCCACTGTGAAGGGCGGCAAATCTCACACATTATTGATCCAGCGTTGGCACCCCACTTGTGTCTCCTTCCCATAGAATCCTCAGAAGAATCTACAGTAAACTGCTCCATTTCAGATTGCAGGCGAAGGGTGCCATGCTTCAATACCCTCATACAGGCCTGTGGCTCACGCTGGCTCAGCTTGTCTGAGTGTGGAAAGCTAAGTAGGGTCAGGCCTGGTTATTACTTGGATGGGAGACCCCTCCTCTAGTTTCCTGCATTGAGCAGGGGGTTGGGCTCGATGGCCTTGAAGGCCCCTTCCAGCTCTATGATCTATGAATCTATGAAATTAACACATTCTTTAAAACCATAGTAAAAGCAAGTAAAAGCAGAAAAAGAAAGGTTTGCATCCAAGTCGCTGTGCTACTTTGCTACTTGCAAGGAAAATGCTTTCACATTCAGAGATGCGGGTCCCCCACCTGCCATCTGAAGTGGTACGACCCGCTCTTACCACCCCATTCCCAGCCGATCCAGCTGTGTGTGCAGACCAGGCTTCAGGTGGCCTTAAAATGCATCTTAGACAGGTTCATGGAGGGAGGAGGAGAATTTCTCTCCATGGCTGTTGGCCGTGATGGCTCAATGGAGTCTCCAGCTTCAGGAGCAGGCTACCTCTGAATATCAGGTGCTAGGCTGCCATTATTTGCTTGTTAGTTATAATTGTTATAACTTTTCAGCCAAAATTGGCTCCCAAAGCAGCTTATCATGGAAATCCATGCAGAGACACAACATGATTGGGAGAGAGGTTGGATGGAGAGAAGCACCCTCTGCGGGCTGCGGGCAGTCAGTGATGACATGGCCCAGATCCCCGGTGCTCGCCTCCAGAGGGAAGGGGCAGAAAGAGCTGCAGGCTGGCTCAGGGGCCAGCTGACGGTCAAAATGCCAACGGCCCTTGCCTTGCCCTGCATGGTGCCCTATTTGTGGGCTTCCCATCGGGGTGCCTGGCTCACCACTGTTGCAAAAAGGATGCTAGAGCAGCTGTTCCCTTGATCTGACCCATCTAGCCGCCTCCTCCTCCTCCTTGCTTAGAATGCACCTCGCAGAATTCTCATGGGGGTGGATTGTCAGGCAATTGGGTTGAATTCCAAAGAGCCCCGCGGGTGCATGCACGCTGCTCTGCGCATGCAGGGGACTGACTCCTTTCTTTTTCCACGGCAGCTCCTTCAACTGTATCAAATGCCTCTCTGCAAGTCCCCAGGCATTCGGGGCTAGCGAGGCTCCCTTGGGGGCTGCCTTCAGAAGTGGGTCCGGCTCAGGCATGGATCCAGGTTCACTAAATGCTTTTCAGATGTGGTCACTCATCATATTGTGTGTGTGTGTGTGTGTGTGTGTGTCAGGGATGGGGACTCGGACTCCAGGACTCGACTCGTGAGTCGGACTGAGTCCCCCCTCTGACTCAAGTCTGACTCGAGTCCCAATATTTTTAATGGGACTCGAGACTCGACTCGGGACTCGACACCAAGGACTCGTGTTCCAAAATCGTGTTCCTCAAATGCAACATGGATAGGTTTTAGGAAGTACAGCAAGTTTATTTTTTAAAATCATTTTCCTAAAATGCAACCTTTCAGACATTTTGGGTTTGGCTGCCTCTGCCTGCCTGTTTGGGGTTCCCTGCCTCCTCTGCCTGCCTGGTCTCTTCTTAACCAGTTCCACAGTTTGAATTGTCCAAGACAAAGGTCTCTGCCTGCCTGTTTGGGGTTCCCTGCCTCCTCTGCCTGCCTGGTTATTTTGGGTTTGTCTGCCTGGTCTGTTCTTGCCAAAATCAGTTGCAGAGTTTTGAAATAAAAAGGCACACTTGTGCCTAGAAGTTATTTAAGCCACACATCTGAAGTAGCCTTATTTTGTTGGGGAAAAAACCCATTGATTGTAATAGGGACTCGTGGAGTCAGCTTTGGGAGTGACTCGTGACTCGTGACTCGTGAGTCACCATTTTGGACCAAGGACTCGGGTCCAATGACTCGTGACTCGACTCGTGACTTGAGACCAAGGACTCTTCAACATCCCTGGTGTGTGTGTGTGTGTGTGTGTGTATTTGAGAAGATGAATACAGGAAGATGGACAGCTCTGGGGACAGGGAAATTGCAAAAGGCCTCCAGGCTCCACCTTTAGGCCTCTGCTGAAATGAGAACTGGAAGCCATGCATTTCTGGGATGGCTCAGAACAAGCCCTGACGTACCTCACTGCACAGCTCAAGAACTGCCTGGCTAACTGCAGACTGGGCGCTGTTTTCTCTCCTGCATGCGCCTGAATCCTGAACAGTGGGGTACAGCACCAGGCAGGAGGCCTTGTTCCCCTGTCGCACCTGCATGCATTTATTCTGCACTCGCACAGCAGCCACACGGGTCCTCACAACAACAACTCTGGGTTAGGCTGGCTAAGAGGCTGCAGCACACCGAGATTTAAACCCGGGGTTCCAACTTTCCCACCATTGGCGCCGCCGTTGCACCGCGTGACCTTCCCGGTTGTTTGGTGCAAGTCGTCAGGCTTCCATCCGTGAAGGCAGGGCAGTCCTCAGTGGGTTGCTGTGATGTTTTCTTTGTTGGTTTGTTTTTTTGAAAATTTAGATCAGGACAATCCACCCACAGCCCTTGGTGCAGGGAGGGAGGCTGTGGAAAACTACATCAGTACTACAGAAGGCATCAAGGTGGCCACTTGAGGCTTGCTGCTGCTGGTTCTGTCAGCTTTCGCTCCACACAATTGACCCCGGAGGGCTGCGGTACCCAACTGTGACTGGGATGCAGCTCCAGCCATGGGTGGCTGTCTCTGCCCTGCACGGAATGTGCCTAAGCAAAGAGCATTTGCACCGCGTGTGCGTGCACACACACACGCGCACACACACACACACACACACACACACACACGCTCTTGCTCAGGCGAAGAAGCGCAGCAGGTGGGGGTGGTGAGGGGGGGCACCCCAGCCTACAGACTGTTGCCATGGCAACCAAGGAGCTGCGAGATTTAGCCCTTCACTAATGTGTCCTTGGGGCTGGGGCAAGGGAGCTGGCTGCAGGAGGGCTGGTTAGTACCGGAAGCAAGAAGCTCCTGCTCAACGCCGGAGGAGAGGGACCCTCACAGAGGGACCCTCACAGGGGTGCTTCTGGCGCTAGCTGTAAGCCTGGCTGTGTTGGGGTGAGGCCCTCCTGGGGTTAGGAGGTGCAGGATCTGGGCGTGGGTCTGAGGCTCCTGTTTGAGCCAAGCTGCATAGAAGTTTCTTTAAGATAAGGGAGTAGCGCTAATGCTAGCTAGCTAGAATGCTAGAAATACTGAGATTTTAACATGGCTGAGCAGAAAGATCCTGGGAGAATGAGAAGCCTGGCCAGCCAGGTATGATGACCAAAGCCCTGCCCACCATGCCTGCCAGTTAGGTGAAAATAACATCTTCATGATGACTATTTTGTTGGTTGACAGGAATAAGAACTTCAAAATTAAATTTTAATACGAATATGCTGGCCACTATTCCAATGATGCTTCTAATCATCTTAATTGTATTGTCTATGGCAGTGTTCTCCAACCTTGCGTCCCCAGATGTTTTTTTGGCCTACAACTCCCAGCATGCCCCAGCCAGCTATGCTGGCTGGGACGTGCTGGGAGTTGTAGGCCAAAAACATCTGGGGACCCAAGGTTGGAGAACACTGGTCTATGGTGTTGCGTCTCGCTTGCTTCCTCATTGCAAAGTTTTGTTATTCTCGAAGATGGTTTGAGCAATAAATATATATGTTATGCTACCCACTTTGTGTTGTCTGGCTTGAGAGGTGCTTCAGAGACCACCACCACCCCTAAATGAATTCTTGAAGCCCAGAACACTCAGCTGGGATTTAAAAATCTGTTGCTGAGTGGGGTCTGTCCATATAGCCAACAGTTTCTCTCCTGCACCTGCATCAGATAAGAGAAATTAGCCAGCCCGGTGGCATGGGAATGATTCACCTGTCTCCCAAAGGCATTCTGTTCCTACACTGGCCAACCAGACGCCCATGGAAAGCCCACAAGTAGGACATGAGCATATCAGCACCCTCCTGCTTGTCTTCCCTTAGTGACCGGTATTCTGTCCAATCCTGTCTCTGAACAAAGAGACTGATTGACGGATTCAGTTCTCCACCCTTCAATGTAAAAACATTTCCAGAGTGACTTAGAAAAAAAACATGCTAAAACAAACAATAAAACCAGGTTGCACTCAGCCGTCATGCCTATTCTCCATGGCATTTGTCTAATCCCCTTTTAAAGCCATCCAAGATGGCAGCCATCGCTGCATCTTGTGCTTGCAAATTCCAACTACCGGTACTATGCCCAGTGTAAAGCAGCACTTCCTTTTACCTGTGCTGAATCTCCCACCATTCACCTTCAAGTTCATGGGGTGATTCGAGTATTAGGAGGGAGGGAGAAAAGTGTCTCCTCCTGATCCACTTCCTCCATACCATGTATAATTGTGAACACATCTATCATATCCTTCCTTATTCGCCTTTCTCCACCTCCCCCAAGCTAAACAGTCCCTGGCCTTGGCACCTTTCCCTCATAGGGTAGTTGCTCCTGGCCCTTGATCATTTTCGCTCCCTTTTTCTGCACCTTTTCCAGCTCTGCAACATCTCTCTGGAGGTGCAGGGACCAGAACCAGTGCTTTTTTTCTGGAGAAAAGGGTACCGGAACTCTTGGATTACATTTCCTCGGGAGTAGATGGCGATTAAATTGTAATGCAATTAATAGAAGAAAAGGTGCTGGAACTCAGTTCCGGTGAGTTCCACCAGAAAAAAAGCCCTGACCAGAACTATATGCATTATTCCATGTTTGGCTGCACCATAGATTTGTATAAGGGCAGTACAACATTGGCAGTTTTATGCTTGATCCCCTGAGTGCCTTTTAAAGGTTTGTCTTTGTTGACCAGACAAGGACAGAAGGCCTGGCAACAGGAGGTCTCACAATACGACATTTTCCAGAACAAGAGCTGCAAAAGACCTCTGCATAAGAGATGTGACATATAATGGACTGCTTGCAACATATCAGCAGCAATGTGATCCTGGGTTTCTAGGATCTAAGTTCACCCCCCACACCCAGAATCTGTATTATTCATACTTTGCATGGATGAAATTGTGCCCCAAGGCCAGCAACATCCCTGCGACCAACCAGTCAACTCCATAGCTGAGCAAGGATTTTGATATTGGCCAACGATATCCAAAACCAAAACTATTTTTTAAATTATTTCAGAGTTGTCTTTCAGCCCAAAAGGGCCCCTCAACATGCCATTGGTTTGTACTGAATATTTGATTTTTATTTATACCACCCTGAAACTCTTTTTGGGGATGAAGATGTGGTTTTGAAATGTTCAAAATAAATTTCACCCCTGCATATGCCATTCTCCAACCTGAAGGTTGAATAACAAAATATCAGAAAAAGTTTCTGTTTCTTTCTTTCTCTCAATAAGCACACGTTTGTTAAGGGGGGGTGGGGGGCTCCCTGACCCACAGTTCTGAAAATACACCAACCCCATGTCTCCATAGCTGGCGTCTGTGTTTTAAACCTTCCTCTTGAGAATCCATGATGCTTTGCCCGGTTCCCCCCCCCCCATCTTTCAGCTTGCAATGTAGTGACTAACCTTGGCTGTCACCAGACAATCTTTCCCAATTAGGGAGAGGCCCCTGCCTATCCATTTTCATTACTTCCTAGACAGCTCTCCATTCAGGACACCTCATCCATCACTGGGCAAAGATTTTGACATGTTTAACAGCCTGCGCTTATCCTCTACTAAAGCCCAGCGAGGTCCATTATTTTGCTCTTTGTGTCGAAACGGTTCATCCGGCAGCGGTTTTGTTGTTGTTGTTGTTTTTTAATTTTTATGAGGGCTCCAAAAGCTTTTGCAGTATTTTTAAGGGGGCAAGCGGGGTGGTGGTGGTGGTCACGGAGCCACGTGGTACCTTATGTCGGTCTCTTTTGAAAAATCAAGAGGAAGCGGCAGACCTGGTAGCTGTTGTTAAAGCCATAAACATAAACAACAGCACTGGACTCTACATAAAACTGGTTTATGGGTGGATCGTAATGCAAGCAGACATGATGCAGAGCCTTCGCAGGACAGAAATCATGCCGGCTGAATGTTGCGTAAGGGACATGTCGTGGTCTGAGCTTGTAGCTCTAGGTTCGTGCGACATTTCTGTTTCCTGAAGTGACATTTCATTGGGCTCCATTACGCTAAACATTGATTAGCTATCTGCAGTGATTTATTTATTTATTTATTTATTTATTTATTAAAAACCACTTCAGGCGACTGGGAAGGTGATTCCTCGGGAAATCCTTTGTTAAGTGAAAAAATGCCAACGCAGGAGGGGTGGGAAATTAAATACCAGGCTTTCCCCACACCTGATTCTCTAAGGCAGACGTCAGTTATTGCTAGCAGGCAAAATCATGTGCTTGTGAATGTGAAGAGATTGATAGACGCTCAGAACAATGAGTGTGTTCATGCAAAAAAGCTGCACCACCAACACCACCCTTCCCCTGCAAGCAAGTTCCCACTGCAGCCACCCCTAAAGGGACACAAGGGCTCCATATGGACTTGTAGGGCCTTGGAAAGGAAGGGGGGGAATGCCAGCCCTTCCGCTCTTCTCCTAGGACCTCACCTGCGAGAGGGTCCAGCCTTCTCCCGAAAGAGAAGAACAGAAAAGAATTCCTGGGATACCTTTCCACAACTTCATTTAATTACATCACCACCACCATCATTATCATTATCATTATCATTATCATTATCATTGTTGATGTCTTTTAGGGTACGTCCTCACAAGGCATTTTGAATTGCAAAATTCAATTTACATCCCACCTTTTCAGTACAACATTCCAGGTGGCTCACAGCACAACATTAAAATGCATTTTTTTTTAAACCAAAAACGAATCAGTAATTAGCCATTTTGGCTAAGAGCAAAGGCGGAGGCTGCAGATGAAATGGCGCACAGCCCAAGATTCCCGTAAGTGAGGGCAAGGCCCAGCAAGGGCCTGTCTCCAAAGGAAGGTCTTCACAGGGGCCGTTGAAGAGGTGCGAGGCAGAGCTGCTCCCTCGGCAGGGAGTTCCAGCCTTGGCGCAGTCACAGAAAAGGCCCTCGTGCACATCCCAAATAAACACGCCCCAGATGTTGATGAAAGGCGAGGGAAGGCTGTCGCGGGAGACGACCTCATCGGGGAGAAGGTCCCAAGCCATCCCAACAACTCTGAGAGCCACCGAAGTGCCGTGGTCAGCGCAGCCGCGGCGCCTTCCCCAGCTTGGCACTCTCCAGATCTGTTGGACTGCAATGACCATGCTGGCTGGCAATGATGGGAGTTGCAGTCCAACACCTCTGGGGGGCTCCACGGTGGGGAAGTCTCAGTGAGAGTCTTGAACTAGGAGCAGGGAAAGCCAGGTTCAAATCCCTGCTCGACCCAAGAGCTCAACATGTGACTTTGGCTACGTCTTTGCCTCTCAGCCTAACCTACTTCACAGGATTGTTGTGAGACTAGCCAAGTCCACCACTCCTTGGAAGAAGAATGGGAATTTAAAAACTTTCCTTAAGAGCTTGGGGTGGGGGGAGAGATTGGGATTGTATTTTGGTGCTCTTCTAAGTAGCCCCTGTGGGAGTATACTTAACACAAAATTGCCCTCGGGTGGAGGAACCCTGGGGGTAGGCTTTGGAGAACTGACCCATCTCTGCGTGGGCACGGCAGCACTCACTGAAGTTGTCCACAGTCTGCAGAAACCTTCTGAGGGGCCGTAGCTCAGCGGCCGAGCCCCTGCGTTGCATGCAGAAGGTTCCAGGTTCAATCCCCGCCACCATCTTAAGGTAGGGCTGGAAAGATTCCTGCCGGAAACCGCTGGGGAGCTGCTGCTGCTGCTGCCAGTCAGTGCTGACAATACTGGGCAATGCTGAGGGCCTGGCTCAGTATAAGGCCACTTCCGATGTTCCTCTCTCTCTGGTTTTGCACGGTTCGGGTCCCTCCACCCTGATGCATCTCTCTCCCTCCTCCCAATCATGTGTCACGCACAGAGATTTCACCGTCCAGCTCTCTCCTTCCTCTCCCTTGCCTCATAGAATCATAGAATCATAGAAAAGTAGAGTTGGAAGGGGCCTACAAGGCCATCGAGTCCAACCCCCTGCTCAATGCAGGAATCCAGGTCAAAGCATCCCTGACAGATGTCTGTCCAGCTGCACCTTGAATGCCTCCAGAGTGGGAGAGCCCACGACCTCCCTAGGTAGTTGATTCCATTGTCTTATTGCTCTGACAGTCAGGAAATTTTTCCTGATGTTTAGGTGGAATCTAGGTTCCTCTATGCCTCTATGCCTCTATGGAAGGGGGCCCATTAGACACAGCAGGAGTTTCTCTCTCTCTCCTCTCTCCACCCCCCCCCGCCCTTATTTTTATATTTTAATTTCTTGGGCAGCGTTTGTGCTCTGCAAAACAGCAAGCTTCATGATCAGGCCGTCAGGATGGGATCTGGCCTGCGGCATCCGGTGTCTGGCAAGGCCTTCGATGTGTGCTAAGGGGGACGAACGTGTCTCAGCGAGAGCGCTTGCTCGTTTCTCACAGCGCTGCGCATTCTTTCTTTCAGGCACCAGACAATGGGCTCGCACAGCACGACAATCAACCCGGGCAATAAGCCACGGTGGGTGGGTTGTTCTGTGAACAGCCCACGGTGCACCCGACAGACCGTCGGGCTCACCGTGGGTTGTTCGCTCCCTCCCTCGCTCCCTCCTCCACCGTCCCTTCCCCTCAGTCCTCCGGGCGGCAGTATCCCAGGGGACACCGTGGCAGGACTGAGTCGCCTCTCCCTCCCCGCCACGATTGAGAGCCATTTTTGGCCCCCCACAGCTTTTTTGCACTTTACACTCCCCCCGCCCCCAGATCACAAAAGCCAGCTTGACAGCCAGCTTGACAGCCAGCTTTCCCGATCCCTGTCTTAACAGCCACTGACAGCCCCTTCAGTGTCAGTGGCTGGTGGCAGATCTTTTCTTTTTCTTTTTTGGTGCAAAAAACTGCACAAATAGGTATGGGGTTTTTAAAAAAAAAAAAAAAATTAGCTGCACTTGTGTGACTGTGGATTTTCACCGTTGCATGAGTGCGGGAATTTGAAGCCTCAGCTGGGTCAATGTCCGGGGGGGACACACACACCTGCTGCCAAGTGCAGCAAGTGCCAACCCTGGACATTTGACCCAGAGAGGTTCCAAATGGGTTCTTTCCCCCTTCGCTTTCTCTTGACAGCTGTCAAAAGGCAAGCTGTGAGGAAAAAGCAAAGGTGTGAGTGATTTTTGCTTGTGAAAAGGGGGTTGTGTGATTTACACCCTCTTTGTAGCAAGATCCTCAACTTTTTATTAACTTTCTTTTTTTCTTTTTTTTTGCCCTGACAGTGCTCAGGGTGGTGCACATTTTTCACTTTCCCCCTAGACTCTAGCTGTTCAGGAAAGTGTGAAAGTGCATCCCACCCCCTTTTTCAGGGGAAAAGCTCTGGGTCCCCTTTAAAGGGTTTTTTTTGCAGGACAATGAGTGGTTTTGGACTGGGACATGTGGCTGTATGCATCCCAGTAAAAAAAAAAACCCACAACAACCCTTGTCCTGTCAAAGTTTAAAGTGCAAAAAAGCTGTGGGGAGCCCAAAACGGCTCTTGGTTGTGGTGGGAAGGGCAGCAAGCCCATGCTGGCCACCCACAAGTCCTGCTTGGGCACTTGTGGGGCGGCAGGCACTGGGGGAGGCCAGGGCGAGCTCAGGAAGAGTGGCACGGGTTTGTTTGTTTTTTTGCCACTCTGGCCTAGCAAGTCGCTAGCCACTGGACTTGACCCACAGTGGGATCGATCATCTGGGTTCGGATGACACAACAACCCCCTGTGGGTAAAACAAACCCTATAACAGCTCATGGGTTCTCAGGGTGGCTTGTTTGAAGGGGAAAAAAAAGCCAAGCCACCTTGGGAAAACCAGGCTGGGTCTGGGCAACATGGCAACCAACCACGGCTCGCTGTCCCTGGTGGGCTGCCGTGTCATGCAGACCGGGTCAGTGACATGCTGATGCGCCAGACTCCTCCATGTGTAGAGGCAGCCAAAAACCAAAGCAAAACAAAAGCACCTCTGGAAAATCTTCAGGGCGTTACACTGGATGCCGCAGCTGAAGCACGAGGGGATACAAAAGGCTCTGCGCCAGGGCTGGAAGAGGTACTGAACCCCTTTCAGTCCAAGGGCAGATTTCAGTTTCGGAGACGCTCCCGGCGGGCACATCCCCCAAACACCAGCATATTTTAGCTTAAAGTTCTTCAGACTGCCGGCGGCTAAACCGCAGGGGAGGCATTTCACCTTTTAGGATGGGGGGAAATGCACAGAAAGTGGGAAACCACCAAAGGATTGGTCAGGGGAAAGGGGTGGGCCCGTGGAAGGGAGCACGGCCAACTGGGGAGCCTCAGAGGGCTAGATCCGGGCCCTGGCCTTCCCGATTTGGCCCAAGCCCAGAGGTTCTGCACCCCTAACTGGACAGTAGCAGTGTGCAACCCACATTTTAACATCTTGTCAACAAGGTTATTACCCTGCTGTGCATCCGAGCGGAGTTGCTGCTTGTCCCCCGTCCAAAGCCTCGCAGCTGCACTAGACAGGGGGCCAAAGGAGGCAGGAGCAGCAGCAGTGCTACATGGGGGCCCAGGCTGGTGCCTGGGGGAGCCCGTGGGCAGCACCATTCGGAAGGCCCACTAAAGCCTGGCACCGGCCCTGTAAGTGGAAGCGGGATCCGGGAGCAAGCGGACAGAGACCAGCGCCCCTGGCAACCGAAGCAGGACAGCTGGGAGACACGTGGGCGCATCTCTCCAGAGCGCTTGCCGCTGTCCCTTGATACGGCTGTGGGGAGCTGCACTGCACAGGGGCGACTGCCTGCCCTCACCCGCGGAGCTACGCTGACTGAGGCATGACAGTCATGGAGGGAGACTGGCTGCCTTCTGCTGCCCTTAGCTGGGGAGTGGTCTGTCTCTCTCCCTCCCCACCCATCATCCATCATCAGGCGATCACTCGTGACCGAGTAAGATTGTCTTCCGGGATAAAAGGAGGAAATTCTAAAGAAGATTGTGTAGACTCTAGCGATGGGTCCGTAAGTGACTGTGGAGGCCAATTCTAGATCCACACAGCTTCCCACAGTGAGGACACAGGTTACCAGATGGAAGATGGTCCTGCAAAGGATTCGTTTGACGTGCTTTTCGCTTAGCACGTTTCTCCCTTTCACCTTCCACTCGGGCTTCTTCAAAGTCCATGGAACCTTTGTGAAAGGCCAACCTCCAGTTAGATCGTTCATGGGCCAGAGCTTCCCAGTTTTCGATGTTTATATTGCATTTTTTTAGATGCACCACCCAATTAGGTGCTAATTACAGGTCAATTAAATGCACTTTTGCACATGTGTATGTTCACAGTTTCATTTGCCTGGGAAAAACAGAGCACACTCACACACAGAGGGCCCTTTTCCCCTGCATCGCTTAACTTCTTTCTTGCAAGTCGGAGCTGGCCAAAAGCAGGAGCAACCTCCTCTGGAGAGTGCGTGGCCACAAGCCAGAGTCCAAGCAGCAGCACCCCAGAACGGCCAACTGTTGGGGTGGGGGCGGCGCGTCACTGCCAGAGGGTTCCACTTCGAGAGAGGCCGCAGCTCAGTGGCGGAGCCGTGTGTCAGGTGCAGAAGGCCCTGGGTCCAGTCTGCAGCAGCCCTGGTGACTGGAGATGGAAAGACCCTTCTCTGCCTGAGATCCTGGACAGCCACTCCCCATCAGAGAAGGCCATTGTGGGCTGGAATGAGGCAGATCCCTGTGTTCACACAGATAACCCCAGGAGGAGATGGATTGGTCACGAGCTGGTTGGTATTCCCTTCAAGGCTCAGCTTGGAATTGCTGTTGGTCACAAGCTGAATATGAGCCAGCAATGTGATGTGGCTGCAAAAAAAGGCAAATGCTATTTTGGGCTGCATTAATAGAAGTGTAGCTTCCTCATCTTGAGTACTGCGTCCAGTTCTGGGCACCACACTTTAAGAAGGACGTAGACAAACTGGAGAGGGTTCAGAGGAGGGCAACAAGGATGATAAAGGGACTGGAAACAAGGCCCTACGACAGTGATGGCGAACCTTTTTGAGCCCGAGTGCCCAAACTGCAACACAAAACCAACTTATTTATTTCAAAGTGCCAACACTGCACTTAAACCTGAATTATACCGAGGTTTTAGTTTTAGAAAAACAACTCATACAGTTGTCCGAACTAATTAACATCTTTTGTCTTAAAAGAAAAACACAGTAACAGAGTTTTCAATGATACAAACAGTTTTTTGTTGGGGAAAAAATCAACTCAAAAAATTATTATAGTACTACATTGTACACATAGCCTGAAGGGAATTTATACAAACTTTTTAAATAATTAGGCACATGTATTTTTGGATAAGGGATTCTCAACTTGTAATATGATTATATGCCAGACTGAAATTGTATGGGGCAAGCTTTACCCCAGGTGCTTTCCCTGCTTCTACAGGTGTCGGATTAATAAAAATAAAAGTCAACCTGTACTAGGATGAGCAAGATAAACAAGAAAACTAAACGTGCTTAACACATTTTAAACACTTTATGTCTTGGACTGCAAACACTGCATTAAGTAAAAGTTTGCATTGGGCATGCTTTTGCACAATTAATGTGATTTTTGCTATTGCATGCATGCTGATAATTTGTCAAACCTGGGCTCATACTCTGTTAGTTTGAGAGCAACACATGCAGCACTCAGGTCAACTGTTAGGGCTTTACATCCAAGCCATGCTCTGTGCATCATTCTTCAAAATGTTTTAAATGTGATAACAATGTAGAAAAGAATTCTGTAACAGGAATTCTAGAATAAAATAATTCTGTTCCACACTGTGAGAAAGAACAAGATCATTAGTGTTTTGCAGAAGGGGATAGTCTTTTCGCGATCTGGTGACCAATGGCTCGAGTGCCCACAGAGAGGGCCCTGCGTGCCAGCTGTGGCACCCGTGCCATAGGTTCGCCATCACTGCCCTACGAGGAAAGACTGAAAGAACTGGGCATGTTTAGCCTTCAGAAGAGGAGACTGAGGGCAGATATGATCGCACTCTTCCAGTACTTGAAGGGATGTCACACAGAGGAGGGCCAGGATCTCTTCTTGATCACCCCAGTTTGCAGGACACGGAATAATGGGCTCAAGTTACTGGAACCCAGATTCCACCTAAACATCAGGAAAAACGTCCTGAGTGTGGTTCTATGCCCTGATGACTGAGCAGCCTGTGCCCAATTTGCAGGGGGCCTCTCAGACCACTTCCTGCTCCAGCCTCCCCTTCTCACAGCAGCCTAAAGGGAGCTCCAACGTGACAGCTGCCAAGGGTCCCCTGAGGAGCATCCTGGGCTTGGCTTTGGCCCTGTAAACAAAAAGCCCCCCTTCAAGGTCACTGTTCACTGTGTGAACAGAATGCTGAGGCCAATGGACTCTTGGTCTGATCCAGCACGGCTCTTCTTAAGGTCTTGCCCGCAGACCGCTTCTTTCATCAACTCAGACCGACCGATAAATGGAAAAGTGGTGGTTCCTTGGACTGAGAATGCACATTTGACTCTTGCTAATAAAACACAGCTAGGAATATCCATTTCTGCTCTATGCAAAACAAATATGAGGAGCATTCTCCAGCTCTGAGAGCACACCAAGCAACCGGAATCCCTAAGAAGTAAGTCTAGAGGCCCAAAGAACCGTCTGGAGAGCCCTCCGCGCACCCACCCGCTCCTCAGACTGAAATGATGAGAAAGCAGCTCCAGAGAAGGTTGCTGGGTTCCCCAGGCATGCTTGGCTCAGCTGCTGCTCAGCCCTGGCCTTTGGAGGACAGAGTATTGGAGACGGGTGCAGGAGATCGAGGCTTAAGGCGGGTAGCCCACCACCGAGGAGGAATTTATTCCAAGGAGGGAAACAGCTCACGCCATGAAGCCAGCGCACGCGAAGGACGGGGCAATCAGCCCGCGGTCATTTGTTTCGCTTCATTTATCTCTGCTGAAAGGTGCTTCAAATGACCAGAGACAGTCAATTTAAAGTTTGCTGCAGAGCTAGAGAGAAAAAGGAAACTTCTCCCGGGAAGCGGGTTTTCCAATATTGGCACTTGAGAGTAAGAAAGGGGAGATAAGAAAACCGCTGCTTCGGTGCTGAGGCTTAATTACGGTACTTAATAGGCCAGCATGATTCAAGAGCGGAGCCCGGCTGCGGCAGCTCAGGCAGGCACCCGGGGGTGCTGGAAGCCCCCGCCGGGGAGACACGCGCGGGTGCCGATGGGCCAAGGCAGTGTTTCTCAACCTTGGGTCCCCAGATGTTTTTGGCCTACAACTCCCAGCATGCCCCAGCCAGCTATGCTGGCTGGGGCATGCTGGGAGTTGTAGGCCAAAAACATCTGGGGACCCAAGGTTGAGAAACACTGGGCCAAGGGAACACGACGCAGATGCTTCTCAGAGGCCTGTGCGCAAGAGAGAATCGTACAGAGTTGCACAGGGACGAAAGGCCATCTGGGCTAATCTCTTCCCAAAGGCAGGTCTGCCTACAAGAACCCGTGAAGAGCCCTGTGTCTGGATCAGGCCAAAGGCCCATCCAGTCCTGCACGCTGCTTCCCTTACTGGCCAGGCAGATGCCTGCGGGGAGCCCACGAGCAGGACACGAGTGCAGCCACTCCTTACCGCGTTGTCAGGATCAGCCAGAATTTGAACCAGGCTTCTCTTCTGCCTCTGCCCTTGTGGTGATGCGGGGCTGCAGAGCAGCGGGCGAGGAGGGTGGCGGGAGTGGGCCTTTCGGTCGTGGCACGCCCCAGCCCCCAGAACTCTCTCCCCCAAGGAACTTCACTTAGCACCATTTTTGCTTTCTTTTCAGCATCCAGGTAGAAAAAAAATATATTTGCCCAGACCTCTTCAGTGGATTAGGTTTTGTTTGTGGTTTTCTTTTTATTGCTGGAATTTTATTGCTGCTCAGTTCTATTGTTTGGTGTATTTGACTCTAGTCGATTTGATTGCTTTATTCATTGTAAGCTGCTCTGAGCGCTCCGGCCAAAGAGTGGCTGAGAAATGCCCTAAATAAATCAAACAAATAAATCGGAAGGGGCAGACCAGTCTCCCCAGCTATTGGTCTCTCCCCTCCCTCCCACCCACCCTCCGTGGTTCCTCAGACGTGGTCTGGCTGCCCTTGGAAGTCAGGTGTGGATCTCTGCTGGGGCTACATCCAGACTCTGGCCCTCCCGCAGCTTCCTGGCCACAGGAAGAGGTGGCACCTCTGGCCTGAACCTTCCACGGAGCTGCCCCAGGGCACCAGCCTGCTCCAGTCGCAGGCAGACACATCCGAGGAGGGCTGCTACTATGACCGCTGTTGTAGAGAATTGCCCTGCCATGGGGCTACTAGGGAAGGTTGGAGGTCCGGGTGCGGTAGTCCCAGGTCCCGGTGGGTGCAGATGCACCACTTGGACCACGAGCAGCCATATCTCCAGGGGTCCCTCTCAGCCAAGGCATGTTTCCAGGCCAGTAGGGTGCAGGAAGGCGGAAGGGACACTTCAGAAGCCCCTCACAGCTTCTCATATGTTTGATGGGGACTCTCAGACAGCTTCCACCCCTTTGGGGGGCCAATGGGAGGGCAATTGCCAATCTCTCCCTAGTTTCGGTAGACTTGGCTAATGGTGCGCCCACAACACGTTGCTGAGTCAGGGCACAAAAGTGCAGTAAAAGACGATCAATCATGATTCAGAGGGTTGTAGAGGAGGATGTTCAGGTGTGCCTCCATTTCCTGGACTCTGAACTTCTGTAAAAGAGGGGGTGAGAACGAAACACAAAGGCAGCACCGTGAGTCTGCAGAACAAAATACATTCAAATTGCTCCAAAGAAGTGAGAGGCGGATTTTCCTTCCACATATTGCTGTGTAACCTTTGGCAACTAGCTCTGTGTGTGTGTTGGGGGTGGTGATGGTGGAAGCTGTGTGGATCTAGAATTGGCCTCCACAGTCACTTACGGACCCATCGCTAGAGTCTACACAATCTTCTTTAGAATTTCCTCCTTTTATCCCGGAAGACAATCTTACTCGGTCACGAGTGATCGCCTGATGATGATGATGATGGTGGTGGTAACCTTTTGCTTTGCTTCATTATTATTTTTTTAATCTTGCAGTAATTGTGATCAATCATACTTCTGAACAAGGCAGATCATATGATGGAAAACATCTTCTCTCGAGGAGAGAGGCACCATGACTGATCTCTCTCTCTCCTTCCCTCTTCACATAGAGAGCAAGACAGAGAACAGGAAGAATAAATGGCCGGGTGAGGCATGCAGAGAAATGGCTGCCTTTTCAGCAGAGATGGGGACTCGGACTCCAGGACTCGACTCGTGAGTCGGACTGAGTCCCCCCTCTGACTCGAGTCGGACTCGAGTCCCAATATTTTTAATGGGACTCGAGACTCGACTCGGGACTCGGGACCAAGGACTCGTGTTCCAAAATCGTGTTCCTCAGATGCAACATGGATAGGTTTTAGAAAGTACAGCAAGTTTATTTTTTAAAATCATTTTCCTAAAATGCAACCTTTCAGACATTTTGGGTTTGGCTGCCTCTGCCTGCCTGTTTGGGGTTCCCAGCCTCCTCTGCCTGCCTGGTCTCTTCTTAAACAGTTCCACAGTTTGAATTGTCCAAGACAAAGGCCTCTGCCTGCCTGTTTTGGGGTTCCCTGCCTCCTCTGCCTGTCTGGTTATTTTGGGTTTGTCTGCCTGGTCTGTTCTTGCCAAAATCAATTGCAGAGTTTTGAAATAAAAAGGCACACTTGTGCCTAGAATTTATTTAAGCCACACATCTGAAGTAGCTTTATTTTGTTGGGGAAAAACCCCATTGATTTTAATAGGGACTTGTGGAGTCAGCTTTGGGAGTGACTCGTGACTCGTGAGTCACCATTTTGGACCAAGGACTCGGACTCGAGACTCGGGTCCAAAGACTCGTTTGCAGGACACGGAATAATGGGCTCAAGTTACAGGAACCTAGATTCCACCTAAACATCAGGAAAAATTTCCTGACTGTCAGAGCAATAAGACAATGGAATCAACTACCTAGGGAGGTGGTGGGCTCTCCCAGTCTGGAGGCATTCAAGGTGCGGCTGGACAGACATCTGTCAGAGATGCTTTGACCTGGATTCCTGCATTGAGCAGGGGGTTGGACTCGATGGCCTTGTAGGCCCCTTCCAACTCTACTTTTCTATGATTCTATGATTCTATGACTCGACTCGTGACTCGAAACCAAGGACTCTTCAACATCCCTGCTTTTCAGGGATGTTCTTGTACCTTCAGTAGTTGCACAAAAGATGCATTTCGAAAGGAACAGGTTTTCAAAGCCCTGTGGGAGCACTATGGCAAGTCTTCCCCAACTGGGAACCTTCAAGATGTGTTGAACTATAACTCCCAGCCACCAGAGCTGGCTGGGAGATGCTGGGAATCATAGAAAAGTAGAGTTGGAAGGGGCCTACAAAGCCATCGAGTCCAACCCCCTGGAGTTGTAGTCCAACACCTCTGGGGGGCACCAGGTTGGAGAAGCTGCGCTATACCATCACAGTGATGTTCTAGCCAGCCACACCTCTACAAGAATCCAAGGGTGAAATGTTGGCCGTGCCTGCACCATGCAGTCCTTGGGTCGTATACCGGCTGCTGCTTAATTAGCTTGCAGCTTAGCCTGGTGGCACATGGACCGCAGACTGTTTGCAAGACCTTAGATCTAAGCTACATAGCACAGCTCAGGTTTCTCAAACATTCCTCATAGCTTGGAATGGAGCTGAAGGCTGGCAGGGGCTGGTTGAACATCTCAGGTTGAACATCTCAGGTTCAGCGAAGCATTTCTTTCTTAGCTTGAAGAAGAGCCATTTTGCAAAACGTTTTGCATTGCTCCAGCAAGCTCAGCTCTTGGGAATCAAAGCTTAATTGCCAGCGATACTGAAACATCAGCGTCAGTGAAAAGGACAAGTATCTCCATGCCCATATTCAAATCCATGATGCAGCCACGCTTGGGATACTATGCCCGCTTCTGCTCACCCCATCTCAGAAAGAATATAATAGACGTGGAAATGGTGCAGAAAAGGGCAACCCAGATGATCAAGGGGCAGGAGCAACCCCCCTGTGATGAGGGAAGAGTACCACATTTGGGGCTGACTCGCTTAGAAAAAAGGCAAGTACGGGTGAGGCATGATGCCGGTGTATAAAATTATGCACGCTGTGGAAAATGTGAACAGGGAGCAAAACGTCTCCTTATTCACATTTTCCACACCATGTATGATTCTCCCTCTCTACACGGGCATTTATTGTGTGCTTGTGATTCCTCGTGGTAGTTTGTGAGGGCTTTACATCACTTCATCCTCCTCTAGGGCTTCTCCTGTTCTTTGCAACCATTTCCACTGGATGGTTTTTGTTTTTGATTTTTTCTTAAATCAAAGAAAGTCTGGTATTATCTGTGAATGGCAGCATGAAACCCTTGTATCTTTGTGCAATTCTGCTATACCACAGCTCCATCTAGTGGCTGTGTAATGGAACATATAAACAGGCAGAGAAATAAATCCCCTGGGTGGAAAAACATGTGTAAAGGAACCAATCTTAATTCTGCAAAGAATCTGGAAGTAGAAGCCTCGATAAAGTGGTGAGTTAAAGGCCTCATGTAGAAAAGCCCAGAGTCATCACATGAAGCTGAATGGTGGGAGATTCAGGACAGATAAAAGGAAGTCCTTCCTCACATAGTGCTATGGTCAGTTCTCTCTCTCTTTCCGCCGGCAGACACAGACAAAGACCTTCTAACTAAAGCTTTATTCTGGTAATGGAAACCAGCAAGGCTGGCTTTAAAGTACAACGTAAGTGTATTGCAGAAACCAATAACAAAGGAGACAAGCATAGGTAGAGTTCTAAGAGATCCAGCCCTTGCGGAAGTGTGACCTCAATGGTAAGAAGTTGATTCCACACTGGGTGGGTTTGGACAACATGGCAACAATCTTGGTAAGTTACCACTGTTGTTTGCTGGAACCTACACACAATCGGGCTTATCATGGTTGCTTCGCTCTCTCCGTCCCGCTCCTTCCTCTTCCTTCTTCCCAGCGGTATCCCAGGAGGCACCATGGGGAGGGAGGAGGCTCCTTCCTTTCAAAGCCGCCATCGCAAGCCGATCTCAGCTCGCCGCAGCTGTCAAATCCTCCCTGTTGCGCAAACAGGGCTCGTGCCCTGAAGCACCAGGAGGGGAGGACGGGGGACACTTGGCTCAACAATACTACAAGTGAGAAGGATCTTGGAATTGTGGTAGATCACAAACTGAATATGAGCCAGCAATGCGATGTGGCTGCAAAGAAGGCAAATGCTATTTTGGGCTGCATTAATAGAAGTATAGCTTCCAAATCGCGGGAAGTGATAATTCCCCTTTACTCGGTACTGGTTAGGCCTCATCTTGAGTACTGCGTCCAGTTCTGGGCACCTCACTTTAAGAAGGACATAGACAAACTGGAGAGGGTTCAGAGGAGGGCAACAAGGATGATAAAGGGACTGGAAACAAGGCCCTATGAGGAGAGACTGAAAGAACTGGGCATGTTTAGCCTTCAGAAGAGGAGACTGAGGGGAGATATGATCGCACTCTTCCAGTATTTGAAGGGATGTCACACAGAGGAGGGCCAGGATCTCTTCTCGATCATCCCAGTTTGCAGGACACGGAATAATGGGCTCAAGTTACAGGAACCTAGATTCCACCTAAACATCAGGAAAAATTTCCTGACTGTCAGAGCAATAAGACAATGGAATCAACTACCTAGGGAGGTTGTGGGCTCTCCCACTCTGGAGGCATTCAAGGTGCAGCTGGACAGACATCTGTCAGAGATGCTTTGACCTGGATTCCTGCATTGAGCAGGGGGTTGGACTCGATGGCCTTGTAGGCCCCTTCCAACTCTACTTTTCTATGATTCTATGATTCTATGATTCCTGCCAGAGAGGTTTACGCTCAGGCAGGAGGCTGTGAGCTGATCCCCACAGCGGCTTGGGGCATGGAGCAGCCACGGGGAGTCAATCGCTGCCTCCTGCCTGAGAGAGGGAGCGGAGGGTGGGGCGCTTCTCTCTGGTGACAGAGGGAAGTGCCTCCCCCCCTCTGCTTTCCGAGGAGCTCCTCGGAAAGCGGAGTGGGGGGAGTGGGCAGGCGCTTCCCTTTGTCTCCAGAGAGAAGCTCCCCACCCTCCCCATGAGCCTCCTGCCGGAGGGGTCTACTGTCGTCGGGCAGGAGGAGGCAGAGCCCGATCCAGAGGAGCCTCTGACAGCTCCCTCCGAGTGCCATTTGGGCACTTTGGGGACAGCCGTCAGACACGCTCCATGGCCAGTCGCTTGGCAAGAGCGGCAATGTCCACTCTTGCCAAGCAGCTCGCTTGTTCTGGGGCTGGTACCACGATGGGTTGTGCTGTCCATGACACGACAAGCCATCGTGGTACAGACAAACCCTAGAACAGACCATTGTGCCTTCTCATGACTGACAACCGCGATAAGCCACAATGGTCAGTCACCACGACTGGGTTCGCACGACACGGGGAGCAAGAAATGCTAAGGAACCACCGTTGCTTGTTGTGTCATGTGAGCCCAGTCACCAAGGGCCTTCCCTCACTCCCCAACTCAAATTAGCAGCACCCCACCTTGTGAGAGCTGGACTGACCCGGGTTCAAAAGCTTCCCTAGCCAGTGACCCTCAGTCCCAGTCACGCAGGCGGAAGGAGGAGATAACAGCAGTTAATAAAGATTAAAGAGTTTATTTGTAAGACCCAATTACATGGGATTAAGGCAAGCAATGCATCTCCTACTCACTACATCATTGCAGATACAAATCCAATACTCCAGTGGTAAGGCTAGATGAAGTGAAGTCCAAGAGACATGTCGAGTTGAGACGAGCAAGACAGCAAGCAAGTGAAGAAGTGAAGCTATCAGCAAGTGTGTTAGCTTTATACCACCTATAAATAGGATATTACTCACCCCAGTTGTATAACCTATTCATCAACATGTTGATCCCAAAACCTGTCCAAGGTTGCTGAGTCATATCATCTCGAGACTATGTCTCATGACCAGAGACCTTGTGTGTTTGAACTCAAGAGACACCCACCAGGTCAGGTGATAATCTCGATGTCAGGTGGTAATCTCGTTCTGCCTATGCAAAACCCAACACACCTTTGAGGCGGATCCTCTTGCTTGCAGGCCAACCGCTCAGAGCACCCGGCACTTCTTCGTTGGTCCGCCCTCTTTAGCTGACCTCTGACCCTGGGTTAGTGATGCTGGTTCCTCCGCCCCTGCCCCCCCCTCCCTGTGGCTCCCCACGGTATCTGAAGCTGGCTGGCTCGCTGCTCCTCCCTGGCTGATCTCTGAGCCCCCCGGCTTTGGCATTTCGGCTGGGAAGTCCATCCCCTCTCAGAATCTGTTCCCTGGAAGACTCTACTCTTCTGCAGCAGCAATGGGCCCAATCCCTACACACAGCGTATAGTTAAACTATGGAATTCACTCGGACGGCTTTAAAGGATTGGGGAAATGATTAGCCTCCAAATACCAGTTGCTGGCTAACCGCAGGGGAGGGCTCTTGTGCTCACGTCCTGCTTGCGGGATTTCCAGAGCCATCTGGTCGGCCACTGTGGGAATCAGGATGCTGGACTAAACGGGTCTTTGGTCTGATCCAACGAGGCCCCTCTCACGCTCTTGAAGCCAGGGAGTGGAACCTCAGGCCCAGGGCACAAGTCCAGGGCCCCCAAGCTGGCCCTCGGCGGTTCCCCAGGTGGCCTCACCCACTTCCCCCCAAACACCGAGTGTTTGGCGGTTTCTCAACTTTTGTGCGGTTTTCCTGCCATTCTAAAATGGTGAAGTGCCTCTGCTAAGGCTTTGTTACTGGCAGGAAGCCCCGGGGATGGACAGACTTTGTTGAATCTGTTCTACCCGTGTCTCACAGATAGTCAGGCATCTTTTGTTCCATCATCTGCTCATTGACGGAATCAGATTTATTTTTATTTTTTATGAATGTACAAGAATTTTGTTCCACTTGCAAAAGTGTGCATGAGCAGCACTAATGTCCACTTGTGCGAATGCATATCAGCGTGAGTGCAAATCTGTGGCAATCCCCACCCAAGTCCGCAGAATCTGCACAACTTGGAAAAAGGCAGCGCACTGCGGAATCTGCAGGTCGGATTCATTGAAATCCAAACTCATTTGAATCCATTGTGGATTTCTCCGATATCCCTGGTAAGAGCTTTAGAAGCTAAAGTATGCTGGCATTATTTGTATTTTGGCACCGTCCTTTTTGCCTTTGGTCCTGCCTACCACTGGAATCTCCAAAATGGAATTCAGTCCTTGGGCTGAAAGGGGTTCTCTGCACCCCTGTCTTGAAGGCAAAACTAGGGATGGTGGTGGTGGATGAGCCATAAAAACAGCCAGTGCTGATGAAATTCCTGGCAGATCTGCAAAAGGATCCTGATAATACAGCACGTCAGGGCTTTTTTCCTGGTGGAACTCACCGGAACTGAGTTCCAGCACCTTTTCTTCTATTAACTGCATTACAATTTAATCGCCATCTACTCCCGAGGAAATGTAATCCAAGAGTTCCGGTACCCTTTTCTCCAGAAAAAAAAGCACTGCAGCACGTTCTACTTGTACGTCACACAGCCTCCTGCTGTTGTTTTTGACATCTGCCACACTTGTGAATGTAATACACAAATTGTGTTTTCATTGTATACAACAAAAGTATGCAAATTAGATTTGTCACAGGGGCTCATGATCAATCTCTGAGGTGGTCTCCAGAAGAACTTTGCAAAGCCAGGAGAAAAGGAAAGTGGTTGCAAACTTCCACATGTACTTGCAGGGGCCATTTTCTGTCTGCTGAGGAATTGAAGAATAATTTTGATAGAAACTAGTTCATTATCTTTTCTTTTCTTTGGTGTTTGGTTGTTGTTGTTGTTGTTGTTTTTTATTAAACTCCCAAACTAAACTGCTCCTTGATCCAGTGCCTGCAGCCACAGAATGTAGATGCTAAGAATGAAACTTGTTTTCATATTAATCTTCCACATCGAGTGACAACTAAAAGTCACTTCTTGACAAGGTGGTGTCAGAAGAAATGAAGCCTGACTCTCTGGGGCAGCTGAGCGACGGGGTGATGCTGACTGTGCTTGGACCTGCGGCAAATGCTAAAACTTGCTCTGCAGCTCAGCGAGGACTGCAGCATCCAAAGTGTCCCTGATGAAAAACAGGAGAAATTCAGCGGGGCCGTTTACCGAACCCTCTAAAGCACACACAGGCCTGGGATCAACACTGCAACGAGTAAAACCAAAATGGAGAGCTCTGGGTGAAGGAGAGGAGATCGGGGCGAGGGAGGGGGACTGTCCTTGTTCAACCCTCGGCTGGGGCGGCAGCAATGATCTTTCAACGGGGCCCTTGTTTTTGAACTGAGCAAGAGAGACTGACGGCGCAGCGGCGTGGGCAGTGCCCACGGTCTCTCCTGCACAAGTTGACCAGTAAGTTGTCTGCAAGACATAGAGCTGGGAATTCCATCCAAAAGGCCCTGCTAGCCCAGCAGCTTGCAAGCGTCACATTTCAACCTGCCATGGGATAAAGTGTCACCAGGAATGCAGGCTTACTGACCTCTGGAATTAACATGGAGAGAATTCAACAGGAGCCCAAGGCACTGTACATGACCCTCTTCCTCCTCCTCTCCATTTTATCCTCACAACAACCCTGTGAGGCAGGTTAGGCTGAGAGTCAGTGACTGGCCCAAAGTCACCCAGTGAGCTGCATGGCCCAGTGGGGACTAGAACCCGGATCTCCCGAGTCCCAGTCCAATGCTCCAGCCACTAGGCCACGCTGGCTCTCACACTAGGATTCCTGCATTGAGCAGGGGATTGGACTCGATGGCCTTGTAGGCCCCTTCCAACTCTACTTTTCTATGATTCTATGATTCTGTGATCCTTTTTGAGGTGCAAGGATCAGAACTGTACACAGTGTCCAAATGTGGCCACACCAATGGTTTCTGTATAAAAGCAGTCTGACCCTGGCAGTTTTGATTCCTTTCCTAACAATCTTCCTGTGAAGGAACAGAACTGTCCTCTAATTTTTGTATGTAGTATGCCCTGAAGTTCCCGTGCTTTGGCTCTCATATTTATGGAATGGAATTTCCGAACAGAACTTTTGAACAATGAGTAATTCTTTTTTCTAAAATTCCCAGCTATGATTTTGAGTGATATATTTACTTCATATTCTTGTCAGCTTTGCTGAGCAACACATTTCCTTAAGTTCTCAAAACAGGAATACCATTTGCACTCCCTTTCGCAGCTTCTACTGTTTTGCTAGCTTAGCTAGCCCTGAATGGACTTTTAGTTTTACTCACTTCCCAAAATATTTTGTGTCGTCTTTACTCAGTTGCATCATAAGCAGAACATATGAACAATACGGCAGGTAAGCACTTAACCTTCCTTCCTTCTTATCTAAAGCACATTTCCCCTGACTTTACATGGGGAAATGATTCTACCGTGCTTTTCTCCTATTACTTTAACAACAGCAAAGTCAGAGGTCAGTGGGGATTTCAGTCAAAAGTCATAGCATGTCAGCATGAATGCTTCTGTTAGAATCAAACTGATTCAGTCTTAATATAGGAATACATTTCTTCATATTTAATTTGTTTCTTTATGAAAGTTATAAACTTATAAGAGAGGTGTGGAAGACCAATATCTATTTTGGATCAATATTTGCAATGTAACCTATTATGCAGGCTAGAGCAGGAGTTTTGCAAAGACTTCTGGGGCAAATATTTGTCACACCTGTATTTCGGTTGCATAAATGAAAGTGTATACAAGGGTAGAGGACTGGGCTTGAAGACTTTGCTGCAGGAGCAGACGGGAAACCCTGTGAGGTCAGATTGAGGCCCTGCCAATTAACTCCCCTAATGATAGGAAAGGCCTTCTAGACCTATAAACAAACCCTCATTTCCACTGGCATGTATTGTAAGCATGACAAACAAATTCTGTGTTTTGTGTAGCTCATTAACTTTTATTGCAACGAGAGCCCCTTGGGTGACAAACCAAACCGTACTTTGTGCAAAGGCAGAACCATTCACACACACACACACACACACACACACACACACAGCATATGGCAGAAAGCATCAGATTGACCTTCTTTATTTATTTATTTATTTTATTTATTTATTATATTTGTTAATTGCCCATCTGGCCGGTCACCCGGCCACCCTGGGCGATGATTCTTATGATTCAGGAAAGGAAGCAACTGCAGGAAGCATTTGAGGAAAGAATTTGAATAGGGAAGTGGCATGGCTGAAAGGGACACATGTTTGCCAGAGTGCAAAATTGGCACAATGACAAAAACTCACTAGCCTTGCCCCTATCCCACAAGTCTAATTATCACTAAAGAAGGAAGCCCTTTAAGACTGCATAAGATGCTGCATGGGCGGCGTTGAGGAGTCTATTCCACAGTGGCCCCACACCTCTAGAATGGGTTGAGGACCCATCATTGCAAGTCTTTTGGAAGACCCTGAAGACTTACTTGCTTTCTCTGGCATTCACATTTTTGTTTTATTGTACTGTTCTGCTTTGTAGCTGCAACTGTGTTGTCAATTTTGCTACTGTCTAGGCCAGATGTTTTATTGCTGTTGTTTTTTTTTATGAATTTTTGCTGTTTTATCATTGCATGGGTTTCTTTTATATGGGATTTTACCGTTGTAAGGCACCATGGGAGGACTCTTCTAGGCCCTGCAAGGAGGCCTAGAAATATTTTACATAAATAGATAAAACAAACACAGAGTGTAGTAAGAATTCCCAAAGAGAGAAAAGTGGCATGACCCGATACTGATCAGATGCTCAGCTTCCTCAGTTTCAGATAAAATAGCTCAGAGGTAAGGCCTGATGCTTGAATAAATTAAAAGATCACAATCACTGCATCAAGTGCGTGGAAACTGCAGCTGCCAAACAAACATCTCCTCACTTGTCAGAAGCGCTATCGATTTCAGGAACCAGTGACCCAAAGTGCTGAGCTAGCAGGGCCTTTCATACAGAACTCCCAGCTCCACCACTCACCGCTCTCTGCTCTGTGGGGGCTTGTTTTTTTCTCCTTTGCTATTCCTGCAGATGCTGGCATTGTTTTGTGTCAGCCACAAAACTGAGACACAAAGGCTCTCAGTGACCTTGAGCTGCCTCCCTGGTGGGTGCGCTTTGAGAAGCCGTCCTCCCACTTCACTCTTTAATAACCAGGAACAACAGCAGTGTTGTGGAGTTAACGCCGTCCACGCTTCAAAACGACAACACAGCTGACGCTCTTTATACATCAATGGGGCCAAGGGAAGAATTTTTCAACTTCACAGATAAGCTGATGAGGTCTGAAACCAGAAAAGTGCTCTTGGGGTTGTTCTCGATTGCTCGATGAAAACTTCAGCCCAGGGTGCGGCTGCAGCAAAAAGGCAAATTCCATGTGGGAATGTGCCCTGATCTGTATGTGGAAGGGAGACCAGGCCAAATAAGAGTGCCCCATTCCTGTTTGCCCTTCCCTTCCAAGGAGACTTTCTGCTCCCACCAGGTGGAATTCTTTATTTTCGCTGGCTGCCTCCAACAAACAGAGTTAAACCCCACGGGCTCTCTGTAAATGCTGTTAGGTAGTGTTTGGTTTGGCTTTTAGGTGTCCGGAGGGTAATCCAACAAGAAAAGAGACCACAACGCTTATATATAACAACATTATTATTAGGGGGGGGGGGACCCTACTGAATAGTTATGGCACACACACAAGAAAACCATACGTGAGAGCAAAGGGATATGAAAATAACCAGGGTAAATGCATCTAGGCTGACTTGCCTGTATCTCTATTTTCTCTAAGATCTTCCCAGCAATATCTTACAGTCAGAGTTCTCAGTTTTCCCAAGTAGCTTTCCCCCTTGATCCCTTTTTCTTCTTTGCCCCCAGACTCACAACCTGTCTCAGTTTAATCTTTCCTTCTTCTTTATTTCAACCTTCCTCTCGAAAAATCTGCCTTTTGTGTCTCTATTTTTTATATGTTAAAGCTAGCCTGACTCTTGTAGTTTGCCAATCAGGAGAGATCAGCTTTGCTTTATATTCTTTCTGCTGACCAAATATGCAAAGCTTCTGCATTTTGCAGAACTGAAAACCTATCTTGCAAAATTACAAACTCTTCAGATGTCAGCAAACCACCAGCCCTCTCACTTTACCGCCTCTACTTTTGCAGACTTGATGGCTCCGAGGCCTGAACTTTTGAACATTTGGTTTCTAGCAAATACAGTTGAATTTAGCCCCATAATACGCAGTCCATACTACATACAAAAATTAGAAGACAGTTCTGTTCCTTCACAGGAAGATTGTTAGGAAAGGAATCAAAACCAAAACTGCCAGGTCAGACTGCTTTTATACAGAAACCATTGGTGCGGCCACATTTGGACACTGTGTACAGTTCTGATCCTTGCACCTCAAAAAGGATCATAGAATCGTAGAATCATAGAAAAGTAGAGTTGGAAGGGGCCTACAAGGCCATCGAGTCCAACCCCCTGCTCAATGCAGGAATCCAGGTCAAAGCATCCCTGACAGATGGCTGTCCAGCTGCACCTTGAATGCCTCCAGAGTGGGAGAGCCCACCACCTCCTTAGGTAGTTGGTTCCATTGTCTTATTGCTCTAACAGTCAGGAAATTTTTCCTGATTTTTAGGTGGAATCTGGGTTCCTGTAACTTGAGCCCATTATTCCGTGTCCTGCAAACTGGGATGATCGAGAAGAGATCCTAAGCCCTCCTCTGTGTGACATCCCTTCAAATACTGGAAGAGTGCGATCATATCTCCCCTCAGTCTCCTCTTCTGAAGGCTAAACATGCCCAGTTCTTTCACATGAGTGGGAGGGTGCTGTTGCACTCATATCCTGCTTGTGGGGAGCTGGTTGGCCACTGTGGGACTGAGCGCTGAACTAGATAGGCCTTTGTTCTGGTCTGGCCTGGCCCTTCTTGTGTTCTGATATTCTTATATATGAACTGGCAGCAGCTTTCCACGGTCTCATGAGGACAGTGATTAGCTGGAAACGCTGGAGACTGAACCCGGGGCCTTCTGCGTGCAAAGCAGGTGCTTCTGGCACTGAGCTCGAGACCCTCCTCTTTCACCATCCTCACCCTCATTGATTTCACCACATTTTCGAAGTGGAAATGAGTGGAACCGCTTCTGGGACGGGGGTGGGCGTTGAGTTAGATAACAAGCCAACTTCGGTGTACCAATGAAATAAATCTTTGAGTAAACAGGAGAGGGACCTTGAAGCCACAATGACTATTCCAGCCCTAGTTCTAGGAGCGATTTCTGCCTTTGAAGAAGGGCTTGGAGGAACTGGCTTGGCAAGGAGAAGAAAGGAGAAGGGCTGCTCCAGGTATAGACAGACACAGAGATGGAGAGATGGAGAGGTGTGTGTGTGTGTGTGTGTGTGTGTATGCATGCAATGAAGAAGGACATAGACATAGACAAACTGGAGAGGGTTCAGAGGAGGGCAACAAGGATGATAAAGGGACTGGAAACAAGGCCCTATGAGGAGAGACTGAGAGAACTGGGCATGTTTAGCCTTCAGAAGAGGAGACTGAGGGGAGATATGATCGCACTCTTCCAGTATTTGAAGGGATGTCACACAGAGGAGGGCAAAGATCTCTTCTCGTTCATCCCAGTTTGCAGGACACGGAATAATGGGCTCAAGTTACAGGAACCTAGATTCCACCTAAACATCAGGAAAAATTTCCTGACTGTCAGAGCAATAAGACAATGGAACCAACTACCTAGGGAGGTCGTGGGCTCTCCCACTCTGGAGGCATTCAAGGTGCGGCTGGACAGACACCTGTCAGAGATGCTTTGACCTAGATTCCTGCATTGAGCAGGGGGTTGGACTCGATGGCCTTGTAGGCCCCTTCCAACTCTACTTTTCTATGATTCTATGATTCTAAGAAGGCCAGCTTATGTGACACGAGGGAAGCAAGAAGGGCCGAGTTTCACATGACGCTGTGTTATCAAGGAGCAAGTCCCAACTTCATAGAAAGTGTGTGCTTTGTGATGATTGTTTCATCTAGGTTTGTCCAACAGGACTTCGGCAGCCAGAGAAGACAGAGGCGAGGGACTTTGTTTCCAAAGCTTTATTGAGTGCACTCAAGGCGATTTCCCCCCAGGCCAGGCAAACAGGACTGACCAGATAGGAGGAGCCTCGCCCCGCCTGCGCAAAGGCTAGATAAGCAAACTACTTCTTTCTACTGCGCTTGCATGTCACTGGGCAAACCTTACTTGTGCCCTGTTTTACTGCAACCTGATTGGGGCTTCTGTCTGTTGCTGCTAGCCCCTGTATCCAGCTTTCGGATATCGGCGCCATTTAGAAAAGTTTATGGCGCAGTTTAATATTTCTACAACACATACAGCACAGCTGCAGAGCCTCTGGTTTTCTCCTTGCCCCTCTCACCCTCGCCCCCTATTTCATCGTCCTCCTCCTCCTCCTCCTCCCTTCCTGTTCACCCTTCAGACTCCACCTCCCTGCTACTGCTGATTTTGCTTCTGAGCAAGGTATGTGTCATTGCAGAAGTGAAAGGCGAGTCGGAGAGCCAGAACTGGCCCCCCGGAAGCTGCTGCAGTCAGGTGGAAGGGAGCCAGGCCTGTCCCACACCTGACCTACGCCTGACCCACTCCTACATTCTCTTCGCAGCAAGCAGCCTTCATCTGGGTGCTGGCGCTGTGATGGGGAGAAGGATGAAATTGACAGACACCAGCACCTTGCCAGGAGGGATATACAGACTACAGTCATGCCTTGGATGGAGAGCATAATTCGTTCCGGAAACGTGCTTGTAATCCAAAGCACTTGTATATCAAAGCGAAATTCCCCATAAGAAATGTGTACACATATTTTTAATTTAAGCTGCAATAAAGAATGATAGTGTAAAGTCTTCATTTTTCTTGACCGTACTACAGTACTTGTATTGCAAGACGTCGCTTGTTTATCAAGTTAAAATTTATTTTAAAAATGTGCTTGTCGTGCAAAACACTTGCAGACCATGTTACTTGCAATCCAAGGTTTTACTGTATGAGAAATTCCTTTCAGTTCCTTTTTGATCAGGATTTTACCCACTTCACACTTTCCGGACTGAACACAGATTCGGACGCAAGCTGCGGTCGATGTCCATATACATTTCTTGCAATGTGATTTACAGACCGAAGAAAATGCATTCGACAGCATGCATGTATTTGGGAAATGTGCATTAAAAATTGTAGTTTTGGAAAATATCCACAATTGTGCTTAAATCAATAGGACAGTGCTCTCCAACCTTGGGTCCCCAGATGTTTTTGGCCTACAACTCCCAGCATGCCCCAGCCAGCGCAGCTGGCTGGGGCATGCTGGGAGTTGTAGGCCAAAAACATCTGGGGACCCAAGGTTGGAGAGCACTGCAATAGGAGAAGAAAGGGTCTCACATACCCATACGTGCCAGCCGCCTGCCCCCCCCCCAGCAGTCATACGACGGGGACACTGCACCCCCTGGAGGTGTTTAGCTGTGCAGACAATAATTACTTGCACCTTTTCTCTCAAGTCACCCCCAGCACCTTTCCGGAAACTGAACAAACAAACGCAGGCATCCGCAGATGGCCCAGAGCAGCAGAAAGCTTCAGGACGGGAGGGGCCGCGTCCAGTGCCAGGAATGAAGGCGTCAGAGTGTGTGCGCCGCATGCCCAAGTGAGCACACCCATCGAGTTAGTTTAACCCAACTTGCACAATGCCTTTTAATCATGCAATTTGGATTTTGTGGTCACAGAACAGGGGGTTTTAACAAAACAAAAATGAAAAAGCAAGAAACTCTGCAGACCCCCAAGTTTCTGTGTTATAATTTGCAGCCCCCGTCAGAGAAGAGGAAGGCCGTTCGTCTGCACACTGGCTGCGGCTTGGAATAGACTGCCAAGAGATTGATATATTTCACTCATCAGCGAAGCTAATTTCTTAGTGGAGATGGAGTCAGTTTTATTAGTTCAACGGCAAGCCAAGCATAAAGCGGCACTGGAGGCATATCAATGAGAGACGTCCGTGCGGCAGGCGAGGGCGAGGGGGGGCCGAGCCGCTGAGGGTGTTCCGGAGCCCCCGCCACCTCCCCAGGTTTTATTTCGTGACCAACCGAGCATTTCCTTCCATCCCCAAACTGCCTGCACTGCATTTGGACACACTTTTCCACTTTGTAAAATGCCGCCATGGATTTCTACGCGGAAAAAAAATAAGCTCCCAAATTTCTGAGTGATGCATCAGGCAAGGGAAGCAGCTGAGCAGGACACGACGATGTGTCCCCGTGTGAATGGGAGCGCTTGGACGTGCATTCCACAGCTCATGCTGGCTCAGAGACCCCAAAGGTGCCTCTAGCCCAGAATATGGAGGCCTTTGCTCTTCCCTAGATATCAGAGAGAAGAGAAACCCCTGAGGGGGGCACTAGCACAGGATGACCCCAGCACGAGCATGACGCCCTTCCTCCGGCAGCGCCGGGATTGTCAGGCTCACCCCAAACTTCAGTGCTGCCTCTGCTGCTTGTCTTCGGTGACCCCAGCCCAGCGACCCTCATCGCCCGCTCCTCCGGGCATCCAGGAGGGTGCAACGTGTGCAGAATCATGACCCCAGCGGGGCAGGCCTCGTCGTCGTCACCCAGGCACCACCTGCTCCATCCTTGGGCCAGAACAGACACACCCAGCGACAGTGACGCAACCCTGTGCAGACTGAAATGTGATGGCGACTGGCTCTTAGTCTAACCTACCTCACAGGGTTGTTGTGAGGATAAAACAGAGAGGAGGAGAAGGATTATGTCAGCCGCCTTGGGTTCCTTGCAGGGAAAAAGGCAGGGTATAAAATAAATAAATAAATAAACAGGGGCTTTCAGCTGACAGAAAACGTCTCAGGACAGCCTTGGTCGGTCGTGCACCTTGCAAAACCATTTGAGTGCAACCCTTGAGTGCCATTTTTTTGGTAGAAAGGTGGGGTATACATCAAGTCAGTAAATAAGGTAAATGCACACACACACACACACCCTGTGCTCTTGCTGCGGTGATGCAGGCATAGAGGATCCGTGTGCCTCTTCCTACTCACGTTTCCATCCTCCTCAGCCATGCATTGCACTTGTGGTGTTGCCTGGCCTCGGGTAGCTCCCAGACCAGGACAGGCCTTCCACGAGGTGGGCTGAAGCCCCCGCCTCAGGCAGTGGAGCTGGACTGGAGGAGCAGTGAATCGTGCCACTTCTCCCCCGCTCCCACCAGGAGGCCCTGCTGCTGTAGGTGGACTAGAAGGGGAGGGGGCACCACAGCTGGAGCAGGGGTGGGGGTGCCGCACAGCAGCGGGGGGGGCAGCGGCAGCGGCATGGCAGGGTGGGGCAACGCGGCAGCACGTGTGTGCGCAAGAGAGCCTGCACCAGGGCGGTCCCAGACCAGCCCGGCCCCTTCTAACAGCCGCTTGCGTGGGGGTCCCTTCATGCTGTCATGATTGAGAGCTGGTCTAAATGACCGTTCCGGGGTCCCTTACTTGTGGGGCTTCCCACAGGCACCTGCTTGGCCACTGTGGGAACAGAATGCTGGACTAGACAAACCCTCGGTCTGAGCCTGCGTGGCTCTGCTTCTGTTCTTAGAGCCCTGTGGTTCTTCGTAGTCAGACTGGTGTTTGCTCTGGGGAGAGTTAATGGAACCACCCAGGAGGGTTCTGGAGATTGTTTTGATGGCTCTGCCTGAGTGGTCAAGTGCCCCCACTTTCGTTACAGGATGGATCTCAATGGGAGGCCCCTTCTGCAAGAAGAGTGTCTTTTGGGAAGCGGGATCATTATTTATTTATTTATTTATTACATTTATACCCCGCCTTTTTTCCTGCAAGGAACCCAAGGCGGCTTACATAAGCCTCCTCCTCCTCCATTTTATCCTCACAACAACCCTGTGAGGTAGGTTAGGCTGAGAGTCAGTGGCTGGCCCAAAGTCACCCAGTGAGTTTCATGGCCGAGCGGGGACTAGAACCCGGATCTCCCGAGTCCCAGCCCGACACTCTCACCACTATGCCACACTGGCTCTCATGTTTTTTTCCCCCCTCGGGAATGTGCTGATTTGGGCCGTGTAGGGCACGGTCGAAGGCAGCAGGTGGAGTTAGTTGCAGGTGCGGATCAGACCCAGCCAAACGGCTCAGTCTGAGCTCTCGAGCAGCATTTTGAGGGTGCTGCTGGTCTCCCTAAATATCTGATGTGGATGATATGAACTTTAGCACACCTGCTGGAGTGTTAAACTGTGATCCAACACATATGCTCAACGTATATATATGTGCAAATAAAACACAGAAATGCCATAAGCCTCCAGTGACCTGATTCCAAGGAAACCAAATCCCAGGTAAAACTCTCGCACCCCCTGGAGTTCTCACTGCATGGAAAATTGGGATGCAGGAGGAGTAACAATTTGTTACAGCTTGGAGGTTTGGAGGTGAAGAAACAGTTTGAGTGTACACACATGCAAGGGTAACGGGTGTGAGTGTGGCCAGTGGTGGTCCCTTCAGTGTGCATGACACTTTGCAGAGTACAAGAGGGCAGGTCCCTGCCCTGAGGGGCTTACAAGCTCGGGTCCCCCATTTAACCAGGGGGGCCTGTTTGTGCCATGGCATGGGCGCCGTGGCGGGAAAGGAGGCGGCCGGCGGCGCAGCCCGAAGCAGGGCCTGGGAGCGAGCGGGGAGGGTCGAGGGTGGTCTTCCCTCCGGTCTGCTTCGCCGCCATAAGAGAGGGCTGCAGCCTGGATCTCCCCTTCCCCGCACACGGAGCCCCACTCACAATCTTGCCCTAACACGACGGCCGCCCCTGAGGTAAGGATGTTTGTTGCTGTGGACATATTGGTCAGCTGTTGGTTGACAGGGCTGGGAAGGGACTCCTTTACCTGGAGAGATCGACCGGCTCGTCTCACAGGGTTTTTGCCTTTCTCACAGCAGTGCAAGTTTGTTAACGTCATTTGCCAAGCAGCAACGTCACAGCTTCAAGGCATCGGGGGCTGGATCTGAGTCAAAGGGGAAGGGGGTATGTGCCCCCTCCCTAACAGGAACAGGAGGGCCCTGGGGGCAGGGCCCCGCTCCCACTCCTAGGGAAGCATGCACCCGTGTTCTGGCAGAAGGTCCGCCCACTTGGGGCCTCCCAGCATGCAGGCTGGGGTGCGAGTCGGCCGGCAGGCAGGCAGGCCGAATCTTAAAGGTGTTGGTGTTGAAAGAGATTTGTAATCCGTGTGCTGGCCTTGCCAGGCGTTCCACGCACAGCAGCAGAGTATCTCCCACACGGCGGCAGCAGTGACCCAGCAGTGACCCAGCCGCTCCGCCGCTCCAATTGCAGATTAATCCAGGACACAGGAATCACTCTGTAACAGCAACAGGTCTATTGACTAGAGATGTAGCCGAGCAGCCCGTCAGACAGGAGCAAGGCCCGAACTGGGCCTGCTTGCGTCCGAGGGGCTGCTCAGCACCGCGTGCGGGCTTTACCTGGGCTCTCCGCCGAGCGGAGAGCCTTCCTCCCTGTCCGATGGGTCCCGTCGCGTCACTTCTGGCGTGGTAAAACTCAAATCCCAGGTAAAACTCTCGCACCCCCTGGAGTGCTCACTGCATGGAAAATTGGGATGCAGGAGGAGTAACAATTTGTTACACTTGGAGGTTTGGAGGTGAAGAAACAGTTTGAGTGTACACACATGCAAGGGTAACGGGTGTGAGTGTGGCCAGTGGTGATCCCTTCAGTGTGCATGACACTTTGCAGAGTACAAGAGGGCAGGTCCTGGCGGCAGCGGCAAGGGGCGGGGGGTCTGGCGGCAGCGGCGGGGGGGTTTTCTCTGGCGGCGGCTCGAGCGGTAGGCGGTGGCGGGTCCTGGCAGCAGCGGCGGGGGGGTCCGACGGCGGCTCGAGCAGTAGGCGGCGGCAGCGGGTCCTGGCGGCCGCGGGGGGCAGGGGTCCAGTGGCAGGGGGGGCTTCTCCAGCAGCGGCTCGAGCGGCGCATGCGGGGCGGACAATGCTTTGCGCCGCTCTGAAGAGCGGGATCGGGCCGCCGCCGCTCGCGGGGGGGCCCAAGCCTGGAGCGAGCCTCAGCCAACTCCAGCTCAGCCCCACCACTATTTTCCCTAGATAAAGTCCATGTGCAGAGTATAAATGCATAGCAAGCATTAGCCCAGTGGAGAGAAGTAGAACTTCATGTTGTGATATGTATCACTTTACCAGCTGCAGCACATTGTTTACACATGGAAGAGACAGAATGGCTGTAAACAGGTTTTGTTATGTCTTACTAGAATCCTTGATTCTGGACTGTGAGAACAATATGAGCTGGTCACATGGTTTGTATGTTCTGATGACGTGCTAACTTGTTTTCTGTCTGAAGCCATCTTAGAGAGAAGGTGGATTGCTTTCTCTCTTCTTCTGGTTCTTCTTGCTAGACTTTGTTCCTGCAACAATGTAACTTCTTTGCTGAGGTGGAGTGAAGCTCAACGTACTCCACTGGATGTAATGCTTGCTATGCATTTATACTCTGCACATGGACTGTAACTAGGAAATGTATACTCTGTAGAACTTTACTTGCTAAGTGAATAAACAGGTAGAATTAGACCTGTGGCGTTACAGAGTGTTTCCTGACTCCATGGATTAATCTGCAGCGGGGAAGCTGGAAGCAAGTCTGATTACAGGGTAGACTGGGCTGGCACCTTCACAGCACGCTGCACGCTGCGTAGGGAGGTGAGATCTGGAAGATCTGTGTGTGGAATTTCAGGCGTCTGTTAGCACACAGATAGGATTATAAATCTCCCAACTCTGCTCACACGCCAACACTTCACCCCACCAATACAAAGCATTACATTGTAGCAGTTGCAAGAACAAGAAGAAGAACACAAGAGCGAAGCTAAAGTTCTTCCCCTTAAAATGGCTTCTGTCTGGAGCAGTTCACTACGTCAGAGAAAACAAACACGTGACAGTTGGTTTGTTGGTTCCCAGGGATCCTTTCCCAGGCTGGTCCAGGAATAGCACAATAACACCCTCCTGGCTACAGACATAAACAGAACTGCTTGAGACAGCCATTGTATCAAAAACATTGCATATCAAAACATAACAAAAGCGCCCAGCTTGCAGCTGATTCCACAACAAAAGGATCCATCCCCAAACCATGTCATACTCTCAGCTGCAGTCAATAAAGTTGTGGCCAAGTTTTAACCCAATCCTGGCTCTGTGCAATCACCGGGTGCCTTTCCCAATGGGGTGGAGACCATCCGGCACTCTGGCGCAAAGCAAGCTTCAAGAGAGGGGAAGCAGCAGAGGAAGAGACGGCAGATGCAGGCAGCCTTAGACAAGGGGAGAACATGCATTTACTGCACTTGCGCGTAAGGCAGTGGAAGTTGCACTGTACATGTAAGTTGCATGTAGGTTACATGAAAAGGTTGGTATTTGATAGCCAAGCAGTGCCTTTGTTGACTGTACAAACCAGGTTTGCTTGCTCTGTGTAATGTGTGAAATGGTCCTTCGTCTGGAGGGCTTCAGCGTTCTCTCTGCTTTCCATTGTGCAAAATTGCTGTTCCGGGTGGGGGATGTGATTTACACTGCATGGAGTTTGGCTTGGTGTGTCGCCCATCTGGCTCCTGTTGTAACAAAGCTAAATGAGCTATAAAAAGTACAGCATTCACTTGTCACAGTTACAAGCAAGAGGAAATGAGGGTTTATTTGGGTCATGGCAGGAGGCAAGAGCAAGCTTACCTTGAGAGAAACATGCACCAGAGGGAGAATATTACCACTTTATGTGATGAAACCTCCATTTTAGAATGTTTTTTTTTAATCTGCTAAGCCTGCCTTTGTGTTGCTGCTTTTAATAACGCTATTTATTGCTATTTGATACTTGTTGTTTTTAATTGTTGCAAGACACCCTGAGCGATGCAAGTGCATCAAAGGGGTGCAGGCAGGATAATACTTTTTTTAAAAATCGATCAATCCATCCATCAATGACTGTCACACGTGAAAGAGGGGCAGTCTGGGTGCAAAGCAGAGGGAAGGCCAGAAACCGCCCAGAGCCAAGCCCATCTTTCGCTGGTCATCACGCCACTTCTAGTGTCACGTTTACCCAGTGTTGTGCCTCCAGTGGGTCAGACAGAGACCAGCCGGGCCGGAGTGTGCTTGGGGTGGGGCCAGGCGAAGTGCGGCCTGACCCAGCTGGGCAGCCTGACCAATCAGCGCCTGCCCAAAAGGCCGGTCCCAAACACACGCAGAGGCTGGAAGGAATTGTTGGTTACCACAGCTACAGCCAGACAGACGCTCCTGACATTCCCGACCTCAGACTTCCATTTATTTATTTATTATATTTATACCCCGCCTTTTTTCCTGCAAGGAACTCAAGGAGGCTTACATAATCCTCCTCTCCATTTGATCCTCACAACAACCCTGTGAGGTAGGTTAGGCTGAGAGTCAGTGACTGGCCCAAAGTCACCCAGTGAGTTTCATGGCCGAGTGGGGACTAGAACCTGGATCTCCTGAGTCCCAGTCCAACACTCTCACCACTACGCCACACTGGCTTTGATCCTTGGAATGACCTTGACCACGACTTTGCTTGATCCCGAACTGGTTTACATTTGCTCTATTTTGGAATGATATATCTTGGATTCGACCCTCGGACTGTGGTAACGACCACGGCTTATCTTGGAACTGGACGGATGATGAACAGCAGCTGGTCATGAGAACAAAGGCTTGTCTATTCCAGCCTCCTGGCTGCTCCCCACAGATGTCCCTGTGAAGCCCATGAGCGGGACATGCGTACAATAGGCCCTTCCTGCTGTTGTTCCCAGCAACTCTGCAGGCGCACTGCCTCGGATCCTGGAGGGTCCATTGAGCTGTTGTTGATAGACTTCTATCTTCCATGAGCTCGTCTCATCCTGTTTTAAAGTTATCTTAAGTCAATGGCCCTCACCTTATTTCACTGATGATCTATTCTTTAAGTTTACACCCTGCCTTTCTGCACAAGTGCCCAAGTCAGCTGAGAAGACTGAAACCCATAACTCAGCTGCCTTCCTGCTGGTCCCTTTGCTGTCTGAAGTGAGTCAGGAGGAGGCCTTTGCAATTCACTCCCCGGGGAAGTCGGCTTACTCTGGCTCTTATCCTCTCAGTGCCAAGCAAAGACATGTGCATCCACCCTGGATTTTCCAAGGGTGAACCTTAGAAACAGGCCAGCAAATTCAGCTGTCTTTTTCAGTGCCCTGGTTCTATGGTATGAACCTTTATTGAGACTGTATTATTTCAGATTTTGTAAACCACTTTGGAAAGCGGTACGCCTCAAAAGCAGTACATACGGTAAATTCTTATTGGAAATAAACAAATAAATTAAAACATTGTTACTGAGAAGCTCAGTTGCCGCGCACACACCTTGACTCTGTAATCTCTATTTTATTATTTATTTTATTTAAGCTACTTACTTACCACATGATCTCATAAGATCTCTAAGCAGTTTACTTAAGAAATACATAAAATACAAGATTAAAATGATATAAAATAATAAATACATTAAAAACATTACAGAAACAATAAAACAGAGCCGTGCCCTGAGTAAACAGGTGTACCTTTAAGAGGTCTAACGTTTGCCACAGTTTCTGCCTCTTGGACCACATGTGGGAGAGTGTTCCAGCGGGAGGGTGCCGCTCCAGAGGGAGAAGGCCTGTTTACACGTCCGTCAGGAGAGCAACACACAGGCACAGCACCCAAAGAACGGTGGGGGCTCCACTCATGCAAATGTCTTTCTCACTGCTGAGTCCCTCTTCTGATCAAGCTACACATTGTCCAATTAGCCACTCGATGGCTCCAGTAGAAAAATGCTCCATTAAGACGCACCATGATGAGGAGAGAGCTGTTAGCAGTCATTCAGGTTTTGCTTAAGAAGCCCCAAATTATTCAGGACCAGGATACCTGGCCAACCACTTAATATATACCCAGTTGACCCTTGAGATCTTTTGAGGAGGCCTTACCGGTTGCTCTGTGGCCAACGGAATGTCGCCAGGGAGAGGTGCGCAAGCGGGCCTTCTCGGTGGTGGCACCCACCCTGTGGAACACTGCACCCAAAGTTCTTCACACAGGTCAATATACCATTTTACACACAGAACTTTTTTTGCACCAGTGGTAAAAGAGCTCAGTATCATCAATTCCCTTTCATACCTTTTGGTGCGGGAATACAACCCACACCCCCAAGTAAGGTTTCAAAGCACATCACAAAAGTTAATAAAGTGCAACCAATACAGCTTCTGACACATGATACAACTTTCCAGCACCACGTATTAACTAATCAGGCAGCCACATGTAACCTCTACGTAGGAAACCATGACACAACAAGGCTCACTTGAGGAATTTCATAGCTGAGCAGGTTGGGGGGGGGGGTCCATTTCAAATGTTCCACGCGCTGTAACACAACAGCGGAGGGAGCATCTGAGATGAGCCCCCTTCTCACATGGCTGGAGCAGGAGGAAGGCCAAGTATCAGCAGTAATGCTGAAATGAATTGGGGGGGGGGGGGCGGGGTTCCAACTACAGTATTTTTCCATGTATAAGACTATACTTTTTCCTAAAATTGTTAGACTAAAAATTGAGGGTCGTCTTATACACGGAAGTAAGCCGAGGAGAGAACCGCACGGTTGCGAAACTGCCCAGTGGGGGGCGTCTTATACATGGGGGCGTCTTATAGACGGAAAAATACGGTAAATTCTCATAACTCCAATTGCATAACTTTTGCAGGGTAAAAAAAGCCGGGTGTGGGTCACATGGGTGCTCCAGCCTAAGGTGAGGAATAGTCTTAGAATTAGTCAGTGGGCACACTTTGGACCCAGGGGGAAATAAGCCTTGACTAATAACATTTTCTCGGAGAGAGAAAATTGCATCGCCTGCCTTGTTGGCCCTGGGCGTAATCCAGGAGGAACTTTTCCTGCATCTGCTCCATCACCATGATGTGGGGTGGCGCAGGAGGAGTTCCCCCCACCTTGGCTTTCAGTCCCCCTAGCCAGCAGAATATGTACGTACACAGAAACATTCTGTGACCACAATACACCGGCACAAACAAGAGCTGGCATTTGGGCTAATGACAACTCTGGAGGGCCATAAAGGAGAATGAATGGAAGGAAGGCCAGTAACAACCTTGGTGGGTGTTTTCTGCTATTTATTTTGCTCAAGTGCTCTCTTTTTTTGCTAGGGGGGGAAAAACACAATTATTTCTGGGAGAATAGCAATACCAGAGATACAGTGTTTCTGTCTGTGCATTTGTTTTCCAACTGCTGGGCGGAAGAGGGAGAGAATTAAAACTACATTGAGCTGTATGTAAGACAGGCTGCAAAAGCCAGAGATATTCATGCATTCAGACAACATGTCGTTTTGGAAAGAAAAAGAAGTCCCAGAATTGTCAGGACGTGGAGCTCTCAGCCTAGGTTTCAGAGCAAGACGTGTGAAACACGTAAGACATCTGAAATAGACCTGCAGTGGTGGAGTTGTTATGAGTGAATATACTGAGTCGGGATCATCCAGTCGTGACTATGGCTCACAGGGAAGACCACAGCAGGCCCCAATGGGAGCCTGGGTCTGCGAGAAAGGGGCAGCCTCGGCCTCTGGCTGGACTGGCACGGAGGGCGCAAATGAAGGCGTGAATGGAGAGTGATTGAAATCTAGAAAGCATGAGTGGGCAGCGGATGGAGCCTTGCAATGATCAGATTAACACGCATGGGCTGAAGAGATGAGAGAGCAACTCCTGAAAAGAAACTGAGACAGTCCTGGAAAAAGGATGGCCCCAATCCCGGACAGGACTCCATCAGAGGCTTAAACTAATCATGTGTGTGTGTGTGTGGGGGGGTTACCTACAAAGGCTTCCCCCTATAACACCCATCAAGGGCTATAGCCTCACACAAAAGAAAGGATATCCTCCCTCCGCCTCAGGCACACAAAAGACAGAGCAATTCAGGGAAAGGTATGTATAAGAACTGAGGGTTTAGTGATGGGAAGGGGTGTCCAGAGAGAGAGACAAGGGAGCCATCCTAAGTCTTCTAGCATAACACGTGAGGGTATTTTGCTGCCTGAAATCATAGAATTATAGAAAAGTAGAGTTGGAAGGGGCCCACCAGGCCATCGAGTCCAACCCCCTGCTCAATGCAGGAATCCAGGTCAAAGCATCCCCGACAGATGGCTGTCCAGCTGCACCTTGAATGCCTCCAGAGTGGGAGAGCCCACCACCTCCCTAGGTAGTTGGTTCCATTGTCTTATTGCTCTGACCGTCAGGAATTTTTTCCTGATGTTTAGGTGGAATCTGGGTTCCTGTAACTTGAGCCCATTATTCCGTGTCCTGCAAACTGGGATGACTGAGAAGAGATCCTGGCCCTCCTTGGGTTTACTGTACCACCAAAAGTAAGACGCTGTACCCGCTCTATATTTCATCTTCAATCAAACAACTTTTCATTTCTGACGTCAGTGTGTGTGTGTGTATGTTCAGTGTTAAAGGGCAAAGCGTGCACTTCCCCAGCTGTGCGTGTCTTTACTCCAGCCAAAGATCCCAAACCTTTTGCAAAAGTGTGGGGTTAGCCTCTCTTCTACAAGGGAATCTAGCGCCCAGATTATCTGGCGGACTCGTAACAGAGTCCCCATCTGAGGATTCTGCCGCTTCAAACTTGCACGTTTGAATCAGCTCTCGCTGGAAGAAAAGAGGTTGAAAAGCACTTTCTCACCAAGTGCTGACAACTTTTTGCTAGGCCCTGCTCCTGTGCCTTCAGCAACAACCTGGCGAATAGAAAGTTAGCAGATGAAGCTTTTCCTGGCATGATAAGAATAAGCAGTAAACAGATAAAGGAGGGGTAAAAATACATATATATGACACAGGGATGTTGAAGAGTCGTTGGTCTCGAGTCACGAGTCGAGTCACGAGTCTTTGGACCCGAGTCTCGAGTCCGAGTCCGAGTCCTTGGTCCAAAACGGTGACTCACGAGTCCTGAGTCACTCCCAAAACTGACTCCACGAGTCCCTATTAAAATCAATGGGGTTTCCCCCCAACAAAATAAGGCTACTTCAGATGTGTGGCTTAAATAAATTCTAGGCACAAGTGTGCCTTTTTATTTCAAAACTCTGCAACTGATTTTGGCAAGAACAGACCAGGCAGACAAATTCAAAATAACCAGGCAGGCAGAGGAGGCAGGGAACCCCAAAGCAGGCAGGCAGAGGCCTTTGTCTTGGACAATTCAAACTGTGGAACTGGTCAAGAAGAGACCAGGCAGGCAGAGGAGGCTGGGAACCCCAAACAGGCAGGCAGAGGCAGCCAAACCCAAAATGTCTGACCCTAACCCAAACCCCCCACAACAACACATCAATCAAAATAAATCTCAACACATCGTTGGGGTTGTGCTCCTGGTAGCTGTCCATAGTGGCCAAGCAGCGGCGCGCCTCGCTTCCATGCGCTCTTCACCGGTGATCGCGCTCCTTCTGGCACAGCCAGAAGACTCGTCAACAGCCCAGGGATGTTGACGAGTCCTTGGTCTCGAGTCCCGAGTCGAGTCTCGAGTCCCATTAAAAATATTGGGACTCGAGTCCGAGTCGAGTCAGAGGGGGGACTCAGTCCGACTCACGAGTCGAGTCCTCGAGTCCGAGTCCCCATCCCTGATATGACAAACCTAGTGCTGCAGAGAGGAACCTTTTACAGAGGACGGTCCTCTGAAGAGCAAAAGGGCCTTGAAGCTGCCCATCCACAGCGCCTGGGCAGCAGACGGAGCAAAGCCTGGTGACAGGCTTCCACACTAGGGTGAGAGGGGCTGCATTTCTGACTTTGCGTCTGTGTCCTCTGTTGTCCTCTTTCTTGGCGATTCATCACAAGTGGCCACCTTGCTGGTTTATTGCAGCAGGTGTCTCTTCGGCCAGAGCCTCCACTCTCATCCGGTGCGCCATGGATCAGGGTGTGGTTTTGGAGTCTTCTCTCGCTGTTCTCTGCCTGGGTCACTCTGAAGGGTTCCAACAGGATCTGGGCCACCTCTTGCTAGACAAAAACTGGGGGAGTGAGAAGCAGGAAGCATTTCTCCATCAGCTGGAGCCACCGTGTGGGAGGCGTTTGAGTGCCCCCAGTAAGACAGTGGTGGCTTCATTCCCCAGAGAGGACTTGATCCGAGAACAGCAGGCACCGAGTCAGAGGTGTGGCTGCAGCTGAAGTGAACTGTGCGGCTGGACGCAGCATCGCCTTCCTGCAGAAGGAGACAATAATCTGGCGGTATTCTCTTTGTTTTTTGTTGCAGTTAGTGCTGTAAAATGCACTTGCAAAACAGAAAAGGGGGGGGACCCCCAGTGGAGCAGCAGCAACGGGCGAAAGGAGGGTGCTGCTGTGGGCTTCCTCCAGCCGCTGCTTCCACCTCACCGCCGTTTTCTCCTTCCTGGGCTCCAAATTCAGAAACAAGTCTTGCCAGCAGAAAAATCGGGAGTGGGGTGGTTGCGGGGCGGGAGTAAAGGGAGGTGTGGGTGGAGGGGCACTGGGTGCCGCCCTTTCTGCCCCCCTTCCGTTTGAAATCACTCCCAGGCTGCAACGTTCAGCTTGTCCCTAATAATAAACTCGAGCCGAGCCACACGTTCTCAGAGGAACCTCTTTTTGGCTCAGCTTTGCGGGGGGCAAAAGGTTTCGCAGAAACATGCCACGTAGGAAAGATCCACTTCCCGGTTCTGTCCTCCTTCTGATGCACTTTCAGGACAGCCACTGCCAGAGGGAGGGCCGAGGGGCGAAGCGCTGTTCCCTGGGTGGAGAGGGAGAGGAATGCACAGAGGAATGCGCTTCTTAAAAAACGGCACACGCGGAAAATGAACAGTGCCGCTGGAGAGTGAAGCACAAGCCTTGGCCCCATTCGCATATCTCCCAATAATCCAAATGCCCCTCAACGGGGTGGGGGGTGGGGAGACATTTTGACTCAGCCCTGGTTTAACGTGCGGAAGTTGGCTTCCTGAGGGCACGCACGTTACGCACAGAAGCCTGTGGAAAGAAAGACCCCCAGGCCTAGGAGTGCCGCTTGGCCTTGGGAGCCCTTGAGAGAGGCCCGGCTGTTCAGCGCCTCTGCACGAGTGTTCAATAAATGAAATTCTCCTTTTAAAGAGCCCACGCAGGAGGGAACGGCGATAAAGCCAGCGTCGCTGTGAAGCGTCCCGCTTAATTTGTGGGAAGGGGCAAGTGTGGTTTTGTTCATGAAGATGGAGCCCCACCAGTTGCCCGGGGAGACGGACGGCTGCGACTGCGGCGGGGCTGCGGTTTCCTCGCGTCTCCTCCTCGCCGGCGAAGTCCCGACCAAGCGGGCTCTCTCCTCCACGTGGATCCCCGTTTCGGGCTGCAGCGTTAATATTTTAAGGCTTGCCGTTATAAAATATTTAGAGCCAGATATATTGATGGGAGCACTTTGGTGGCGTCCCGGCACAAAGCAGATTAGCACGTTCTCCTACGCGGGGTTTTAATTAAACCCATAAACCATGGGCCTTGTTTTTCTTTAAGGGAACGGCACGAGCGCACTGCAGCGGCGTGTGGCCGGGCAGAAGACGCTTCCTTCCGAGTCCCTGGACCGAGCAAGACCCCTCGCGGTCCTCGGCAGCGTGAAACATAGTGGAGAATGCTCAGGTGCTCCACCACGGAGGCCTGATGGGCGCGCCTCCTCGTTACGCAGCAGGATCCGGGCGCCCCCATCTGGGGCAGGCTGGGGACTCGGTTCTTGCATCATAACTGCAGGGGGCGGACACTGGCGTGGAAGCTGCGGATGGCGCCCGAACCTGGCAGCTGCCTCAAATGCTCGGTTGGTGGCAACGAGGCTCGGTTGGTGGCAACGAGGAGGAGGGCCTTCTCGGTGGTAGCCCCCCAGTTATGGAATCAGCTCCCCACTGAGACCCGCCTGGCGCCAACCTTACTATCTTTTCGGTGCCAGGTTAAGACTTCCCTCTATGCCAAGGCATTTAGTTAGGAGCTTGGAATAGCAGGGAGGGGATTGTCACCTGTAGGCTCAGTTTTATTGGCTTTTTGTATTGTTATTTTAAACTGTGTTTTTAAATTTGGTTTTTAATTTTTTAAACTGTTTTGTATGTTTTAATGTTGTTTTTATGTATAGAGTGTTGTGAACCGCCCAGAGAGCTTCGGCTATGGGGCGGTATATAAATGAAATGAAATGAAATGAAATGAATGAAATGGGCGAGAATGCCATCGGGGCACAGACCATATTCAGTGCACTTACGGGGGGGGGGGGGATCGTGCCCACTACACAGACCCACCAGCACAGCAGACGCGTGAATCAGGCCCATGCAAACCATAGGGTTGCTCTAGGCCTGGGCACAGAACCTCTGGCACCGCAGGCCTGATCCAGCCCACACGACACCCCCGTCTGGCCTGCACAGCCCCTTGGGGACAGGTGTGGCTTCTTCTTCGTGAGATCGGAGATTGAAGTGGGGGCGCAGGGCGGCCTGGGCCCCTTTCTCCGTGCTGCGCGGGGGGGCGCAACAGTTAACTGACGTCAAGGGCCCTGTGGGGAAGAGGAAGGTGGCAGGAGCGGGCAGAGGGAACATCTGGGCTAACTGACGCTGTTTTTTGTATTTACTTAGACAGTACATCACTCAGAGTGGCCGGATGACTGGCCAGATGGGCGATTCAAAAATAGAATGAATGAATAAATAAATAAATGCCTCCTTCCAGCAAGAGGGAAAAGGGGTGACGCCAGGGGGCTCGCAGCCCTGGCACGATGCCAGGCATGTGGCCACGCCCCCTGACATCTTCCGGCCACGGAGGGCTTGGTGGGGGGGCAATCCAGTCCCCCAACCCTAATCCCAGTCCTGCACCCCTGCTCTAGGTGAACTGGAAGCCCGGACCTGCCAGGGCCTGAGGGGAGATATGATCGCACTCTTCCAGTATTTGAAGGGATGTCACACAGAGGAGGGCCAGGATCTCTTCTCGATCATCCCAGTTTGCAGGACACGGAATAATGGGCTCAAGTTACAGGAACCCAGATTCCACCTAAACATCAGGAAAAATTTCCTGACTGTCAGAGCAATAAGACAATGGAACCAACTACCTAGGGAGGTGGTGGGCTCTCCCACTCTGGAGGCATTCAAGGTGCGGCTGGACAGACATCTGTCAGAGATGCTTTGACCTGGATTCCTGCATTGAGCAGGGGGTTGGACTCGATGGCCTTGTAGGCCCCTTCCAACTCTACTTTTCTATGATTCTATGATTCTATGTGCACAGACACCCTCCCCCTTCATATCACTGCTGAATGCAGGGCCACAGTGGAGCCACAGTGCCGGCTCCAGGTTTCGGAGGGCCCTTCGGCAAGGCACCCTCCACGGGCCGGGCCGGGCCCCTCCCTCGGTGACTCCCCCTTCTCGCTGCCATGGTCGCCAGCTGCTCGGGCTCCTCCTCCTCTTCCTCTTCCTCCTCGCCCCCACTTGCTTGCCGCCGGGCAGGCAGAGAGCCAGAGAGCCTCCTCCATTCTCACCACCTCCATTGCCCGGGCCAGAGCGGGAGGAGGCTGAACAGGCAGGTTGCCGTGGGGAAGAGGAGGGGCAAGTCCGGGGGGCTCTTGCCAGCGGGCCCCTCCTGGGGTGCGGGCCCCTGGCGGGTGCCCTGCCCTACCCTGCCTGCCCTTGACGCTGGCCCCGCGTGGCCATGGGGTCCTGGCGGAGGGCACAGCCCGTGGGTGCACTGGGGTGGAGTGCCACCAGGCATAGCCCCACTCCCCCGTCACAGGTTGGCACGAGGGGGTGCTGTCTGTCTCCAGAGAACCACGCATGAACGGGGCCAGTGCTCCGGCTTGCCCCCCCCCGCCCCGTGGCCCTCCTGCCGTGCCGTGGAGAGACACCTTGCATGCTAGTTCCCGTGAGCATTTGAACTGGAAGCCTCACTTGGTGGCAAGTGCAGGAAAGCCACCTCTTCCCTGAGAAAGATGTCCTGGAATAGTTCATGTTACGGAATAATACTCTTCTGTCATACAGTACGGTAATACATAGCACTGTTCTAACCCTCCTGCTCCCACAGAGAAACATAAGCAAGTTAAATGTATAGACCAACGCGTGTCACTCTCCTTTAGCACCGGCAGCACGCCGAGCGCACCTTCGAGAGGCGGGAAACAGCCCCGAGCACTTTGGGTGGAGCTCGTCCTGTGCCGTGGCCTCGGTCGGCAGCGAGCGCCACCATTCTCGCTGCCGCTGGCGCTTCTCCCGGGCCAGGATGAGGCCCTGCTTTGCCCGGCGCTGGGCGGCAGGAGGTGGCCCTTTGCTCGCTTCGGCTTCCAAAGGGCCGTCGGCCCTTTTGTTTCCCGAGAGTTGGCACAGCTCCCGCCACCAGCCCTGGCCTTGATTAATGCTGTCAGGGTCCCTGCCAAGATCGCCCCCCTGAGCGGAACTGGTTCCCCTGATCCCCCCCCCACACACACACACTGCAGCTTGCTGCATCTCCATCCTCCGGCCGACGCAGGGCAGAGCCCCTCCTGTGACGTTTCTGCCATTGCTTTGCGGGTCGCATCTACACAGGCCAAGGCAGGGGGGCAGACCGCCTCCCACCCCATGGCAGCATCACAGGCCCTGATGGAGGGAGGGAATCTCCTTCGCTTGGCGCGGCACGGCACGGAGGGGGGTGAGCGCCACCGCATGCCCACGGCCGGCCGCATCCACAGCTCTCCCTCTGCACCCTGACAACGTGGCAGGCTGGCACTGGACGTGGATCTTTGGGTTGAAATTGGGCCCCTTTTTAATGGGGCAGTTTTATCCATGGAATGATCAACGGGGGTCAGCGTGCGCGGGTGTGGGGTTGGGGGGGCAGACGACTTTCTTTCATGTCGGCTTTTCCTGAGGAACGGGTCTGCCTGCCTGTCCAGCTGCAGTGGTCCCACAGGCACCGTGGCTCACGCTTACGCCTAACCGTCGTCGGGTCTTGCTTTTATAAAACTTCACAAGTCAAAAGTCAAAGCCCTGCGCCCCTCTCTGCGGCAGGGCTGGGGAACTACTTTAATGGGTGGGGTGTGGGGTGGGTGAATTGCCCCTTCTGGGCTCTCCGTGGGCCGAATGAGGTCACACTGATGTTATCACACACACACACACACATACACACCGCCTATTTTCAGGGATGTTGAAGAGTCCTTGGTCTCGAGTCACGAGTCGAGTCACGAGTCTTTGGACCCGAGTCTCGAGTCCAAGTCCAAGTCCTTGGTCCAAAATGGTGACTCACGAGTCCCGAGTCCCGAGTCACTCCCAAAGCTGACTCCACGAGTCCCTATTAAATCAATGGGGGGGGGTTTCCCAACAAAATAAGGCTACTTCAGATGTGTGGCTTAAATAAATTCTAGGCACAATTGTGCCTTTTTATCTCAAAACTCTGCCACTGATTTTGACAAAAACAGACCAGGCAGACAAACCCAAAATAACCAGACAGGCAGAGGAGGCAGGGAACCCCAAAGCAGGCAGGCAGAGGCCTTTGTCTTGGACAATTCAAACTGTGGAACTGGTTAAGAAGAGACCAGGCAGGCAGAGGAGGCAGGGAACCCCAAAGCAGGCAGGCAGAGGCAGCCAAACCCAAAATGTCTGAAAGGTTGCATTAGGAAAATGATTTTAAAAAATAAACTTGGATTGTTACTGCAACTGGGTCCAGACAGCACCTGCAGGTGGCATCAAGCAGGGACGTTGACGAGTCCTTGGTCTCGAGTCCCGAGTCGAGTCTCGAGTCCCATTAAAAATATTGGGACTCGAGTGCGACTCGAGTCAGAGGGGGGACTCATCTCCGACTCACGAGTCGAGTCCTCGAGTCCGAGTCCCCATCCCTGCCTATTTTGCCTATTTTGCCTTCGCGCATCTCTTGCCGTCCCCCATCAGAGGCGGTGAGAGTGCATGAAGGATGGCTCAGCTGGCTCCGGCACAAGGTTCCCCATCCCCTCCATTTGTGTGCTCACAACAACCCTGTGAGGTAGGACTGGCCCAAGGCCACGCCAGCAGCTTCGTGGCTAAGTGGGAATTTGAACCCGGGTCTCCCCATTCCAACTCCAACACAGCCTCCCCCAACCTGGTACCCTCCAGATGTGTTGGCGATGCCGGGGATCGAACTTGGGACCTTCTGCGTGCAAAGTAGCTGCTCTACCCCTGAGCCATGGCTCGTCCTGCTCTCAGTAGCTCCTTTAGGGTTGCTGTTTCTTAATTCCTTATTGGCTAGTTCTTGAAGACTTGCCTGGATCAGTTAAAAACGTTTCTGCCAACCAATGATCAGAGCAATTTCAGTCCCACCGGATCTAGATTCTTTTTTATTTTATTTTTGTACAGGAACTTTAAGATGCCTCCAGTGGCCACCTGGAAATAATTGGGTAGTGTGTCAGTTTTACCACGTTTTTCTTCCTTTTCTTTTTTTTTTTTTCAGTTTGCAGCTCTGTGGTAGCTTGGAAAAGAACGTAGAGATGGCTCAGGAACTCTGCAGCCCCCAGTTTGCCACAAGATAATTTGGTCATCCACTGGGAGGCTTCCTTCCCAGGCTTCTGGCAGCTTCAGAGGAATTATTTCTGCTAGGACCTTAGCAGGGCAAGAAAAGGTAAATTCCGCAACGGCTTTGATCCTGGTGATTATTGTGAAGGACTGCCAACCGGTCCTTTGCTCAAGACCAGAGATCAAAGGTGCAAAACTGCCAGCCTTGGCTCTGCCGTCTTGACTTGATTCTCTCAGGGCCTTGCCCTGGGTCTATACACTGGATTTAGCACTGAACCACAGAGGAACCACACACACCGTGTGGGGTAGAACCAGGAAAGTTTATTTAAGGTAAACAGATTACAGCAAAAGGTGGGAAATGAGGGAAGAGGGAGAAAGGTGGGGATACACTTTGGTACATTTTGCATTTCCCAGCCCCCAGCTGGGATTATACTTGTTTACACGAGAGGAGGTGTGTGTGTGTGTGTGTGTGTGTGTGTGTGTGTGGTGCAAGAAACTCTGACGCTTTTTCTCCACAATTATCACTCCACCCCCACCCCGCCCAGCTCCTATTTGCATTTAAAACAATGTGCACATTAAATGTAATGATCATAGATTCATAGAATCATAGAACAGTAGAGTTGGAAGGGGCCTACAAGGCCATCGAGTCCAACCCCCTGCTCAATGCAGGAATCCAGGTCAAAGCATCCCCGACAGATGGCTGTCCAGCTGCACCTTGAATGCCTCCAGAGTGGGAGAGCTCGCCACCTCCCTAGGTAGTTGGTTCCATTGTCTTATTGCTCAATTTTTCCTGATGTTTAGGTGGAATCTGACTTCCTGTAACTTGAGCCCATTATTCCGTGTCCTGCAAACTGGGATGAAGGAGAAGAGATCTTTGCCCTCCTCTGTGTTACATCCCTTCAATGCATCCCTTCATGATGCATTGAACATGTCTAGTGTCGTCCCGGGCAAGTGTGCCTGCCAAGGCAAGGTACATGCCTGGATTCATTAGGAAAGGGACTGAAGATGAAACTACCTTCTTTGAGCCAGTGGCAATGCCCTTTCTGGGAGACCAGGCACAATTCCACTTGCCCCGTCTCAAGGAGGATATTGCTGCGCATTTAACTTTGCTGCACATGGGAAATGCAGGGGCTGGCTGAGCTGGGGCTGGCTGAGGGGCTGCAGGTGGGAACTTAACTCTTGTTTGCATGAGTTATTTTATAGCTCAGTGGTGCAGCAGTTAGAGGGTAGAGCTGGGCTTGAATCCCCCTTCAGCCATGAAACTTGATGGCTGAGGGCACATGCTTTGCATGCAAAATGCCCCAAGCTTGTTCTGCAACAGCGTCTCCAGGCGGGGGGGGGGGGGGGCGTCCTGCCTGAAACCCCGGAGAGCCGCTGCTGCCAGTCAGCCATTAGACCAAACTGGGCTTGATGGACGAATGGCCTGGCAGTAGAAGGCAGCTTCCGAGGCTCCCTGGGCGACCTTGGACCAGTCACACACACTCTGCCCAACCTACCTCACAGGGTTGTTGTGAGGCCAAGGTTGGGGTAATCCCTATGTACAGCACCCTGAACTTATTTTGCGGGGAGGGCAAGATATACATCTGAGAAATAAATATTTTCCCCTACAAATGTCCCCTCTCCTCAGCCATCTTAAACACACACACGCACACACACCCAGCTGGGCCTTGAAACCAGAGGGAGATTTTTGCACAAGGATAACGTAACAGGCCTGCTTTGCAGTGGGGCGGACAATCAATACATTATTCAAGACTGGATTCTGAGGCATGACTGAAGACAATGAAAGGACCTACGAACATCTCAGCTGGTCTTTAACAGAGAGCATACCAGGCAACGCTGTCAACCAAGAAGTAAGTGGCTTGTTCCTGACCGGAAATTTTTCATTACGCTCTGAGCTCTCTTGCTGAATCTTTTCTCGCTCGTCCTCAAACATCCTTTCACGAGTGTGATATTTATCTAATGCATAGAGGGTGGAAAAAACCCTCTCTGCTTTAATTTCAGAGAACCTTTCTTCCTTTTTCCCTAGCCAATGTAGCCCCAGCTCAAGATAACAAAACAATGAGTCCATTGCTTCCTGTTCATTTCATGCATTTCTGAGCATTGTCAAGAAATCCAATCATCTTGCTATCATCGCTTTCATGCAGCACCGTTCCCCTGTCGCTCTGGAAGGGGCCACGTGCCGGACGGAGCAGAACGTCCGGAAGGTTCTCATGAAAGGCAAGAAAACAAAAGGGCAGAGGTTGCCAAAGAGGCTGCAGCGGCAGGCTGACGGCACTGGGCCATCGCTAGGAGAAAAGGCGAAAGAGTGCGGCCTTTCTGGTTCTGCAGGGAAGGGTGATGGTGGCAGCGGGTGGGCAGCAGATGGCAGAAGAAGTCCATAAAACTGTGGACAGAGGGAAGAGGCCGGATGAAGAGAAATATCTCTGTGCTGCTCCGTCCAATCTAGAGCTCAAGATCACTCATGAAAATTGGTTGGCAGCTCAGGACACACAAAAAGGAAGTACCGTATTTCTTCATACAGTGTGTAATTAACTTATAGAAGTCATTACTGCAGGATGTGGTGTGGTGGCCACTACTAGCTTAGGGAGCTGAAAAAACATTTGACCACAATTCGTGGAGGAGGAGACGTCTTTCAGCAGCTAAGCCAGCTTTCCCCGCCCTGCTGCCTCCAGATGTGCTGGGCAGCAACAGCAGCTCCCAGAGGCCGGCTGGGGGAACCTGGGATTTGTTGTCCAACATGTCTGGCAGGCACCAGGGTGGGGAGGCCTGAGTTAAACGGACCCTGCGTGTCTGGGGCAGTGCACCTCTGGATCCCCGTTGCTGGGGAGCAAACAGAAAGGGACAGCCGTGGCCTGTGAGTTTACATTCCACTCATAATTTTATACATCTCTATCATGCTTCCCCCACTGTAGATGTGTCGTCCCCCCCCCCCCCCCGGATTAAAAAGCTTGAAATGCTTTAGACTTTTGCCATAGAGAGGATGTTCCAAGTCCCTCCGGTCGTTCCCACGGCCCATTTCTTCGCCTTCTCCGGCACAATTCCCTCCTTGCTTGTGACGGGGCAACTGGAACTGTGTATGCTCTCCCAAGAGGGGCGGGGCCATTGGCTTATGGAAGGCAGTTTCATTTTCAGTCCCTTTCCTGACAAGTTCTGGCATGAGCCTTGCCTTTTTCACAGCTTCCTCACCCTTTCCTGGGACTAAACTAGACTTGTCAAATGGGTCATTACATTTAATGTGTGCATTGTTTTAAAGGCAAATGGAACAGTTGTTGGAAACTCTGGTGTGTTCCTTCTAATGTGTGGCTGCATTTTCTTTGCCACCAGTTACCACCCCAGTTCAAAGTCCATCTACCATTGAAGAGGACCTCATTTCCTTCCATGTCATTGGTTTGGACAAGCCTCTCATGATGGGCTTTCCTACATGAGGGATTTGTTGTCATTCCCTACTCATGGTTGTTTATGGGTTCTTTAGATGGCATCGTGACCCTTTAGTTTTGCTTCTGTGTCTAAAGAGCACTTTCAGCAAGTATTTTTTTAGAGCAGGGAAAATGCAGAAAACACTTCACTTGTGTATTTGTTCTATGCCGCTATACCACAATGCCATCTAGAGGTTATGTAGCAGAAAAGCAGGAAAAGAAACACTCTTCGTGTAGTGGAACCAACTACCTACGGAGGTGGTGCGCTCTCCCACTCTGGAGGCATTCAAGGTGCAGCTGGACAGCCATCTGTCAGGGATGCTTTGACCTGGATTCCTGCATTGAGCAGGGGGTTGGACTCGATGGCCTGGTAGGCCCCTTCCAACTCTACTTTTCTATGATTCTAGTGCTTGGATCTGAACTCTGCAACGAAACCGAAAGTAGATGCAGCAGATTAACAGCTTCATGTAGAAAAGCGCTTTGTCCTTTCATCTCGCTCCCTGCCACTCATGCCCCTCCATTATCAAAGGTCCTTTCATACGCTTTCATTAAGCTGATTTTGTTCAAATCCATCCATTCACTATTTTCTTCTGCTAATTTCTTGAAAGGAGGGAGGGCTATTTCTGAGCTTGTACAACCCGGGCTACTTCAGATTCCCTGAAGACGGCTCATGGATTCCTTCCTTCCCTTTCTTCTTGATCCCCTCCTTGTTAAAATACTGCAGCAAAACAACCGGAGTGTTTAGAGCAGCCTTCCTCAACCGAGTGCCCCCCAAATGTGTTGATTACAATTCCCAGCATCCCCCAGCCAGAACCCCAAGAGGAGAAAACATAAAAGAGGGCAAACTGGACACACAACACCACATTCTGGTGTGGATATGCTTCAGTTGTGCTGTGGGGCGATCAAGGACATAGGCAATGCAGCTAGACGAGGGAATGTCCGAAGGGAGACAAGAGGCCAGGCGGGATTCGAGGACAGGCGAGGCAAGGCAAGCAAAAGAACCAGCAAGCAAGCTCCGGCCATTGTTGAAGCATTATATGCAGCTGTTGACCAACCCACTGCTTCCGGCTTCCTTTTATGGGGGCCGCTGGAGCCGCAGAACCTCGCAGGGATGCACAAAGGGAACCAGCCAGGCAGGCTGGGGCATTCCAGGAGTTGTTGTAGTCCAACACATCGGGAGAGCACCAGGTTGGGGAAGGCTGCTTTCGTGGGTGGTGCCTCTGACTTCATCGGAAGGGGGTCCTCTGCAGCCTCCAACACCCACATGGACACCCCCCGTTCACATCCCTGAATCTCGGAGGGACTGCCTCTGAGCTGTGAGTAATGCCTTGGTCTTCATCACTGGGGTCAAGGCACATTTTTCCCTTTGGCATCGTTCAGGTCCTTGTTCGGAAGTTTCCTAGAGGAGGAGATGCCACCTTCAGGGAGCAAAATAACTCCATGCTGGCAGTTCCCAGCCCAGACTGGTCTGCCTCTTGCTTTTCTGGGGTTTCTCATAGAATCATAGAAAAGTAGAGTTGGAAGGGGCCTACAAGGCCATCGAGTCCAACCCCCTGCTCAATGCAGGAATCTAGGTCAAAGCATCTCTGACAGATGTCTGTCCAGCTGCACCTTGAATGCCTCCAGAGTGGGAGAGCCCACGACCTCCCTAGGTAGTTGGTTCCATTGTCTTATTGCTCTGACAGTCAGGAAATTTTTCCTGATGTTTAGGTGGAATCTAGGTTCCTGTAACTTGAGCCCATTATTCCGTGTCCTGCAAACTGGGATGAACGAGAAGAGATCTTCGCCCTCCTCTGTGTGACATCCCTTCAAATACTGGAAGAGTGCGATCATATCTCCCCTCAGTCTCCTCTTCTGAAGGCTAAACATGCCCAGTTCTTTCAGTCTCTCCTCATAGGGCCTTGTTTCCAGTCCCTTTATCATCCTTGTTGCCCTCATCCTGATGTTCTCTCCTCAGTAGTTCCCAAATGGCCTGTAGGGGTGTTGCCATGCAACCCCGTGTTGGAGGAACACTAACAGTATGTATCTTTTCCCCCTGTGGAATCTCATTTGGCCCAAATGAGAGGAATCATTCTTTTCAAATGTGTTCAGAATCTCTTGCCAGGGAAGATCAGGCCAGGCAGATTTGTCATTCCTGAAGATGGCAACTAAATAAACGTGTCTGGGGTGACTGGTCTGTACCGCCGAAAGGTGAGAAATTGAATTGTAATGACAGGTCAGCGGAGAAGCTGGGAATAAATAAATGGTGGTGCTCTTCCTTTTTAAAAGAGCGATGATGGACAGCCTTGGGTCAGGTGAGGCCTGCACAATCTGTGAATATATTGCAGCTTTGCGGTTGCTTTGACATCCCTGCTCTCAAGCTTTCTGGATCTAGGGAGCAGGTTTATCCAGTGCTTGGTGGGCTACTCTGCATGGCTCATCAGCTGCATTTGGTTTGATGGGTTGTGCTAGTCTTGGCTAGGCTCACTGATGGGCTAATCACAGACCTCTAGAACAGTGTTCTCCCACTATCCCACTAGCAAAGAGAATGCAACCCTTTCAGAATAGAAATGCATGCACCATTGACCTATTATTGCAGGGGTCCTCAAACTTTTTAAACAGGGGGCCAGTTCATTGTCCCTCAGACTGTTGGGGGGCCGGACTATAGTTTGAAAAAAATATGAATGAATGGATCAAGTTAAAAAAAAGGAACCGGGTCCCTTTTTTTTTACTTGATAGGTGTGAATTTTTTCCCCCTTAAATGGAAAGTTATTTTATTTATTTATTTATTTATTTTTTATACCGCCCAATAGCTGAAGCTCTCTGGGCGGTTTACAGCAATTAACAAGACAGTCCCTGCCCGCAGGCTTACAATCTAAAAAGACAGGACACACAAGGAAAAAGGAACAGGGAAGGAAGAAGGGGGAATATTAATGAATACTCCTGGCAGGGCTGGTGGTATTTACATATATAATTGCACAATTGTTAAATGCCTAACACGAATATACTTTTGTTTTTGCCATCACACAAATGAGCATACTCGACAAAAGAATCGGCGCTTGAAGCGAAAGAGTTAAAAAAAAGTCTGCTTCCGCCAATCGGCCGCCGGGCCGGATAAAAAGGCAAGGCGGGCCGGATGTGGCCCGCGGGCCTTAGTTTGAAGACCCCTGACCTATTGCCTCCCTACATTTATATAGCGCCATTCTGCCAAAGCATTCAAGGTGGTTTGCAGCTTAAATCTAAAAGACATGGTGCCAAAGGGAAAAGGAACGGGGCGGGACGAGGTACCAACTCTTCCTGGTGTAACTTGACGAAGTTACACAATGACTGGGGGAAATGGCCACGGCAGGAGACAGTTCTGAGAGAGAGGTGGCTGGCCCAGCTCTTCCTCTCTTGCAGCCAGAAAGAACTTACCCGTTGGATCCTGCCTCAGTTTCTCTCCCCATTCCTCCATTGTCTCGACTGCATTGAATATTAGTTGGAAGAGACCTGTCCTCTTACCCTTTGTAAAGCACTATGCATACTGATGGAAATAATTATAAGATGATGATGATGACGACGATAATGATATAATTCTCGTAGCACGTTAGCTGTCCTCTCACCGTACAGTTTGGGAATGGCTGTGCTCAAGATAAGGCCACTTTGTCTTCACTGACGCTTGTGTTTCTGTCCGTAGATGGAAAGAGAGAAAAAATCAAGTGTATATTTTCTGAGTTCCTTGCTTGACACCCTGTGAAGAATACCCAGTGTGTGTACACAAATCCCTGATCCATGCTGAAGAATCGGGCCACACTGATACAGCCTGCATAAAGAAATCAACAACTTGTCGAGAAACTGCCTCCTTCCATCTCCAGCAGGCTCTTGGCTGCACCTGCACAATGGCAGCCTCCCTGGGGGCTGGGGGGGGGGCGCTTGCCGCCAGTGGGGGAGAGCAGATTAAACCTTTTCAGGAGAAGAGATGTTTCCTCTGTCCCTGGTGACAGACTGAAGGAGGAGGCTGTTATCACAGAAAGCAGGTTTGCTTTCCAGCCGGGGGTATGGATAGATCTGTTCCGCTCCCCGCAATGCTCCTGGCAATTGTTAATGGACATAAGTATATTTGTTATGACTATCATGATGTGCCGGGGGTTTTAAATGACTCCTGGAAGGAAAAGGGGGGGGGGGTGGAGAAAGGCCGCAGGAAAAATGAGAGAGGCAGGAAGGGAAGCCAGCACTGCAAAGCCCGACACACCCGGTTCTTTTGCACCATCTCTGGGATTGTCCTCCTTTCAGGAAGGAAATCTCAACTACGTTTATGTCCTCAATTATTGGGGTTTATAAAGTGCTAAATCCCATCTCCACTCCTGCCTTCCTCAATGTAGACAAAGATGACTTTCTTAAAACAGTTGCACCACAATGCAGGAATACAATTTTGCCCTTAGCACCAAATGTCCCTCCTGTGTACAGCAGCCCAGCTTGGCTGGTGCACCACCAAAACCATGGTTTAGTGTTTTGGAAATGAGCCTGCCCAACCTTGGACTGGAGTCACATGCTCCCATCTCCCCTCCTCTCCGCTCCCCTTTCTTTCATACAAACAAGGACGTCAAAAGCATCTGCTTCAGATGTAGCTGCAGCTGCCTGCTGTGATGCCCTTACTTGGAGACCAGTGGCTTGTTCTAACTACAGTTAGATATTCTGTTGTTTTTTACTTGATTTGATATCCTGGTTTGTTTTAAGTAACTGTTGTTAGAACAAACCACCATTCTTGGGTTTGGACATCACAGATTGAGATGGCTGAGAAATGTACTCAATAAGACCAACATCTCAGAAAATTCCATCACATCACATATCCCTTGTTTCCATGAGAGGAAATAGGTGTGCTGACTTCCTTTTTATCCTGTCTTATGTCAGGAGGCCTATCAGTGCCTCCTGTTCAGGAGCTTTGCTTTCAGCTTCTCCAGCTACCTAGATCTATCTTCCTTCCTTCTGTGAACTAGAACTGATTTTCTGACAGCAGAATAAAAAAAAGGTTAGGAAAACTATTGAGTTTATTCACACATATTCCAAAAATGTACATATGCTTTTGCCATTCCATTATCTCAGAAGTTGTGCTCGCTCCAGTTTTAGCGTTAATAGGGTTAAATTCATTCAGCAAGATGTGGGGGTAACAAACTGTGAATAGCCCCCCAAGCTGTACTCAGGTTTCTTTCCAGTGCAGTCCTGAAGCACTCGGGGGAAGAAGGGGGGGGGAAGCCTACCTAATTTGCAAAGTTACGCTGACATTGTAATTTCTGCATATTTAACAAACCATAGCTCCTTTAACTGGAAAGTGGTGATTTTCATGGAATGCTACCCTTTTCATTATTGCATACATCTTTGATTTAATTTGGCATGGGACGCATCAACCTTGGTTTTGGGAGGCAAGGTTAGAAAGAATATGCAAGGCATGAAAATGAACTCCTCTAAAAACGATGGGTTGAGATTCTTTTGTACTGGATAACTGAAAAATGGAACAGACTGTAGCTCAGTGGAGAGCACATATCTTGCTTGGAGAACATCCCAGGTTTGATTTCCCAGCTGGGAAAGACTCTGGCCTGAGACCCTGGCGGGTGGCTGCGGGTCAGCACAGACATTACTGAGCGAGATGAACATGCATTCATCCAGTCAATGTGGGGGTAATTGAAGTCACCCATTATTCCAACACTTCCTCATTTGGGTGCCTCCTCGATTTCGTTTTCCATCTCAAGATCACCTTGTGTATTTTGGTCTGGGGGACAATAGCATGTTCCTAGTACTAAATTAGTTTTGGAGCCAGGTACTGTCACCCACAGTGCTTCTGTGGAAGAGTCTGCCCCTTTTAGGTTTTCGAGTCTGCTGGACACAATGCCCTCTTTGAGGCCTGTGGCTTACGCTGGCTCAAGCTAAGCAGGGTCAGGCCTGGTTATTACTTGGATGGGAGACCCCTCCTCTAGTTTCCTGCATTGAGCAGGGGGTTGGACTCGATGGCCTTGTAGGCCCCTTCCAACTCTGTGATCTATGAAATCTATGTACAGAGCAACACCTCCTCCAGTACGCCCTTCCCGGTCCTTCCTATGCACTTTATATCCGGAGATGACCATATCCCACTGGTTCTCTCCATTCTGCCAGGTTTCCGTAATGCCCACTATATCTACAGTATGTATTGCCTTTGTTTCCCGTTTCTAGGCTTGGGTTTAATGTAAATGTGGAATCTCTGTTTGGGCCAGGCTGCGAGAACTGCAAGTTCCTGCTGGATTTCCCCCCTGGGGTTTGGCTCCCAACCGCATGTTTGCAAAGGGCTGCCCTTCTGGGATTTGGCCCCCTTTGCTGGGCCCTTGTTTTGGCTTCAGCTGATAATATTTGAGTCTTAGCTGATTACCTGGGGTGATTAAATATATAAATAAGTAGATGAGTAAATAGCACTTACCTTCTCCTCACACGGTTACTTAACTCGCTTGTGCGTTGACGCTTCGTCATTGGGCGCCTCGAGCTCAGAGAGTAACAGCCTTCAAGGTTTGCTGTGTGATCAGTGAACAAATGTATGTGAATTGCTTTGAACACTTAGGAAATTACTATTTTCAGGGTACAAGCTTTAAAACAGGGCTCTCCAACCTTGGGTCCCCAGATGTTTTCGGCCTACAACTCCCAGCATAGCATAGCTGGCTCGGGCATGCTGGGAGTTGTAGGCCAAAAACATCTGGGGACCCAAGGTTGGAGAGCCCTGCTTTAAAGTCACACAGGAGGACACTTCCTTGGGCTACAGGTCCCTCCCCCCGCTCCGCAAAAAAATACTTACCGGTAGCTGTAAAACACACACACAGCAGTGTCACAGCTGAAGCCACCGTCTTCCTGTTGGGCCCCTGGTGCTGTTCTCCAGGAAATGTTCCTCCTCCTTTTCCTGTTCCCTGCGACAGACCAAAGACAGGGAGACAGCAGCAGGCAAGTTGTCTGTGAAGTGCTAGCAGAATTCTCCTGCTGAGGATGTAACCCATTAAAAAAGGAAACAGTAGAGGAAAAGTTTAAGCAAAAGTTAAGCTATTGTATCACTTTGTTCTGCGCCTCAGCACAGGTCAGGACTTTGGCACAAATTAAAGACAGGCTCAGAGAGAGAGAGAAAAGTTTTCCTTTTTTTGCAGAAGTCACATTAACACAGCTTACCGGTATTCTTGATTTGAAAGTGGGGCGGGGGGATCCTGTTCTTGCAAAGGGCAACGTTGTTGAAAAGGAGTGTGCAGCAGTCCAATTCCTTTTCCATTGAACGTTCTTTGGGGAAATAAAAATCATTTGACACGGAGACATTCCTAAAGAGACAAAATTCTGCTCAAGCTTCAAAAGTCCTTCTTGACTCTGAGCTGTTCTCACCGAGGCACTGAGACACCTATTAACTGCCTCATTCGGCTCGCCCCACCTTTTTTAAATGGTATTTTCTCCTCTGCTTGGGACAAAAGGCCATTTTAAAAGATTTATCCCTGCTCCATGAGGTCAGCTTTCATTCTTGGCTCAGCAACTCAAGCTGAGTTTTAGCTCATGGAAGAGACATGTGGTGAACGGGCTGCAGAGAGAGACACACACACAGTGGAATGTGCAATCTCTACCTCCGAATCTGTAGGAACGTCCCATAAATGGCATCCTACCAATGGAGGCATTGGATTTAGATCTTGTGGTCCATGGCTCAAATCTTTGCTGAGCTTATGGATTTCCCGCAGGCAGCTGGCTGGCCACCGTGCGGACTAAATGGACCTTGATCTGATCCAGCAGGGCTCTTCTTATGTTCTTATGAGCTCTGCGAACCTTGAGTTACCATATCTGCAGGCTATATACTGATGTATTCTGATGTGCAGCTCCTGACACATGTAGGGATCCTTAACTCTGAGTGATGTGCAACCCTGAAAACTGGCAACTTAAGGGCTAAGGGGAGTTAGAGACTGAAAACACAGTTGTTTTCCCCAAGCATAAATTCACTGAGAATACGCAGTACATCCATTCACAGAGTTAATTAATTCACAGTTAATTAAGAGTTAACAACCATTCACAGGGTTGTTGTGAGGATAAAATGGAGAGGAGGAGGAGGAGGAGGAGGAGGAGGAGGAGGACTATGTAAGCCGCCTTGGGTTCCTTGCAGGAAAAAAGGCAGGGTATAAATATAATAAATAAATAAATAAAGGCATATTCAAAAGCACTAAGAGCAGCATCTATAGGGTTACCATTCATTCATACGGACTAATACAGCCTTCCTCAAGCTGGTGCCCTCCAGATGTGTTGGACTACAATCCCCATCATCCCAAGGCAGCCTCCCGAGGGTGCCAGGTTGGGGGAAGGCTGGACTAACAACTCTAACTACAAAGGCAAACGCTAGCAGGCTACGCTTTGGATCCAGCCCCATCCTGAATCAAATCGGGCTGATGCGGACAGTTTCGGGAGATGTCTGAATCGGAGCAGGACCCCTCCGGAGCAGACCCCATCTGCATCTGAACTCTGCTGGAAATCCAGCGGGACACAACAGACCCAGGCTGGGCATCTCCAAAAACGGATACGTTTCTCCACACGCTCTCCGTGCAAGGCAGCCTCCCCCAACCTGCCCCCCCCCAGATATGTTGGACTACAACTCCCATATTCCCCCAGCCAGCATAGCTGGCTGGGGGAATAAGGGAGTTGTAGTCCAACATATCTGGGGGGGGGGGTAGGTTGGGGGAGGCTGACATAAGGAAAACACCAGAGTGGAGAGAGAGGAGGCGGTGGCGAAGTTGAGTGCCTGGCAACTCCGTCTTCCAATCACACTGAATGGTTTTACCAGGGCTCGACCCACGACTCACCAGTGCTACACCCCATCATCCCCCCCCCGTCCTATCTATGAGGCTTGCCATTGAGGCTAGAGCCCATCCCACCCCTCACGGCTAGGTCTGCCAGTCTTCCAGGGTGCCATCCACACGCCCCGGTGCTCAGGCGGAAGCAGGGCCTTCCAAACTTCCCATCCATCCATACTGCAGAGATTCAACGCACCGCACCGGAGACGAGGGGCCTAGATCCTGGAAGAAGGAGGTTAGAAGTGTTCGGCAGAACCAGCCCTTCGAAGAGGAGCAAACGGTCCAAAGATAACAAGAGCATCTGCACTGAGTTACTGAGGTGATATTTGTAGCTTCTGCCATGCCATGCGTCTTCCTCCGCTGTTCTCTTGCTCTACATTTCCATTCCACGTTTCATTTTGTAATGAAATGAGAGACTGGTCTCTGAATGAGGCTGCTTAGAAGCCTCTCATCAAAGCACTAAAGGGTACCCCAACTAATGATGGGGAGTCAAAAACATTCTTTACAAAATACCCCACCCCCTTTACTATAGTACGTTCAACCCTCAGCAACATGGGCCCCGTGGTAGTAGCATTTATCGATTTGGCTAAGGCCTTTGATACTGTAGACCGTACAGCTCTCTGGACTATCCTTATGAAAATTGGATGCCCCAATAAATTTGTGAATATCTTGCGACTTCTCCATGACAACATGACGGCAACGGTTTTGGACAACAACGGCTCTCATGGTGCTCCATTTAAAGTGGGATCAGGTGTTAAACAGGGATGTGTTATCGCCCCAACATTATTTGCCATTTTCATCGCCATGGTTTTACATCTTGTCAAGGGGAAACTTCCCACTGGTGTGGGAATTATATATCGAACAGATGGAAAGCTTTTTAATCTCAGCAGGCTGAAAGCAAAAAGTAAGGTAATTACAACCTCCGTTGTGGAACTTCAGTATGCTGATGATAATGTGGTCTCCGCACATTCAGAGGATGATCTCCAAACTATCCTAAATGCTTTTGCAGAAGCATACGAAAAACTTGGCCTCTCACTTAACATCAAAAAGACCAAAGTGCTTCATCAGCAAGTGCAAGCTAACCCTTTGGTGATGCCATCTATCCAGCTTGGCGGGACAATACTGGAAAATGTCGATCATTTTCTCTATCTTGGCAGCTATCTTTCTGTTACAGCTAACATCGACAGTGAAATCCAGCATCGTCTGAGCTCCGCAAGTGCCGCATTTTCTCGAATGAAACATAGAGTGTTCGAGGATCGGGATATTTGTAAGAAGACCAAAACACTGGTTTATGAAGCCATTGTATTACCAACTTTATTGTATGCCTGCGAAACATGCACTATCTATAAACGTCACTTCCACCTCCTTGAAAGGTTTCATCAACGTTGCCTCCGGAAAATCCTGCGAATTACTTGGGAAGATAGACGAACAAATGTCAGTGTACTGGAAGAAGCAAAGACTACTAGCATTGAAAAAATGATCCTTCAACGCCAACTTCAGTGGACCGGTCATGTTGTTCGAATGCCTGACTGCCGTCTCCCAAAGCAGTTACTTTACTCCCAACTCAAGAATGGAAAGCGGAATATCGGTGGTCAATATAAGAGGTTTAAAGATGTTCATAAGGCTAATCTAAAAAAATGCAATATAAACATCGAAAACTGGGAAGCTCTGGCCCATGAACGATCTAAATGGAGGTTGGCCTTTCACAAAGGTTCCATGGACTTTGAAGAAGCCCGAGTGCAAGGTGAAAGGGAGAAACGTGCTAAGCGAAAAGCACGTCAAATGAATCCTTTACAGGACCATCTCCTATCTGGTAACCTGTGTCCTCACTGTGGGAAGCTGTGTGGATCTAGAATTGGCCTCCACAGTCACTTACGGACCCATCGCTAGAGTCTACACAATCTTCTTTAGAATTTCCTCCTTTTATCCCGGAAGACAATCTTACTCGGTCACGAGTGATCGCCTGATGAATGATGATGGTAGTAGCGTGAGTAGGATGGGTGTAGAACTGAGCACTCGGGCACAGTCTTATAAAAGAAAAAGGGAAATTAGATTTTTATCTAAGAAAACCATAGGTGATTAAGGTAAAACAGCAGAAGAACAGATTAAAATGGGACAAAAGGAACAGACAACACAAGCATCAAATGAAGGGTGGGCTGGGAAGCTGTAGTTCTTGGCTGCAGGAAAGCAGTTGAAGGCTCCAGACATCTCTAGTTAAAACTGGCTGCGGAGACATTTTGCAGATGCAAAGCGGAGGAGGGAGTCTCCTTCCCAAATGTCTCTGGGGAGGGGGAATATTCCCACTGATACCCCCAGTCTGAGATCAGGTCCTCCTTGGAAGGATCCAAGAGGAAGCACTTCTGAGGGAGCCCTGGCACCTGCCTCTTCTAGTTAACCCTGAAGTACCCGGAGGCACTGGGCAGTCACCCAGGGAACACCTTAGGTTATTCTGTGAATTGCTGGGCTTACCAGAAGACAACCACCCCACCATCGTCACCATCACCATCGTCGTCGTCACCGTCACTATCTTTATTTGTTTGCTTCTTTTCCAGGATAAACCCTGTTCCCATCACAGCCCTCTCCGTTATGGTGCAGGGAAAACAGGAAGGCCTGGCTTGGGTTAACCCTTCACTTGTGGAATTTGATGGGGCTTTGGCACCAGCGGCTCCTGTGCCTGGAACCCAGACCCTTAAAGCAGGGGTCTTCAAACTAAGGCCCGCGGGCCACATCCGGCCCGCCTTGCCTTTTTATCCGGCCCGGCGGCCGATTGGCGGAAGCAGACTTTTTTTTTTAACTCTTTCGCTTCAAGCGCCGATTCTTTTGTCGAGTATGCTCATTTGTGTGATGGCAAAAACAAAAGTATATTCGTGTTACTAGGCATTTAACAATTGTGCAATTATATATGTAAATACCACCAGCCCTGCCAGGAGTATTCATTAATATTCCCCCTTCTTCCTTCCCTGTTCCTTTTTCCTTGTGTGTCCTGTCTTTTTAGATTGTAAGCCTGCGGGCAGGGACTGTCTTGTTAATTGCTGTAAACCGCCCAGAGAGCTTCAGCTATTGGGCGGTATAAAAAATAAATAAATAAATAAATAAAATAACTTTCCATTTAAGGGGGAAAAAATTCACACCTATCAAGTAAAAAAAAAGGGACCCGGTTCCTTTTTTTTAAACTTGATCCATTCATTCATATTTTTTTCAAACTATAGTCTGGCCCCCCAACAGTCTGAGGGACAATGAACTGGCCCCCTGTTTAAAAAGTTTGAGGACCCCTGCCTTAAAGGGTGCATTTTGCCCAGGCAAAGGGCTTATGGTGCTCAGGTAGCTGTCAGCATGTCCAACAATGGAGGGCAATTGGGTGGTTTGCCTCCTTCTATTTCCTAACCTTTTAAATTCTTTTTAAAATATGTTTAGGGGAGGAGAGGGGAGTTGAATTTCTGAATTGCCTCTTTGACGTTTGTGTTTGTAGACGTGAATCTCTCTGATTTTGATCATCAATTTTGCAATGAGGTATTCATTTAGATTGGTTGCCATAGAAACTAGAGGAAATCCACTCCAACCCTTAAAAAAAATACTCAACACTCCCTTGTTTCATTTTGACAGAAAATGGCTGCCTGCACATCTTTCCAATGTTTTATGGAGGAAAACCCTGACTGCTCTTCAAATGGGCACGATTCAGACAATAATCCTGCCCAGGCTGATTTTAATGGAGATTACTCGGTGTGAATCGTTTGTGTGTGCGTGTGTGTGTGTGTGTGTGCATGCGTGTGTGTGTGTGTGAACATTCCCCCTCCCCTCCCCAAAGAATCAGCTCTGCACAGAAAGTCTTTGAGAATAGGCATGTCGTCTCCAGAAAAAGCGGGGGGGGGGGGAGAGAAAGGAAAGAGCTGCGGAACGGAACTGAGGATTTAAAAAAATCTTTAAAAAAGAAAAGAAAAAAGAATACAGTTAGCAAAGCTAAACTTACAAAAATTAGCATTCAACAGGCAAATGATGAGAGTACCCGAGGAGATATTTTAGATCTCCAGTTATAAATTACAATGCTATTTATGTGCTTTTAAATATTTATTTTAAAAGGGAATTTGCATTCAATAAAAATGATGCCTATGAGGGTACATATAAATTTATCTATGAAATCCGGCATGCTTATCCATTCTTCAAGCCTCTGAAGAGGGACGCCGCTGGTGGGGGGGTGGGAGCGCCGAGTGCGCTGCGCCAGCTTCCGGGTTCCCCGCTGAGACATCTGCTTGGCCGCTCCGGGGCAGCAGGGGCGCTGGCCCAGATGGGCCCACTTTGGCCTGATCCAGCTGCAAGACTTCCTCTTACATTCTTATGTTCCGGGTGGAGCCGCCTTGCCCCACCTGCAGCTGCTTGGTTGTGGGGCCAGAAAGACCAGGCCCCAGCGGGGGAGGGTCCGCCGCCGGCGGGGTCGCCACCAAAGGGGCGACACCAAAGGGGGTCGCCCCTTTGGGGGAGCCACTTCGGGGGTGGCACGAGGGCGAGGGCCTGTCCCCCTGCTGCTGGGGATATAGATGGGGCTGAGAGTTTTTAAGAGGCCCTTCCTTTTTGAAGGGCTGGGGCTTTTTAGGGGTTGATTTTAGGGGTGGGTCTCCCGCCTGATTGGCGGAAGCGAGGGGGCATGTGTCTCTCCAGGGAGATAGTGGGGGGAGTTCTGGGGGGCAAACGGTACCAACGTTGAGCGGCAGGCGTTGGCAGAGCGCTAGGGGCAGGCCACACCGAGTAAGGGGAACAAGGGATCGATGCTTAATATCTATCCCTTGTTCCGGGCCTGCCCAGAGCCAAGGGATAACTGGGGGATGTGTTGCTCCTCCCCCCACCCTGCGTTTGCTGTTGTGCAATGCCAGGTCCGTTACCCAAAAAACATCTCTCATCCATGACTTGATCATGGATGAGGGTGCGGACCTGGCATGTGTTACGGAAACCTGGCTGGACGAGGCCGCTGCTCCAACTCTGGCGGCCTTGTGTCCGGCCGGTTTCTCGTATGCCCAGCAGCCAAGGGTTGGGGGACGGGAAGGGGGAGTGGCTGTTATCTACCGGGAGTCCTTGGTCCTCACCAGACTCCCTCTCCGGGAGACCAAGTTTATTGAGTGCATGTACTGGAGGTTGGGTCCAAAGGGCAGCCTGGGGATTCTGCTCGTGTACCGTCCACCCCGCTGCACGACAGACTCCCTGGCCGAGGTGCTGGAGGTGGTCTCCGATGTGCGTGTGTTGTCCCCCAGGCTAGTGGTGCTGGGGGACTTCAACGTGCATTCGGGGGCTTCCCTCACGGGGGCACCTCGGGACTTCATGGAGACCATGGCTTCCTGGGAGCTGCACTCTGTATTAACTGGACCTACCCATGTAGCCGGTCATGCGCTGGACTTGGTTTTTGTTTCTGGAGAGGGGGGAAATGATCTGGAAATCGGGGGTATATCCACCACCCCCTTGTCATGGTCAGATCACTATCTGGTGGGGTTGGATTTCTCGGTGCCACAACCCCTCTGCAGGGGTGAGGGACCTATTAGGATGGTCCGCCCCAGGCGTCTTATGGATCCAGATGGATTCCTGAACGCGCTTGGGGAATTGGAGCACACAAACGGTAGCTCAGTCGAGACCCTGGTGAATGACTGGAATGCTGCAATCACCAGGGCATTAGACCGAGTTGCCCCGAAGCACCCTCTTCGCCTAAACAGAGCTCGCGCGGCGCCATGGTTCACTCCGTCGCTGCGAGCTCTGAAACAAGAGGTGAGAAGGCTAGAGCGCCGATGGCGAAATTCCCGCTCCGAAGACGATTGAACACGGGTTAGAGCTGCATCTTCAGCCTACCGGGTGGCGGTGAAGGCAGCAAAAAAGAATTTCTATGCTGCCTCCATTGCGTCTGCGGAGTGCTGCCCCAGGAGGCTGTTCCAAGTGGTCCGGAGTCTGGTCGGTCCAGTCGCTCCGGATCCACTGGAACAGTCAAAAGCCTCCTGTGAGGCTTTAGCAAAGCACTTCGCAGATAAAATCGATCGGATTAGGAGTGGGATATCGTACGTCGTGGACACAGGGAGTGAGCGGGAGGAGGCCAATGGCAGACCGGTTTTGTGGGATCGGTTTCAGCTTCTTCCTTCTGATGAAGTGGACAAGGTGCTTTCATCTGTGAGGCTGACCACCTGCTTGCTTGACCCTTGCCCGTCCTGGCTCATCATGAGCTGCAGGGAGAGACTGGGTGAGGGGATCAAGGCGGTGGTGAATGCCTCCCTCGAGGAGGGAGTGATGCCATCAGCCCTCAAGGAGGCAGTAATAAGACCGCTTCTAAAGAAGCCCTCCTTGGATCCCCAGGATTTAAACAACTTTCGCCCAGTCTCCAATTTACCATTTCTGGGCAAGGTGATCGAGCGGGTGGTGGGTGCTCAGTTGAAGGCACACTTGGATGAAGCCGATTATTTGGATCCGTGCCAGTCGGGCTTCAGGTCTGGACATGGGACGGAGACGGCCTTGGTCGCCTTGGTGGATGATATGAGGAGGGCTTTGGATAGGGGCGAATGCTCCTTTCTAGTCCTCCTCGATCTCTCGGCGGCTTTTGATACCGTTGACCACGGTGTCCTCCTGGACCGTCTGGAGGGGTTGGGCTTGGGAGGCACTGTATTGCAGTGGTTCCGGTCCTTCCTCTCTGGAAGGTATCAGAGGGTAGTTCTCGGGGAAGAGGCTTCGGACCCTCGGCTGCTCACTTGTGGAGTGCCGCAGGGTTCCATCCTCTCCCCGATGTTATTCAACATCTACCTCAAGCCGCTGGGAGCTATCATCAGGAGGTTTGGGGTGCAGTGTCATCAGTATGCGGATGACACACAGCTCTACCTCTGTTTTAAGTCCTCACCGAGGTTGGCCGTTGAGACCCTGTCCAAGTGCCTGGAGTCAGTGGCTGGCTGGATGGGAAGGAACATGCTGAAACTGAACCCTGACAAGACCGAGGTACTTCTGGTGGGGGACAAGGGAAAGTTAGGGGATGTTGACCTGGTGCTGAATGGGGTACATCTACCCCTGAAGGACCAGGTCCGCAGCTTGGGGGTCATTCTAGACTCCCAGCTGTCCATGGAGGCTCAGGTGGCAGCTGTGAGCCGGGCGGCGCTGTATCAACTCCATCTGATACGGCAGCTGCGCCCCTACCTTCCTAATCACCTGCTCCCATCAGTGGTTCATGCCTTGGTCTCCTCTCGCCTAGACTACTGTAATGCGCTCTATGTGGGGTTACCCTTGAAGACGGTCCGGAAGCTTCAGCTGGTACAGAACGCGGCGGCTCGCCTGATTAAGGGCAGCTGCCGGCGTGATCACATCATGCCAGTGCTTAATGAGTTGCACTGGCTACCAGTTGCTTGCCGAGCCGAATTCAAGGTGTTGGTTTTGACCTTTAAAACCCTACACGGCTCCGGCCCAGCTTATCTCAAGGAGCGCCTCCAGCAACATCAAGTAGGCCGCTCAACAAGGTCTGCCACGGATGGCCTTCTCCTTATCCCATCAGCCAGAGCAGCCAGGCTGGTTGGGACTAGGAAGAGGGCCTTCTCTGTGGCGGCCCCCACATTATGGAACTCCCTCCCTAGTGACCTTCGCTATGCCCCCTCCGTGATGAGCTTCCGCCGTGCATTAAAAACATGGCTGTTCAGGCGGGAATATGGGGTGGGTTAGATTTTTAATGAGAATTTTTTATATTGTTTTAATTATTATATTTTATTGTGTTGTTTTGTTGTATTTTAATTGTACATCGCCCAGGGTGGCCGGGTGACCGGCCAGATGGGCGATTGATAAATATAATAAATAAATAAATAAATAAATAAATAATGTTCCGGGTGGAGAAAAGCCCGCGGACATTTGGTAACACCTGGGCCCCGGCACAAACACCATGCCACACATCTAAGAAGGACATGCCCATCTGGTGTTCCACGCGGCCGACGTCTCCATGAGGCCACGTTGCCTGGCCTAGACATGCGGTCTTAGCATGTGTAGGGATCTGTGGCGTGCTCCAGCATGCTTACTCTGCATGCTCCCTCCAGCAGCTGAAGGAGTCCTGGTTTAGTGGAGAGGCCAGCTGTGCGTAATGCTGCATGGGCAAGCCTCTCTCACGTGCTTGGCATCAAGTTTTGATTGGACCTGGTATGACCCACCTCAGAGAAAAGGCATTCAATGGTAGCCTGATGGCACATTTAGTCAAGAACAAGCCACCAAGTGCAGTCTAAGTCTGGGGTAGGCCAGCTCCAAGACTGGCCAAGGAAGGGTTGCCATTGGCTACCACTGCCGGCGCCCAGTCCTGGAATTCCTGCCCAGCCAATGCCATAATTAGCAAATTTCATGACTTGATTCTGCGTTGTGTGCTTCCTCTGGACTGTCCTGAATCTACCACCAATCAATTTCATTGGGCAACCCCAAGTTCTCGTATTACGAGAGGAAGAAATACTTTCTCCACACGATCGGTGGCAGTCGGCGATGTCTTTCAACATGTGTGGAATACATTTACTCTGAAGGCAGAACAATGGGGTGGTTTGTTTCATAGAATCATAGAATCATAGAAAAGTAGAGTTGGAAGGGGCCTACAAGGCCATCGAGTCCAACCCCCTGCTCAATGCAGGAATCCAGGTCAAAGCATCTCCGACAGATGGCTGTCCAGCTGCACCTTGAATGCCTCCAGAGTGGGAGAGCCCACCACCTCCCTAGGTAGTTGATTCCATTGTCACCTTATCCAGCCAGGAGTGCCCCCCAGTGGGCTGGTCCTTCTGAGGAGCATTTTGTGCTGGTACAACACACGTCACAGCTAATTGTGAGTTGTCACAGTTTAAAAAATGAACGTGGAGTCAGAAATCTTGGTGGAAACGCTTTCTTAGAATGAAAGCTGGACTGATCCGTGGAACTTGGGACCGTTTTTCCTGTTTGTTTACTACTGTGCTGCTCTCTCCCCTGGTGCCTTTTAGCATAATGCAATATGAACTTCCCCATCTGTGGCAACCTGCTGGCTTTCCTTCCTTGTGTCTGGGAGTATGAGACAGAGAGCGAGAGAGCTGAGGAGAGGCCGTGCCCCTGGAAGGCTCCATCTCTCCCTTGATAACATGCTTTTCTCATGCCTGCATTGCAAAGAAAACCCAGAGCACCACTTCAAATGCTAAACTTAATTTCATGTGGCAGAACGTGAAAGGAGGACATCACTGCAACGTTGAGGCCTGGGAGCCCTGTGGGGGAGGCGAGGTAGAAAACAGAAATAGTTGCTTGGCTTGGTTTTCAAACACCAGCCAACACAATTGGCACTGCAAAAAAGAAAGAAAGCGGGGCGCTACTACGGCCCCTGGCAATGGCGAGCGCTGCCCGCGGGGCTGTCGGAGAAGTTCTCCTCCCTCTGGAGCAGGGCCGGTGCTACCATTAGGACAACTAGGCGGCTGCCTAGGGCGCCGGGCTAAAGGGGGCACCAGGAGCATAGGGCTGGAGGGAGGCCTCAAGTGGGAAGAGGGGGGCGCTAAATATCTGATCTTGCCTAGGGCACCAAGCTGCCTTGCACCGGCCCTGCTCTGGAGAAATGTGGTGGAGATGAATTGCCCCCCAGCCCGCCCCCAATTTCTCTGTGCACAGATGGGGGGGGGGATTTCGAGAGCCCGCTTGCGCACAGCTCTAATAGCACCTCCCCTGTTTTTCCTGCTTACGTTCATGGTCCGCCACACAGCGCGGGCGCGGGGCGCGGAGCGCGGGCGGGTGCGGAGGGCTCCCGCGGCTTTTCAGGTGCAGGCAGCAGCGGGCGCCCGAGCGCGCCTCGTCCCTCTTCTCTGTATTGCTCAGCCGCCGCGGAGGTCTGCGCACCCCCACCCCCACCCCCCGTGAGCCCGGCTCCATCCCAGCGCGGGCTGCGCATTGCGGATGCGGGCGTCTTGCACCCCGGCTCATTCGCGGAAGAGCGCGGGGCTTCTGCCCGCCGCGGGTCGGCTTATCCCGCTGCTCGGCGGAGATGAAAGGAGGAGGCGCCTCATTAGCCGTGCTTGTTGGCCGGCAGGGAAGGAAGGCCAAGCCGGGGCGGCTCCTTCTGTGAAGAGTTGCTTTGCATCTGGACCTCTTACAGGAGCAACCCCGGCAGGTTCCAGCAGAGAGATTCAGCAATAGGAACCTGCCAGGTCTGTGTAGGATTTTGCAAAGCTGCCTTTTTAAAAAGTCAACAGGAGGGGCGAGAGGGAGGAGACATTGTTATATATATATATATATATATATATATTGCAAAATGGGACAGAGTATAAAAAGGTTCAGAACAGGCATTGAACACACTTCCAATTCCAGCTCCCCGGGGGGGGGGGGGATGTGGCGTTCCTCCAGCAGGTTCAGAGCCTGAGATTCTGCGGCAGCTGCACTTTTACACGCAGGAAAAGGAAGATGGGGAATTCTCTGCCCTCCTCCTTCTCCCTTCGAACCCATAGAATTATTCTACACTTCCCTGTCTCTCCCCCCCCCCCCCTGGTTCATTCCGCAAGGTGACAGCTTCTCTCCCTCGGGCTTCCCCGGCCTGAGGCCTTCCTTTCAAAGCCTGTTCTAAGGCATGTAGCTGGGGATGGGTGAGAAATTTGCCCCATTCACAACTCACCAGCCTTTAAGCAAGCCGAGACAGAGCTGCATGCAGAAACCTACCATTTGAGAGCTTGGCGATTCAGTTCATCTTAGAAAAGATTTCATAGATCATAGAGTTGGAAGGAGCCTACAAGGCTATCAAGTCCAACCCCCTGCTCAATGCAGGAGACCAGAGGAGGGGTCTCCCATCCAAGTAATAACCAGGCTTGACCCTGCTTAGCTTTCCAGGCTCAGACAAGCTGAGCCAGCGTAAGCCACAGGCCTGTACGAGACGTGTCCGCATCAGGGAAAATGGCATACAAAATGTGTCTATTTGGCAACATCGCATACAAAACTGTATTCAGAAATGTATAGAACTTGGAAAAATTGGGTACCTTTAAAAATGTGCACAAAATGCACATCAGGAAAAATGTGCACAAACAATGTACTACACATTTCCGTCCAGATTTCTTTTTCTTTTTTAATGCAAGCTTATGCAGAAATAGGATGGAAAAAGCTTAACCTTAAAAACCTGACCATCTCGGCAAGAGACTCCTGCCCTGGTAGTCCTTGGCAAGAACGGTCCAGTCATCTGACTTCTCTGCATGACTTTTAACCTGCCACTTTACTGAGACTTCTACCTCCAGATTCTTTGCAGGATTAAGATCTGCTCCTTTATATGAGGTTTCCCCCCAGGGTTTTTCTTTCCCTGCCTTTCTATATGTTCTGTTACACAGGCACAAGGTGGCACTGCAGTATATTGGAACTGCAAAAATGCACAATGCCTGATAAACTAAGAGTGGGTTATTATTTGCTGGATGTTCCTGTCTGGTTGCTCCATGTGAGCATTTAAAAAATGTCAACCAAAGGAGGAGGACAAACCCTGAGACTAATAGGTCAGTGTTGCCTGCAGCTGCAGAGCCCCTGGGTACGTAGCTCTGGAATCTAACTGAGGAGGAAGGAAAATGCACGGGGCTGGACAATTTTCAGATGAGATTATTCTGCTCCTGACCGGCCCAGAAGCAGCTCCTTGCTGGGAGGTTCACCAAAGAGCCCCGGGGAGCAACAGGGGCCGGCTCACCAGGGCTGATTCAAGACGCTATCTCCTGTTTTAGGGCAGAGCAGGACAGTGTTATCCTTGCTCGCCATGTCTTCCCCCAAGCTGAGAATGGTGGTGGGCCGCTGATGTAACCATGCTGAAGATCTCACTACTCCAACAGAGAGCTCCTGCTTCGACGCTTTTGCGCACATGTGCACACATGCAACACACACACACACACACACTGGTTGCTTTTCCAGTGTCATGAGTCTCCAATTTCTTCTCCTCCCGTGAACAGAATTGAGTGGCTGAATCTGCTCTACTGTGTTAGGCTGTAGGAACAGGGCCAATGAGAAGCAACAGCTCTGCCTTTCTACCTGGACAGCTGCTCTGACTAAGCCTCTGAACAGGCTGGTATCTGGCTTTTTCTCTACCATTTTGAAAACATTAATTTGTGTATATTGAAAAAGAAAGCATTGCAGAATGTTATTATGTATAACCAGGGCTTTTTTTCTGGTGGAACTCACCGGAACTGAGTTCCAGCACCTTTTCTTCTATTAATTGCATTACAATTTAATCGCCATCTACTCCCGAGGAAATGTAATCCAAGAGTTCCGGTACCTTTTTCTCCAGAAAAAAAGCACTGCGTATAACCACAGCCAATAGACATGGCAGACATGTTGCTTGGTACCCATTTCGTGATCCTGTCCACTCTGGACCTGGATGCATCCTGTTGTCTCATCCCGACCACAACGCTAGTTAGCCCAGACCAGATGGAGCCATGTCCACCTCTCTGATGGTAACGTTCAGACCAGGCAGCCTCCATCCGGCAACCCTCAAGCACGCCACAGCTAAGCCAGGGACGCCGGGATGGTCGTAGCTCAATTTGCCTACTGGGCTTCTCTGACATTTTTAGCCACAACTTCACGAGAGAGAGAGAAATGCAGCGGATCAAGTCAAAAGTGGTTTGTTTCAAGGACCGCCGGATGAATAATGGATAGGCTGAAAGTGGGTCAGAGTTTATCAGAGCAATTCTGCATATTAAATGGAAATTAACATTTTAGCAGCCAAGCTCCAGTCCTCTTCACGGCTCTTTGCTGCCCCAAAAACCGGGTGATCCAAAGCCACCTGATCCGCTGCTCATCTAGGCCACGAGTGCCAGTCCCTTCCCGTACGGCTGTGCTTGTGCTCAGCACGATGCCGCCCCCCAGGCAGGCAGGCATTAGCTGCTCGTGGCCAACTGCCTAAGGAAGCATCCAGACGCATGTACAAACAGGAGTCACGCAGCCATTTATGCTAGCAAAGAGAGGAGGCTGCTGTTTGGACACACTGCACTGAGGTGTTTCACCACCTGGGTATCTTTTGAATCATTTCAAAGATTGCGCCAGAGGGATTTGCCTTCCCGGCTGCCATCAGCTGCAGTAAATGCAGTCTTACGTGAGCTCCCTCATTTTGTGGGCGAGGAGGAGAAGGGGAAGCATAACAGAAAGTGGGGAGGTGTTGCCAACGGCAGCTCATCAGCGCATCCCTTTCTTTGCAGTCCGGAGTCTTGAAAGGAAGAGATAGTTTTGTTGTTATCAGGCAGGAAAGAATATTTCTGAAGTCTCTTGCGCGAGCGGAAATGCTGGGCTCTTTAAAGAGCACCAGGAAAGACGCCTTCACTTTGCTGCACGTAGGAGGAAGGGCAGCGATTGGCAAGGAAGGCCCCAGGGAGGTGGACGCTGCACACCCTGCCCGTTCAGTGCGGAGGGAGGGTCCAACTTGGGGCATGTGGGGGAGGACTCAGGAACTCCCCACCGCCAACCTCCACAGATTTAATCATTTTGATCATCTTAATCATTCTAATCTTGTAATTGTTTTGAATTCCGTTATTGTAACTGCTGCTGCTAGCTCTGCTGTTTGTTTTTAATCTGTGGTTTTATATTTTATATTGTATTTTATGATTTTAACTGTTGTAAACCGCCCAGAGAGCTTCGGCTATTGGGCGGTATAAAAATGTATTAAATAAATAAACAAACAAACAAACAAACCTGCGGCTTCTCTCGGCCCAGCGTCTCTCCGGTGCTTTTCTCCTGTGTCAGCTCTGATGCCAGAAGTGACCGTGGCTTGGGGAACAGAAGCTGGGGAGCGGCTGCAGGGAGGCAAGCCTTGGCTGGGGGGTGGGGTGGGGGTCTGCCTTCCATGCTCACACGCCCCTTTCCCCCTTAAAACCGGGACCGTCCGTCTCCTCCTCCCCTTCACATGGGGTTGGCACAGCCGCTTGTTTAAAGGGACACGAGTGCTGCCCAGGGCTGGTTCCACATGTGAGGCGGACCTGGGCAAAATGCCCTCAGCCGGCCCCACCAGGGGTCACCTCCGGCAGCTGCCCCAGGAGGCTTCTCCCCGCCATAGGCCAGGCCCTCTCTGGGCATCCAGCAGCGTCGACAGGACCGCCAACCGCTGGGCCCACCCAGAGTGCAGCGCGCACTTGTGGCGATGCTCCTGCTAAGCCCCGACTCCCCCAGTTCCTGGAAGAGACCGGCGCGGAGGACCGAGGCAGCCCAGCCCCTGCGGCCCACAGATGTGCGGGGAACGGCACAAGCTTGCCTGACAGTTGGGAAGCCTCTCCTCAAGAGCCGCTCTGGGAGTTGCAGGAGGTTGCTGTGGAGAAACGAGCCTTTGGGGGTACACACACACACCTCAGGTGTGAACCGGCTGGGGTGGGGTGTGCATAGTTAGCGTGTAGAGAAAAGAGTTTTTAGGGTTCCTGCATGCATGCATGCAGGAACAAACACACAAACACACAAACACACACACACACGCCTCCTCATGAGTAAACCAGGTGGGGGCTGGGAGGAAGCAAAAGGTGATGGAACATAAGATGGGGCCTGGCGCCCAGAGGTCTGGAGGAGCCAGGCTGAAAGCGTTCATATGCAGATGTAATGCAGATAGTTCAAGCCATGACTCACAGTTCCCTCCCCCCTGCCTGGCCAGGTGAAGTTCAAATTGATTGGCTGAAGCAAGGTGGTTACAGAAAAGGGGAGGGGGATGAGCTATTTCCCCACGTGTAAGCCTTTGTTCTTGGTCAGTCCTTTTTGGTAGCGTGCCCGGCATGGCAGCGCGCCAGCGAGGGCCCCGAGCCTTTAGGGGGCCCCCCTCAAGAATCGACCCCAGGCAGCCTCTGGTAAAATTGGCTGGTTTGAAGGCACTGGTGAAAGCCAGCCTTGTGGGAGTTTGCCCATCTTGGACCTTCGGGTAGGTGTGGTAATTCTCCATCGGGCAGCAAGGCTGTGCTGGATCTAACCCTTTGAAGAAGACACCCTCAGGTAACAGGTGTGTGCTTGAGAGATTTTTAAGGAATCAGGTTTTGTTATTTTGCAGCTTTACTGTGTACTAAAGTGTCTCTCTATTTTGTGTGCTTCTCTTATTTCCCTAATCTTGTTGTAAGATGCTACCAGAAATAAACCTTGTCATGGTTTACCCCACATGGGTTTTGTAGTACTCTGTTGGTTCAGTATCTAAATCCAGGTTACAGAATTAAAGGCGAGTCCCTGAACAGAGATTCAAGTAGGATTGCAGAGACAGCTGAGGCTGGCAGTCTGGTATCTTGAGATCTCTGGGGGTCTTGGTTCCTTTGCCAGTAGGCAAGGGTGGGGTAGTGGCGGGCCAGCCAGCCCCCCCTTCCAGGCCACATGGTGGCAAGTGCTGGGTTTCCTTTGAAGGAGGAAAGGGTGGAGGTCTGGCGGGCCAGCCAGCCCCCCCCTTCCTCCACAGTTGCCCAGCTCTGGGCCCCACAGGGAGTGCAGAGGTTCCAGCCCGGATCTCCACGCCCAGAGGCCCATTAGTGAGTGCCTGACAGAGACTATCCCATGCCCAGCTGGCAGAAGAGTCTCAAACCTCAGCTTAAAGAAAGGTGGCTGTTTTTTTTTTAACTTCAATTAATCGTGGGAGGGCTGGGGAATCCTGATGCTTAGAGCTTTCCCCGTTAAGGAAAGGACCCCTGCATCTTCCAGTACTAAGAGCCCACCGTGTAAAGACTGCACATCATCCAACCCACCTCCCCTCCCCTTTTTCCTCCGCCGGAGATGGAGAGAAGAAGCAAGCCACAGGGCTGGCTGAGGTCCGACGGTGTGCTGGTGCTGGCAGCTGCAGCCTTCTGGAACTGCAATAACTTCCCCAGCTCTGGAGAGTGAGGGACCGTGGCACAGGTCAGTCTGCAGGAAAACAAAGGGGGCATATTGTGGTGGGGGCTGCCCCCTGAATGCTTAGAGTGCTGCTGTGCTCATCCGTGGCGCCGAAACACATGCGCCTCCTTCTAGCCATCAGTCAGGGCCTAGAGTGGGAGGAACAGGTGAATGCTCTGGCCTTTGCCCCCCTCACTGTGGGGGAACCAGAAGCCCGGCCTGCCAGCGCCCCTGGAGAAAGGAGGCTGCGGCACACCGGAAGCACGCAAGTGTGACCAAGAGATGGAACTGACAAGTCAAGAGAAAGATGACCGTGGGAAGGTGCCGTTCGGGGAAGATCGTTGGTCCCCCTGCTTGGACCGGTAACATCTCTGCAACCTTTTGGGCAAGGAAAAGCCTTTCCCCAGTCCCGATATAGCTAACATGCTATGGATTGCGCTTATTTATTTGATGTACAGAATCTATATGCCACCCAGTAACAAAGTTCCCTGAGCGGCCTACAAGAATGAAATGTTAAAATAGAGACCGTAAGGATAACATGTAAAGTACTAGGTGGGGGAGAACCCCTCAGCTGCACAGGATACAATACATACAGCAAAATCCTCAGCAGCATGAAATACTTTAAACCAGTGTTCTCCAACCTTGGGTCCCCAGATGTTTTTGGCCTACAACTCCCAGCATGGGACCCAAGGTTGGAGAACACTGGTTTAAACAGATAGGAGTATTTCAGAAAATATTCACATACACAAGACCCCTTAAAATTCTAAATGGTTAAAAAAAATTAAAACCTGGGAACATTTAAAAAAAAAAGGCCCTCAGCTGGCACCGGGAAGACCACAAAGTCGATGCCAAGTGAGCCCTTCTGAAGAGGACATGCCACTGCTGGGGCACCGTCATTGAAAAGTCCTTCTCCTTAGGAGCCGCGCTCCTCACCACCCTCACCGGGGACACCAGGAGAAGGGGCGCTGAAGATGATCTCCAAGCCCAGGGAGCTGGAGAAGGCAATCCTTCAGGACTGAACTGGAGACCTCATACGTGCAAAGCATCTGCTCTTTATCACTGAACTACGGCAAAGGCCAGATCTATATTCTGTAGATTATTTTTTTAAATACTATATTCAGTGTTCCTTGATGTTTTGTGTTCATGTCTTTTAGATTGTGAGCCTGAGGGCAGGGACTGTCTTATTATTAATTTGTGTAAGCCGCTCTTGAGAGCCTTTTCTGGCTGAAGAGCGGGGTATAAATGAAATAAATAAATAAATAATAAATAAATAAATAAACAGACGTGTGTACAGCTTCTGCTGGCGTAGACACAGAGACATAGGAGGCTGCCCTGTCCCAGTTCAGGCTTGGTCCCCTTCGCGACTGTTCTAGAAGGCTCGAGGGGGCATAATTTGCCCCCCCTATCTCTATTCAAAGCATCGCTGTGTTGACTCAGGCTGCCCAGCTTCACCCGTGTCCGGTGCTTGAATTACAGGAGCGGAGGGAGGGCAGGGCAGGGGCGTTTTTAGAAGTCTGGGGGGGGGGAGGGAAGAGGGTTACTTGGCTAAAACTGGGAGGAATCTGCATAATTCAAGAACTGGAGAAAGGGCAACTGTGGCATTCCGGGGTATGATGGGGTGGAGGCTGAGCCCGCCTGCCCCCGCCCCGTAGCAATGGCAGCGGTGTGGTTTTGGGGGGAGCATTCTGTTCATATAGTGGCCAACCAGCTGCCCATGGGAAACCCAGAAGCAGGACAGGAGTGCGGCCAGTGTGGCGTAGTGGTGAGAGTGTCGGACTGGGGACTCGGGAGATCCGCGTTCAAATCCCTGCTCGGCCATGAAACTCACTGGGTAACTTTGGGCCAGTCACGGACTCTCAGCCTAACCTAGCCTCACAGGGTTGATGTGAGGGTAAAATGGAGAGGAGGAGGAGGATTATGTAAGCCGCCTTGGGTTCCTTGCAGGAAAAAAGGCCGGGTATAAATATAATAAATAAATAAAACAGCACCCTCCCACCCGTGTTCTCCACCAACTGGTGTACACAGGCACACTGCCTCTGAGACTGGAGGTAGCTTAGAGCCATCAGGACCGGTAGCCATAGATAGCCTTCTCCTCCAGCAATTTGTCCAATCCCCTTTTAAAGCCACGCAGATTAGTGGCCATCATAACATCTTGTGGAAGTGAATTCCATAGTTTAACTCTGTGCTGTGTGAAGAAGTCCTTCCTTTGATCTGTCCTGAATCTCCCACCGATCAGCTTCATGGGAGGATGACCCCCTTTGGGTTCTAGTATGATGAGAGAGGGAGAAGAAAAGTCTTCCTGTCCACCTTCTCCACAGCAGGCATCATTTTGTACACCTCTCTCATGTCTCCCCTTACTCGCCTTTTCTCTAAAGTGGCCCATCACCACTTCCAAGAAAGCGTTTTTTGTGTGTTTTACTAAGAAATTCTGTTACGTTTGGGGGGGCGGCGGCACACTGCTAGTCTTTTTCTTCCTCGACAAGAAAATTCTGCCCTCGTTTAAAGAAACCAAACCAAGATAATGCACAGCACTTTCCATCTTCAAAGTGTTTCACAAACAGGAACAAATTAGTTCTTCTAAGACCCCTCTGAGGAAAAGCACATTCTTCATTTGACTTTTTTTTTTTTTTTTCCTTTAGAGGGAGAGAAGACAGATGACATAGTTTGCTAAACTCCTCAAGAGTGCAGCATGGAAGGCACGGACAGGAGCAAGGCCAAATGCCAGAAACACCACCTATTGCCACACACACACCCCACTGGTGATGCTATCAATAAGAACTTGTGTCATCAATGATAAGCAAAAGGATACATCCCGCCCTGGTCCCAAACAACTTGCAGTCTGAATTTCAACAGCTGAGGCAGCCAGCAGAAAGAGGGAAGAGGCGAGGTGAGAAGTGGTGATCTGTTCCCCCCCCCCCCAGCTGCAACACAGGGAGAATAGAAGGTTTCCAGAGCACATAATCATTTCTCCTTTCCTTGCTACTCCGCCCTGTGTGGCTTTTGCCAGCCACCCTCCTACATAGTCTGAGTGGCCTCCCAGTCTTTGTTCCTTCGCCCGCCTCCCTGTCTGGACCTCCCCTCACAATCGCTCCCTCTGGGGGGGTGAGGGGACAGGGGTGCTCATCCTGCTGGCTCGGAGGAGATCCGTACAGGCATTACGGGGGGAAATGGGAGATGACTGCGGTGGTCCGGGGATCAAGCAGAAGCCACCTGGGGGTCAGGAGACGAGAAGGAACAAGGCAGGGCCGGAGCCGAAGGCCAGGGAAGGCAGGGGAAGTTCGGCCAGGAATCCAGCTTCTGGAATTACAGATCACAGAAGGCGAATGAAGGAGACACTCAAACCGGGGCTTCCAGCAGCCCGTCTCTGTCTGCGTTCTTCCTGCGCCATCAGCACTCTCGTCCCTTAGGATCCGCGGATGAAGGGTGTCCTCGAGGCTTCATCACCAGCCCAAATCAGCAACCAGCAGGCCCAAGGCGGTCTACCAGCACTTCGGAGCATAAGGCAAATAAAAACACATAAGAGGACACCGTAGACTTATAGCCCAGTACTGTCAACAGTGAGTGGCAGCCGTGGCTCCCCCCGGGGGGGGGGTTCAGAAAGCGGAACGAGGGAGGAAGGCACCAATGTGTGAAAAAAATGAGAGAGAAAAGAATCTCAGGTGCGGTGCCTACTGAAGGCAGGTGCCCCAGGGTTTCAGGCAGGAATTTCCCAGCCCTACCTGGAGAGGCCGGGGATTGAACCTGGGGCCATCCGTCCGTCTGCTTGCCAAGCAGGGGCTCTGCCACGGATGGAGCTACGGGTCCTCCAGGCAGAGGTCCACCGGTTGAGCGCACTCTGTCCGGCGAAATGCAGGGACCACAGCTGAGCACCGCTGGCATCACCTGTTCCTCACTGCAGCCAGTGAGCGGTAGGCGAAAGTTGCGGGAGAAGCGATCCCACTCCCTCCCCCTGTAAGGAGCTTATAGAGCCAGATGTGCTGCGATAACAGGGAACAAATTGGCCAGTGTAAATAAATGGCCGGGTTTTCCTCACCCCGCCTTGGAAAGGTTGGCCGACGCCACCACCTAACCACATTCAACATCCAAGTTAATCCTGCTAGGAGAACTTAAATGCAGCCTTGGCAAATGCATCACCATCTTCTGGTCCCAGGCCTTCCGCTGGTGGTTACTTGCCTGCTTATGTGACTCTTGGGTCAGAACCTAGGGCCAGGTTCAGCATCTAGTGGTTATGTCCTTTCTTTTATATTCAGTTCTGCCTCGAGCCTCGAGCCAGGAAAAGCTGGGACTCCAGTTTGGATCTCTAGGTAGATGTCTCCCTCCCCCCCCCCCCCCCGACACAGACACACACCTGAGATAAGACCAAACAACAGTATTTATTCAAATTCATAGAATCCTAGAATAGTGGAGTTGGAAGGGGCCTATAAGGCCATAGAGTCCAGTCCCCTGCTCAGTGCAGGAATCCAAGTCGAAGCATCCCTGACAGATGGCTGTCCAGCTGCACCTTGAATGCCTCCGGAGTGGGAGAGCCCACCACCTCCCTAGGTATAAATAATAATAACAACAACAGATAGTAGCATAGACAAAACCAGAACACTGTCAAGCTCAAAAGTTTCCTGGTTCATCCCAAGGTCCAGATGTGCCAGTGATACTCAGTGTCCCTTGGTTTTAGATGCAGTTAATCCAAACTGTCAGGGAGCCTCATGTCTCTGCCAAAGATGCCAAAAATCGAGTGTTTCACAGTCTATTGGGCCACGACGTAGGCTTTGGTAATTCCTCCCTAAACTGGGTGCATTGCAATACCCAGTCCAGCTGCTGGGATATTTCAGTGTTTGGGCTACCGTAGCATGCTCTGCCTTCAAAAACTGTTCAGAAACTTCAGAATGCTCTTCCGGTCAAGAATGCTCTGCTTCAGATTGGTCCAGAATGCTATAGCCAGACGGTTGAGTGAGGCTGGTTACAGGGAGCACATGAGTCCCCCTTGTTACAACAGCGTCACTGGATACCCGTCTGTTTCCAGGCAGAATTCAAAGGGCTGGTTATGACCCTTAAAGCCCTATAAGGCTTGGGACCAGGCTACCTGAAAGACCGCCTTCTCCCATACGAGCCTGCCCAGGCCTTAACATCTGCTAGAGAGGCCCTTCTTTCTAGACCACTACCGTCAGAGGCATGTTTGGCGAGACCCGAGAGAGGGCCTTCTCAGTGGATGCTCCCAGGCTGGAACTCCCTCCCAAGGGAGGCCAGGTGGTTATTGTTGTTGTTATTATTATTATTATTTATATTTATCGCCCATCTGGCCGGCAACCGGCCACCCTGGGCGATGTACACAGAATAAAAGCAATAAAATACATTTAAAACAATATAAAAATTTTAAAATCTTAACCCACCCCATATTCCCGCCTGAACAACCAGGTTTTTAATGAGCGACGGAAGCTCAGCAGAGAGGGGGCATGGTGGAGGTCACTCGGGAGAGAGTTCCACAGTACGGGGGCCGCCACAGAAAAGGCCCTCTTCCTCGTCCCCACCAGTCTAGCTGCTCTGGCTGAAGGGACAAGGAGAAGGCCATCCGTGGCAGATCTTGTTGAGCGGCCCACTTGGTGTTGCTCTCTGCTGTCCTTCTGCTGGCAGGCAAAGACCACTTTATTCAAGAAGGCCTTTGGCTTGCAAAGGGTTGGATGTTGGGTTGGATGTTGTTTTTATTCTGTTATTCTTGTGTTTTAATTGTGTTTTAATGCATTTGTTTTATTATTGTCTTAATCAAGCTTTATTTTTGATTGTAAGCCGCCTTAAGTGCCATTTTTCTTGCTAGTAAGTCGGGGTACAAAACAATCAATTCTCCCTTCCTGCTAGAGGAGAGTCTAGTATCTGGTTCGCAAAGGAGGCCAAGCGCCGTGGTTACACTCCACATATTTATGGGAATTTGAGGCCAGTGGAACCCTTCCCCACTTCCTCAAGACGGAGCGCTCTTCGGACCAGTGGCAAAGAAAGCGCCATTTCTGATGCAAGCGGTTCCGGTGGGCAATCCAAGATTTACCTAGAGGATGTTTTCACCTTCTGAGTGACTCTCAACTTCCAGTATAAAATGGCCAGCCAGTTCAAACTAATTGGGCTGCTTTAAAAAAGGATTAAACTGGGAAAGTGGATTGGAAACAAAAAGCAAGTACATCCGTCTGATATGAAGTGCCGGCAGGCTGATTCCATTTCAGTTCAAGTGTCCTCCTCACCACCCAACCTCCTGTGTGGAATGAAAGGGGCAATGCTTCTAAAACTGACACCTGTTCAACTGATGCCTTGAAACCTGGCATCCATGATCTGTATGATGAGGTCTACAGCTGTGCCAACTCTCAAGCCATTCCAGTAGAAATTTCCACAGAGGCAGCACAGAGGTTGAAAAGTGCTTAAACTGGACTCGTTTACCTGTTTTACTGAGTTTTCTGAACAGGTCTATTGTATATTTTGCAGGGATGATGAAGAGTCCTTGGTTTCGAGTCACGAGTCGAGTCACGAGTCTTTGGACCCGAGTCTCGAGTCCGAGTCACGAGTCACTCCCAAAGCTGACTCCACGAGTCCCTATTAAAATCAATGGGGGGTTTTCCCAAAAAATTAGGCTATTTCAGATGTGTGGCTTAAATAAATTCTACTCTGCAACTGATTTTGGCAAGAACAGACCAGGCAGACAAACCCAAAATAACCAGACAGGCAGAGGAGGCAGGGAACCCCAAAACAGGCAGGTAGAGGCCTTTGTCTTGGACAAATCAAACTGTGGAACTGGTTAAGAAGAGACCAGGCAGGCAGAGGAGGCTGGGAACCCCCAAACAGGCAGAGGCAGCCAAACCCAAAATGTCTGAAAGGTTGCATTTTAGGAAAATGATTTTAAAAAAATAAACTTGCTGTACTTCCTAAAACCTATCCATGTTGCATTTGAGGAACACAATTTTGGAACACGAGTCCTTGGTCTCAAGTCCTGAGTCGAGTCTCGAGTCCCATTAAAAATATTGGGACTCGAGTCTGACTTGAGTCAGAGGGGGGACTCAGTCCGACTCACGAGTCGAGTCCTGGAGTCCGAGTCCCCATCCCTGATATTTTGTTCAAATTTTGTTGAAAACTACTGATGTTCTCTAGTCAGGCTTGCTGAAGGAGGCAGCCCTGCACTGGTTCAGTGAAGTTCTGAGTGGTGGTTCTCTATCATCCCAGTTTGCAGGACACGGAATAATGGGCTCAAGTAAGTTACACGAACCCAGATTCCACCTGAACATCAGGAAAAATTTCCTGACTGTCAGAGCAATAAGACAATGGAACCAACTACCTAGGGAGGTGGTGGGCTCTCCCACTCTGGAGGCATTCAAAGTGCAGCTGGACAGCCATCTGTCGGGGATGCTTTGACCTGGATTCCTGCATTGAGCGGGGGGGTTGGACTTGATGGCCTGGTAGGCCCCTTCCAACTCTACTTTTCTATGATTCTATGATTCTATGAAAGGGTATTAAGGCTTTCCTGCCCCATCACAGCCTATGGCAGCAACTGCTGGCACAGTTTCTGCAGCAGGAGCATCCTATGTTGCAGGGGGAATCCAGTGGAGTGCGACCTCTTAGGGTCGAGCGACACATTATTGTACAGATTGGGACCCTAGCATGGGGGCTTTAACCGTTTGCTCCCCACTGTAGTGCTGATCCCAGCTGGGGGGCCCTTCGGTTTACACTGCCAAAAAAGTAATCCAGTTGTAATATAAATTGCAGGCGTGGGGCCCCCCAGTGCCTTGTCCCTCCCCCCACCACCACACCAGAGCCCTGAGCCAAATGAGGTCTCCCGCCCTCATTCCCAGTCACAAAGAGCTTTGTAAGCGTGTTCAGCCCAGCACAGGGTCAGCTGCCCTACACATCTTCCCCGTCAACACGGGAAGTTTGGGGTGCAGCACGCTGGGACACGGGTTGTCTCCTCTCCATCGTGAAGATTTTTAAACTCCTGAACAGGGCTGCTGTCTACATGAACTCACAACTGCTCTGTACAGCAGTACTAGAATCTTCCTTAAGCCTGGGTACAGATCATGCATGCAGAGGCACCCAGGGAAGCATGGAAATTTCATTCGGGCTTGTTTTTGCTTTGAATCTGCCCCCATTCACAACCACAAACACGGACGGGAGAGCAATTTTCCGGAAAAGCTGGCAAGTTTCTGAACTTGCGGTCACGTTAGAAAAGTGCACATTTAAAAAAAGGGGGGGGGGAGCCCACTGCTAGACTTTAGTCTGTGGCGGGGGTGGGGGAGTTCACATTTTGGGTTCGGGAATGGGACAAACCAAGCTCAGAGAGGTCGAAGGAGGGGATCTCGACAAGCGCGAGCCTCGCTGATTCTCCCATCCCTGCATGAACCTGGGTTGGATGAACGGAGGCAAGCACATCTTCCCCCAGTCAGCAGCAGCAGCGCCACTCTCAGCCTCGCTGCATCCGCGGAGACGCCCCATCCCCTTCCAGCTGCTGGTGTAAGCAGCAAACAGGCACGGGCCGACTCACAAGGGGATCCTGTAACAGCGCAGCCAGGCTCCAGGCACTCCAGTCTCCTCCCCATCTGGATTCGGGCCTGAAAGACCAAGGAGAAGTGTGGGAGCATGGAGGGTAAGTCGAAAGCAAACACCACTTGCCACAGTGCACATCATCATCATGCACCACGGGTTATGGCATCAGCCTCAGCTTCCAGTTTCCTGGCTTTGTGGCGCTCCAGCCAACATGAGATGAGCCCTAACTGGGGTGTTTTGCCATTGAATCAATGCAATACCCGCATTGTGTTGCTGGGTGGATTAATCCAGGAACAAGATGAAGCTCTGCTGCAGCGCTTTGATGAATTCCCACCCTGTTTGCCTGTAGAGCTTTGCCTGTAGAGCTTTGCTGCCACCTGCCGGGCAGACTCCAGCATACCAACCTTTTGCCCAGCAATTGGAGCCAGAGGCAGCTCCACAGAGGGAACCACGCAGGGGATTTTTTATTATTGTGTGCTTCTTCTTGGCCTCGCTCTCATATTTGATCCACATCCCAGCAAAACAAAACTTCACAAGGAGGCTGAGCGTTAACGCCCCACTCCGGCCATCTTGGGCAGGTTCGCACAGGAACGCATGCCCTGCACTCACGTTCCAACTACCGTGGCTGTCATGACCCCCCTCCAGGAATCCTCCTCTGAAGACGAGGGTGACTCACCCAGGGCCCTGGACGCTCCTCAGGAGCAGAGTGCAGACACTGCTGCTCCAGACGGGGCCGACCGGGCAGCGGAAGAGCTGGCAGGCCCCTCTGGCATGACCCGTGGGAGTTCCCCAGCCCGAGAAGAGTCAGACTCAGAGCCGGAGATAGTGCAGGCCCCAACTCCCAGACAAAGGCGGGCGATGAAAAGGCAGGAACAGATGCAGGCCCCCCGACGCAGCGTCCGGCTGCAAACCAGGACGTCGGCCTTGTGAGGCTTTTATAATCAGCCTGCTGCTGAAGAGCTCCAGCTGTGGGACGGGCGTGGCCGGCAGCAGGCTGTAGAAAAGCACGCACTCACTAGAGCATGGGTATTGGGAAACAACGTCCTCCTTGATTCGTGTTCCTGATCCCTGACCTTGCTCCAGAACCCTGCCTTGCTTCCCGGACTCTTGGACCCGACTTTGGACTGACCCTGACACTGCCTCTGCTCGACCCCTGGACTTTTGAACAACGCTCTCGGCTTGACTCCTAGGATTGTAAGACCACGCTTCTGTTACCCATCCCGCCGCAGCTCCCTTATCTTATCTCAGCTGGACATTTGGCAGCGCTCCCAGGAGTAAAGCCAGCTGCTGGCTGCCGGCCAGCCTTAAACCGGACAGTGGCAGGCACCCTGGCTGGAAAACCGTGAGGGAAAGGAGAGGCCTCTCTCCTTCTGCGGCAGAGCTTGACACGCATGGTGTTGCCACTCGAACTCTCAAACAACACCACTGTAGCCAGGCACCGATAGATCCAGACCATGCATGGCCACACCCAGCCCAGATGTAACAGAGGTGCACGTAATCCGCATACTAATGACACCTCACCCCAAATCTCCTGCTGACCACACCCAGTGGCTTCGCATCGGTGACAGGATTGTGCCCTGCTGCTGCCCTCCGCAGCATAAGCACCAAGGAGCTGAGGCGCAAAACCCCAATGCCACTCTCTGGAACTGGCCCCACAGGTACGAGCGCAAGCACTGCAATAGATGTGGTCCCTACTCCAACTTCATGGAGCCAATGCAGGAAAGCCACTGTGCGATCAAGGAGAAGCAGCAGGGCTGCACTCTCCCACTCCCAATGGAGGTCAGCCATCGGGGTGACCAAGGCCGATTCCATCCCAAAACTGGGCCTGAACCCAGACTGAAATGGGGCCGTGCCCTCCAAGAGCTGTGCCGCCGCCACCCTCTCACGCACCTCACCCTAAAAGGGGTATTGTCACGGACGGGAGTTGTCCTGCGCCTCTAGGTCCAGGGAGGCCCTTTTCAGGAGTGGCTGCAAAACCACCGCTTTGAGGGCAGCTGGCATCACTCCTTCACGCAAAGACTATTAACCACTTCCTTGACCCCACCTGGCCAAATCTCCCTGTCTAGTCCTAATAAGCCATGATGGGCCAGGAGCGAGGGGGCACATTGCTGCAAGTGCCTTCTCCACATCCTCATGCCACGTCAACTGAAACCGATCCCACAAAACTGGGTAAGATGGTGCGTTGGATACCTCGCCAGGACCTGTCTCAGCCTTGCTATTCAGAGAGACCAGTGACTTTGCCCTCAAAGTGCCTGGCAAATTCATCACAGTGGGCCTCTGAAGGTACCAGCATGCCCAGTAGGTTTCCCAAGGCCTGCAGCACGCTGTCTAGCGCACTCCAAGACAGCGTGGGCTTGCAGTAACTCTTCATTTCATTGGGGGAGTGTTGCCAAACTAGGTTCCAGCAACAATATGGGTGGCTTTGGTTTTGTTCCCAAAGCAATATGCACAACGTGAAGCCGCTCCTTTTATGCTGCCTGCAACATTTCCAGTTATGGCCCTTTTGCTACTATGACAAAACAAATGAACGCCCATTTGTACTATTAGCAGCTGTGGCGTAACCCCACAATTCAGTTCCCTGGTGTATGTCTGCATTAGTATGTTTGATGAGTATGGAGTGTTGAACTGAGTGGGTGTGGTTTGTGATGTCTGGGAAAGGGTGGGGCGAGGAGTATATAAGGAGTGTTTGAGTGAGGTCAGAGTTAGTGGTTTGTGAAGGAGTGTGTTACTGTGTGTGGGGAGTTGGGCTAGTTGGATTATTCGTGTCTTGTCAGGAGTTTTGAGAGAAATCAGTGAAGAGTGAAAGAATTTAGAGTTACAAGGACTTAGGTTAATTACAAAGTGTTTGGTGTAGGCAGGTTTAAAGTTATTTTCTGGAACTAAGATTTTGAGAATTAAGATAAACTTATTTTTATTTTGTTTGCTACCCAAATCCTACGTGTCAGCTTGGCGTTATTAACATGCATTACTGTTAAATCGATCGACACACACACACACACACACCTTTGTACCCACAATATCAAAAATTTAAAATAGATCCTTAATAACCTGTATTAATCTTTTCCCCCATTGGTAGGGGAAAGGTTTCATTTGACCCTCCCCTCAGGTTTTTAAGTGTTGGTGCTTAGCCTGAGAAGGGTTTATGCGCCTGGTCCTAAAGTGTAAGGGACCGTGTCGTCGCAGCAGCCCACCGAGTAGGGCAGTGTTCTCCAACCTTGGGTCCCCAGATGTTTTTGGCCTACAACTCCCAGCATGCCCCAGCCAGCATAGCTGGCTAGGGCATGCTGGGAGTTGTAGGCCAAAAACATCTGGGGGCCCAAGGTTGGAGAACACTGGAGTAGGGCATTGAAGCTCTTTTGCTTAAGCCTGAGATTAGAAGCTGATGAGATAACTGAATAACAAAGGGCTTGTATAGTAGGCGATCACTTGTGACCAAGTAAGATTGTCTTCCAGGATAAAATTACACAAAGAAAATTATAAAAAGAGGAAATTCTAAAGAAAATTGTGTAGACTCTAGCGATGGGTCCGTAAGTGACTGACTGTGGAGGCCAATTCTAGATCCACACAGCTTCCCGCAGTGAGGACACAGGTCACCAGATGGAAGATGGTCCTGTCAAGGATTCGTCTGACGTGCTTTTCGCTTAGCACGTTTCTCCCTTTCGCCTTGCACTCGGGCTTGCAGATCCCACCACTTCTACCTCCAGCAAGGGTCGAGGCAGCTGGCAACCTACAGAGGTGCTGTGCCGCTGCCCTCTGCTCCACCTCCTGCCTCTTGAGGATAATCCAGCCATTCTGGGAGCTGCCCCTAATCTCGAATAGGAGAAAGGCTGCAGAAAGGAGGTGGAAGGGCTGGAAAATTCCACCCGAGTAGGTCTTCTTCAGCCTTCAAATGCCCAGAACTTTGGGGAGAAGCACCAGTGATGGAACTCCTTGGGCTGATCTGTATGGCAGGCTTCAACTGTTTTAAAGATGTTTTAAAGATGTTTTTAAGATGTTTTAAGGATGTTTTAAGGATGTTTTAAGATGTTTTAATAGTATATATTGTGTTGTTTTAGTTTAGGTATTTTATATTTTCTGTTGTTCCCCGCCTCGATCTGGATGGAGAGGCGGGTAATAAATAAATAATAATAATAATAATAATAATAATAATGATAATAATAATAATTATTATTATTCAATGGCCGCTCTCGCTCTCTCTGCAGGGAGGCGACATGCGGGGAAGGCAGCAAGGCTTCATTGCCAGCTGCAGGTTTTGGAGGGCCCTTGGGCAAGACACCCTCCATGGGCTCCCTCCTCCTCGCCGCCGTTGTCACCAGCTGCAGCTCCTTCTCATCACTGCTTGCTGGACAGGCAGAGAGCCAGTGAGCAAGCAGCCAGTGGCATCTTCTTCTTCCGCTGCTGCTGCTGCTGCTGCTGCTGCTTCTCCCGGCCACCGTTATCTGGACCGGTCAGGCTGCAAGGGTCAAGAGGAGGAGCAGGTCTGGGGGGGGGCTCTTGTCAGTGGGCCCCTGCTGGGTGTGAGAGCTGGACTGACCCGGGTTCAAAAATTTTCCTGACTGTCAGAGCAATAAGACAATGGAACCAACTACCTAGGGAGGTGGTGGGCTCTCCCACTCTGGAGGCATTCAAGGTGCAGCTGGACGGCCATCTGTCAGGGATGCTTTGACCTGGATTCCTGCACTGGGCAGGGGGCTGGACTCGATGGCCTTGTAGGCCCCTTCCAACTCTACCTTTCTATGATTCTATGATTCCTGTTGGTTCCATTGTCTTATTGCTCTGACAGTCAGGAAATTTTTCCTGATGTTTAGGTGGAATCTAGGTTCCTGTAATTTGAGCCCATTATTCCATGTCCTGCAAACTGGGATGACTGAGAAGAGATCCTGGCCCTCCTCTGTGTGACATCCCTTCAAGTACTGGAAGAGTGCGATCATATCTCCCCTCAGTCTCCTCTTCTGGAGGCTAAACATGCCCAGTTCTTTCAGTCTCTCCTCGTAGGGCCTTGTTTCCAGTCCCTTTATCATCCTTGTTGCCCTCCTCTGAACACTCTCAAGTCTGTCTATGTCCCTCCCAAAGTGAGGTGCCCAGAACTGGACGCAGTACTCAAGATGAGGCCTAACCAGTGCCGAGTAAAGGGGAATTATCACTTCGCGCGATTTGGAAGCTATACTTCTATTAATGCAGCCCAAAATTGCATTTGCCTTCTTTGCAGCCACATCGCATTGCTGGCTCATATTCAGTTTGTGATCTACCACAATTCCAAGATCCTTCTCACTTGTAGTATTGTTGAGCCAAGTGTCCCCCATTCTGTAACTCTGCATTTGGTTTCCTCTCCCTAGGTGCAGCACTTGGCATTTATCCCTATTAAATTTCATTCTGTTGTTTTCGGCCCAGCGCTTCAGCCTATTGAGGTCACTTTTGAATTTTGTTTCTGTCTTCCAGAGTATTAGCTGTTCCACCCAACTTTGTGTCATCTGCAAATTTGATAAGCACTCCCTGTACCTCCTCATCCAAGTCATTAATAAAAATGTTGAAGAGCACTGGGCCCAGGACTGAGCCCTGTGGTACCCCGCTCGTTACCTCTCCCCAGTTTGAGAAGGAACCATTGATGAGCACCCTTTGAGTCCGATTCTGTAGCCAATTGTGGATCCACCTGATAGTTGTTCCATCTAGCCCACTTTTAGCTAGCTTGCTAATCAGGATATCATGAGGCACTTTGTCGAAAGCTTTGCTGAAGTCCAGATATATGATGTCCACAGCATTCCCACAGTCCACGAGGGAGGTTACGCAATCAAAAAATGAGATCAGATTAGTCTGACAGGATTTGTTCTTGACAAATCCATGCTGGCTTCTAGTAATCACTGCATTGTTTTCAAGGTGCTTGCAGACTGACTTCTTTATAATCTGCTCCAAAATTTTCCCAGGGATTGATGTCAGACTGACTGGCCTATAGTTCCCAGGTTCTTCCTTCTTGCCCTTTTTGAAGATGGGAACAACATTTGCCCTCCTCCAGTCATCTGGCACTTCACCTGTCCTCCATGATTTCTCAAAGATAATAGACAGTGGTTCTGAGAGTTCTTCTGCCAGTTCCTTTATTACTCTAGGATGTAGCTCATCAGGCCCTGGAGATTTAAACTCGTTCAGAGTAATCAGGTGCTCCTTGACCATAAGTAGGAATTGAACACTTCTGCCTTTTCTTTGTCTTCTGTTATCAATTTGACATCCTCATTGCGTAGTTGAACCACCATTTCTTTCCTCTGTCTTTTACTGTGCATGTATCTGAAGAAAGCTTTCTTGTTGTTTTTAGCATCCCTCGCTAACCTTAGCTCATTCTCGGCTTTAGCCTTCCTGACACTATTCCTGCAGTTCTGTGCTACCTGCCTGTACTCTTCACTTGTAGCCCGTCCTTCCTTCCACTTCCTATACGTGTCCTTTTTTGTTTTCAGGTCATCTTTGAGTTTATTGTGAAGCCACATTGGCTTCTTCTGTTGCCCTCTGCCTTTTTTCCTTGTGGGAATTGTTTGAAATTATGCCTTTAAAATTTCCTTTTTTAAAATCTCCCACCCATCCTGGGCTCCTTTAGTCGCTTGCCATGGGACCTTACTTATCATTGTTCTGAGTTTGTTAAAATTGGCTTTCCTAAAATCCAGGGTACGTGTTTGGCTACACTCAGCTTTTGCTCCCCTTAGAATCAAGAACTCAAGTATAACATGGTCACTTTCCCCCAGAGTTCCTGAAACTGCCACTTTATCCACTAACTCGTCTCTGTTGGTTAGAATCAGTGCCTGCAGCTCCCAAGCCAAACAACCTATCGAGAAGGATACCATGGTCGATGGTATCAAACAATGCTGAGAGGTCCAAGAGAATCAACAGGACTGCACTCGCCCTGTCTCTCTCCTGGCAGAGATCATCCAACAGTGCGATGAAGAGTTTCCATTACAGGCCTGAAACCCGATTGGCATGGATCTAGATAATGTTTCATTCAAGAGTGCCTGGAGTTGACCGGCCACCACCTGCTCAAGCACCTTGCTCAGGAAGGGGATGTTGGCTACTGGCCTACAGTTGTTAGCATCTGAGTCCCGGTTAGGCTTTCTCAGAAGCAGCCTAATTACCACCTCCTTTGAAGAGGCCAGCAAGGCACGGCACCACCCCCTCTCTCAAGGAGTTTACAGCCTCCTGGACCCAGCCTGATATCCCCTCCCAATTAGAATAAGCCATGAAGGGCAAGGGTCAAGCAAACAGGTTATCTACTGGACTTGGCCAAGCACCTTGTCCACCTCCTTGGGCCTGAACAACTGAAAGTTATCCAATAACACTGGACCAGACAGTGCTCTGGGCAACTCCACTAATGGAACTGCGTTAATTGTGGTGTCCAATTTGTGACGGATCTGAGCGACTTTTATCTTCAAAATGTCAAGCAAACTTGTCACAGGGAGCTACTGAGGGTCCCACCATTTCTCTCCCTGGCCCAGATTGTAGCAGGCCATGAACCACTCGGAAAAGGTCCATTGTATGACACTGAGAAGATGCAGTGGTGGTGCAAAGAACTCCCTTTTTGCTACCCTCACCACCACAGAGTAGGCTCAATAATGAGCTCTAACCTGTTTGGTCAGAGTCCGCAAGAGTTTTCTTCCGCCTGCATTCTAGCCATCTTCCCTCTTGCTTCATTGCCCTCAACTCAGGTGCATACCAAGGAGCTGGCCAGGCTCTGCTCAGGCAGAGAGGGTGCTTGGCTGTGGTCCTGTCTATTGCCTGGGTCATCTCTGCATCCCAGAGTGACCTGGGCTTCGACAGGAGGGCCAGCTATGCCGTCAGGAAAATCCTCCAGAGCCCTCCGTTATCCATTGGAATCTATTAGCCTCTGTGGGTGGACCATTTTAATAGCCCCCCCCCTTGCAGAGTCATTGATATTTCCTCCAGTATCAGAGGTACTACGGCTCTCAATACCATCTGCTGGGAACACAAGTGGAAGGCTGCTGTTGTGCTCCTGCCCCACATGTGGGCTTCCCAGAGACATCTGGTGGGCCACTGTGGGAACAGAATGTCGGATTATATAGGCCTTTGGTCTCATTCAGAAGGGTTCTTATGTTTTTATTTAGGAACCAGTAAAGACCTTTAAATTTGCTCAAGCCCAAATTGAGGTAGAAAGGTAGGACAGACATGTTTTGTAATAATACAGCAAGCATTTATGCACCACCTTTCTGCCAACCAGGGGACAGCAGGTAATAAAATAAGCATTGCAACGGGAAGGGAAAGCTAATCAAACATCCAGCAGACCAAAGGCTGCAGGAACAGGGTGGTTTTCAGTTTTACCAAGATTGTCATCACAGAAACAGGGAAGGCGGCTCTCCCAGGGCACGGAGAACCTGAATGCAGCAACAGAAAAGGTCCACTTTAACCTGTGTTCCCATCTGTTGCACTTTACATGGTGGTGGAACGCACCTGTGGGTCTCCCCAGCTCATCCGAGTTGACAGGAAGGATCCAGTGGGGAAGACGCTCCTCTAGGTATTCTGGTCCCAATCCATTTAAGGCCTGAAGGGCAACATCCAGCCCCTTGAACTGAACCAGGAAACAAACCAGAAGCTAGTAACACTGGTACAAGGAGAACCACATGCTCCATGAAACCACGGTCCCATTCTGGACCAGATTAAGTTTCCAGGTGCTCTTCAGAAGTAGCCCCACCTGTTGTACATGGCAGTTACCCAATCTTGATGTAATTCTAGTTTGGGCTTTAACACTGTCAAAATTTTGCTGCTCTGTTGATTGTATTTTATAAAATTATTTTAACTTCTGAAAGCTGCCATCAAAATGATAAGACTGTGAAAGTCACACAATATGTAGTGATGGCCAGTAGCTTACACTAACTTGTGGAGGGGATCTGGCAATGGCTACTAGTCATGATCAGTAAATGATATCCTCATGCACAAAGGTAGCTCCAGCAACAGCACCTCTCTGAATGCCAGATGTCAAGGACCAACACAAGCTTTGCAGGCAAAGGCCCCAGGTTTTGTTATCAAAAAGCTGAGATCATGGGCAAAGGTACAGAGTGAAAACCCAAATGCAATTACTAGCAGACTTTCATTTAGGTAGAATGCAGCCACATTTAATCCATTCTTCCCTCCCCATTCCTTTTTCCTTGTGTGTCGTGTCTTTTTAGATTGTAAGCCTGCAGGCAGGGACTGTCTTGGTTATTGCTGTAAACCGCACAGAGAGCTTCGGCTATTGGGCGGTATAAAAATGAAATAAACAAACAAACAAACAAATTTGAACTTGATCACATTCACACAATAGTTCCCAACGTTGGAGCACCAAAACAGGCCACCCTGATCAGCCACGCAGAGGCAGGTGCACCGTGCAATGCTGCTTTGGTCTGGCACTCACACCTTCCGCAGGGTTCTGGTGTATCAGATATACCCTCTCCCCAATTCCTTATACGAACTGGGAAAAATATGTATTTGGGCTATGTGTCCTGGTGAAAACAGCAAATATAACCAAGTCTCATTGCTCGTGTCCGTCAGCTTTGCATGTCCAATTCTTCCGTGTTTTGCCAGGCAACTTCCCATGCAAGCCTCAGGAACCCACTCATCTGCATGACAGGTCAATCCTCGGCATCACCAGGTAGAAGCAGGACTGAAACACACACACCCCAGACCTTGGGGAGCCCCCATCTCCATTTGCTAAGAGCAGGCAACAGGGGGCTGGGGGGACCAATTATCCAACACAGCAGAAGGCAGAAGCGCATGTTCAATTTTTGTTCTTTCAGCTACAACTGCAGGGCGACTCAAGACGCCGCTGTCCTGGAGGAGATCTCTGCTAGCGAGTCCTGCGAATGGGGGCGAGTTGTGTCTCTGTTCAAAGGCTTTATTTTTAGCACGGCCTTGATTAAATTCACTTTGATGTATATTTTGAGCCTCCCTTCTGACGAACGCAGCACTACTAGACCAGCTGAACTCATTCTAGCGGAGTCTCTCCCCGCCCCATTGCAGAACCGCAGCATGAACAAGGAGCAGCAGTGCAGTTCCCGTGCCTGGATTTCAGTGCCAGTGCCCGGAGAAGCAGCCACTTTGGCAGTTTCCCCCAGCATAGCTCATGTGAAAATGCACCACTCTGGGGTAGGAAAGGTATGTTTTAAAACAGACCAGGATAGATGGCTAGGATGAGTAAGAGCTGGCATTGTAATCCAGTCCTTAAAAGTATGCAGGGGGGAGGGAGCGGATGCTCTTGGGACTACAACTCCCTTCTCCCTGATCATTGGCCATGCTGGCTGGGGATGATGGGAGCTGGAAGTCCAACAGCCAGAGGGCCACAGGTTCACCAACTCAACTTTGAAGTATGCCCAACAGCTGCCGCATTTATTTTCACTTCACCTGGCTATTTTGATCTTCGTGCATTTCCCACCAGACACATCATGCAGGAGAACCGGCACAGCACAGCATCCACTCCAGGATGTGGGCGGGCGGGGAGACGAGTGAGAGATGACCAAACGGACGGGAGATATACACATATTCTGGTTGCCTCCCCCTTAAGAATCAGGACCACCAGAGGCTTCTTGGCCAGTCTGCTGTGTGGCTTACCCAGAGGGAAGCACAGGACCTCTTCAATAATCAACAATACTGATGTAGCCATTTCCTAAAAAGGCTACATCCTGGCAAGGGCCACGGCCTGGTCCCCATCAGGCTCTAGAGGGGCCTTAACCTCAAAACAAGAGTTCAGGGAGTGGGGGGGGGCGGTACTTGTGGGAAGGCAGCCAGGGAAACTTCTGAACTGAAGCAGGGCTGGAGCCCGCTTCGTCACCTGCACTGAGGCGCCAGGAGAGGACACGGCCCGACCCATCATTGTGTTCTGATCACGGTAGTGAAGGATTTTTAAAAAATTTATTTGAATGATGGAATGGAATTACACACTGTTCAAAAGAGAGTGGGAGATTGTGCGAGAAGGGGTGGTGTTGGTTGACCGGTACCATTTACTGAAGGTGCGCATCAGGACAATTTCACTGTTAAACAAGTCAAATAAAAAAGGTGTGCCGCTTTGTAGCCACTCCTGTCCACCCGAGATGCTTCAACTGAGGAATCTGAAAGTTATCAAAGGCCACACAAGCTCTAGATAAATAAAAGCCCAGACATGGAGGTAACTTTTATTACTTGGAAATGTTTCCCAGAAGGGGACAGAGGCATTTGGTCCATTGCAATGAATACATCAGCCCAACAGCTGAGTATATGGAACATGCTGAATCAGTTATTGTAGCCCTGGACCAGCAATTAGTGGCTGTTGATCACTTATCAGAAGTGACTTCTCCAGTAACCTGGACAAGTGCCTTGTCTCCATGAGCCGTCTTCCCAACATGCACAGCCATCAGGCAACACCCCCGCCCCATCTTCTGCAGAGCGGAAATGAGTTCAGGTTAAGAGCTGCTAACAACTCACTCACATATGCTGTGAACATGGAGGGGACGATACCGCTTCAGGGAAGGGAGCACATGGTGAAGGCTCCCCGCTTTGAAAAAGAAACAAACACTCCCTGCAAGCAGACAATTAGTACAACAGGGAATAGGCAGGCATAGAACTTGTCTCCCAGTTATAGAACTAGTTTATTTTACTTGAGGGGATTTTTTCTCTAACCGGGAGAGCTGCAGTGTGAAGTGGTACAAGTCCATTCTGCCATCCCCTCCCTCTACATACGCAGGCCAGGCCTTCAAAAGCAACTAAGGAGTAACACCGACAACCTTGTCTAAACAGTGAGGTGGAGTTTCTCCACTTCCTGGAAACCTAAACCCAGCTTTGAATTCTCTGCTTGGATATGGCCAGCTGTCCTAAGCGAAGCAAGTACAAATCTATTTCAGCGCTCCAACAGTGCTGCACTCACCATTCCTGTGCCCGGATGATGGGGTAAGAACCGGCACCCAAGAAAGGTCCTTTAATCCAGTAACAAGCTTCTTGAATCAAGTACAAGGCAGGCTACAAATGGAACTACCCTTTTGCACTGTCATCTCAAGCGCTGCGCATCGACACTGTTGTCAGGACACTTTGAACACTTAATACCAAGTTGGGGGCTGGGGGGAGACACGTTATCGGATATAACTGGGTGGTCCTCTGTGCCAAAGGCAAACCAACACTTCTTCAATTGCCAATGCCTGTCTTCCATTTGGCCCAACTACCACGTGGAGAAACCTCAAGCTAGCAGGGTGGAGCGGCCAGGATCTAACTTGAAAAATCCTCATCAAGAATACATGCAACATTTTCTGTGTGTGATAGACAATGCAAATAGAAAACAACGATGCTGAGGTCTCTTACTTCCTGGTTGTGCACTGAAGGTCTTGAGCATGGCACAGAGCATGGTAACAAAGCAGACAGCTGGGAAATAGAGCATTCCAGGTCTCTTCTTGCAGTGGAATGTAATGAAAGCAAATAAAATAGAATTGTTCCAGAGTATTTTGAGATAACACCAAACCATTTAACTAAGATAGGCAGGCTCTGGTTGAAGAGACCTGCTGAAGGCCTGTCTCAGAGCACTTCAAATGCCCTGGCTCCTTCACCATCTCCAAGCACCGCACAACGCAGGCTTTGGGGGAAGTCCTCCCACAGCACAGGGCTTTTCTGCATTTATCAAGAAAGGGCACTTCCTCAAACAACAGCATGTCCACCAAATTACTGGTAGCTATGGTGGGCTACTCTGCAATGTAACTGGCCTTTAAGCCTTCTCCTTGAGGATTCATTTTCATTAAGCGGAAAAGTTGAAAAAGTGAATACAGGAGAGCAATGTACCGAAGTAACAAAAAAGAAAGCTGCTAAGCGCCAAGGCCAAAGACCTTTTACAGAACATTGAGTGCCCTAGGAAACAGAACATGCAGCCACAGGGGAAGATACACTCGCGGAAATGCTAGCCGAATTCACAGAATTATTCGGCTTCGTGGTCTGCCGCAGGAAGCTACTGCAAGAGTCAGAGTCTGTTCCAGAATACTGAGGAGGAATAAACTTCCATTCAAGGATTTAACTAAAAAAGGCACCTGGGCAGGGAAATTAAGAATTGTGACAACACTCCGGCCCCCCCTCACACTCTAACATTCCTATCCTTAATTTTCAAGCTATTTAAAAATAATGATAAAAGAACAAGTAACAAGGCGACCAAACACCTGATTTTACATCCTGCCTTTTTTCTGCCAGTCCGCATCCTATGCTGTTTGCCGTGTCCCACCCAACATCAGATCGGCTGAGCTTGGGACATGGCATCTTTCTCTTTCACTGGCATGAAAGCAGGAGGTACAAAAGGGAAAAGGGGGGGGAACACTGGATAGAGGAGGGGAGCAATCCGATACTCAGAGGCAAACAGGGGGCCAACACTAACAAGCCACAGATGTTAAGGCTGGGACACAAAGGGCTCCTTTTGGTTTGCCAAGTGGGACTTTGGGCTCCTTTTCTTTTGAACAGTAGACTCCATACCGGCCACATAAGAAGCGGCTTTTGAAGGTCCCGTATTTGCCACACAGCATTTGTGGGAGGGAGCTGTTGCCAAAGAGATCCAGGCCCAAAGTCCACCTCGGCATGCAAAATTAGCTATGCAGTTCCAACCCTGGTGCTCATTTTAGTTTGTTAGTCAGAGTTACAGGTCGCTTTGCAATCCTAAAAGCAAGCCACTTATAGTAGCCTCTTGTTAAGATCAAATAAAGCAGAGAAGACTGAAGACTTCTCTTCCCCGGCTGCCTCCAAAGGGCAAGGAGGGACCTTCGCCGGCAGTCCGGGCCACCGCGCACCAGCACTGCAGACTGGCCCTCTTGAACAACGCACCCGTAGACCTGAAGCTCTCTGCACAGCCGTATGCAAGCCGTCCCTTTGCACCTCCCAGCCCAGTCCAAGGGAGACCCCTCAAGCATTTCAAATATCAAGCATTGAACTGATGCCACTGAAGAGACTTGAAAACAAGTTTTTGTTTTTCCTTCAAACTATTGTGCCTCATTCCACTCGGGAGGAGGAAGAGGACTCCCAACCCCTCCTGGCCTTCATGTATGCACATCAAGTAGCAACCCAGGAAATCCAGAGAGCGAGCCGGCCGGCTGGCCGGCAGGAGCTACGCCTGCCCCACTTCAGCAGCTGGGATCACAGCACGTTGCCTCACTGCACTGCGTGTGGGAAGGGGGAGCGGTGGCTCTCTGTGCTCCATCTCCGCGTCAGAAGGGTCATCTTCATCCAGTTCCTCGACAGCCTTATTGAGGAGCTGAGCGGACTCTGGCAGCTTTTCTAGAAAAGAAAGGAAACCCTTCACTACTGGCAAAGTCCACCTGTTCAGATTCCTACAGCCTACGTAGGGAGCCAGGATTCCGCTCTAGACAAGCATTAGGGACCTTCCTTATTTCCCGGTTCCCCCTGCAACTGCCTGTGTGCCTCCCACCATCTGCTTTGGATGCTTGGGGGCCTCTCTGGAACAGCGTGGGAGGGGGAATCAGCAAAAATGGCCTCCCCTACCTTCGGCCAGCAAGAACCTCAGCTAGATCAGAGTCCCGTTTGTGAACAGGAGGGCAGCTTAGGACCCAAGCAGTTACCTCGTTACAATATTTACATCAATTTGGTACGGCAGGGGTACACCACCTTTTCAGCCCTGAGGGCTACAGCTGATGCTGGCCCGGGGGGGGGGGGGATCCCACCCCATAAGCCACTTTCCTTACGGGGAGAAATCAGAGAGCCTTCTCTCCACTGCTCCCCCAGCGATCCTAGTACAGATCGATCTTCCCTCACTGCTTGCAGCAGCGGGGAAAGAGCCATCTGCATGAGGTCAGTTGACAGGTGCCACCTGCTTTTCTAGTGCCTCGAGAAGCAGGAACTCTGCAATGGGATGGAATTTTAAAGGCCGACTCTGAGCCCCAGGCCCTGCTTTCCTGTTCCACACGAGCACATTTGAAGAAAAAAAAAGAAGAAGCATATTCTCAGGATGCTTAAGCAGTGGGAAAGAAATAGCTTCTAACACATTCAGAGCAGAAGCACATTGCTCCTCTGGGGCAAATACTGCCAGGAATCACTCATGCACAAAGTCCACTGAAACTCATGGCAGTTGAGCATATCATTGGGAACAGTGCTGCGGTCAGAGGGGCTTTCTGGAGGGAACGGCCTCTATGTCTATTGCCATCCTGTGTTAAGAGTAAACACAAGAGCTTTAGCTGATAAAGAACCCAACACTTGAGTCCTCACAGCATTTTGCATCGGTCTTCTAAGAACTATAAGTTCATATCCGACTGTAGTTTTACAGTCAGACAGTTTCCTTTCAAAGCAATCGAGAAAATGCAATGTGCTTACTTTGATAAGGGTACTGCAGTGGCCTATGCTTTTTGGAGGGGCAAAGGCAATCTGCCAGAAACACCATTATCTGAAAGAAAGAAAAAACACCCAGGAAAAAACAATTCTTCATTTTAACACTACGTTAAAGCAAAAGCCACCCCAAGACTTTTTAGTCTCTAGTATGTGCAAAATTGCCTACTTACCAGTCCCAGCAGCAGCCCCGAAAACAAAGTTGCAAACGTAAAAATAGCATAGGATCCCCAGACTGGTATTCCGAGGTGCTCTGTGAAATAGTTGTGGCAGTGCTACAAAGGAGGGAAAGCGTTAAGAGTCAGTTGAGTAAAAGCTCATACCAAACTTGTCTCTGACTCAGAGGAAGATCCGTGGCACGTACCCGGATCCACATGGACAGCTGGAACAGGGCAGACATGCTGCTCATCCTGCAAAGGAGCAGAAGAGATAAAATAAAGGAGTATTCTGCAAACAGGACCCCTCGTGGCACAAGTAAGACCTTTACAGGGAATTTAAATGGTTCAGAATGGCTGGCTTTGCCTCTTCCCATCTTCCTGCTACACTGTGGAGCTGGGATCACAGATGCGCGCTCCTGACCTGACTCCAGTAGAACCAGCTCATACACTCAGCTACAATTCAAGCAACATGCTTGAATTGATCTACATGCCTGTGTGAACCAGCCCTTTCTGGGAACATGATCCACAACTCCAAACAATGGATCACTTGCCAGACTGTACCCTCTCAGGAGCACCAAGGGGAGCCACATGTTTAAGTTACATCCTTTCCCACTCCCAAAGAAATCTACTTAAACATGATGTTCACTCCAAGACTGGACCTTTGAGTTTTAAATCAAAATATTTTGGCAAAAGCCAGTGTGGTAGTAGAGAATAGTGGCCTTTGACCAAGACAGCCCAAGTCTGTATCCTGGTTCAGCCATAAAGTTCACTGGAGGTGACCAATCACTCTCTCTCAGCCTAACGTACCTCACAGGGCTGTTGTGAGCATAAAGAGCAGGTGGACTGACCTTGCATCCTTGTTCCTGGGAGAAAAGTGTAATAAAATAATGCACTTTGGATACTGGATGCAGTCCAGAGCATTAGTACTTCTAGAAGCCACCCATCAGGACTTCCTCTCTCCTGGTAGCAACATCATGGCTGCTTTATCTTAGCACAAATGCTTTAAGCATATGTACCAAGATATGCTTTAAGCAGAAGTTAACCTGTGAGGAGGAGGGAGATGGCCCAGGTGATCCACCTTTCCAACTCAACCACATGGAGGTTATAGCTAATTGCTTAGCAACACCAGCTCCACTGCTCTGTAGAGTAACTGGATTAATCTATTTGAGCAGGACTTTGAAATATGAGCTGGTCTGTTCCTGATGGGTTTTTTAATTGGCTGGTGCTGCTTATTTCTTTTATTGCTGTGTTTTAAATTTATTTTTTGTCATGCAATATTTTAATTAAGATTTTGTTAATCTGGATTTTATTGTTAGCTGTCTTGACCACCCTTTTTGGGCAGAATGGCGGGACAGAAATTAAATAAATAAAATCTAAGGTAGAAATTCAAGCTTTCGTATTTCCTAATTTTTGCACAAGCCTCCTAGGGAGGAGAGAGACTTCCACTGACACTTACAGGAAGGAGGATGGGCCAAACCATGACGAAACGGGCTCAATAGACTTCCATTCTTGCTCACTGATGAAGTTGATGAAGTCAGTTTTAGTCCGTGGACCCTGGTACCGTCTAAACTCTCCATCTTTACAGCTGCCCAAAATAAGAGTCCATGTCAGTCACTTAAAATTCCCAGAAGAATAGCTTCTCACAAGAAACACTACAGGGAAGGTTATTGGTTAGACTCCCACGCTCAGACTGAAGAACACTGGGTCCACCGAGGCACTCGTAGAACAACATCCATCAACTCATGAAGCTGAACCTGGGTTCACATCACACCATGGCCATGGAAATAGAAGACTGCCTTAATTTAAACTATTATGATGCTTTCTATAGGACTTGAGTCTTTAAGATATACACGTACCAATTTAATTTTATTGACTGATTTATTTTGATGAGTTTCTGGCTGTTTTAACTGAGTCCCTTATTGACTCTTTTGTTTCATTTTTTGTTTCCCAAATTATGTTGTGAGCCCCCTTGAGGGCTGTTGATAGAGAGGTGAAATACACATATTTTAATAAAGATTCTGATCCAGTTAATTATTACATTCCATTAAAAGCCTGGAAGTTAAGTTAGTTGTGACTAACTTGTCCCAACGGTTTCAGTGGAACTTCGTCGTTACTTAATTGTGGCTGGATCGGGGCCAAAGACACAATTAAAAGCACACATCCATCAGTACCTTGAGCATCAGATCCCTGTGGCACAAGAATAAGCACTGCCCTTACTAAAGTGGAAGGATCAAAATGGTATTTTAAAAAGTCCCAGTTTACACTATTATTCTCCAGTGATTCTAGCTTTCTCATCTCTTACTGTTCCCCAAACAATACTCTCTCACTATTCTAGCAGAGAGAACTGAAGTTCAGAAATGTTATTCCTAACAGGGCTGGAGGGGAAGTTTTAACCACTAAGGATTTTGTCCTACCCAAAACAGATACCACATGTTTCAGTACTTACTGGTAGATGGTGGGAAGTGCTGTTATGATAAACCGCCCACTGAGTCCTGCATAAAGATCGAGAAGAAAAGTCAAGGCTAAAGGTTTGTTAAACATCAATTTATTTCATGGCTGTCTCTGATGAACATGCACTGTTGCTCAAGACTTAAGTCTCCTCTCACATGCTTTAATGTTACTCTTAAAACAGCCACCTACAAGTATCATAAGCTATTTAGTAGCCACACAGTAGTAAAGCCCCAACTGCAAAGATCATATTAAAAATGTTCAGACCCAGAAGAAGGCTTGAGAGTTGTACAAAAGCCACCCATCTCTTATATATAATATGATGCTGAATATTTTTCCCAGTCACACTCACACAAATACAAGGTTAGGTCACAAGTTTTCAGCTATGCATAATTAAGATGTGCAACTCTCCAAACAAACATTTAAGAAGCATGTTATCAGGCTATTAATCCCTTGCAGTTTTCTACATGCTGTACATAGACTATACCTTGCTACGCAGAGATAACATCAGCCCCACACATAACGGCTTGGTTCACACAACATGACAACCCACGTTCAAGTTTTGAGTATGGGTTGAGTGTGGGTTGTAGTTGAACCATGGGCTGTTGTGTTGTGTGAACCCAGCAATGCTAACAAACTATGGTTTGTTAACCACGAACAATCCACGAAGAGAACCCATGGCTGGGTTCAGCCAACACGACAAGGGTTGAGTGTGGTTTCTCATTGAACCATGGGGTTGTTGTTGAAATGTGGGTTAGCATGCTGTCTGAACCCAGCTTCACTAACAAACCACAGTTAGCATGGCTGGGTTTAGGAAAGCTAAGCAGGGTCAGGCCTGGTTATTACTTGGATGGGAGACCCCTCTAGTTTCCTGCATTGAGCAGGGGGTTGGATTCGATGGCCTTGTAGGCCCCTTCCAACTCTATGATCCATGAATCTATGAACCCATGGTTCAACGACAACTCATGGTTCAACCCATACTCAACCTTGAGTGTCGGTTGTCGCATTTTGTGAATCCAGCCAATGTGTCACACTATCCCAGCGATCCTTAAAAAATCCCTGCCATTATCCCCATAGTGGAAGGGTGGGGGAGAGACAGCGACTTGCTTAAAACCATATAATTCCTTATAAAAGCATGATTTTGAATAGAAGACTTTCCACTTGCAGCCACGTCACTACGAACCTTACACCTGAGTGCAGAACCTCCCATGTTTAGGGAACCCTTTCCCCATCAATTTGTCTAGTATAGAACTCCTGCACTTTGCAGAGGACAGTTATGGGATGTACTAGAGTATAGGCCCTATTCACATGGGGTGCTGGCCAAGCCCCTTGGACCACAGAGCACACCCAACTCTCCCCGTTGGTTGTGCACTGCCAGGGGACAGTGGTGGTGGCCAAGCTGCCTTTCCAGGAGGCTTCTCTGCCACTTCTTGGGTCCTCACTGAGGAATTATTGGACTCTCTGGAACACATGTTGAAGTTATACTTCAAGCGTGTTTAACAAATCAGAGCAGAAAACAATTCACATGGGTGTGCATAACTTATGTCTAACCTAATGGAACATATCTGGACCAAGTTAGTAGGTTCAACTTTTCTTTATTTTATTTGTGACAAAAAGAAACCTTACCTGGCTGCTCTGTCACATCCACTTTTGCAATGTTAACTTCAAGATCCTCCCCCCATTCGGCAAAACTTTCCCATTCTGGCTGTAAGTTCTGACAGGCAGGGCACCAAGGAGCATAGCTGGAAAATAAAGCTTATGTAAACAACTTAGGTATATTGGAAAACAAACTTATTCCAACCCTAAACCTACGGTAGTAGTCATTCAGAGCATCCTTATCCCATAGTACAGTTCCACAAACTGTACACTGTTAAGCTTCAGCCGCCAAAAACACAGTTTCTGGCAATGCCATATTATTCAGTCTGCTAAAGGCACAAGTTAACAGGACAAAACACAGAATGTTGACGGCGATCACGATGCAAGGGAACCCCTTTCGATCCATACTGCTTCATGAGTGCGGTTGAGAGAGAGGAGTTGGGCCTCGCTTCTCAGCCGCCCCGCAAGCAAGGCCCTGCCCCGGCGGGTCCCCTCAGAGGGGGCTGGCCTCCCCTCCCTTCCCCGCGCCGTCCAACCCAGGGCCGAAGAGGCGGGGACGACACGCGGGGCCCAGTGGAAAGAGGACGCGCCGGAGTCTGCTCTAAGCCCGCCCCCGAAGAGGGGGGCGGGGAGGCCCGCCGCTCGGCGCCGCGGAACAGGCACCCCGCGTGACAGAGGCACTCCCCGAGAGCAGCCGCGGCGCCCCCGAGCATGCACAGAGCGCCCCGGGCCTTCAGGAGAAGGCTGGCCCTGGCCCTGAGCATGTGCAGAGCGCTTCCCCCCCCACACACACCGCCCTGTCGTCGCGGGGGAGACTCACAACTCGACCATCCACTCGCCGCGCAGCAGCTCCCGCCACGCCCCGTCGCTCAGCGCCTTCACTTGGCTGCGCCCCGCCCGCGCCGGCCCCGCGCCGCCCGCCGCCGCCGCCGCCGCCGCCACCAGCAGCAGCGCCAGCGCCCAGCCGGAGAAGCCGCCGGAAGCCGCCATCTTGGCCGCGCGCCGCTGCGCCTGTCAGAAGGGATGCCGGGAAAGAGGGGCGGGTCCCCGCAGGGAGCGTGCGCACGCGCGCCTCCTCCTGTCCGTCGGCCGAGCGGGCGGGGCTCACTCCGCCCCGCCCTCCGCAGGAGGAGAACGGCGATTGGAGGGCAGCTGCTCCGCGGCGAGCCAATCGCTCCTCGCCTCAGCGCCCCCGCCCCCTCCCGCTCCTCCGCTCGGACTTCTGCTTTGGCGCGCGGGAAGGGGCGGGGGCGCCAGGTGTGGCCCGCGGTGGGGAGCGCGCGCAGGCAGATGTGGTTCAGCGCGCGCGCGTCCATGCAGAAGATCCGCTCCTCGCCGGGGCACCGAAGAGGTCTCACCTGGCAGGGAGTCGCCAGAGCAGCGAGCTGCTCGGGGGTCCATGGGAGGAGCGCATAGGCGCTTGGAAAGAAGCACCTTCCACGCTGAGAGGAGGGGTCTCTAGGAAAGGACCGGAAAATCCTTAGGCCGCCTCAATGCAGGGAACTAGAGGAGGGGTCTCCCATCCAAGTAATAACCAGGCCTGGCCCTGCTTTCCACGCTCAGTGGCGGTACCGCCTGGCCAGCCCATCTCGTAGTGCAGGGATGGAAAAGGTGCAGATGGAAGAGGCAATCAACAGGGTCAGGTGGCTGGAGCGAGCACCTTCCCTAGGAAATCCCTATAAGCATTTGGGGCATTCCCGTTTAGAAGAGAAAAAGAGAACGAAGCCTGGTGCAGGAAGCCATGGCAGAGGTTTATAAAAGGATGCATGAGGCAAAGAAAATGGAGAATTGTTTCTCCTTTTCCCATAACACTAAGATTTGGGTCTGCACTCCCTTTGAAATATCACATTTGCAGTCTGGGGGTACTCCTAGATCCATCATTGTCACTGGAGCCCCAAGTGACTGCAGCAACTCGGAGTGCCTTTTACCATCTTCAATTGGTTCGCCAGCTACAGCCTCTCCTAATAGCTTGGCCACAGTGATACAGGCGCTAGTAACCTCCAGACTGGATTACTGCAATGCGCTCTATGTGGGGCTGCCCTTAAGGCTGCTCTGGAAGCTGGAGCTAGTGCAGAATGCAGCAGCTCAGCTGTTGTTGGGAGCTGCCCCTTCTCAGCATGCAACTCCTCTGCTGAAGGAACTGCACTGGCTACCTATTTGCATCCGGGACAGGTTTAAGGTCCTGCTATCTGTGTACAAAGCCCGAGAGAACTTGGGACCAGGATACTTGAGAGAGTGCCTTCTCCCATACCAACCTGCCCTGTCACTGAGGTCATCAGATGGCATGCTCCTGGTGGTTCCTCATGGACCTTTGGCCCGATTGGAATCCACCAGGAGAAGGGCGGCTCCATTTCTGTGGAACTCCCTGCCTCTCAAGGTCAGGCAGGCTCCGACATTGTGCTGCTTTCGGCGCCTGCTTATGACATCCTTGTTCCAGGAAGCCTTGCTTACTGACCAGCCCGAGTTTTATGCATTGCCTTTACTCGTCATCTGTTTTTATCTTTTTTTTGTTCACTGCTGTGAAATCTGCTTAGATATGGAGTGGTATATACAAATACTGTAAATAATAAATGTGCAGGTCATCCAGAGAAACCAGTCAGCAGTAGATTTAGGACAGACATCATTTAGCAGTGTTCTCCAACCTTGGGTCCCCAGATGTTTTTGGCCTACAACTCCCAGCATGCCCCAGCCAGCATAGCTATGTTGTAGGCCAAAAATATCTGTGGACCCAAGGTTGGAGAACACTCAGTGCATTCACTGCCACAATACAGTCATGCCTTGGATTGAGAGCATAATTCGTTCCGGAAACGTGCTTGTAATCCAAAACACTTGTATATCAAAACAAAATTCCCCCAAAAAAATTTGTATAGAGATTTTTAATTTAAGCCGTACTACAGTACTTGTATTGCAAGACTTCGCTTGTATATCAAGTAAAATATATATATTTTAAAATTTGCTTGTTTTGCAAAATGCTCTCAAACCAAGTTACTTGCAATCCAAGGTATTACTGTATGTGGCAAAAGCTACTACCTTAGGACAGCTTTTTAGGGGCATTCAGCAAAGCCATCGGTAGATCCATCCTCCATAAATATTAGCAACAGTGGCTCTATGGAACCTCCATGCTCAGAGATGGTGCCTCTGTGCATTGTGAGGTCACTCCTTGCCTCCACACCATTCTGGTGGCCTTTCAAGAAACATCTGGTTGGCCAAGGTTAGAAACAGGATGCTGGACTAGTCTTGTGACAGGATTGTCACAAGACAAAACAAGGCAATCCTTTCCACAGGAAAGATCACTATCACTGCAATCCTATGTTTACTCAGAAGTAAGTCCCAGTGTGTTCATTGGGGCTTACTTCCTAGTGTATTTAGAATGGCAACCTTAAAGATGGAGAACAGAATCACGTTAGAGCAAGTTACAAAAACTTAATGGATTCCACCCCAAAAGGTGTTCTGCTGATGTGGGATCTCCCCTTGCCCCTGCAGTATCCGGCACTCTCAAGATCTGCTCAGGAGGGTTGGGGGACCATCTGGAGCAGACTTTCAGGGAGGGTGGGGGGTGCAGGCAGGGGAGGGGGACAAAGTTCTGCTTGTATGACTGGATAGCAGCATCCATAGGCAAAGAAAAGAAAAAGGGCCAGTACAGAGAGAAAAACATACCGTAACCAAACTACTTGCTTTCACAGATTTATTTAGTAAACATTGCACATTCAAATGAAATACTGTTACAATGATAACAGGGCATTATCACATTTAGCAAATACAAAAAATAACAAGTTACTGAGCAGTTTCCCACTCAACTCAAATATCACCTTTGTAAGGAAAGGTGGTGGTGGAGGGAAGGAACATGAAGCTGGTAGTAAGGTAGAATGACAACACAAGTTGCCCGATAAATCCACAAGAAACCCCTCAGCCCAGGCCAGAATCCTGTTGAAAATGAAAAGGACTGGCGCACGAGGGATCAGAATCCTGTTGAAAGTTAATTTTGCCTCAGGCCAGGGAGGTGATAGCACAGCATGTAAGGCAAAGAGAGGAATCTTCACCCAGTTCTTTAATGAATTAAAGGGGGTTTAAGGCAAGCGTGGAGAGAATTCATATTCTTTCGCACAATGGAAGGAGTTGCAAAGCAACAATGAACTTAGCTACCTCTGGTGGGCTGGGAAGAGGAGAGGATGCAAGTAAAGAGACAACTGTGCAGGGTAGCGCCACAGGGGGATCAGAACACTTGTCAGTGTTGTGCCTCAGAATGTTTCATGAGCCAATGGGTTGCATCCTGTCCCCTGAACCTCATACCTGCACAGGAACCCTTAAACTTACTCCATTTTATATTTCCTGACTGGAGGGAAGAGCACTCCTGAGCACGGGCAAAGTGCCTGCTTCTTTCGCTATTGAGTAAACATTTAGTAAGAGTGTAAGGTTTTTAAATGAGATTGAAAATCATTTCTTCTCCTGGAATGAGAGAGGCTGACACTGGAAACGACTTTTCCTGATCTAGAGTTGCTTTCTCAAATGGATAGTGATTGTATGTATGTATAATTCTGCCCTCCCTAACTTGCATACAAAGTTACGTGTTTAACCATAATTTTTCAAACCAGGAGACGAGTCTAAACAAAAGCAGCCAGTAAGTTTAAAGTGCTTCCCTTTAAACATTACAGTCATTTGAATGATTTTGCAGAACTGGATGATCATGTAAAGGTGTGTGATATCTAATGTAAAGGCCTTCTCCACAAGACAAGACCATTGTTGAACCACAATAAGCTTATTGCAGCCTACAAGTATTAAAATTGGCTGTCCAGTTTGCCTATGCCTGAGCACTTAGGTGAATGGGAAACGAAGCTCCCAAACAGAAACAAGTACAGCACGTTCACTGAAATAAATGATTCCCTGCACTTGCTGCACAGACAGCATCTAATGAACTAGTGAATTACTCTGCAAGGAATCAATCCAGTCTTGACAAAAATAAAGTGATTTGCTCCTTAACTTACTTATGATGCAGGTGATCTGCATCATTAAAAGCAATCTGCATCATTAAAAGCAAACCTCCTCACAACTACAGGCTAGTTTCCAGTAACCCAACAATTTTGCTAGCTGAGCTGCCCATCCTCAAGAATCATCCTCAAAGTACCTGGAGATCCTTGATAAAAAAGCTACCACATTAAGAACAGGACACTTTAGGAATTCCCAACCTTGCTATGGCCAGGATTCAATTGTTCATTTAAAAAAAGCATCCTTCACTCAAGTGTCATTAAGTACACTGAGAAACTTTCAGAACTGCCTATGACAACAGCCTGACAGTTAATGCTTTGCAAGACAATGACCTAGCAGAAGACAACATGGCCAGATGAGTTCCTCTCAAGGCCTTTAATTGCAGCAGTTGCTTTATACCTTTTCCTCCCTTGGGCTTTAAAACTCTGGCCATTTCTCTCTGTCTTCTGTTCTGTTTCCTCTGTCCCCACCACCCACTAACATTCTTGTACCTTCAGAGGCATCTTGGAGAGAGACCAAGCATACATGGCCACTTAATCAGGCATTTCCTTGAACTGAAATTAAATAGGTCAGGGGACCAAGACAAGCATCAACCTCGACTGCCTCTTAGTTGCTTTCGCTCCCCCCTTGAACACACACAGTCCCTACTGAAGGCCTCCCGAAGTGAGCTTCACTGAAATGAACAGGAATTCCCCAAGCACACAACTCTATGTAACATAAAAGAATTAATGCACGGGTTGCATTATGCTATTATTGCTGCATAATAAGAATCAACGAGTCTCTCTGAAGCTGCTAGGTAGAAAGTGCTTGTTCGGTGAGTTACTTGCTTGAAACTCTGCTGGACTCCCCAACTATCTGAAGAAGAGTTTCAGGGATTCATAGTATATTCAAGTGTTGGCCAAAAGGTGATGCAACTTTTTTTTTTTTTTAAGTGGTTTAAGAAGAAAGTGTGCTCTCCTAGTTTTTGTCTCAACATTAGCTCATGGAAGAAGAAGAGCTTTGTCAACGGCCGTTCACATTACAGGAACTGGGGGCAAATGGTCAATTCTTAATGTCACCTTTTATGTACTCAGAAGTAAAAGGCTTAAAGAACACCCCCACCGCCCGCCCCCCAATATTATTGCAGGTTTGTGATTATGAGAAATTGAAAAAAATGAACATGTGCTGGATGGAAAGTAGGGGGGGGGGGAGTCAATTCTTAAAAGAGGGAGACCACAACAGCAAATTAAAGTACAGCTCCTTGTACAAAGCGGAAATATACACTGGTACACATGAAAAAAAACCCTGAATAAATAGTTTCAGTAATATGAAATAAGGATTCACACACAGGGTTTTGCTTCACTCCCTCAGAACTGAAAAGTTAAGTTTCAGGAAATCCTGAAGAAGACCTCTTCCGATTTCAGTTTGTTCTTTTCGATATGAGAGCAGCCCCCCCAGGACATCCGACTGAAATGAAGGATGGCTGAGCAAAAGTGTTTGGGGGAACTGTACCAAAGCAAGTAAGTAGTGGGGTGAATCACCACCACTCAATGCTGCCTAATTAAGTGCTTCTTTTTTAAAAAAATAAAAGAACTATCTACAGGGGATGGATATGCTTTCTATTCAAACCCCCATTAAGGATCTGTTTGATTTAATTACTCTAAATGAGCTAATTAACAAACTATTAGTAAGTTAAAGGTTTGATGTTTCTCACAGGCACAGATGAAATAAACAGGTCAGGAAAACAAGGAATCAAGATAGTTGCAGGAGCCTGCCCTGTTTGATTGGCAGCATTCACTCCGCAGCCTGCAGACCAAACCAGTGAAATGTCTGTTTTTCAGCCAAGCCAGCCATGCAGTGCAATTATACACATATTTACTTGGAAGTAAGTGCCTCCGATTTCAGTGGGCCTTACTCTCTTGTAAGTGTGCCAAGGATGGTAGCCTTAGGTTAACAGCCTTGCTGGAAATCTTATCATTTAGCACCATGTTAAAGTCAGGACACTCTGAAAACTTGGTGGTACATTCTTTAAAATTATATGAGGGCCAATTAACACAGATGTGCATGGTAGAGGTGGAGAGGGCACTTGCATTTTTTGGAAGTATTTACACATGTGCTGTGAAGTTCTGATACATTGGCCCACTTCGCACAAGCAAACAGCCCACCGTGGCTTATTTAATAATGACCCTGAAAGAATGACCAGGATTGCATGATCAAAATGGCCCAGCATGGCTTATTTAAGCCACAGTAGGCCGTGGTGCCTGCGAGTGGCCATTCTGAATATTCACTGCCTGGTTGGGGCTTGTTATGTTGTGCGAACCTGGGCGGCATAACCCATGGCCAGGCACCGTGGTCCACTGTGGCTTAAGTTACGCATGCTGGGCTATTTTGATCATGAGAACCGGGTCAGCCTTTCAGGGAACCCAAGAGGCACGGAAGGGGTTGCTGACTCCGATGTTCATCTCTCTGCCAGGCTTGTCACTGATGGATCTTTGGGCAAGGTCCAGAGAAGAGTTGTTTTAGATGGGTAGACAGGGCCAACGAGGACAGGTTTAAAAAGGCATTACGCTTGTCAACATAAAATAGCCACCCCTTCTGATCCTCAAATCCTCTCAAGCAAGTTACCAAAAAAGAGGGGTATGTGAAGTGCAGGCAGACAGACCATGGCACCAGCTATTTACAATCCTTGAGTAATATTGGGGTGGGGTGGGGTGGGGTGGGGGGAGCAGCCCTTTAATTAACTGTTCATAAAAAATTGTGAAGCAATGATGAGCTCTCAATGCAAAGGCGGAGCCAGACATCTATCAAGACCGCTTGTGCAACACGCTCAAAGGATCCCACATCTTCAGCAAGGTTACCTTTGTCAGTCTGAAGAGGAGGAGGAGGAAGAGGCGAAAGCTCTATGAGTCAGGGAGTTTCTACGCCTACGTCAGGCAACACAGTGCTTCGTGTATTGAGATAAAGTATCTCATGTCAGTGATAATATGCAACCAACCTGGATCCCCATTTGAAACATGATTCCATTTTCCTCCCCACTTTTATCTGATCAACAATAACCAGGAACAACTCTCAGTTGGGATTAGCCTGTCTGCATTTCAATTAAGCCTTCCCCACTTCCTCCCAGCTCCAAGAAACACAGCTTCTGGTCTCCACAGGCCGGGCATCTTCTGTGCCAGTTGAGTCCTCCAGTGCCTCCTCTTCAAAGTGCAGTCAAGCCAAAATTGCATCGGCAGTACATCATACCCGCTGTGTCCAGCCAACTGTCTGATATAGGGTCGTATTTCTGTACAGTGTTCAGGTAGGATGACCCCGAGTGTCCACCGACCACATAAAGGTAGGTGTCAATTATAGCTGCACCAACTCCTGTTGGGGGTGGGAAGGAGGAGGAAGACAAAAGGAAGTTGTATGTTAGGATATCAACTCTTAAACCCATTTCAAAAACAGAATTTAGACTGATGCGGAGGAGCTAGCAGTCTCTTCATGTGTCTTTACTCAGGAGTTAAGTCCCACTGAGTTTAATAAGACGCACCTGCAGGCAACTGCACAGCTCCCAGGCTTGGCTTATTTAAGAGGTTTATATGCAGCCCAGCGATATAGATATTCTCCGGCCAGTTCACAACAATAAGAATATATGTAATAAAAACAAATTCAAAGCAGTACAACAAATGAATTAACACAGTAGATAAAACTAGCAGTAAAAAAATAAATTAATTAAAAAACACTGACGCAGACAAGCCGGCATATTCAGCAAGCTTCCCAGACACCTGAACATGAGCTGTGGCCCAATTGCTGTGGGCTGCTTTTGTGGCGCTCATTCTGGACTGAAGGGGGTGGGGAATTTTGTGCTTTGTGGAGGAACACGCTTTGTGTGGTATTCTTTTTGTTACTTTTATTTGTTGTGCTGATGACGGTTGATACTGATTTGGGGGTTTGCTTGTTTTTCTGTTATATTACTTATGGATTTCTGTATTTGTGTGTGTAAGTTGCCTCGAGACTGCTTTTTGCGGTGGTAAGAGTTGCAGAAATGTAATACATGATAATAGTGCCCATCATCCACTGGGATCAATTATGCATTTTAACTGATTGCAGCCCTTGGGTGCGATTTACTGTGAAAAGGCATCTAATAAAGGACAAACAAATGTTATCACAGTCAGTGTGCACAGCATCTAAAAGAGGGACTCTGAGAAGACCACTACTAAGTTCTCCCTCCAGCTAACCCCATTCCCAGTCCCTCATTCCTACATCATGACGTTGGTAGTAAATCCCTAACTTGAGTTGGCCAAAGGCTCTTCTAGAGCTGTGAACGGCATCAGCAGAGCAGGCACCTCTGGGGAAAAGGCAAGGCCTCTGAGCACCTGAGCTGTGGCTTTCCGGGCTCGGAAAGAGCGCCACCTGGAGGCAGAGGCAGCACACTGCCCCTACTCTGCCTTGTGACGTCACAATGCATTCTGGGAAGGAGAAGCCGAAACTACCCATGGCTATGGGCTCAGACCCATAGAAGCTCATGTTGGCCCACTTGGGCCCACCCAATTCAAGCCACCCACAAGAGAGGTTCAGCATCTCCATAGCTCATAGTTACTCTGGAACTCGGCTTAGTGCAAGCCATCTTAATCACAATTAACAATTCCACTAAGCTCATTAGGGTTACTGTGGAAATCTGGGCTACCACTAAATGAAACTGCTTGCAGGATCAAGTCCCAGGTCAGCACTCAAAAGGCGCGACGGAAAAGGAGACAACTGGCAATCCACATTCAAAGTTGGCTCACCGCCTCTACCGTTTCAGCCCACGGGTTCTCTGATGCTGTCCGGTAGCCTGGGTTGCCAGGGTCTGCTATGGGGCAGATCTTTAGCAGGGGTCGGGTTACTCATGGAAGCAAGGTGGGCAGAGATCAGCACCACAGGAAAGCTCTGGGCGGTGCTGGGGCTGGAGGCCAGGCAGGGTTGTCTGTAATATGTCGCTCCAACAAAGAGCAGATCAAGACCAAGTCTTCCTTGGCTGCCTTGAGACTGGCTGACTCCGCACTGCATCCACACTGACTGGGGCTTCATCTCTTAAAGGGGCCTGGCCTGTTTTAGCAGCCTCCAACTGCAATGACACGGCAGTGGCACCTGTGGCACGTGTGTCCTTATGGCCGGAGTCCTCAGAGTCCAAACACAGCATGACAACCTCCTCTGGACGGGGTGGGGGTGGGGGATCTTCCTGGGGAATTGGGTCCCGGGCAGGTGGAAGCCTCGTGATGCCTTTCACTGGCCAAATCCTGCCCCTGAACAGTTAACTCTGGAGCCTGTTCTTCAGAAGATAAGGAGTGGGGATCCTCCGAGGACAAGGGTTTGGGGTCCTGGTCCATGACATCGTCTTCCTCCCAGCTCTTGCCCAAATTCTGCTTCTGAACTAGGAGCAAAGCCGGATGGGTCTTCATGGCCAACCTGGAGTCAAGGGGACCATGATACTGTCCAAACTGAGTAAAGCTAACAAACATTGCAAGGGGATGGCGAGAAAAAGAATACCTTAAAGATGGCTTAACGGATATGATCAGGAATCACCCGAGCATCTCACTAACTCTCAGTCTCTGTCTGCACAGTTACATCATTTTAACAAACCCTTAACACACTTGTAGCTGCTGGATAGTTCTCACCAAAAGAGGACTGAAAGCGAGGAGGGAGCAGTTATATGGGGTACAACCTTTGAAAGCGCTCCTGCCTACTCCTGAACTATTGGTCGCACAAATGCTACTCAGGTAGGCCCCTCTTTACCTGCTTCCCAAGGTTCCCTGGTCTACCGTGAGGAGGACCATTTCCTTTCTGTAAAGCAGAGTCGAGGGGAACTCTGGGATATCCTTACGTGACTTCATTGACCACCACCCTGCTCACATGGCACGTGTGGAGCAAGGCCCTTGTGATGTTTCACGTGTTGCTATGAACTGTTTGCCCATCCCAGTCACCCTGTCAGTCACCCGGACAATAAGGACAGCAAAATTCCGCCAGACAGAAGCAACACTTGGGATTCTTCCTACCTGTTCGGGGTTCCTTCATTGGACAACAAACAGTCCACTGGTTTTGGTGCGGGTCATATCGCTCAATGCTGGACAAGTGGGAAACACCATTGTGCCCTCCGACTACGAAAATGAAGCCCAGCATAACCCCAACGCCAAAGTTTATTCTTTTATCAGCCATCGGAGCGACAGTCTCCCAGGAGTCTTTGCTGGGATCGTAACGTTCCACACTGCAGATGCAGAGAAATAACAGGGCTTACTGACGACAGTCTGCACTAATTAATATCTAGAGGGGTCATCGTAATTGCATTCATGGGGGATTCCTAGCAGGACGCGGATCCCATGTGAATGCAGCTACAATGGCCTCTTGAGATAATTGATAGTACAAGAGTTATTTACCCCAAGATATTTTGATAGCACAGAAAAGCCCAACATACAAAGAAGGAAATATAGATCAAAGGAACAACAGGTGAAGAAGGGTCACCCTGCATGATATTCTTGGCACAAAAGGAAGCAAAAAGCTGTGAACGACCTGGATGCAAGAGGCTTGTGCAACTGAGGAGGAAAAGGGGGACACAGCTGAGATGCAATCAGTCATGCCAAAAACATCGCCACTGTATGGCACCAGGTCGTGTTTCCCCAAACATTTTGAAGGGTCAGGGGCCTCATCTCCATGCACGGGTCTCACATACCAGAAGTACAAGAAACATTGCCTAGAACTGTGGAACTATTTTCCCCAAGAGACCCATCAAAGTGTAACCACTGAGGAAAGCAATGGCACCAAGTACAAGACAAAAAAGAAGAGGCATATGTGTGCGTGAGAGAGAGAGAGAGAGAGAGAGAGAGAGAGAAAGAGAGAGAGAGAGAGAAGTGGACAGCGTCCATGAAAGCTTATGCCAAAATAAAGTCGTTAGCCTTTAAGGTGTGTCGCTCAATGCTGAACAAGTGGGAAACACCATTGTGCTCTTCAGCTATAAAAATGAAGCCCAGCATAACCCGGACACTAAAATGTATTCCTTTATCAGCCGTTGGAGTGACTGTCTCCCAGTAATCTATATATATAAAAGAAGGTGTCCTGACTGACTGACTGACTGACTCATCAACGCCCAGCTCAAACTGTAATCTAGGAACGTGAAATTTTGAAGGGACATTGCTTTTATGACATAGAGCCCCACTAAGGAAGGGTTTTGGGAAATTCCATCCCTAAGGGGGTGAAAAAAGGGGGCAAAATCGCCCCACTCTCATATCTGCAGTTCTGCAAATAGGCCTCACCTCATAATTGCTGCAGGAGCCAATAGGAGCAGTTATGCAAATAGCCCATACGACACTTAGAATGTTCGTATGAATTCCTGCAGGGGCCAATAGGGGTGGGTATGCAAATCTCCCCTAGGCCATTTAGAATGTTCTCTGAGGGGGTGAAAAGGGAGGGAAACTTTTTACATGACTGACTGACTGTTGTGTGTGGGGGATCGTCGCATAGGCTCCTTCACGTTTAGACGGATCTACCCCAAACTTGGCATGCTCAATCTTCATAGCACCCAGCCTAAACGTTACACTTTCAGTCAGAGACACTGCATCTTTTCCATACATGTTTCTTTAAAAAAAATTATACCAAATCCTAAAATCCACGTGAGCGCAGCCGTGGGCAACAGCTAGTTAAATCATATAAAGACCACAGTTGCTGAAACTGGACTTTGTTGTATTTGTCAACAGTGCTATGAGACTACACCGTTTGGGCTGGATTTAAGTAGCCAAGGTTGATCAGGTTTGGGGGAATTTTAACTCCACTAGGGGAATTTGTAATTCAACTGTTTTATATACTGGGTTGTTTGGCTACCTCAAGTCTTCAGAATGGGGTGGGCTAGAAATTAAATCCTATAAAGACCACAGCTGCTGAAACTGGACTGTTAACCCAGAAGCCCTGGCTTTCTTTGGGTTGGGCAGAGGAGTTCCTGCTCCAATTTACACCTAGATGCTAACTTAACAAAGATATTTAAATGAGGACGCTTCCTAGCCTGCTAGGACTCAGTTGCCCATGGGCTTGAATCTTGGGCAACTGCCCTCGCAACACCAGCAAGGAACCCAGCCCTTCCTTCAAGTGGGCAGGAGAGTTTAACTAGAGTAAAAACAAAGCCCGGAGAAGGCAGGGAGCTGCCGTAGGGATACTCTTGCCCTATAAATGGCTCAGAGCCAGCAAGCAGAGGCACAGTTCTGGGCCTCCAGTTATTAGCCTCAACTTGATTTAAAGCTTCATTAAATGTTCAATTTTGCTCTCTCTGGATTTGTATTGAAGGAAAACACCTTGAATTCTACTGTAGGTTTTAAAGAATTCCTTGGGACATATTCCCCAGAGCAAGAATTAATGAAGCCCGACGGGAGTAAGTATTGGTTGTTTGTCAGAAGCTCTTGCATATGATAACTGAACACACCACATCCATGTGTGTGTGTCAGTGTAGAATAGCTTTCTCCCGAACCACATGGACGCCACTGCACTCACCTGTTCATATGGGCTGGGCCATAGCCACCAATGGCATAGATCATTCCCTCCAGGACAGCTGCAGCAAAGCAACTCCTGGTTTTACTCATTGGCGCTACAGGCTGCCACTCCTTAACCTTTGGAATGTACTTCTCCACCGATTGCAGGTAGGACTGTCCGTCATAGCCCCCCAAGGCATAGATTTCTCGTGACAGGGCTGCCACCCCCAGGGTGCTTCGGCTCTCGTTCATATTTTCAAGGGATGTCCAGGTGTTCGTATCTGGGTCCCAACATTCCACAGAGCTTTCGTGTTTCCGATAGTTGATGCCTTGACACATGTGGGTCGCAATCCCTCCTATCACGTAGATTTTCTGGTCAAGGACACAGATTCCAAATTCATAGCGAGGGACACTTAGAGGTGCCAGGCCGATCCAGGAGTCATTCTGAGGAAAGTACATCTCAACACTGGGAAAGGAGGAGGGGGAAAAAAAGTAATGGGGCAAAGCCCACCATGCAGAAGGGTTGAATTTTAAAATACCTTTGATCCACAATCTCTTGGCCTAAGTAAGTATGTATCCTACTTCCCCAGTTAGATTTGCCTGACATTTAAACATCTTAAACTCAGAACAAAAAAATAAGCCATAAGGACTAGGAAGGAAGCCAAGATAGCTAGCTTTTAAAATAACTTTCCTACATTTGTTAATGCTGAACTGAAATACGAATTGACATTTTCTCAGTGGGGACCATGAAGGGACATGGAGAAAACTTTCTCACATCGGAGCCTGCAACAAGACACTTCCTGCAACTGAGATGCAACCAAAGCCGAGATGCATTGTCCCCGGCAAACAGAGCCCACTCCTTTCATGAAGCAGTTGCTCAACTGAACCAGGATTCTCTTTGATGGACGTGACCTAGATGTAGAGAGTACTACTCAAACCTTTTCTTTGGGGTGTGTGTGCAGGGCTGGCTCTTAACATTTGCAGCAGGGAGGGGAAGAGGACTGCCAAGTACAAGCTGGCATTCCAAGGACAAGCTCATCTGGAAGCTCTACAGGTAGCTGTTTGGGGCAAAGGAACTGAGCTCCAGAGAAGAAATGCCAGCATGCGCAGCCCCACCACATTCTTGTATTATCACAATGACAGCTCTGAGGGTGGACAAAAATTATTTTGCCAATTTCCTTCTTTCAAAGGCAACTGGACCACTAGTACATTCCAGTGGAAAGGAAGCTGTTCCTGAGGCTCAGTTCGGATCTCACCTTATGGTTGATCTTAATTGTTTCATTCTTCCCTTTAAATTTGTAAGCCACCTTTGAATACTTTTTTTAAAGGCGTCAAGGCAGGGTGTCAGTGATTAGAATAAATAACATATCCCTGGACAATAGCTATCTAGGGCAATCCATTCCCTGTCTGTTAAACGTAGATACTGGTGATCCTTACACGGTTGCCCTCTGTGAGCATGAACAGAATAAAGAACTTTGCAACTTTGTATATTACAAACCACTACCAATTACTTTCCTGAGGCTTTGCCATCCCAGACCTTTCCTTGATCTAAGAGACTGAGGGCAGGACAAGCCACTGAAGGCTGCCAACCAAAATATCACTCCTTTATGCTCAGCTGTGGGATGACCAAACCATTGCCTGCTGCCTTGACGTGTGAACGGAAGAGATTAACAAGACTGCTTACATCCATCCCTTTGCAGGCTCTTCCTATTCCTCACCTTTCCAAGCAAGCGAAGAGTCCAGCTTTCCCTCCCACAGCACAGAGCACTTTAGGAGGACAACGAGGGCGTGTTGTTAGCACCGTCTGATAAGAAAGCCTATGTTCAGGCATGAAATGGTACTTCAGGGCTTCATTCAGCAGGTGCTTGCAGGTGTGGTCATCACGAATGAGATGGTTGGCTTCATAAAGCCTCGTGAGGAACTTAACACTCAGCAGAGGCAGCCGCACGCAGTGCAGGAGCTGCGCCAGGTACTTCTGGCGTTCTTGCACATCATATTTGATCCAAGACTCCAGCGCGTAGAAGACCATCTCCTCAGTGACCACATTCAAGCAGTCATTAGAGACAATTTCATCCAGCTCAGAATGAGTAAGTTCAAAAAACTCTTCTGTCTGGCAAACATCCTCAAAGTTCTGGCAAATATATTTGTTGGCAGCCAAGTACAGATCGTGGCAGCCATACGTCTCAGCAAAGCGGGAGATTCCGATGCAATTGCCGGGATCCAGCTGGCTTTCCAAGAAGGTGCAACATTCTTTCAGCACAAGCTTGATTTGCAGGAGATTGGCAGCAGGCAGAAGGGACTCGACCGTGTCTTGTGATATGAACACAGTCCCTGTGTAGGCATATTCCACTATGGCCTGTAGGGCTGCCTCAGCGATGCACTGAAATTCCACCTCTGAGTTCTCCTTCTCAGAGAGGTTGCCACTGAACATGGCTTTGAAATATGGACTGATACTGGCAAGCACCACCTTGTGGGCATGGATCTTGACATCTCCCACACGAAGGATGATGTCGCAGAGCTCATGGTGCTGCCGGAGGAGGTTCAGGCCCTGCAGGAGTTGTTCTGAATGCAAAGGAGCTAAATTGGCAATCATGTAGGTTGGAGACGACTGGTCCATCTGTGAGAAATGGAAGAAAAAAAATTAAAATTGAGCAGAGCTGAAGCCTCAAACGCAGTGCATGACAAGACCGTGGCTCATGCTGGACCTTACAGGCATCGGCAGAAAATAAAGATACAGTTTTAATCTATGTGGCACCTATCCCCCCACTCTTCAGAAAGCTTGAAGGAATTTCCATGGATCTCCCAGGTAGTCTCCACTAAGCAGTAAACAGCCTAAATGTGTCCTCATACCATTCTCTTGGCATCTTGGTTAGGAACGTCGGAAGCTGCCTTATACTGAGTCAGAGCACTGGTCCATCTAGCCCAGTACTGCGAACACTGACTGGCAGCAGCAGCTCTCCGGCATTTCAGGCAGGATTTTTTCCTAGTCCTACCTGGAGGTCGGGGATCAAACCTGGGACCCTTCTGCATGCAAAGCATTTGCCCTATCAACACTGAGCTATGGTCCCTCCCCCTGCAGCACCTGGTATTCCAAGGTGGTCACCCATCCAAGTACTAACCAGGCCTGACCCTGCTTAGCTTCCAAGATCAGATGAGATCGGGCTGCTCAGATATTGAAATCCTGCCTTTGTTTTTCAACCTTGACCTTGCTTGCCCTTCTCAACAGCCTTACAAAGCAGGCACCAGGATTTAAATGGAGAACTTTTAAGTCTGAAATGTTATTAGATGATCACGATTCTGATGATTCTTTATCACTTATACACAACCATTGATGTGCATTCTGCTTCACAAAATACAAGTGGACAGACAGTTTGTGAAGGGACTTAAAATGTACACTTCAACACAGGAGAAACAACAGGAACAGGAGGGAAATGGAAGCAGGTTTAAACAGGAAATGCTTAATTACATGTACTCAGGCTTGGTTAAAATAAGAATGGGGACTAAAGGACATCTGGTAGTGAGCCATCCCAAGCTGCAAGACAAAGGGGGAAGAAGCATGCTTGCCCTTTCGAGGCCTCACTGCTCTGGCCTGGAAATAAGTACTCCCAAGACTCTGTCTGCTAGCTCTGGGCTTCATTGGGCTTATTTCTCAGCAACTCTATTCTAGCTTTACACAGACTCCTCAGCTCTACGATAAAACCTGTTTTCAGATTGCTATTTCTATACTGCTCCGGGGCTGGACCTGCTTCCCAAATTCTTTTGTGGGAAGCAGCTGGAAGTGGAAGGAGAGAAATGGTTTGAGAAGAGCCTCCTCTCTGTGCCCAGCAGCTTCCACTGGGGACAACTCAGTAGACAGGTATTACTGAATATGGCATGTTGGCTCAGGAAACAATTTCCATGTAACTGTATGTCAACCCTGGTGTGTGTGTGTGCAGATGAGTGCCTGCCCTCTCTCTTATGCAGCTAGGCTTGCTTGCTTTGCTTCTGTGGAGCTCCCTGTCTAATTGAGCTTCACGGTCTCTTGGTCCTGTGGTGCGCTTGTTTCCTCCATGACACGGCCCACAATGACTTTGATTGCCTATTTGACCCCAAAGCTGCTTGAAGCGGCCGCTAGGCCTTTGATGCCTTCTAGTGTTGATTCTTTCGAAAAAGCCTTATCAAAATAATCGGGAATGCCCACTGGAGCTATCCATGGTGCTGAACCTAGGGTTTTTCTTGGGGGGGGGGTCGGGGTCAGGACCAGGGATAGTTCTTTTAAAGTGCAGACTAAAATCCGGGGTGGCGCGCCCCCCCAGCCCCCACTGGGCACGTCACCTCCAGTGAGCACCGAAGAGAGTCGGCCCTGTCGCCAGGGAGAGCCAGGGCCGACCGCAGGACCCCGCGAGATACGCGCATCGATCCGCAGGAGACGGGCACAGATGGGAGCCGGCAACCGGCGGCCTCTGGGCGACGCCCCTGCCCACCCGTTCCCGGCCCCAGGGCAAGGGGGCCGTATGGAGGGCCAGCGGCCATGCAGGTTACCGGGAACCAGCTTCAGGGCAACAGGGCGGTCACCCTCCACGCCCGAAGTCGCCGTCCAGAAGACCTGGCTGCTCGCCAAGGACCCCCAGTGACGCTATCGCCCGCAAAGGGTGAAGCGCCGCAGCCGGGGCGGGCGGGCGGGCGGGGAGCGGCAGCGGGGAGGAGAGAAGGGGAGCGCCGCAGCCGGGGCGGGCAGCCTTCAAGCAGCCCGGGGGGGGGGCGATTTCAACGAGGAAAGAGAACGGAAACTCCACCAGCGCCACACACACACACGAGCGGCGGAGGGGCATGTGCAGAGGGCAAAAGGCCTGCTCTGGCTGGGAACCTCAGCGCGGGGGGGGGGGAGGGAGGCCCGACCGGGGGGCCACGCAGCGGGCGGACCCCACCCCGGTGTGCGCCGAGGGCGGGGCGGGGAAGAGTGAGAGGAGCCCCCCGCATCCCTCCCGGGGTCCCGCCGCCGCCCCCCGCGCGCGTCCCGATGTGTGAGCGAGAAGGGGCGGGGGACGCCGGGGACTGCTCACCCCACCTGCCCCCGAACTTATCCGGAAGAGGGGGGCTCACCGGAGTCACGCGACTGCGGCCCGGTGCGGTTGGGGCCTCGGCGGGCTCCTCTCAGGCACAACAACGCAGGCGGCGGCGGGAGGAGAGGAAAAGGCGGCGGCGCCCGGGTTGCGTCACTTCCGGCAAGCCCCCCCCCCGTCTCTTCGGGCTTAAGTCTCGTCTCGTCTCCTCCCGGCGGCCGTTCAGGAATTCAGGGGCAGCTTCTCATTTTGTACACAATCACTGCGATTCGCTTAATCTCGGCCCCTCCAATCACGCGTTTCCTACACCATCTTTTCCCCGCCTCCAACCTGTTCTCCCGAGGGGAGGGACTACAAGTCCCGGCGAACACCGCGCGCAGGGGCGTTCCTGCCGCGTGTCCCCACGTGACCCCTGCGCGTACTGCGTCCAGCGCCGGCGCGACGTCGCTGCTGCTCTTCGCCGGCCCCGCCCCGCGCGCAGGCGCAGTGGCTCCCCTCGCCGTGGCTGTGGCGGCGGCCGAGGCGGCGGCGGCGGCGCGTTTCCCTGGAGACGGCGATGCTCGCCTGTGAGGGGCCCGGCGGCGGCCTTGGGCGCCTCGGGGCGGGCTGGCGGGGCAGCGGCCGGGCAAGGCCCCGCCGGGGGCCATGGCCAGAGAGGACGAGCCGGGGCCGGAGCGCGGCGGCAGCGGCGGCGGCGGCGCGGCGGAGGAGGAGCGGCGGCGGGGGGCGTCGCCCGCGCCCGCGCCCGGCGGGCTGCGCTTCGGCCTGGTCCCGGCGGAGCTGCACGCGCGGCTGCTGGACCCGCAGGACTACCGCGGGCGCGCGGCCGCCGTGGCGCAGCTGAAGCGCGCGCTGGGCGAGGCGCCGGGCGCGGCGCTGGCGGCGCTGCCGGCGCCCTGCCTGCGCGGGCTGCTGGCGCTGCTGCGCGCGCTGCTGGACGACTCCAACTTCAGGGTGGCGCTGGGCGCGCTGGAGGCGCTGCGCCTGCTGGCCGCGCGCCTGGGCCCGGCCGCCGCCGGCCGCGCGCGCCTGGCCCCGCTGGTGGCGGCGGGCGCGCGCGCGCTGGGCGACGCCAAGCCGGCCGTGCGCCTGGAGTGCCGGCGCCTCTTCCGGGCGCTGATGCGCGCCGCCGGGCCGCAGCCCGTGCTCGACCTGCTGCTGCGGCCCGAGCAGCTGCGCCACCGCAGCGCGCGCGTGCGCGAGGCGGCGCTGGCGCTGGGCATCGCCGCGCTGCTCTCCTTCCCGGCCCGCGCCTTCGAGCTGCCGCGCCTGGCCGCCGCGCTGGCCCCGGCCCTGGCCGACGGGAAGCGCCGCGTGCGCCACGCCGCGCTGGAGGCCTGCGCCGTGCTGGCCGCGGCCCTGGGCCCCGGGCGCGCCGGGCCGCTGCTCCGCGCCGTGGACGCCGTGGAGCTGCAGGAGCGCGGCGAGGGCGTGATGGGCGCCGTGCAGGCGCGGCTGGCGCGCGGGGCGCTGCCGCGGCTCACCGAGCAGTGGTTCGTGGAGTACGCCGTGCCGCTGCCGCCCTCCTCGGCCCGCGGCCGCGGCCCCCACGCCGCGCCGCTCGCGGCGGACACCGACTGGCTGCTGGAGGGCCACCGCACCCAGAGCGCCCACAGCTGCCCCGGGGAGCCCGCCCCGCCGGCCGGCCCGGGGACGTGCCCGCGGCGGGTCCTGAGCGCCAGCAAGGGGAAGCTGCCCTGGGAGAGCGAGCCGGCCGCCAGCCGGGCGTGCCTTGCGCGGGGCGGCCAGCCGGTGAGTGCGTGCGCCGAGCGGGCGCCCCCGACCCCCCACCCCCCTTTCGGCCAGCACCCCGAAAGATGGGCGGCCTGTCGGATCCCCAGGGCCGCCGATGCAGTATTATGTATCCCAGGGTCGAGGTAGGGGCGCTTGTGGTTTTGGGGGTGCAACGGCAGAGTGGGGCAGGAAAGAGGCAGCAGCTGGATAAGCTGATTGGAGAGGCTTGGCCCATTGAGTAGGGTGCTGGAAGAAGAGGGCGCGGGCCGCAGGTCAAGCGCGATAAAATCTGAGCGAAAGGTTTTGCTACCCGTGGATCCTTACGTTGCTCATTTGAGGCAGGTTAATAACCTGAAAGAAGGGGGGAAGGCCCTGCTCTCCTGTTTGCAGAAGTTTCCTTGCTTGATCGCCTTCCTTACCACAAGCCACCAGGCAAGTAGCTATTTGCAAGCTTGTACTGTTGCTTAAGAGCAGGGCTAGGCAACTGGTGCCGTCCAGTTGTTTTGGACTACAACTCCCATAAGCCCCACGCAGCATGGCCCATGGTCAGGGATTATGGGAATTGTCTTAGACAACTTATTTGTATACTGCATTTTCCACAATACAGTGTGCTCATAGCTGTTTACAGAACAAGCAAACGGAGCAACCGTAATTATAATACATTACAATATGGCTTTGGTTTCTATCCTTGATTGTCAGCCAGTGGAGCAGGAGCCATGGGTGGAACAGCTTCCCCTGAAAAGGGGACTCGGGTAGATTTGGAAGGCGCACAGAGGGAAGGCGCTGGGGGGAAGGTCCCGTCAGTATGCCAGTTAACCATATCCAGTGGTTTCCTACCCCTAGCTGAGAGGCTGTTGATGTAGCTGTTGTGGTTTATCTGCTGCTGCAGCCCTGAGAAGCAGAGGACAAGTGCATCCTCTCCTTTCATAATTATTGGCGTACAGCAGTTACCTCCGTATGTTATGGAGCAGAGAGGCTGTTCCATCTCTCTCCTCACCCTTTTGGTCCAGGCACAGCACAGCTGAATCTCTGTGTTGAAATAATGCAATTGCTTAAAAAAAAGTCCCAAGTAAAATGAGTTTTGAGGACAAGGCATCTGTGGAATTTGGGAGGGCATTAGGGAATTTGTGCTGGTCTTTTGCTTGAATACTGGACAAAGGTAAGTTCTAGGAACTATAACAAAAGACTAGTCTGCGTATCCATTTTTTTCAACTGTCACGTGACTGTTATTCATTAAAACATGGCAATTCAAATTCATATTCAGCTTCAAGCTGAATATGTGTCTGAAAGAAGGAAGGAGAGAGCTGGCAGATAAACCAGGATTCTTGACTTGCTGTATCCCGTACAAGATATTACACCACAATAAGAAAAGCCTTGCTGGATCAGACCCAAGTCTTCCTCCTTGTCATCATCATCAGGCGATCACTTGTGACCGAGTAAGATTGTCTTCCAGGATTAAAAAAAAATAAAAAATTTAAAAGGAGATTTTAAAAGGAGGAAATTCTAAAGAAAATTGTGTAGACTCTAGCGATGGGTCCGTAAGTGACTGTGAAGGCCAATTCTAGATCCACACAGCTTCCCACAGTGAGGACACAGGTTACCAGATGGAAGATGGTCCTGTAAAGGATTCGTTTGATGTGCTTTTCGCCTAGCACGTTTCTCCCTTTCACCTTACACTCGGGCTTCTTCAAAGTCCATAGAACAATGTTCTCCAACCTTGGGTCCCCAGATGTTTTTGGCCTACAACTCCCAGCATGCCCCAGCCAGCTATGCTGGCTGGGGCATGCTGGGAGTTGTAGGCCAAAAACATCTGGGGACCCAAGGTTGGAGAACACTGCCATAGAACCTTTGTGAAAGGCCAACCTCCAGTTAGATTGTTCATGGGCCAGAGCTTCCCAGTTTTTGATGTTTATATTGCATTTTTTTAGATTAGCCTTATGAACATCTTTAAACCGTTTATATTGACCACCGATATTCCGCTTTCCATCCTTGAGTTGGGAGTAAAGTAGCTGCTTTAGGAGACGGCAGTCAGACATTCGAACAACATGATCGGTCCACTGAAGTTGGCGTTGAAGGATCATTTTTTTCAACCCTAGTAGTGTTTGCTTCTTCCAGTACACTGACATTTGTTCGCCTATCTTCCCAAGTAATTTGTATTGCCTCTTGTTTCCAGTAGTGGGCAGCCTACGAGCAGGGCATGAAGACTGCAACCTCCCCACCCCATGCTGTGTCTCCCCCCCCCCCCAATAACTGAGATAATCAGAGATGTGCTGCCTCTCATCTTGGAGGCTCCTCCACAAATTTATCAAAACCTCACTATAGGTCTATGGCTGCCATGGGTCAGGTTTGGTCACTACCCCCACTGCTTCCCCAGGATCTAGGAGCCTATCAAACTAAGGCAGGATATAAATCTTACAAATAAACAAGACAAGGCAGATGTTGCATACCCAGGAAGTGCTCACCACTGCCGCTTGGCTGGGCCAGGGAGCCCTTGAACCTGCCACCTGACGACGTTGCTGTATAGTCCGCCCTGCTCCTCAAGCTGCTGTGCCCAGAACACACCTCTGCTCTCCTTCCGGCTGCTTCTGTTGGTGAGCCTTCAGCACTGGGTGCCTGTTTGGCATATAAATAGAGATGCAGTGCTCCTGCAGATGTGCAAGTTCATTTATTTATTTATTTACAGCATTTTTACCCCGCTCTTCGGCCAAAAAAGGCTCCCAGGGTGGCTTACAAAGATTAATACTAGACAGTCCCTGCCCTCAGACTTACAATCTAATAGACATGGCACAAAAGGAAAAGGGATTGGGAGGGAGGAGGAAGAAAGCAAAACTCAGGCACCCGTTCTTAGTTACAAGATTCTTAAATATTTATTTTTTATCTTTTCTGAGGTTTCCATTCAGTCACAGCTTTTTATTTTCCGTGGCAGTTTTGTGCCCTTATGGAGGCTGTAAAGTGGGGAAGCAGACTAGAAAAGTTCTGGTTGTCTCTAGATTCCATGTGTTGCAGTATTCAGGATAAAAAATATATATACTGTATTTTAAGTGTTGGTTAATTTAAAGAGATGTAAAACTGTAATTGTCAGGCTCCTGAATTAATTATTGAGAGTTAACAGCAAAAGCTTTCCTGAGTGACGGAGGAAAGTAATGATTACATTCAGGTACATTCCGGTGAGCTCAGTTTTGTTACAAATTAACATAAATAGCTTTGCAGTGACTAAAGGAATTTGTGAAATCAGGAATGTTCACAGCCGTTCAGGAATGGCAGTGAGATACAAGAAGACTAGAAGGTACAGAAATGAAACAGCCCTTTGAAAGGAACCATAAGAGAATCCTCTCTTGTCACATGAGCGGCAGATGACTCTGTTAGGTGTGCTGGCAATTCTCGAGCTGACCACAGTTTCTACAGGTAATCACACTTCCATGAGTCTTGATGGATGTAGTCCATGCTAGTGTTGGAGGCAGGATGCTTCTGAGTCCGGGTTGCTGGGAACATGAGCAGGAGAGTGCTAAATTGCACTCATGTCCTGCTTGTGGGTTTCCCACAGGCAGCCGGTTGGCCACTGTGTGAACGGAATACAAATACTGGACTAGATAAGCCTTTGGTCTGTTCCAGCATGACTCTTCTGTCCACGGTACTAGCAGAGCAGGGTTGCCATGGCAGGAACAAAAGTGTGTTTTTCACGTGTGATTCATTAGAAATGTTCAAACTTGTAAGAATTCATCCCAATTAAAATGTTCTTCCTGTGCACGTCAACTGATCTCCCAGCTCCAAATTCTGCATTCTAGTCAGTTGCATGCGAACCACAGTATGCACCTCTCTCTTGTTTTTATAAGGAAGAAGTTTGGTGTTAATTGCATTTTAATGCCTTCTGCTTCATGCTTGTCTTGCAGCTCTCAACATCAAATGATTTCCTTCACTCTCCAAAACTAAGGCCTTCTCAGGGTAAGACAGTTTAGTACTAAATATGTGTGGAGCCCTAAGTGCCTCACAGTTATGTGTCAGTGACGATATGGTGCCATGCAAAAGAAAGGGACTCTCTCCTGACATGGCATGGCATGTCCTTTACTCTTAGTATGACAGAGGCAGTATCAGCCTTTTCTGGCATTATCCACATCTCTTCTTTCAATGGAGGCATCCTCCTTCTGTTGCTACTTTGCCCTTAAACAGCAGAAGAGCAAACTGGGCCCAGGAAGCCTGAACTGTTGAGTTTGCAAACACTGGGTTCCCCAAAATTGGATTCCCTGCTTGCTGCCCCCAATATGTATGGTCAGGGCAGAAGGCACTAGGCGTCTAGATACACCAAATCTAGGTCCCGGCCCAAGGTAGGCAGAGTGTCCTCCATTAGTCAGGGAAAACAGGATTATACGGTAAGTAATTCCTGTTTCTCCCTTGACCACGTTCCAAATTCTTTGGGGTGCAGAAAAGCAGTGTCAGCCTAGGTTGGTATACTAGGGGCCTGGAAATTATGGAGTAACTACTCTTCACCTCTGTGGTCAGAAATACTGGGGAAGCCAGTGCTGGGTCTGCACCAGGCCTTAAACATAAGAATCAGTTCTTGGCAGAGAATCTGGAATGATTCACATACTTTAAATCGTGGCTTCTGAAAGCACTTGCTATAATAAGTAACCAGCCTTCGTCATGCCCCACACTAGCAGAGAAAAGGCCGTATTAGGCAAGACCAGACCCGCTTTGCTTCCTTGTATTGGTGGTGCCTTGTGCCTGGCTGGGAAGACTGTGCCAGTGTGCCAGTTTAGAGGGACTTCAGGGTTCATTTTAACATACTGCTTGGCAGGATGGGCTCAGTTAGAGCACAACTCTGTGTGTGCGCACGCACACTTAAAAGTATTGGATTTCTTTCAGTACTACATATTTTTAAATGTTTTGCTTTTTATCTTTCCTTGTCCTGGAGACATTCTGCAGCAGATTGATTAGGGCAAAACGAACTTAAGAGAGACTAAAATTCCACTTTTGATATGCCCTGGCAAAAAGGATTTCATTTCTTTTCTGTAACTTGCCAGATACATTATTCTGCCTCCTCATGCACAGAAAGAAAGCTTTTTATAAGGCTGCCTTTGGAGCTCCTGGGAATGTTCGCAGGAGGGATTCCCACACATTTCTTCCTATTTTCCTAACTCCCAAAAAGTGTGAAATCCAGAACAGAGACTGTTTTCTTGTGTATTTTAAGTCTATTTCCATATGTTGCTGTGGATGGTACCCAGAAATTTACTTTACTGGCCTTTCCTTTTTGCTTGAAAGGTGTGATGGCCTCTCATCAGCCCCATATTTCGGGCAAATGTGGGCTGCTCGGATTCTCTCACACTCGTGGAAAGAGCGGTAGTGTGGATTCCGATCTACAGTTTCTAGGACTGAATAACCCCTGGCAAGATAAAGGTATCTGTGTCATGCCTCTACTGATTTCCATAAGTGTCCTGTGAGTGGACTTCCCCTTCCTCTCTTCCCCACTGCCGCCCCTTGCACACACCCCTAAATCTGCTCCGAAGGGGGCCCATACCCTCTGAAGCAGATTTGGGGGGAGGGGAATCCATTCTACCAGTGGTAGCCTTCCACTGGTGAACTTAGTAAATATGCGTGCGTGTTTGTCCCTTTCCGGTGTCTGCTGCAGTACAGGCATGAAGTTCCTACTGTAGCATTCCATGCAAGAGGGGGGTGGGGGCAGGTCAGCAATCCAAAGCATGTAAGAAACTGCCATGCACTGATCTGGATGATTGGCTCCAAGTAGCCAAGTGTTGGGAACAGTTTTCTAAGACCTCAAGCAGAAGTCTTTCCTGGCTCTGATGCCCAATTTTTAATCTTATATATGTAGACCATGTGCATGACAACTAAACTGTAACTGATTGTTTTTAGAATAATGTGTGATGTTGTGATGCTATGTTGGTTTTTGCTCTGATGTGTTTTATGCTGCTCTTTTAGTCTTTAGATTTAAAAAATGGTTTTAATGTTTAGATATTGGTGTTTGTTATTGTATTATTTTTGTTTACAACCTTACTGTGAGGCATATTGGGAAAACCTTTCATTTAGAAAACCAGTGTAAAAATACATAATAGGAATCATGATTTCCTAGAGCCCTTTTAGGTCAGTTTGTGTGCAGTGGATTTCTGTCAAGAGCAATGGTCCCTCCTCCACACACAGATCTGTTTCCTCCCCTGACACGAGTGGGCAGCTTTTACAGGCAGGATAGCTCTGAGCACACAGTGGTGTGGTTATAGCAAATGCCCGGATCGGGACAATTGGTCTGAAGCCCTGGCATGCAGCTGCCTCTAAGAAGGGAGCTGGGAGAAGTCTGGTTTTGATGTCATTAAATAAAACAGCCACGGACAGACCCAGTTAAGGAACAACTTGGCTAGAGTTGAGGACTGGTCATCCCAGCAGTAGTCCTCTCCCAAACAGCCTCCTCTTGTTCTTTTCTTTAAGTCCCTGAGAAACCCTGAGCCATGTCGTTCCTGTGCGTCCTCCTCCATCCCTTCTTTCTTTACCTTGTTTCAAAGAGGAGGTGCAGAAAGCAATCCCACCCTTGGGAGAGGACTGTCTTCGAAATGTGTTACTGACCCCAAAGCCTGATAACAGCTTTCTGCTTGTGCCTCCATCTCTCAAGCCCCCTTTCTCTCGCTTGTTAGAAGGCAGTGATTGGGCAAAGTGAACGAGGAGGCTAGGTACAGTTTTGAGTGCAGTTCTCATAGACCTGGTTTGGACCGTCATCGTAGGCGGTGGCTTGTTTAAGCCGCAGCATGTGCCAGGCGCAAGTTGCACAATCACCCGCCCAGCTGTGGCTTGTCCTGTTGTCTGAACGTGGGCGGCATAGCTTGTTTGAGGGGGAGCAACCCTCACCCCATGTTATTTGAGGGTTGTTTTCTCCTCAAACAAGTCATGGTGCCTGGACTTGGATGACAAACGGTGGCTGGGCGGGTGATCATGCAAATCGTGTGCCGCGGCTCAAATAAGCCACCGTCGATGATCACGTGTTCCAGTCCAGCTGCTTAGAAACCAAACCTGTAGAATAAAATACCCCTGCAATAGGGAGCAGAGAGAGTAATCCATTAGGGTGGGCAACTTATTCAGAATAATCACTTATTTGAGACAAGAGGCCATGTTGGTTGGATGGCTGCCGCTAAAGTACATGTAAAGATGTAGAAGAATTAAAAGCTCTGTGGATACAGGGTTGGGGAAGCTTTCTCAGGTTACTAAGGTCCTGCTTGGATATCTGTGCAATAGATATGCTGGAAACATGCAGAAAAAATTACCACTACAAGACATTAGTCTCTGTCTGTCTATCAGCACAATCCTATACATGCCTACTCAGAACTCATTGAGTTCAATGAGGCTTACTCCTAGGTAAATGAGTACAGGATTATAGTCTAAATCACTTAAACAAAGGTATAGCTACAAAGGCATAACAGAACATACACATTTAATGGAAAGAATAATAGATCAAGAGTGGCAGCGGTCCTATTATTTTATCTAAAGCTGCTTTCTTGCCATTCCAAGTTAACATGTTTAGTACAGGGGTGCAAAAGTGGCCGATCTGAGGAGTTTCTAAAGCAGTTTAATATGTGGTGGGGTGAGGTTGTACTGCTGTTCAAAGAAAGTTGTTTGGAAATTCCACTTGATATTCCCTGGGCTTTGGGCTTACCTAAAGGACCTCTTTGGGTCCTGACCGTAGTGCCAGAGAGATTCAATTCCAGGCAGCCGCTCCTCATATATGGGAGGCTTGACTGGCTATGTGTGACACGGAGCTCTTCAACGCTTGTGATTAGCAAACACAGCCTGCCGCTTGGAAGTGGGACTTCATACCTCCCATGAGCGGTGCTGCCACTGTGCATAATAGATGATGATGATGATGATGATGATGGTAATAAATGCATTTAACCAATGACAAACTTGCCTTGCTGAATCTCTCCTGCTGTGCTGGGCAGCCTAGTTGTTCCAGCAAAGCGAAGATGGTTTGACCCAGCTGTCTAGTATAGACCAGCAATGTTTAGGAAAGTGATTATCCTGCTGGTTGCGCTTGAAGCTTAAAGATCAGGCAGGTTAGATGAGAAGTGGTTTGCGAATACTGTTGCATGTGTCTTTTCCTGGTTCTTTAATCTGTGTTATGCATTTTGTTTCTCTTCCAAGCAGTGTGTGCCAGTCTCAGTTTCACCAACAAGCCCCAGCGGACCTTTTGCAGCCCACCTGAGCAGGGACCGCCTCTCCTGGGCTCTCATGCCAGCCAAGGAGCTTTCATCCTTCCATCCTACCCGTTCTCGTCACCCAGGCACAGTCCAAAGCACACTTCCCTTCCTGAAGATGTCCTCAAGAAGACCCAGGATCATGCTGTTAACTTCTCTAATTCCTGGCCTCTTAAGAGCTTTGAAGGGCTTCCAAAACCTACTCACCAGAAGAAGTTTTCCAGTCCAGTGGCAGGAGAGGATACAGGTAAAAACCCTGCTAATAAAGCTTTGTGCAGCCTCCAGTAATGTGTGCCAAGTCAGAAAGGAGGGGATGGAAGTACTTTAAAAAGCAAACAAGAAAAGGAGGGCATTGCCAAGAAAGCAAAAAAGACGGGCAAACCAGTGCTGGATGGAGAATATTAATAACAGTACAGCTGCCTGTTATGCTTTAACAAAATTTCTTCTTCAGAGGCAATAGTTCTTCTGTTGCCTGGAATAGCGTTACCTCTAGTAATTCACCATCTAGCACCAGTTTGATCCTAGCCTTTTTCTTCATTTTTTGTGATACCTGAAAAAGACCTACAGTAGACTAATCCCATTCCGAGAGAGCTGCATGAGAGTAGGGCTGGGGAACCTCTTTCAGCCCAAGGGCCAACTTCTAACTGAGAGAAGCTCTTTGGCCCATGTTCCAGTGCTGGGCGGGGCCAAAGGCAAAAGGGGCGGGGCCAAACATACAAAAACCCCAAGCGTGCTGTGGCTGAAAGCGCTTCCTGCCAGTCGCTCCGCCTCATCTCAACCTTTTGGAATGGGGGGAAAGGGGCGGGGCCATCTGCGTGGGGATCCCAGGAGGGCCAGATTTGGCCCCCGGCCTGAGGCTGCCCACCCTTGCCTTAGGGTAAATGCTGGACTCTTTTCTGTATTCATAAACTGTTGGACAGGAATGTCTTTGAATCTCCAGAGTTATCTTACAAAGTAAAATAAATAAATAAATTGTGAGGGCATCCTTGATGATGATGATGATGATGATGATTAATTTCTGAAACACTTTAAAGTACCGTATATAGAGCTTTAGAAGTTTTACCTCATTTTTCCTCACAAAGGTTATGCAGAAAAAGAGGAGTTTGTTAAAGAGACGACAAACGGCTTCGTCTGGCTCAGCTTGGGGGGTGGGGGTGCTGTAGCTCAGCCTCTGGTGCGGGGGTTCCCAGTCACCAGGCCACACGAAGGAGGAGTTGGGCTGGACCTCGGACTGGGGGCTCGGGGCTCTGTGGACTCTCCTTCTGCAAACATACTCCTGACCATCATACTGATGGGCACCTCCCTAGTTTAAAATACAAATGCCACACTTTTTATCGCTCACTGAAGGCTTGTCCAAAGAGAAATGTCTTATTTTGCCTCCAGGAGGGGCATGGATGGATGGTTGACTCAAGAGGGTATTGTCACTTGGTATTGTGAATTGGTGGCAGGACGAGGTGGAGGTAGAAGTCTCAGAATTTGCAGGGCTCAGGATGCTTAGGGATTTGTATGTAAAACCCCCCCCCCCAACATTTTAAATCATATTTAGGAGACTACAGAAGCCAATGTGGCTGCCGAAACAGTAGTGAAATATGTATCTAGTGGTTCCTTTTTATATAAACGAGCAAATGTTTTTTTTCATTCCTCATGAAATATATTCTTCGCTATCAACATATTCTTAACATCAACATGAAAACAACATCATATGTCCTGTATGGTATCTTCATGCAGAGGCAAAGCCCCAGGACACGCCTTCTCCGATTCAGCTGAAGCCTGCCTTTGTGAGATCCCCAGCTTCACGGAGAGGCCTGAGCGGAACAAAACCGGTGCCTCCTATCCCCCGGGGTGTGAGCCCCTTGCCCGATAAAGCAGAGATCAACATAGTGGGACACAAGAATGGGGAGCCGGAAGACATCTGGCTGAATGAAGGGGATAAGAAACTGGCAATCGATCTTTCAGAGTTAGGCATCAGCGAGAAGGAGCTGGATGAGGAAGAGGTGGGAGTTCAGTGTGATTTTTACTGTTAAAAATGGATGGTTGGCAAATTTGCCTAGATACTGTCTTTTCCATGGCTTCACCTAGGGTGTATTTACACAGTCGGCATGGGTTTGTTTGTAGTCTCTGTATTTCATGTGGCTTTTTAATCATTTGCATTGAAACCTGCAATGCAGTCACAGTTCCAAGCATTATTTTTCCTTCTGAAAGTCCGATTGCTTGACAACCTTGGTCGTCGGGCGCGTGCTTGACACCTTTGCTCTTGGGGCAGTATGCTTGTTTTCTGTACCTAGTTGCTGCTCTAGTGCTGTTTGTCAACTTTTGGTGAATTCTGAAGCAAACTGTACTAAAATGGCATTTAGTGTTAGAAAAACTGTATTGCAACACAGTACAAGTGGGTCAGACAAGAGAAGGAGATGCCTCTTCTAAATGAAAAGCTTGCTCCGTGGCCAGGTGTCCAATCATAGGAAAGCAGTAGGCAATTGGGTGAACGTGCTTATTTTCCCTTAAGGTATCCAGTTGGGGTCATGCGTCTTCCCTTCTCTTTAGATGCAGAGTTCTCTCCGGTCCCTACGTAATAGCGCAGCTAAGAAGAGGGCAAAGCTGAACGGCAGCAGTTCTGACCTCGAAAGCCCAGACTCCGTGCTGAAGCTGGATCTGACCTCGGAGTCTCCTCCTTGCTTGTCGTCCCCAAGCACCAGCTCCTACAGTGAAAGTGGCGTTTATAGCCAGGAGTCTGTAACGTCCCCGCTCTCTGCAGCCCCTCAAGGAATAAGAACAATGTGTGTGTCGTTCTCAGTGCAAGGATGAAATCCAAGACCCTTAACGTTGGGAAGGGGAGGTTGGAGGTTGTTCATTTCCCCTTCCCGCAGCCAGCCTCGCGTTATTCAGTTGGACAGGGCCAAACATTCTTGGCTGTGAATACATCTGTGTCATGTCAGTTGTCTTCCGTTAAATCGTGGGACAGGCCAACCCACCCTGACCTGCCAGGTGCCTTCTAGCAGCTCTCGTGCTGCCCCCCCCCCCAGCTGATTTTATACTTGGGAAGCTCTGAAAAGCAGTTTCTCGGGGTGGGGTCGAATAGTGATATAGAAAGCGCTCAAGAAAACTCAGGTGAGAGTGGCAGCAGGTGATGCTCCTGCACCACCTGGATCACAGCTTAGTTACGCTGATGCTTTGAAGCATCCTTCCCGACTCTTGCTGAGCCCTTCTGGCCGGAGTCAGCCTGGCAACAGTCTCTTGGTGAGACCTCGGAGTTCGCCTTGCACCAAGTGAGAACGTCTATCCCCCCCCCCCCATCTCAGTATTGCGTGTACAGACTTGCGGCATCTCTCCTGAGTTTCAGGTCTTCCCCATCCCCACTCGGGGACGCAAAGCAGGTTTTCTGCTACTGAGCTACGTATATCTCTTCGCCCTTATAACTTTGATGATACAAGCGATATCGAATATATTTAGGCACTTTAACAATACAAGTTGTGTCTGATCTGCACGGGAAGCCCTTCTTGGCTCCCGTCCCTTTTTGGAAACTTCATCTGGTACAGAAATCTGAGGGTGGGTGGGGGCACATCTTGTTGGCTGTTCTGCACACAATGTTCCAGGATTAGCACCGGTCTGCTGTAGCCTGGGCACAATTCTAGGGACCAGCCTAAATTACTTGGGCCCGTTGTGCCTTCGGAAGGAGCCACTTCTCAAGGGGGCCCATTTGCCCTCTCTAACTGGGGGCTTCTCCTTGAGCTTGCCGTCCCTGTGCCAGGTGCAGGTAACTGCTCTTGTTGGCTGTTCTGCACACAATGGAACTCCCGAGTTGAGTGTTCTCGAAGAAGTACAGTTTTTCATGTGTGCTAAGTCCAGGGGACTTCATTCAAAATCTTACTCCCAAATGCCCCCTCTTGCAGTTGAAAGACCCTCAAAAGGGGAGCCCCTCGTGCAAGGTAGGAACGTGCTAACAGAAATGCTTTTCTGTTGCGACAGGTCAGACATCTTTCCTCTACCTGGAGGCAGCTCCCGGCCGACAAAGCTCTCGCCACCGCCACGGAATCGAGGTTCTGTCATTGTGGAACAGAGTCCCAGCACAGGTATTCCATTGCACACACAAAGTTGGATTTAATGAAAGTGGAGTCATTTTCATGTTCCTGGTGTTGCTGTGTTACCGCCTGTCCTCAATTCACATGCATATGTGAATTTACATCTATACACGTGTAGTCGACCAACACAAAAATATCAGGATCTCGGGCAGAGGTGTGGTGTACACACAGCAAATTATGTGCTGTACTAGATCACAGTGGGGAAGTTAACTCTAGAACACTAGCAAAAATGAAGCTTTAAGCACATAAGATTCATTTTACCCTAAATCTTTACATAAAGAAGAGATTGGTTAGTACAGTGTTCTCCAACCTTGGGTCCCCAGATGTTTTTGGCCTACAACTCCCAGCATGCCCCAGCCAGCTTTGAACACTGGGTTAGTACATCACCCTTTGCCCTGGAACTGTTCCTAATGATGGTGATAGAATGAGAGAAAATGGAGGTAGGGAGTTTTACTTTGCTGAGTAAGGAGAGAAGAGAGTACCAGATTCAATATCTTTGCTGACTTCCTGGCTTCTCGATTGAGTCTGGGCTGGCTCATTAAACAGGGCAAAGCTTGCACGTTACCTGCCAGGCCATGTCCACATACCTGAACATTTATAGAGTGGTTGAGAGCAGCTCTGACCACCCACCCTTCCTCCAACTTAGCAATACACCAATATTATTAAAAGGTTAGCGAGCAGCCTCTTCCGATGACCTAGAGCAGGGGGTGGGCAACTTGTGGCCCTGCAGATGTTTTGACCTACAACTCCCATCATCCCTCACCATTGACTGTGCTGGGCAGGGTTGTGGCCCTGCAGATGTTTTGGCCTGCAAGGTGCCCACCCCTGATGTCGAAGATCAACAAAAGGTGGCCTCCAAGAGCATCCAGATGTTACGCAGGAACTCCTCCATGGTGGTTTTTACACCTGTATTATTACGCCAGCACAGGGATGGGGAACATGTGGCCCTCCAGATGTTGGACTGCCGCTCCCATCATTCCTCGCCACTGATTATGCTGGCTAGGGCTGATGGGACTTGCAGTGCAGCAACATCTGGAGGGCCACACATTCCCCAAATGTGCACTAGTGCCTTGTCTGGCGTACATTGCTGTTCTGGAAAGGCAGTTCGGCGAGGGACCCGTGGCAGCGAGGAGCAGGGGAGGGTATCCTCCTTCCTGGGCAGCAGCCCCAAGAGTTGTTGGGGGGTAGCTGCATACAGCTTGTTGATCCATGGGTAGTCGGACACAGCCTCTTCGGTTCATGGCAGTTTGAGCTGACACGGAAAGAGCCATCTGCATGCAGTGATGTGTGTGTTCTGAAAAATTGGAATTGGGGGGGAAAAATTCTATTTCCCTAAATTGAGTGAGCGTTGATTTAACATATTTATTTGAACGAAGTGCACCAAGGTTCATTCTTACACGTACTTACCTGGGAGTAAGCCCTAGAAAACTCGGTGGAACTTACTTCTGAGTAGATATGTATAGGATGACAGTGTTTGCGTGGTTTAAATACTATATTCTAAAAAGTTCAAAGTTTTACTTGGGCATTATAAAAATCGTAAGATGACGGCTCAGTTGCAAACACTTCCCTTCAATTGTTTAGATTTTAAGAAAATAAATGAAGGTACTGGAAAAAAAAATATACCACTAATTCTGCCCTGCCTGAAATATGTACTTGTTTGGAATAGTTCCCTCAAATAAGTTGGTAACAAGTTTGATTTTAGATTTGACTGATATTGTATCCATTCCAGCTGTCCAATTTGACTGGTATTGTATCCATTCATTATGTTACTAGTCAGTGTTACGAAATGATACATTTCTAAACACTGAAAAAATTCTGCCAAAAAGTATAGCAGTAGAAAAAAAAACTTTTTTACCAAGATGTCTCCTGGATGAGCTCAGCAGCCATTGCTTGAGAGCAAAGATGGGATTGCTCATGTTCATCTCTCCTTTCCCTCCTCACTCACTTTCAGAAGCTCACATTTCTAACTTGTTATATAGGAGAGGAGGAAAGGGAGGCCTTTAGAAGAGGGGAAAGAGGCCATTATTCCCTTTGACTTTTTTGATGCACCCATAGCTGGGCAATATACTCTGTTTGCCCCTCTTGGGCCAAGGTGAGGGGCGTCCTCCGCCAAGAACGTCTTCCTTGTAGTAGCATCCCCTTCTCAGTTACCTGCACTGGATTCCTCACACATTATGCTAGATCCCTTAATCTCTCCCCTCATCTTATTCAGAGCAGACCTATGTTTGAATCTTTCTGTAAAATGGGTGTTAAAGTGGCTTTTCTCACTGGGTGGCTTTAAAATATTGCCAAGCAGCATGTACGCTACGAGAACTTCAGACAGACAGAACTCAACGAGCGGCTTGGGGCTGGCACTTGCAGTATTTGCTGTGGATTTTGTTCTTCAGGGCTACTGTTACATGAAAAAGCAACTTCCGGTGTGAGCATTAGTGGCCAGCGTCTCGGCTGTGGGAATGGATCAGGAGATTATGAAGATGACAGACAGAAAGCGCTATCGCCCGCTGTTCTGAAAGGACAGGGCAAAGAGCACCAAAGGCAGTGCAAATCCACAAAAGGTGAGTTGTAGAGGCAAAGGCGTTGGGAGCCTGAAGGGAGGGCGGCGTGCGGAGCTGGAAGTGACGGGACTGCTGCCTCCTCCTCTGGATTGGGGCTTGTATCCTCCTCAGGCTCCCTTTCCACTGCTTTCCCTTGATTTCCCCTAGCCACTGTGTCTGTCACAGCCTGATTGTGTGCAGTAAGCTGCTACTTCCAGGTGCAGCACACTCTATTTTAAAGTTAAACTGGGAGAATTTTTGGCTGGGGGGTGGGAAAGACCGCACACGCTTTGGACCTGATCCCGAGCCGTGCAGCTCTTCAGTGGGCGTGCGGTGCTCTATGAGAGCGTTGGCTTCTCTGTTTTTTGGAATGAGCTCTGCAGTGAACTAAAGGAGGGGCTCCTTCATGTGTGCAGCTCTGTAACAGTAAATTGTGGTCCTTGTGTACTGGAGCCAATGGGTTGGGGTGTTGGCGACAGAACTGCAGAACTAAGAACTTCCTTAATTTTTCGAATGCAAAGAAAACAGCTCAGTGGAGAAATATACACGTTCATGCCATTGTTTCCTTTTTCTTTTCTTTTTTTTTTAAAAAGGATTTACAGGGCCCACTTCAAGTTTACAGCAGCTGACTAGTCCAGACTTCATTTCACCAAGTGCCTTGTCGGAAGACTCTGTAGTTATTGTTGGAAAAGGTAATTTTTAGCAGCTATTTATTTATTATCGTATTTCTATCCCACCCTTCAGTCGGGATTAGCAGGGCACCTTGCAATTACAATAAAACGATTAAAAAAACACTGAAACGTACAGGCAGCGCGATCCTATTGCCCCCGCCCTCGATGCACGTAAGCCTCCGAACTCGGGAGGCTTACGTGCATCCAGTATGTTGGTGTGAGGTACGGCGGCAACAGGCTTTGCCGCCGCCGCGCCTCGTACCCTGCATTTCATCTAGACCAGTGTCCTCCAACCCTGGGTCCCCAGATTGCTTTTGGCCTACAACTCCCAGCATGCCCCAGCCAGCAGAGCTGGCTGGGGCATGCTGGGAGTTGTAGGCCAAAAACATCTGGGGACCCAGGGTTGGAGGACACTGGTCTAGACGGCCGTTTTTGGCTGTGTAGATGAAACTCTTTGGAGGGGGAAGGAAGGCGGCTGGCGTGCTGTTTGGAGACGGCATAACCCATCGGCCCCGGCCTCCTCCCCTCCCTACCCCCTTTTCTTCCTCTCCGAGGCAGATTCGCAACCTTGGGGAGGCGGCCGAGGCAGTTTTTTCCGCACCGGCTGCGAGGGGGTGGTGGAGCGGGGGCTCGGCGTTCGGAGTCCCAGCTGCGAGGTCACAGGACCTTGAAGCTGAGACTGAATAATCCTTATGCCCCCCCCCCAAGATAAGGCCGTAGGATTTGCACCCTAAGAGCAGCAAAATCTATTTGTTTCACTGTGTGGTCCTTCCCCCACCCCCCACCCCCCCTCTTTTAAATATTTTTGCTGAAGTTGGAGATTAAATGGATAAGTGCAAATATTTCTAGGTGGACAAAGAACATAAAAACTGCAGTTTGGGTATTAAAAAATTACAAATTGATCGCTTCCCTTTTGTAGCTTTATTGCATACTGTACTATGTACTGCAGCGCTCTGCTGGCCAGGGATGCCGGAGAAATCCGTAACGGATTCAAATGAGTTTGGATTTCTGTGAGTTCGGCCTGGCTTTTTCCGAGTTGCGCAGATTCCATGGACTTGGCGGACTGTGTTTTAATTTTTTTGGTTGTTATTTGCACAAATTTGCTCTAATGCGCATTGGCGTTAATGTGAATTAGCGCCAGTGCACACTTGCACAAGTAGAACCAAATTCTCGTTCATCCGTAAAATAATCCGATTCCGTCAGTGAGCAGATGATGGATGAAAAGATGCCAGACAATCTGCGAAACACAGACGGAACGGATCTAACAAAATCTGTACATCCCTACCAGTGCTGGCAATAAAGCTGAGTGACTTGTGCACATTGAATGATCACGGTACTGTCTAATCCCATGCAGAAAACCACTGCTTTTTTTTAAAAAAGGTTTTAATTGGATTCTATGCATGCAAGAATAGCCCTTTGTTTTGAGTTGGCTCTTTCATGATAAGCCGAGGGGCATGTGTTTCAGGAGTGTTTGGAAGCCCACCTTCAGCCCCGCTAACTTATGGCCAGTCCATAATATTCTCCATGGAGAATGGAGACGCGCCCTCCTTCAAGCAAAGGATGGAGCCTCTTTCTGGGATCTATGGGAGAGCCGTCCAACAGCAGAGTTCTGCACCTTATCTTGAGACGGAAAACGAAAGAGATGTAAGAACAGACAGTATATTGCTTGAGGTAGAGAGTGGCCTGCCACAAATGGAGTTCTGCAAACACACACGGTGCACCTGTGCGCATGGTTGCTATGCTTGGAAATAAGTTTTTCTATAATGTGTTGGAAAATTGAACCTGGAGGGGCCAAATGGTGTGCTGTGGCTCAAATGGGAAAAGCATCTTCAGACACACTTCGGCATGCCGCCCATTCATGTTATCAGTCCGATGTAGATGTTGCACGTGGCTAAAATACGCATACAGGCAGATCATAATGGGCAAATACTTCCTGATAAGTACTGTGATACGGTAACAACTGCATAGATGTCCCAGTCTTTTATCATAAGGGGCTCCAGCAAAACAAAAAACTGAACTCGGAACGTCTTTTGGTAGTCTAGATTATGCTTAGTTAAGCCCTGGGGGTTTTTTTTGTTTTTGTTTTTGCTTATTGTGGTGAGCAACATAAGGAATCTCCTTTTTGGATCCCTTCCTTTTTCCAAAATGTCAATGTCCGTGAAACAGCCATGCACAGTTCTTCTGCAATTGTTCATCTCTCAGTAGCTCATCAACCGAATTTCTTTGTGGTATCTTGCAAAGAGCGCTGGAGTTTATTTCACGTTGGCGGTGTAACAGCAAGTGCCTTGTGTGGCTGTTTCTTGAACCATCACCTGGTGCAGCTGCTGCTGTTCTACTGTGTGAATGCTTTTTGGGTATCAAAATGGGGTGTGTGTGGTTGTGTCTGAAAAGGTGGGGAAATGAGGGCTGGGGAAAAGGTTTGTGTGCTGCTTCCCACTGGAGTGCTAGATCGCTTCGTTCATCAATATCCCTTTTCCTGTTCTGTGCAGGTGAAGGTTGCCTTATCCAAATCTGCTCGGGAAAAGATGAGACAGAAGAAGAAAGAAGAAAAAGAACATCAGGAAGTTAGAGACCTTGAAAGAAAGGAACCAAACCCTTGGGAACTGCTTAAATCCAATGAATCAGAGAAGATGGCAACAGAAAGCCGTAATCCATGATCTTTTAATGTGGTTTTCAAAGTGGCTGGGATCCAAAGAGCTCTTGCATGAACACACGGGTCTGGCTGATTTTTTAAAAATTCATTTCCCAGTTGCAGCCCCTTCTGCTGCACTGCATTCCACTCCGGAAGGTCCCCCAACCCTCAAGACTGGCTTGGGGGAGGGTGACAGTGGTGGGGAGTCAGGGCCTGAAAGGTCCCATGGTCCTTCTCATCCTGGATAGGTTGTTCAAGTATGTGATGTCAGTTGAATATTAATAACAAATTAATGTACTATTAATACTTTGTACAACTGGTTCTTCCTAGTTTTAAGGTTGTTTTTTTTTAATTTATTACTGCTGCAGGCAGAAAGGAGTATTTTGAAGTATAGAGCTGAAAGCTTACTTCAGCAGTGCTATAAAATATGTTTGACTCTGTTTCTTTATCCACTAATTCTTTCTTTTTGTGCTCATCAATGACTATACAGCATTAGTTCTTTTTATTATCTGACTAAAACTGCTGGATGCTGTAGAAAGATTTTTTTTTTTTAAAGCTTTGCCTGCAGGATTTCAATTTAACTAATTTTTGCAGAGGTGTTGATAACCACAACTAGTTCTTTGTTCCCAGGAAGTGCTTTCAGTCCTCTGTTGAAGAGAACCTCGAGTGTAAAACGGACACAGCCTTCAGTCTTGCTGGAATCAGGTAAACCTTTGCAGCTCAAATATAAAATTGCTGTGGCAGTGGTGGGGATGGTCAGAGATATTGCTTCTGGCGTTAGGACCTTGGTGCTCCGGCAGCATTTATGTCTGTCCAGTCATGAGGCCACAAGGCTTGTTGTGTTTATAGTAATCGACTTCCTCACATCACAGAGGTTAGTTGGCCACTTTTGCATAACCAAATGGGTGCTCTCGCAGGCGAAATATCTCCAGGTTCACGAATGCAGTTCAAGGATCGGACGTTATCCGTCATGCACAGTCCAGAGATAATGGAACCATCAGAACTGAAACCCTTCCCCAAACCTGAAATCGCTCTTTTGGAAGCATTGCAGTACCTCGCTGATAACGACTGGTATGTATAGTCTGTCTTTCTCTCCCCCCCCCCCGCGACCCTCTTTCTCTCTCTTAACATTCAAGTGTTTATGGTTTTGATTTCGACAGCCAGTGTGGCGTAGTGGTAAGAGTGCTGGACTGGGACTTGAGAGATCCGGGTTCTAGTCCCCGCTCGGCCATGAAACTCACTGGGTGACTTTGGGCCAGTCACTGACTCTCAGCCTAACCTACCCTCACAGGGTTGTTGTGAGGATAAAATGGAGAGGAGGAGGAGGACTATGTAAGGTGCCTTGGGTTCCTTGCAGGAAAAAAGGCGGGGTATAAATGTAATAAATAAATAAATAAATAAAAGTAACTTGGATCAGGTCAAAACTGAGAATTTAAAACAAAATGATTAGTATTTCCCACCAATCATAGCTGGAATTTAAAGAATGGGTAGGGGTCAGGGTTTTTAGTGTTAACAGACATAAAATACACTTCTGTTTTACTGGCCATTCTCCCACGAGGTAGTTCTCATTAAAATAGTTTACTTTCATTGGAGAAGCTTGGTAAGGCCTTTTTTTTTTTTTTTAAGGTGGTTGAGCAGACTGCCCGCCCTGTGCTGTTTGCATGATTTGTCTTTTTGTTTCGAACACAGGGAGAAGAAAATTGAAGGCCTGAACTCGATTAGGTGCCTTTCTGCTTACCACCCTGATGTGCTGACTGCGAAGCTGCATGAAACCAGTCTTGCTGTTGTTCAGGAGGTTAGCTTTTCATGTCCAGATCTTTTACTTCAAGACCTGCTTTGCACCTTAATTCTTACACTTGCTTCGTTTTTACCCTCCCCTCTATCCTTGTCTAAAGGAATTTGCCATTCATTAGGCTGGCTTCTTACATAAACTTACAGAGCAATCCTCTATGGCAGTGTTCTCCAACCTTGGGTCCCCAGATGTTTTTGGCCTACAACTCTCAGCATGCCCCAGCCAGCGTAGCTGGCTGGGGCATGCTGGGAGTTGTAGGCCAAAAACATCTGGGGACCCAAGGTTGGAGAACACTGCTATATGGTGTCTAGAGGGCCATAGGATTTTTCAGGTCCCCAGATCCAAGGTCGGAAAAGAGCTCCAGCCTTGGATCTGGGGATCCGCTCTCGGATCATCCTTCCCCCCCCTCACAACTGGCGTGGAAACAGCCCCCAAGAGCAACCTCGGAGAAGGGGTTTAGGGGCGTTCCGGCAGACGGGGAGGAGAGGAGAGGAGACCGGCACGGCCGCGATCAGCCTCCTTCCTGCCCTCCCCCCCCCCGGAAGCACTGTAGTTAGATGGCCAAAACTGGCCCCCTGGCTGCTTTGCAGAGTGAGAGGAGCCCAAAGGCGACCTTCACCTCTGCACGTCTTCTGCTCCGCTTAGGATGCCCACAGTCCCAAGTTTGGATGGCTGTGGAGATTCCCATTGGATCGTGCCTTTAATCTCCTACTACGTACAGCAGCCGACCATTTTATGTAATATGCTAGAAACTGTTGAGGTTGGAATTTTGTTTGGTTGCCTTTTCATGTATGTAAACTAATGGGACTTCATCTAGAAGGGATGCAGGTAAAAACCTAATGTTCTTGTGGTTTTTCTGGCCTACCAAAACCTAAGCAAAGTTACCTGGAAGTTGGTTCTGCTGATTTCAGTGGTGCTTTCTACCAAGTAGGGATGCGTAGATAGAATCACAACTGAAGGCTGCAATCTTTACGCACATACATTAGTGAGTAAGCCTGATCAAGCACAGTGGTGTGAACTTAAGAATATAAGGAGAGCCCTGCTGGATCGGAACAATTGCTTATCTAGCCCAGCATTCACACAGTTGCCAACCAGATGCTCTTGGGAAACCCATAAGCAGGACATGAGTGCAACAGCATGTTACCCATGGGCCAGGATACAGGACAGACTGATTTGGTTGCCTTGGTGGATGACCTATGCTGGCAACTGGATTGGCAGAGCACGGCCCTGTTTGTTCTCTCCACAGCTTTCGATACCATCAGCCATGGTATTCTTCTGGACTACCTGGTGGGGTTGGGACTTGGGGGCACTGCATTGCAGTGGTTCCAAGCCTTTCTGTTGTGTCGTGTCCAGACGGTGGTGTTGGGGGACCCTTGTTCGGCACCGCGGCCTCTGGTTTATGGTGTCCTGCAGGATTCTGCCTTGTCCCCTGTGTTGCTTAATATATACATGAAAACGCTGGAAGAGCTTTAGAAGGAGGTGCCATAAGATGTGCTGATGACACTTTGCTGAAATGCTCTTTGCCATCCAACTCCCAAGGAAGTGGTCAGTACCCTTGAAAGTTGCCTGGGTTCGATAATGAGCTGGATTGGGGTGAACAAGCTGAGATTAAATCCAGACAAGGCAGAGGTGCTGCTGATCAGTAGGAAGCCTGGCCTGGGGATTGGGAGTCGACCTGTTCCGGAAGGGGTGGCGCCCTCCATGAAAGGTCAGATCCATCATTTGGGAGTGTCCCTTGACCCCACGCTGTCCCTGGATTTGCAGGTGGCAGCAGTGGCAAGGAGTGTTATCCCATATACCTGTATATTCATCCATCACCCTCCTTCAATGTAATGTAAAAGTTCCAGAGGAAAAAAAATTCCAAGGCGGCAGTTGTATTTTGCCACCTGTTGCCAATTCAGGTCTTTCCTTTTTGCAGGTGAAGAATTTACGTTCTGTCGTTTCCCGAGCTGCAGTGGTCTGTTTAGGGGACTTGTTCAACTACCTGAAAAAGAGCATGGATCAAGAACTGGATAATACAGTAAAAGTCCTTTTGCACAAGGCTGGTGAATCAAACACCTTCATTAGGGAGGATGTTGACAAAGCCTTGAAGGCGATGGTTAATAATGTGACGCCGGCACGCGCGCTTTCTTCTCTGATCAATGGAGGCCAAAGGTAATTATGCTCTCAGAGACCCTTCCGAGGCCCTCTTGCCTTGACCTATAATGGAACAAATAGAACTGTCAAACAAATCTAGATTGTAACCAAATTGTCGCTAACCTTTTCTTTAAGAGGTTCTGACGGTTCACCCTAGAGCACTTTTGCTTTATAGTAGTAGCCTAGACTACTGTAATGCGCTCTATGTGGGGTTACCTTCAAAGACCGTTCGGAAGTTACAGCTGGTACAGAATGCAGCGGCTTGCCTGGTTAAAGGCTGCCGCCTGCGTGATCACATCACTCCAGTGTTCAAAGAATTGCACTGGCTACCAGTTGTTTGCCGAGCCGAATTCAAGGTGTTGGCGTTGACCTTTAAAACCCTGTACGGCTCCGGTCCAGTATATCTCAAGGAGCGCCTCCAGCAACATCAAGTAGGCCGCTCAACAAGATCTGCCACGGACGGTCTTCTCCCTGTCCCATCAGCCAGAGAAACCAGGCTGGTGGGGACTAGGAGGAGGGCCTTTTCTGTGGCAGCCCCCAATTTATGGAACTCTCTCCCCAGTGACCTCCGCCATGCCCCTTCCTTGATTAGCTTCCGCCATGCATTAAAAACGTGGCTTTTCAGATGGGAATATGGGGTGGGTTAGGATTTTTAAGTTTTGTACTGTTTTTAATTGTGTTTTATACTGTGTGTGTGTGTGTGTGTTCCCCCCCCTCCTCTTGTATTTTATTGGATTGTACATTGCTCAGAGTGGCCGGATGCCTGGCCAGATGGGCGATTCATAAATATAATAAATAAATAAATAAATAGCATGGGCACAGCTCGCCTGAATGTTCTGCTGAGGAAGCTCCGCTGGGAGAAATGGGACTTTCCCGGTTGATATTAAGCAGCACACTTACTCTCTGGCCTGGATTGCACTGTTTGAGCGGAGGGGGGGCTGATGCATGGGTGGCCTTGTTCTTGGCCAGGGATATTGCTCATAGCGCTGGGCGCTTGGAACTCCATGCTGCCCTTATCCGGTCAGTAACTTATGAGGGGAGGGGTTTGGCGTGTGCGTAAGTATTTCAGAGAATGGTTTCAGCATCATTGTTATGAGGCAAGATAATCACGCACTTTCCTCTCCCGGATGTGTTTTCTTCCCCCCGCCCCTCCCAATTCTCGCCAGCCACTTGAACACAGCAGTGAGAAGATGCGCAGCCCAACACCTGTCGGATGTTGTGGAGCACATGGGACCGGGGCGTATATTGTCAGGCATTAAGGATGTGACTGACAAGATTTTGTCAGCTGTAGCCAAATTTGTCCAAGATGGATCACAAGAAACAAGGTGAGACGGTGCAGAGTGACGGGTGGTTGGAGTCTTGAATCTCAGAAGGAGTGAGGAGTGGTTCGGTTGCTGAGAACTTCAGCTTCTATGAAAACCTAAGTTTCTGCCTGCATACTCCAAGAAATAGGCAGATGGCATGACAGAAATGGTTGAAGGATTAGAGATGAGGAAAGAGACTGAAATTGTATGTTTGAAATTGTGTTTTCAGTTCTCAAGAGTATATGATTTAGAAATATGGGTTTTCACATCTTGAAGCTGATTCAGAATCAGCTTCAAGATGTGTTCTTAGAAGTACAATTTGTCTTTCAACTACATTTAACATTATTTTATAATGATGCATACTGGCTTATTATTAGAGACACCATATGCAAATTACTAATAGACTTTTGGCTCAAAATTTAGTCCTAGTAGTAATACTCACCTTTTGTTCTCACAACTCTGGATACTCCCATTTACTGTATGTCTGTGAGTGAGAGAGTGTGCAAGAGAAAATTTTGTGCACACCAACTGCAAAGCCACATCACTGATGTGGGCAAGGTTTTCTGCTTCGCTTATATATATGAAGGTCTGCATTTTGATTCTGTGGATCATTGCAATAATAGGTGGCTGGGTGACCGGCTAGATGGGTGATTCAAAAATGTAATAAAATAAATAAATATGTTCGCCCCTTGAATGCTACACATAGATAGGATACTGAGCGGCATAGCTTTGTGGTTAAACCACTGTCTACCTGACACCAAGGGTGTGATATAAAAAGTAATCTGAAGAATAGAATCATGGAGTAGAGTTGGAAGGGGCTTACAATGCCATCGAGTCCAACCCCCTGCTCAATGCACGAACCCAAGTCAAAGCATCCCTGACAGATGGCTGCCCAGCTGCACTTTCAATGCCTCCAGTGTGGGAGAACCCACGACCTCCCTAGGTAGTTGGTTCTATTGGCATATTCCTCTAACAGTCAGGAAGTTTTTCCTGATGTCCAGGCGGAATCTGGGTTCCGGTGACTTGAGCCCATTATTCCGTGTCCTGCAATCTGGGATGGTCGAGAAGAGATCCTGGCCCTCCTCTGTGTGACATCCCTTCAAGTACTGGAAGAGTGCGATCATATCTCCCCTCAGTCTCCTCTTCTGAAGGCTAAACATGCTCAGTTCTTTCAGTCTCTCCTCATAGGGCCTTGTTACCAGTCCCTTTATCATCCTTGTTGCCCTCCTCTGAACCCTCTCCAGTTTGTCTATGTCCTTCTTAAAGTGTGGTGCCCAGAACTGGACGCAGTACTCAAGATGAGGCCTAACCAGTGCTGAGTAGAGGGGAACTAGTACTTCACGTGATTTGGAAGCTATACTTCTGTAAATAGTTATGTATAACTCTGGAGATTTAAATTCCCATAAGTGTCTGGCATTACAGCCTGACTGTGTTTACAGGTGGACTCCTTTATTTATTTAGAGGATTTTTATACTGATCTTCATTATATCCCAGTGTGATATTGGGGCAGCAAATGACAATCAGCTCAGTTTTCCTAGGTCCAGCATTTTGTTTGCTAGGCCACAGTGGCTCTCTGTTTAGAAAGCCAAACTTTAGCCAATTGTTTTTGTTTGTTTGTTTGTTTTTTAATTAATCAGGCCTGATAGAAATGCCTGATAGAAACTTGGTGGGCATAAATTAACAAAATTGATTTGTGGTGGTTGCAGGTACTATGGCCGAAAGATGCTTTTCACTTTGATGACACACGCAGACTTCGATAAAATGCTTGAAAAATACGTGCTGCCAAAGGACTTGCCTTACGTTAAAGAGACTGTTGGCAGCCTGTGGCAGAAGGTATGCTAATAAATAGCTTTCAGATTGTAATGTGTAAAAAATACGAGGCAGGAGGATGAGTTCCATTTTGGAGCCCAGTGGCTATAAGGTTTGGCCAACTTGACATTACTGACTTTTGTTTTAGAAGAACAAATATTTGAAGGAGTGCCTCTCCCCATACAAGCCTGCCCATCTGTGGAGGTTTTTCTCAAAGTACAGTCATGCCTTGGATTGAGAGCATAATTTGTTCCAGAAACGTGCTTGTAATCCAAAACACTCTCATATCAAAACGAAATCCCCCCCCAAAAAAATTGTACAGAGATTTTTAATTTAAGCCGTACTACAGTACTTGTATTGCAAGACGTCGCTTGTATATCAAGTAAAAAATAAATAAATATTTAAAAATTTGCTTGTCTTGCAAAACACTCTCCACCAAGTTACTTGCAATCCAAGGTATTACTGTACCCCCATGAGCAGGGGTGTGTTACGTATTTACAGAGGAAAAGGCCTTTTCTGTGGTGGCATCTTGAGTTTGGAATGCCCTCCCTGAAGAGGTTCATCTGGCACCAGGGTGGATTTGATTTAAATCACTACTCGGAAGGACTCGATTTAATCATGTGATTTCCCCCCCCCCCCCCAAGTGCACTGTTCCTTTCTATAACCTTAATACATAGAATCATAGAAAAGTAGAGTTGGAAGGGGCCCACAAGGCCATCGAGTCCAACCCCCTGCTCAATGCAGGAATCCAGGTCAAAGCATCCCTGACAGATGATTGTCCAGCCGCACCTTGAATGCCTCCAGAGTGGGAGAGCCCACCACCTCGCTAGGTAGTTGGTTCCATTGTCTTATTGCTCTGACAGTCAGGACATTTTTCTTGATGTTTAGGTGGAATATTTTACACAATTCAGAGTTAACAAGACTTCTTTGGCAATCTTCAATTTAAATACATATTAAATCTGATAGCATTGTGTTACTGTTTTCAATTTGTTCAACAACATTTACATCCCGCACTAGTTCCTGGGCAACACCACTTAGGATTAAATCTAGGGTTGCCTCCCCTCTGGTCAGTTCTAGTGGTGGGGCCGAGCTGGAGTCGGCTGGAGGCTCGCTCCGGGCTCGGCCCCCCCGCGAGCGGCAGCGGCCCGATCCTGCTCTTCAGAGCGGCGTGGAGTGTTGCTCGCGCCGCTTGCGCCGCCGCCGGAACCCCCCCCCGCCGCTGCCGCTGCCTCTTTGTCATGAGTGGAACATGCATTCATCCAGTCAATGTTGGGGTAATTGAAGTCACCCATTATTACAGCACTTCCTCATTTCGATACCTCCTCGATTTTGTTTTCCATCTCAAGATCACCCTGTGTGTTTTGGTCTGGGGGACAATAGCATGTTCCTAGTACTAAATTAGTTCTGGAGCCTGGTATTGTCACCTGCAGTGCTTCTGTGGAAGAGTCTGCCCCTTTTAGGTTTTCAAGTCTGCTGGATACTATGCCCTCTTTGATGTACAGAGCAGCACCTCCTCCAGTACACCTTTCCTGGTTCTTTGTATACACTTTGTATCCGGAGATGACCATATCCCACTGGTTCTCTCCATTCCACCATGTTTCTGTAATGCCCACTATATCTAGGTTCTGCTTTAAAACCCGGCACTCCAGCTCTCCTATTTTGGCTTGGAGGCTTCTGGCATTTGCATAGAAACACCTATACATGGTGCCCCTCCCCAGATGTCTCTGGCATGTGCAACTTTTGTTTTTGCACTTGGGCCTCTTGGATTGGCTATCGTGTCTCACCATATGCTCATGGCCTATTTCTTCCCCTTCTACCTTTGGGCCATCAGAAACTTTTTCATCTTCATCCCCTAGGGATGATTTAACCTGAACTGGATTCTTCCCACCTCCTGTCGGCTTTCTCCCAAGGTTCAGTTTAAAAGCTGCTCTGCCACCCTTTTTATATTTTGTACCAGCAGTCTAGACGTGATAGCCGCAACCTTTGCACCAGGCAGGCAATGTACCATGTGGTCTACACGCCCAGCACAAACCCAGCTGTCTATGTGTCTAATTATCGTATCTCCCACTACCACAAGCCCCCCATCCCCCTGGAGGCACATACTCGGCATGATGTGGGCGACCTCCTTCCCCGAGACCCCCATTCTCCGTGACAGCAGGGGAGCTCTCACCCAGGGATTGTTGGTACCTGGGGGTCTCACCTGCCAACCTTTCTGCCTCTCTTAGCTTCTCCAGGTCAGCAACCTTGGCTTCAAGGGAACAGAACTTGTTCCCTGAGAGCAAGGAACAGATTACACTGAGCACGCACCCACGACTTCTGTCCAGCTGGCAGATAGTCATACATGTGGCACTCAATGCAATACGCTGAATAACCCACACGCCCCTGCTGGCTTTCTGCCTTCATTACTGGTGTTTGTTTGTTTTTAAAATTGGTATTATTGGGTTTGTTTTCCTGGAAAACCAAGTTGTTTACTAGGACAAGGGGGCATTATCTACATTTATTAATTCACAGTTTATGACTGTCCAATTCCCAATACCCTGAACAGGTCATTAGGTATCCCCCCCCCCCCCAACATTTAGTTTGAATTACCATGGGCAATGCGAAAGCTTCCTGCATCGGCCTTCCCTGATTAGCTTTTCACAAGTTCTACTACCTATTGCAGTCTCTGACTTCGAAGGTATTTATTTGTCCACAACACAAGGGGTGAGTAATTCCCTTTTCCTGAAGTCTCTTCCATGGGACTCCAGTAATCAGGTACTTTTTTTTGAGGCAGGTCTTCTGCTGGACAAACACAATTCTTGTTTGCGGCTTCTTTAGTTACTTGACTGGAAACCTGTCAGTACTTGAGGACGGCGGTGGCTGGTCCTTGGATTTGACTTTGAGTCTTCGCACTCTGCAGCCAGTATCTTAGAACTCTCTTCCCCCAGCAAGGCAAAGAACTTACATATTTTCCCTTACGTTTTCAATTCCAAGCGATAGGATTTCATAACAATAAACCTGTTTTTATCAGTCGCACTCTAAATTGCCTTTGGATCAGAACCTTCCGCACTTACTTTTCCCTTCTATCTTTCCTCTACTTTCTCCAGATATTTTGCATGTTTTGTCAGAGTTTTGAGCCCTTTGGAGACTCCTATAATTACGGTTATTTTTTTTCTGTGGGCAATACGCTACATTCGCATGAATGAATGATGCAATATAGAGAGAATAAAGATGTGGATAAACTTTTTCTGTTTTGGTGATGCAATTTCAGGGGCTGGGAGAGATGCCCATAGTCACCCCCTCGGCCAAAGGAAGGCGTTCTCACACCAGCAACACGGACAGTTCAAGATCGGCCTCCACGTCGCGGGAAGCACTCAATGCGAGTGACAGGTACCGTTATGTCCTCCTGCTTCAGAAGCACGTAATGAAGGCAGCACGGAAAGCGGCACTGGGAAAGCGGGGCGGTGTCTGCTTCACTTGCTCCTGTACTTCTGTATAAAATTGAAGATTGAATCTGGTATGTGTTAGCAAAACTTTCAGCAGAGAAAATTGTGGTGTGGGGGGAGTGGGGATGGTTAAGCATCAGATTAGCGTAGGCATCTTGTAGTGCTTCCTTTCTTTATGTGTTGCTTTTATTATGATTGCTTCCTTTTTTTATTATGTTAAACTACCAGTCTTTTGTGCCCTGTGTGTGTGTGAGAGAGAGAGAGAGAGAGAGACAGACAGAGACAGAGAGCGCGGTTGACTTGCCAAATAAAATAATAATCTTGCTAAATTATTGTTAGGGCTGTTGCCCGCACTAAAAAAAACAGTGCCTCTCCAGCGAAGTGTGATTCGTGCCTCAGTGTGCCCTGCCCAATAAACACATACAAGGTGGAGAAGGGAAACCAACTTTATTTGAGGCCTCAAGTAGGCTCTAGGAGTGTGGGACTCAAATCAAGAGCCCCGTTTCAAGTTCTTCTTGGATCTTTTATACAGCATGGGATCAGATACAGGTTTGCATCACATACAATCACATTACATACAGTTGCGTAGAAAAACATTCTCCTTATCATGACCTCTTTCACATACATTCAACAACTTCCTCTGTCCTACCTGGTACATACATTTCCTTCTGTTCCTTTCTATCAGTACAACTCTATCTTGTCTGTTCTTTGGAAAGTACGTACACGCATCAGTCTGACACTAGCACCCCCTCCTCCTCCTCCTCCTCCTCCTCCTCCTCCTCCTCGCCTGTCTCTTTACTTCCTGCACACACACACACACACTCACACTTCTTCTCTTTCCCTTATCAGCGTCCTTCTTACACACACGTTCTTCTCGGGCCTTTTCCTCCCTTCCCATTTACTGCAGCTGTAAACAAAGCAGCTTGCAACCTTACTTTGTCTTTCTTACATCTCAATCCATATTTCTTTGCAACTTTAGCAAGCAGTTTCTTACAGAAAAGCAAGAAAGCAGAAAACAAGAATGCAAGATTCTCTAGTCAGGCCTAACTAAACATTAGAACAGGGGTACAAATTCACATGGTCTCCAACAGGGCTGTAAAAGCTTTAACTGGTTTATCACTGTTCTCATTCCACACTGATCTTTAAGGAAAAAAATACCAGAGAATTAGAAGAGCATCTAGAAGCCATTACTGCCATCTACTGGCCAAGATGAGTAAAGTATTTTCTGAATGGCAGCTTTCTATAGTAAATAGCTTCTTGAGCTGGCAAAGTTGTGTGTGGGTGGCAACACACACACACACACACCAATACTAAGATTTGTGGGAGAAATGTTTTCTAGACACAGACATTGATCTGTGAGATGGGAAGCACTCTCAGGTCTGTGAAGAGAAAATCCAAGCGATAATCTAGTCTATCCTGCAAACTGGTACAGAGCTTTCCTTTTTGGATTTGAGACCACTAATTTCTGAATGCCTCTTTCTTTCTTGGTTTTAATGTCAGTAATAGCTACTGAACTAATTTCTCAACAGTAGCAGGCAGGGAGGGGGGTAGCCTTGGTCTGTAGGGATTCCGTCTCCCTGATCAGGCCCCCCACCCCTCAGACAGCCAGTTTTGAGTCTCAGTACCTGGTGTTGAACGGCCGAGACAGGGTGGGGATTCTGCTGGTGTAATCACATTACATACAGTTGCTGCCTAACAGTCTCCCTGCCTGAGCTCACTCAGGTGGTCTCGAGTGTAGTATTGAGGGCCTCAAGGCTTGTGGGCCTTTGATATTCATGCTGGGGCTACCTTGTCAGGAGCAGCTCAGGATTTCCTGGCCACCATGTCAGCCATGGGCCTGTCTCAGATAGTATGTGGTCCAACACATGTGGCGGGGCACACTTTGGATCTGATTTTCTGTGCTGGATTGGGAGAAAATGACCTGTGCATGGGGGAGCCAGCAGTGACCCTATTGGCATGGACGGATCGTTAACTGATTAGTTTTGACCTTCAGGCTGCCTGTAACCTCTGCAGGGGTGGGGGACCAAGCCCCCAGAGGCTGATGAATCCAGATGGGTTTCTAAGGTCTCTTGGGGTTTTTTCCTGCAGGCTTAGCCGGCGATCCTGCCGAGGCCCTGGTCTCTGCTTGGAATGGGGGGCTGACCTGGGAGATCGATATTAGTGCTCACAGTGGGCCACTGAGGAATCGAGCTGTTGTATTCTAGAGCCTACACCCAAGAGGCCTTTTAGCCACCCGAGAAATGCTTGCTGGACAACACTAAGCAGACACAATGGTGGTGGAGCCATCACCGTCACAGAATAAGATCACACATGGATTCTTACTTGTGTTTGATCATATTCGTTATGAGTCTTCCAGCATTTGCGCTGTAGTTATTGACATAGTCCAGTGATGGTGAACCTATGTCACGGGTGCCAAAGCTGGCACGCAGGGACCTCTCTGTGGGCACTCGAGCCATTGGTCACCAGATCGCAAAAAGACCGTCCCCTTCTGCAAAACACTAATGATCTTGTTCTTTCTCACAGTGTGGAACAGAATGATTTCATTCTAGAATTCCTGTTACAGAATTCTTTTCTACATTGTTATCACATTTAAAAGATTTTGAAGCATGATGCACAGAGCATGGCTTGGATGTAAAGCCCTAACAGTTGACCTGAGTGCTGCATGTGTTGCTCTCAAACTAACCGAGTATGAGCCAAGGTTTGACAAATTATCAGCATGCATGCAATAGCAAAAATCACATTAATTGTGCAAAAGCATGCCCAATGCAAACTTTTACCTAATGCAGTGTTTGCAGTCCAAGACATAAAGTGTTTAAAATGTGTTAAGCACGTTTAGTTTTCTTGTTTATCTTGCTCATCCTAGTACAGGTTGACTTTTACTTTTACTAATCCAACACCTGTAGAAGCAGGGAAAGGACCCAGGGTAAAGCTTGCCCCATACAATTTCAGTCTGGCATATAATCATATTACAAGTTGAGAATCCCTTATCCAAAAATACATGTGCCTAATTATTTTAAAAGTTTGTATAAATTCCCTTCAGGCTATGTGTACAATGTAGTACTATAATAATTTTTTGAGTTGATTTTTTTTCAACAAAAAACTATCATTGAAAGCTCTGTTATTGTGTTTTTCTTTAAAGACAAAAGATGTTAATTAGTTCAGACAACTGTATGAGTTGTTTTTCTAAAACTAAAACTTTGGTATTCAGGTTTAATTGCAGTGTTGGCACTTTGAAATAAATAAGTTGGTTTTGTGTTCCAGTTTGGGCACTTGGGCTCAAAAAGTTTCGCCATCACTGACATAGTCGCTTCATCACCCTTCCTTGGAATACCAAGGAGCTGATATGGTTCTACGACTGGGCCATCTGGGAAGCGATCATATCGATCGCCCGGGTCAGCCCCTCATTCCAAGTAGAGACCAGGGCCTCAGCAGGATCGCCAGCTAAGCCTGCAGGAAAATCCCCAAGGGACCTTAGAAATCCATCTGGATTCATCAGCCTCTGGGGGTTTGGCCCCCCACCCCTGCAGAGGTTACAGGCAGCCTGAAGGTCAAAACTGATCCATGGTCAGTGCCTCCTTGAGGGATGATGTGGCCCCGTGCCCCTTTGAAGCAAGCAGTCGTGAGTTTTTTCTTGAAGAAACCAGGTTTATATCCTATGGTTTTGGATAACTAATGCCCAGTGGGAAATTTGCCATTCTTCGGCAAGGTGTTGGAGCATGTGGCGGCCTCACAACTCCAAGCAGTGTTGCATGACACGGATTATTGAGATCCATTCCAATCAGGTTTCAGACCTGGTTGTGGGGTGCAAACAGCCTTTCATAGATTTCATAGATCATAGAGTTGGATGGAGCCTACAGGGCCATCGAGTCCAACCCCCTGCTCAATGCAGGAAACTAGAGGAGGGGATCTCCCACCCAAGTAATAACCAGGCCTGACCCTGCTTAGCTTTCCACGCTCAGACAAGCTGAGCCAGCATAGGTTGCCCTGATTGATGACTCACGCCAGGGAATGGATGGGGGAAGTGCAACCCTGCTGGTTCTTCTGGACCTCTCAGAGGCTTTTGGTATCATCAATTGTGGAATCCTCCTGGATTGTTTATCTGGATTGGGCTTAGGGGGCATGGTTCTAAAGTGGTTCCGGTCCTTCCTGGAGGAGCAGTCTCAGAAGGTGGTGCTGGGGGACTTCTGTTTCACCCCATGGCTGTTAGCCTGCGGGGTGCCCGAAGTTTCCATACTGCCCTCCATGCCTTTTTAAGGTCTACGTGAAACTGCTCAGGGAAGCCATCTGGAGGTTTGGGCTCAAGTGTCATCAGTATGCAGATGATACTCAGCTTTAACTCTCCTTTCTATCTACACACGCCAGGGAGGCTGTAGAACCCTTGAACCAGTGTCTGGAGGCTGTTCTGGGGTCGATGAGGGTGAACAAGCTGAGACTTAATCCAGACAAAATGAAGGTACTGCGGGTCGGGAAACGAACTACCTCTGGATGGAGTTTTACAACTGGCCTTAGATGGGGTTGCGCTCCCGCTAAAAGAGCAAAAGCATAGTCTGGGAGGAGTCCTGGACTCTGCTAACTGGGGATGTCCAGGTGGCTGCGGTGTTCAGGAGTGTGTTTTACCAGCTTAGGCTGGTATGTCAGCTGCGGCCCTGTCTGGAGGGAATGGACCGTGCCTCAGTTATCTATGCACTAGTGACGTCTAGGCTGGATTACTGTAGTGCGCTGTATGTGGGGCTGCCTTTGACGAGAGTCTAGAAACTTCAGTTGGTGCAGAATGTGGCCACCTGGGTGTGGGTGAGGTGGTCAGATCCTAACGTCTATATCACGCCAGTTGCACTGGTTACCGTTATGTTTCCAAGCCCAATTTAAAGTGCTGGTTTGACCTTTAAAGCCTTAAATGGCTTGGGGCCAAATTACTTGAAGGACCACTTCACCCATATCAGCCCCTCCCGCACCTGAGAATCAGCAAGAGAGGCCCGTCTCACTTGCTCACCTTTGAGGGCAGTTAGGTGGGCAAGTATATGAGAGAGGGCATTTTCTGTGGTGGCCCCTCACCTCTGGAATGAGTTGCCATTGGGCGTCTGCCAGGCCTCATCATTGCAGGCTTTTAGGAAGGCCCTGAAGACTTGTTTGTTTACTCTGGCCTTCCTTCCCCTATGATTTACTGCACTATTCTGCTCTGTAGCTGCAATTATGGTGTAGGTTTTTATTAATGTTTTATTGCTGGTTTCTTGTTTTATGAGTCTTTGCTCCCTTATTGTTTTTTTAAATTACCTTTCTATACCCAATAACCAAAGCTCTTACTGCATGAATTTTATGTTGTAAGCCGCCTTGGGAGGGCTCCTGCCCTGAAAGGGGGCCTAGAAATATTTTAAATAATAATAACAATATCCTAACATTCCTTTCTGAATAGAGAGATTAGAGAAGTACGTGAAATGTCCAGGAAATTAGTTCCTCGCAACGCCTTGGAAAGTGCGGAATATGTGAAGGTCATAACAACTTTACTGAATGCAAAAGACTTCCGAGATCGTATTAATGGAATTAAGCAGCTGTTGGCAGACACAGAGAGCGACCAAGACCTTGTTGTTGCAAACATTGTGAAGGTAACAATATGCAGAAAAAAAACCCAACAGTCTCAGAACTGGTAAGGAATCACATGGGTCAGAAACCATGAGATCTAAACCAGAAAGTCTGATGGCTATGTGAGAAAGTGGAAGATCACTATGAACAGAAGAGGAGCTAGAGCAGTGTTCTCTCCAACCTTGGGTCCCCAGATGTTTTTGGCCTATAACTCCCAGCCAGCTATGCTGGCTGGGGCATGCTGGGAGTTGTAAACAAAAAACATCTGGGGACCCAAGGTTGGAGAGCACAGAGCTAGAGTGACCCAATAGGTAGAATCACATCATCTTCTATCTGGTAACCTGTGTCCTCACTGTGGGAAGCTGTGTGGATCTAGAATTGGCCTCCACAGTCACTTACGGACCCATCACTAGAGTCTACACAATCTTCTTTAGAATTTCCTCCTTTTATCCCGGAAGACAATCTTACTCGGTCACGAGTGATCGCCTGATGATGATGATGATGACAGGCATAGGAAACCGCCTTTTACTCTTCCAGGCTGTTGGTTCATCTAGTGCAAGATTGTCTATTCTGACCGCCAGTAGCTCTTCCAGGTTTGGGGCAAAGGGGTGTTTCCCAGCCCTGCTTCCTGAGCTTGTTTAAACTGGAAGTGGCAGGGATTGAGTGAGGGACCTTCTTCATGCAGAGCAATGGGCTTTTCTACTGACCGTTACATAAAAATGCAGAGGCATCCCTATAAATCCCCAGAGAAAGAACTTGTTTGGATTTGATCCCAGGGCCTTTCACAACCAAAGGAAGAACCATGTCCCTAAATAAACATGACCTGAAAAAAGCATTTTGCCTGGAACCAGCACCGCAAGCATTTCTTGGTGGCCTCAGGGTGGTTGCAGCAATGTGTGAAGTGGGCCCCTGTGAATGAAGCATAAGGATAGAGCCCTCTTGTTCTTCTCTCCCGTGTCCTCCTTCCTGCATGGTTCGGGTAGCCCCCTCTCACAAGCCCTTAAGGATTTGAATGTTTTAGATTAATACATGGAATGTGACTGGCCCAATGGTTTACAGCTCCTTTGCACCCTCTTGATTTTGACCAAGAGCCTCATGGCCTGGAGTTGGGCACTAGCCTGGTTTAGCTACCATAAATGGTGCCTTGGTCTCTGACCTTCTCCTTGGTCCAGGGATTTGCTGGAGGGCCTTGGGCCAGCTCCTTGTCTGTAAAAGGGTCAGTCAGTAATAATCTACCTCACCAGAAAATGAACCAACTCAAATTAGCAAGAAAAAGGTCGTCATCCTAATTATTAATTAGTTTGTTTACTATAATTGTTTGCTATAGTTTATAGTATACAGGAGGCATATCGGTTAATGAGGCTTAAATCTGGTTTTCTTTTGTAGTGTGTGCTTTATTTATTTATTACATTTATACCCCGCCTTTTTTCCTGCAAGGAACCCAAGGCGGCTTACATAATCATCCTTCTCTCCCTTTAATCCTCACAACAACCCTGTGAGGTAGGTTAGGCTGAGAGTCAGTGACTGGCCCAAAGTCACCCAGTGAGTTTCATGGCTGAGCGGGGACTAGAACCCAGATCTCCTGAGTCCCAGTCCAACACTCTCACCACTACGCCACACTGGCTCTGCTTGCTCTTAACTTGCAAAATTGTTTGTATCTTTATTGTGTTTTGCGTTCCAAACAGTTCTTGGAGGTAGACCACTAGTTTCCCCATTTTAAGGATGGGAAATAGTGAACTTTCCCATATCCACACAGAGTTCCTGGTAGAGCAGGCACCTGAACTCAGATCTCACCAAGCTGGAGCTCTTCTATTAAAATCATAGAATCATAGAAAATTAGAGTTGGAAGGGGCCTATCAGGCCATCGAGTCCAACCCCCTGCTCAATGCAGGAATCCAGGTCAAAGCATCCCTGACAGATGGCTGTCCAGCTTCACCTTGAATGCCTCCAGTGTGGGAGAGCCCTCCGCCTCCCTAGGTAGTTGGTTCCATTGTCTTATTGCTCTAACAGTCAGGAAATTTTTCCTGATGTTCAGGTGGAATCTGGGTTCCAGTAACTTGAGCCCATTATTCTGTGTCCTAAACCCATTATTCTGTGTCCTAAATCTGCTGGATTTAGATAAATATGCAGGCAGTGGACAGTTAAAATGTGTTTGTGTGAAGAAACGGACTTCCAACTGTTGTGGTTGTGTGCGTTTGTCTAGATCTTTGATGCCTTCAAGTCTCGCTTACATGACTCCAACAGCAAAGTCAACCAGGTTGCCCTGGAGACCATGCACCGGTTGATTCCTCTGCTGAAAGAGAAGCTTTCTCCTGTTATCAATATGCTGATTCCTGCCTTGGTGGACAACAACCTGAACTCCAAGAATCCAGGCATCTATGCTGCTGCCACCAATGTCATCCAAGCTCTTTGTCAACACTTAGGTAATAGGCTCTTTTTTCAGCTGCTACTTGAGCTTCAGCCAGTAGTGTTCTAAAAGAACCTCATTGGCATTCAAGATCTGAACGACCATGACCTTGTTTCCTTTTCCATTCCTCAGATATGCCTCTATTAATAGTACACATGTTGGCACACAAATGCTTTGTGTGGTGTGGGAATGTTTCCAAACTGAAGGGGGTCCTGTTTTTCTATGCCTTAGGCCAATTCTGAAGTTACACAACATGAGGGAAAACACATAGGAAACATTGTGGATGTAATTTGCGGAGGGGGTGGGGTTGTTATTTTTGAGACTCTTTGATTTCAGAGGCCGTGGTCTGTGTGTTTTCCCTTCACCTAGAGCTGTGGAATTCTAAAATCCACTGTAGAGCCCCGTCCACACTATTCTGTATTTAAGTGTTTGTAGACATCAGGGTGGAGTCTCCCGAATCAAATCCTGGGATTCCCATTCATTTGGTCATCTGTGTCCCTTCTTCCTCTGCATCTAGACAATTATCTGCTTCTCCAGCCATTCTGCACAAAAGCACAATTTCTGAATGGAAAAGCCAAACAGGACATCACTGAAAAGCTTGCTGGTAAGGCTTTTAGCAGGACGGCTTTTGCTTCCGTATCTTATCAGTGAAGCTTCCTATCCAGGGCTGGCCTGTTCTGTATGCGTCTGTGCTGTTGCTCGTTCAAGGCTGTTTCTTGTTCAGGGGCTATGTAGGTTGCTGTGCGGCAGCCTTGATGACACTACGAAGTGTGGAAGGTCCTTCTCATCCTGAAGCTCAGGGCAGGTAGCAGTAGACTGAAAAGCAAATGTCAAATAGTCCACTAATATTCCATGCAATTAAAACAACTGAAAGCAGAATAGGTCTTTTAAGCTGAGTAGAGGGCTGTGGGCATAATTTCCCAGTATTTACAATATTTCTAGAAGATGCTCTGGCTCTGTGTGTCCAAGCCGTGGTCCATAATTATATGGTGGCCACCAAGAGTGCCTCTGTATGTGCCTCAATTCTCTGTACAGGAAGACTATTTTAGGATAGTGTTTCTGCTCATCTTCAGCATGACAGGAGATTTGCTGGGCAGGCATACATTTGGCATGGCAGCTGGCTGACTTTCTTCCTTCTGTTCTCTTCCTGAATCCAGAGCTCATTGTTGAACTGTACCCCCGGAAGCCTCACGCTGTGGAGCAGAAAGTCCTGGTGGTTTTGTGGCACTTGTTGGGTAACATGACGAACAGCGGCTCCTTGCCTGGAGCTGGCGGGAATATTCGGACAGCCACTGCGAAATTGTCAAAAGCGCTTTTTGCACAAATGGGTCAGAACCTGTTGATCCAGGCTGCATCCCAGCCTCCACACATCAAAAGAACTCTGGAGGAATTCCTTGATCAAGCTACCTGAAGCAGACCGGTATACCGAAACTATGGTTCCTGCAGGTTACTGAAATACCAAGAGCAAACTGTTTTACGTGGGGTTGCGTGGATCATTCTCAAGCTGTGTTACTTCACTGTGCCTGCGCTTTTCATGCAGAAGCGAACTTGGAGTGACTGCTTTTAATGACCGACCATCAAGGACTTTGTTTTTCCAGTATAAGTCCTAGGCTGAAACCAAACTTGCAAACTCTCTCTTTCTCTGCCCTGGTGCTGCTCCAATATTCTCCAGAACTGGGATTTGCTGTCTATGAAAACAAAGTCAACTCTGCTAATTTGCACTCTTCCTTTGACTCTGTGGCACAGTGCCCTGCGTGTACTAACGAAGATGACATTTTGAAATAGGAATAGTTTTAATCATGAAATCATGGTATAACATGTCTTCTCATGTAGCCTTAAGAGGAAAAAAAAATATCTTTGAGACATATATGAAGAACAGGGTTCTGTGTGATGTTTGTGGAAAAAAAATGTATTCTTAAAATCAGCCCCACTCATGATTGTGCAGTGTTCGCTTGCTTTTGCTGCTGTTGATGTATTACATCTGCTTGACAGTTGGGCATAATTATCTGCACACTGTTGTAAAACTTTTAACAGGTTATAATGAAGCATGTTGACCAAAATTTATAGAAAATGAATAATTTTTACAGATTTTGAACAACACATGTCTTAAAACAAATGTCACGTGTTGAATATAGCTTCCATATTTTTGTGTGAAAAATATTACTGAATTTTATCTCTGTCCAGAATTTATAAAGGCGTTAACTTTTCTGCCCTGCTGTGCGATCCTCAGCGATATAGTGCCAGTTCTTTTTCTGCTCTCAAAATTTGACATCTACAAGTACTGTATTCATTTGGAAGAAAAAATGTTATAAAAATAAATGGATTTATTTCTGTAAAAATATGCTTTTTAAACATTATTTCTCCCTCTTCCTCTCTGTTTGACTTGCAACTTGCTCTGGATTTTTTTAGTATAAAAAGTTGACTGATTTGTAGCACTGAAAAGAAACCACTGCTGGGGGTGGAGAGAATGCTTAAAAGGGCAACACCTTACACATAGCTAGAAAAGTGTGGCGTAGTGGTGAGAGTGTTGGACTGGGACTTGGGAGATCCGGGTTCTAGTCCCCGCTCAGCCATGAAACTCACTGGGTGACTTGGGCCAGTCACTGACTCTCAGCCTAACCTACCTCACAGGGTTGTTGTGAGGATAAAATGGAGAGGAGGAGGAGGATTATGTAAGCCGCCTTGGGTTCCTTGCAGGAAAAAAGGCGGGGTATAAATATAATAAATAAATAAATAAATAAAAACGGGTCCATCAAGCTCCGTAGGTCTACACCACTGATCTAATTTGTGGGTTTTTGCCCACTACTGAGTCACAGCATGACCTAAGGTGGGTCACAACAGGAGCACTACCTCCGTACAAATCGTGTGGTAAAGCAATTAAGGAGTGGATCCCCAGATGCATGCCTGGGTCTGGAAAGGTGAAAGCTACTAGTCTACCTTGACTGGCAATAGCTCTCCAGGGCTTCAGGTGGGGGCCTTTCCCAGCCTTACCTGGAGATTGAACCTGGGACCTCGTGCAGGGGTTCTACCACTGAGCGACAGCCCTAACCCTAGGGCAGTTACAAGAGGTATAAAAACCAAAATATGCCGCATTATAAATACAATAAAACAGTACCACTAGAAAAATCAAAAGCATAAAAACAGCAGAGCAAATGGAACAAACCAGTTAAAATGCCTGGGCAAATAAGCAGCTGCTAACCTGCTTTTAAAACGATACTAGAAGTCCTATTTAGTTCAATGGGGTTTACTCCCAGGTTAAATGAGTACAGTAATACCTTGGATTGCAAGTAACTTGGTTTGAGAGTGTTTTGCAAGACAAGCAAATTTTTAAATATTAATATTTTTTTTACTTGATAGACAAGCGACGTCTTTCAATACAAGTACTGTAGTATGGCTTACATTAAAAATTTCTGCACAAATTTTTTTGGGGGAATTTCGTTTTCATATTAGCGTTTTGGATTACAAGCACGTTTCCGGAACGAATTATGCTCTCAATCTAAGGCAGTGCTTCTCAATTATTTTCTGTCATGCCCCCCCTAGGAAGAAGAAAACATTTCGCGCCCCCCGCGCGACTGTAAATAGTATCATTTGTCTATAAAATTGTTATAAGTACACCTCTGCATAACACTGTATCCTTATTAACGTATAAGAGAATAAAAAAAGAAAGAAATGTGGATCAATTTACAACAAAGAATAGCTTTATTAACTGTAGCAGAAAAGATTTAAAGGAGCACAGGATTTAAAGGAACACAATATTAAAAAAAACTTTTAACTGAGGTCAAACGAGCCCCCCTTTACGGAGCCTCGCGCCCCCCCTGGGGGGCCCGCCCCACTATTTGAGAAGCACTGATCTAAGGCATGACTGTAATAGGATTGCAGCCTAAAAGTGCTTTCTTGTTTGTTAATATTCCCAGGCAGAGGAAATGAAACCCACTCCCAAGGATGCTTGAAGATTTGCTAACTTCCAGCAATGGAAGTAACTCATACCTAAAGATAATCAAACTCTACTATGCTTAATGTGCATTTTCCATGCCTTGACACATTCCTTACACACAGCCGTTGTACAAACGTGCCAACTTTCCATCTGTCTCGGAGTTATACATCAGCTGGAGAGGGAGCAGCTGCAGGGAGCTTGTTTTGCCCCCCCCCCAAAAAAAAGAATTAAAAAGAAAACCTGTAAGAACCTTTTTAACTAAGAACTGGTGCCTGAGTTTTGCATTCTTCCTCCCCATCCCTTTTCCTTTTGTGTCATGTATTTTAGATCGTGAGCCTGAGGGCAGGGACGGTCTTATTCTCAGCTTGTCTGAGCGTGGAAAGCTAAGCAGGGTCAGGCCTGGCTGTTACTTGGATGGGAGACCCCTCCTCTAGTTTCCTGCATTGAGCAGGGGGTTGGACTCGATGGCCTCGTAGGCTCCTTCCAACTCTATGATCTATGAGATCTTTGTGAGCCCCTGAAGAGCGGGGTATAGATGCAATGAATGAATGAACGAATAAATTTCTCCTGTTCAAGAACTTGCAGGCGGGGGCGGCGTGCGTGTGCTTGGCGCCGGAACCGGTTCCCAGCCGTGAGACGTGAGCGGGAAGAGCCCCTCGGAGCACGAGCATAAGCTCCGGCGCCCCTTGCTCTGAAGAAGCCAGCCAGCCAGCCAGCCAGCCGCCCGCGGCTCACGCTGAGAGGGAGAACGGTCCTCTGTACATGCTCAGAGGGACGCGCGCTCTTTTCCCGCCTCGGGTCACGAGAGGCGCGCCCCCTAGAGGGCGGGGGAAGCGCTGCCTCCGGCGAGGCCACGTCGTGAGGCGGGAAGCGGGGGGAAAAAATAGGCCGTGGGTCTCAGGGCGCATGCGCCGCTGGGAACTCCGCCTCGCCTGCCTCCGGATTGCGGCCTGTGCGCATGCGCCCGGGCTTCCCGCCGCCGGCGCAGGTCAGGTTGGGCGGACAAGGGAGGCCCCGGGCTTGGCGCGCCTGCGCAGTTCGTTCCCTCTCTCAGGCGGCGGCGGCGGCGCGGAGGTCGGCCTCGGTCTGTGGCGGGCGAGCGGGCGAGCGAGCGAGCGGACGGCCCCCATGGCACAACGCGCGCGGCAGGTACGGGCGGGGCGGGGCCTCCCGCGCAGCCCCCCCCCCATGCCCGCGGGGAGTCGAGCCGGGGGGCGCGCGGCCTCCTCCCTCGCGGCCTCCTCCCTCACGCGGAGCGCGGCCGGGCGGCGGAGCTGCTCCCACTCACGCTGCGGGCCGGGCGCCGTTTTCCGCGGGGCGGGAAGGAGCTCCTCAAAGGCCCCGGCGGCGCGGAGGCCGTCCGGATAGGGTCTCCCCCCCCCTCGCCGACATGGCGGGGGTCTCTGTCCCCTCCCCCGCTTCACTTGCGGCGCGCGGCTAATACGCAGGGCGCGCCTGCTCCCCCTCCCCCGCAGCCCACGGGCCTCTTTGGGAAGGCGCCATCGGGCGGGCCCGGGGGCAGGGCGACCCTCGCCGCCTCGCCCTTCAGTGTCCGCCCCCGACGGCGTGGCCCGACGCAAACTGCCCGAGGCAGGTCCCCGTCCCGAGGAGCTTACGCGCTCTCGACGTGCACCTGCGGGAAACGGCGGGAAGGGAAGGGGACATCGTGGGGGCGGCCCCCCGGGAAGCGGCGGGCGGCTTCGGGGCTGCGCGGAAAAGCTGCGCCCTGAAGAAAGCGGGGGGGGGGGTCGTTGCGCGGGGGTTCTGGGGGCCGCGCGTGAGGACGTTGCGTGCCCCCTCCGGCTCCGCCCGCCCGCCCGCCCACCCAGGGACCCAGTGGGGGTTCTGGTCCGGCTGCTTGTCGCTGACTTTGACTATTTTAGACCGCGGTAAGGAGAGAGTAGAGCCCCCGGCTGAAGAGTCATGCGCGTGTATGCGCCGTGGTTATTTCAGTTTTGCCGCGTTAAAAAGAATATTTAGTAGATGAAATGTGAAGGGAGGAAAGATCTCAAAGGAAACACAAGGATGAGGGTTTGGGAAATACCTTATTCTTGGGGTAACAAGATTTTGCCCTTCCTGCTTCTTGGCATTTGTATACAGTGCCCCAACGGGGTTCTGGGTACTATATTAGAAGAGACAGACAGACAGACAGGGGAGTGGGAGGTGGTGAGGAATTGCCCAGAGCAGCGCGGGGGTGGGGGCAGGCGCTGGGGTGGAATGGGGTGGGACTGGAGGTGCAGGAAGGCTATGGCCTACTATGGGCACGTGAAGGCCACATGGTAGGATAGAAGTATTCAGGAACAACAACCTTGGCTCAGATTTGGTGAGGAATCTTTTTGACTCCCCTGTGCCTGTTATAACCTTTGCTGTGCTATAGTGCATAATGCTGGATTTTGCGTGTGTGCATGTTCCCTGTTTCTGTGCTTGCCAGTTGTGCTGGTAGGATTGCGTGCACACAGCTACACTTAGCACAGGTGGTACTGTTGTGAAGGTATGTTCCACAGGGAGCCTCAGTTGACTGATGCCTTGGATTATTAGGCTTAATACACAGTGGCCCTGTTTGCATGTGACACTAAAGGTGCAGTCCCGTGCATGTTTAGACAGAAAAAAGTCCCACAATTCCCAACATTCCCCAGCCAGCAGTGCTTTAATTTTCCTCCAGTCTTGGTTTGTCCTTGTGTGTGAACTGGGGATTGTGGTTTATAGCAAACTCTGGTTAACTTAACAAGACAGCTTCAGAAACCAGGGTTTGAAGTAGGGTTTAAAAACAAAACTGACCAGATTTTGTTATAAACCATGATCCTCAGTTTGCATTCAACAAGCAGCTAATATTCAGGGAAACAGAAAGTGAACAATGCTAAAGTCCTCCTGGCCACAAGGGGAATAGTGTGTGTGCGTGCACGTGCGCATGCGTGCGCGCAAACCCAAGTCTTGCTCTGGCTTGTTTCAGCATGTGCATGTAGCATTAAACCAGGATTTAGCACTGTGTACAAGTGTGGCCAATATCTGAAGTATCCCTGTTATGTCCTTTGGGTTTGTCAAATAAAATAAATAAAGATCACCACTGTTCAGGTTAAGAGATCGCCACTCTTAATCTGAACAGTGGTGATCTTTATTTTATTTGTACCCTGCCTTTCTATCAAAAAATGGCACTCAAGTCTTGTGATTCACAAGCCTATTGGGCACAAATGCATATTTTTAAAAAAAAATACTTAACATGCCACTTTTGCTGCACCCGAAATGTTTTACAGGAATCCAACATAAAACAAAATACAACAGTAAAATATAATAACCACCACCACTAGCTAAAATACAGTCTCCAGTTAAGATGGGACCCAAATTATCTGGACTCAAAATAGTCACACAGCCTTTTTGGGATGTTGCTAGAGAAGAACAATTCCTAACATAAACAGGGAGGCTATTCTATGGCCTAGTTCTATAGCCTCGGGGTCACTAGTAAAGGCCCTCTTCTAGGGTTGTTCTGACCTCACATAGTGAAACTGTAGGGAGCAACCTCAACACAGAAAAGTGCCATCCATTTCTTAGGTACACATAAAAGACTTCATTGCTTTGCATTGCATTACTGTATATAATAACATGTAACTTTTGATCTCCTGCTAAATGCCTTCATTCCAGCTGCTTTGCCAAAGCCTTGAAATGAGCCCAAAGAGAGCAACTAAGCTGTGCTCTCTTTTATGGAGGATAAGGCTACATCAGTGGATACTAGTCATAATGTCTAGTAATGTCTCTGAACACCATTTGCTGGAAAACACAAGTAGAAGGCCGCAATTGCTCTCATGTCCTGCTTGTGTACTTCCCGGAGGCATCTGATTGGCCACTGTGGGAAACAGGATGCTGGACTAGATAAGCTTTCTGTCTGTTCCAACATGGCTCTTCTTTCTTTTCTTTCCCCCCCCCTCCTGGTGAGCTGCTGCAGGAGTTTCTTGTTCTGCTCTGATAGTGAAGATTTGGAACTTCTGTCTTTTGCAGCTGTCTTTTGGCTGTCTTCTCCTTTGGTTCTGTCTTTGCTTCCGCTGTACAAGTCTTTTCCAAGTAAATCAGGACTGTTTGTTTTTTGATATCTCCTAAGCCCTATGGGGGTAGTTGCCTGCACAGACCTGCACGCAAAGCGGGGATGGGGCGAGGGTACCTGCCCCCAATTATCCCTGCCCCCCAGCTGCCTTAAAGATGTTTGCATGTTGAGCTTGGAAGTTCTGAAGAGGGCTTTGTAAGCACCTTCAGCTGAACATGCTTATAAAGCTCCCATAGGAATGTGCGTACAAAGCCCATTCGAGATCTCACTCAATATGTGAAGGTCTCAATGGCAGCAGGCATGTTGGGAGTAGAGCTTATGTGTGCATCCACACACACCCTCCCCATCTTAGTTCAATGCGTGTGCAGACAAGCACCTACATAGGGCTGTAGTAGTGGGCCATTCCAAGAGAACTACCAAGGTCAGAAGCCAGAATTTGCTTTGATAAAATTCTTCTCTGCAAAAAGCGTAGGCTGTGCTGGAATGAGATTGCAACACCACATTGGCTTCTGGATGTTAGAGCTTTGCAAAACAAAAGTGTTTTGTTCGTCTTTTTAAACTGGAAAAAAGCAACAAAAGATAAGCAGTAAATGAACCCTAAGGCATATTTAATAGGGCTTACCCTAGGTAAGCGAGCATAGAGTTGCAGCCTTAAGGTTGGTAATGTCTTGATAATGGAAAGTTGTGTTTAATGAACATGGGAGTATTAAATTACAGTTGGATATAATATAATATTGCATATAATACTGCAATTCTTACCTGCAGAGGTGAAAAACGTGAGTTAAGCTTTAATGTGTGATACATGATATTAAATATTATGTCTGAAAATCATAATGAACTAGGCTAGGGAGTCATGCTTCTTGCCATCACATCTTCAAACCTTTCTCTGGAACCGCAAAGGCTAGAAATGGTTTATTCTGTTGTTGAAGGAATGACCGGAGATTCAAAGCCCACATACTGCCCACCCATGGCACAGACTTTCTTATGTGAGAAAGTCTCACATACCTCTGCCTTATGTGACAATCTTTCACATCTCTTCAACTGACCACTTTCCAACTCTCTCCATTTCAAGCTAGTTCTAATGAATGGGCTCACCTTGCCTGATTTGTACTGTGGTTCAAAGGACAGATTTTTCATCACTCTTACTCCCCCCCCCCCCCACTCTAGAATTGTGCAATGAAGGTTTTGCCTTTTGTTCTGTATGCATTGGTTAGGATATGTTTCCCATCGCAGAGATGCTGGGAACTGAGATGATTTTATTGTCCCAATTATAGGGCTGCTCTGATTGATCATCATCTAGCTTGCTCCTTGATTACAGGTTGTTAATTGGTACTGTATTGCTCAGAAGCTGTGTGGGAGCATACCCACATCAAGGTCTGACACTCAGATCTCCCAGCTTGATTAAAGCATGTAGGGACACTTCCCCCAAGCCTTTGGTCCTACAAAGTTAGGAATCATCACAGAGGTGACCCTCAGGGATGGGATGGAACAGGATGGGGCTTTTGCAACTCCCTAATTTCAGGCAAGAGAAGCTGATTTGTCATGGTAGGGCTGCTTTTCTTTTTTCTTTTTGCTTCAGTTTGCTATAAAAGCTGCTGTGACCATGAAGATTCTGGGTTTAGGTGTTGTATAGGGAATCGAGAGGGCCTCTCTCTCTCTCTCTCAGGCAGGCTACGACCAAAAATTGTTTCTCAAACAGCTCTTGGAATCTGCTGAGGTGAGAATTCTGGGAGCATTCAAGTTGCCTCGCTAAGGGAGCCTGTGGGACCAGCTTTGTTTTCTTGGTGGGCTGCGACCCCCGTGCAGTTGGGACAAGTGTAAAGGGAAATGCCATATGGCCAATACAGTCAGAGCTGTTCATGTGTATGAATGAAGGATGGTTAGGATGGCCAGAAGCCAATGTGGTGTAGTGGTTAGAGCAGGGCTCTCCAACCTTGGGTCCCCAAATGTTACTGGTCTACAGCTCCCAGAATCCCTTGCCATTAACCATGCTGGCTGGGTATGCTGGGAGCTGTAGGCCAGCAACATCTGGGGACCCAAGGTTGGAGAGCCCTGGGTTAGAGTGTTGGCCTGGAGCTTGGGAGACCCGGGTTCTAGTCCCCACTTGGCCACAGAGCTCATTGGGTGACTTTGGGCCAGTCACTGACTCTCAGCCTACGCTACTTCACAGGGCTGTTGTGAGGAGAAAATGGAGAGGAGTTGGACCATGTAAGCCACTTTGGGTTTCTTGAAAGAGGAAAAAAGGTGGGATATAAATGTAACAATAAATTAAAAATAAAATTCAAAAGCTCTGATAATGCAAAGGATGGGTCTTATGCAGGGCCGGTGCAAGGCAGTTTGGTGCCCTAGGCAAGATCAGATATTTAGTGCCTCCCCTCCCCACTTGAGCCCTCCCCTCCCTATTTCTGGCACCCCCTTTAGCCCTGCGCCCTAGGCAGCTGCCTAGTTGGCCTAATGGTAGCACCGGCCCTGGTCTTATGCAAAGCTACGAAGATGTAGTCGTGTCTTTAGGCTATGAAGCAAAATTCAAATAATTTTCTTTTACTTTCTGGTAAGTTGTTTAGGCTGCAGTTCAGGCTGTAGTGGCATTTTCCATTCCTCCCCCCCCCCCTTCGCCCTGCTTAACTGTGAGAGCTACAATTTAAGATATGAGCATTGAACTATTTCAGACCTTTATCTAGAGCAGTGTTTCTCAACCTTGGGTCCCCAGATGTTTTTGGCCTACAACTCCCAGCATGCCCCAGCCAGCATAGCTGGCTGGGGCATGCTGGGAGTTGTACGCCAAAAACATCTGGGGACCCAAGGTTGAGAAACACTGATCTAGAGCCACTTTGCTGAGAACTGCTTTATTTCTGTTGGTACTTTGCACACAGGAATAATTACTTCTCTTCATCTTTGGATACTTACGCAGTCCACCTTGATGTGTGCTCACTTGGTCAGCACTTTCCCCCCATTTTCCAGAGCTTCAGTTTTATCTGAGAAGCTCAGGTGCATGCTTTACAAGAAAGAAGAATTACTATATCAAGCTAATTCTGTTAAACCAAGAATGTGGTGTTGGTTCCTAGCTTTGCCTTGCTGCCAGCAGAGAGAAACCTGACAACTGTTTACTCTTCAGTTAGTACTTTACACACCCACTAAAACAGCTTAGTTGAAAGGCAGTCAGATGATTTTGGCTCTGATACTTTGGCTTGTATCCCAGTTTCAGCCTTTGATGCTCAGAGTGACTTGGGGCAAGTCCCTGTCATTCAGCCTTGGTTCCTCAAGCTTTTTAACCTCTTCTCTCCGTGGTTGGGATGATGCAGGTGAGTGGTGTCAGGTGCCTTTATATTGGGAATTCTATCTTGAACAGGTGATGATGGTGTTCATCTTCTGCTTCAACAGGCTATTTTCTAACGGGACGAGAGGAGTGTCAATCGCTATGCAGAGTCCGGATCATAAGGACGACAACAGCAACTTGAAAAGCGAGAGCATGGGCAAGGACACTGAAGCCAAGAGTGAGCAGCCGGCTGATTTCAGCACAGAGATCATGAGTGTCACGGAGATGGAACAGTCCCCTGGCAACTCTCCTGATGCCAACACTCCAGAAGAAACTACACAGGACAGTGAAATTCCAGACACTGAAACTGTAAAGACTGCTGATCCTGAGCCTGCATTCCCACCTGAGTTTGAAAAGTTCTGGAAGGTAGTTGAAACCAACCCACAAGATTTCACAGGCTGGGTCTATCTCCTGCAGTATGTAGAGCAAGAAGTGAGTAGTTAAATGTTTCTGTCTCTCTAGTAGTATTTTTGGTTCCTAGCTTTGCCATGGCTACTACTTCAATATATCATATCAGACTGGTCTTCATATTTCTAACCCCATTGTAATCCCAGAAATTGCAGGGATTTACCAGAATTAAATGACAAGAACAAGAATTTAAAATACAGGGTATATTTGAACTTTAAATTAAAATAATTGTTCATCATCTGCCTCTGAATGCTGGTTGAAATAGAAGGGTCTTATAACATCTCTAGACAATAGGCCTCTAGAGAGAAGCCTTGAAGCAACCACAGATAAGGTCACTTTGGGTGTCCTGACTGTTCTAAATTGCTGTGGAGAGGATACGCAGGTTGTATGCCCGAGGTGTTGCCTGGCTTGTGATGAAGTGGAGTGTCACCCACCCACAATGGCCTGCCAGCAAATGTAACAAATATTCCACACACACACCCTTCCCCAATATAGCCTAGGGAATTGTGCATCCTTCTCTTGTACTGCTTCATCTCTTGCCCTGTTCACTGAACTGTTTCAGGAAGTGTGGAACTTCTGGAGGGGAGAGTTGGTGGCTGTGGGGGGCCAGACTTGACATGGGGTCAGTCAGTTGATGATCATTGCTATAAAGATCTTGTTTGGGATGGGGGGGGTAGCAGCAAAGGGGCAGACATAGCCTCAAAAGTACATACGGCCCAAGGCAATAAGAGCTTTACAGGTTTGTTTTTAAAACCAGGGTTGCAATGATTTAAATCAATGATTAAATCATTGATTAAATCATCAATAAAAATTGATTATTTTATTTTTCATGATTTTTTTTGCAACCCTGTCATGTAGGTAGCCTAGTAACCAATAATACTGGTAACGTAAAAAAATGAGGAAAGTGTTGTATTTATTTATTTATTATATTTATACCCCACCTTTTTTCCTGAAAGGAACCCAAGGCGGCTTACATAGTCCTCCTCCTCTCCATTTTATCCTCACAACAACCCTGTGAGGTAGGTTAGGCTGAGAGTCAGTGACCGGCCCAAAGTCACCCAGTGAGTTTCATGGCCGAGCGGGGACTAGAACTCAGATCTCCCGAGTCCCAGTCCAACACTCTAACCACTACGCTACACTGGCTCTGGTTTTCTGTATAATTTGGTGTTCTTAACTATTAAGTTACAGGACACAGAATAATGGGTTCAAGTTACAGGAACCCGGATTCCACCTGAACATCAGGAAAAAAATCCTGACTGTTAGAGCAAGTTGCCCTCAGGGGAGTAGCAAAGGAGGGCAAGTTCTAAAACACCCTTGACTCTTAAACCTTTAGAGTTTATTATGCCCCCAAATCAGTAAACATTGTGCTGCTTGTTTTAGCATCCTTTTATTTATTCATTTCTTAAAAACAAACAAACACACAATTGTCAGAATGTGAGATATGGAAAGTTGTTAAAGGATCCCGGGTTCCTTTGTGCTCTTCTGCCTTGTATTTTTGAGTGGGCCAAGTGGCCATGTCCCTCCCTCAGTCTGTGTAATATTGGAAGCAAGTTTTTGTTTTTCTTGTCTTCCTATGTCAGAGGCCATAAACGAATTTAATGTGTTTGATTTCTAATCTGTCCCATCTCAAGGATGTTCTGGGCAAGTATGCTACTTCTATTTATTTAACCTTATCCTGTAGAAATATATATTTCTACACATGGCACTCAAGGCAGCTTGAAATATAACTGCAAAAATTACCCACTGAATGCAAAATACTATATCAGAATAAAAATGCCGCATACCAGCTTAACCCCACCCATTAAAGTCCTGTTAAAGAAGATAATTTTCCACTGCTGACCAAGGTTTTGAACCTGTAGAGGAAGACAGTGCCAGAGTTGAGGGCCAGTGGTTGAGAATGCCCATCTATGTGCTGTTCTTTCACAGACTTGGCACATGGATGAAATATTAATAAGGTTTTTGGTGAATTCTAAAATACTGTTGTGGAATTCTAGAGGATGAAGTGGTCTCTAAAGTATGCAGGGCCTTTTCTTTAATTTGGCTTGTGCTCGGATCAGGAATGGCCAGGCAAACAGCCCATCTTTAATCTTTTAGGGGAAGTGTCATTATTTTTGACCCTGGACTCAAGGAGGCTTAACTTATTTATTTATTTATTATATTTATACCCCACCTTTTTTTCCTGCAAGAAACCCAAGGCAGCTTACATAATCCTCCTATCCATTTTATCCTCACACCAACCCTGTGAGGTAGGTTAGGCAGAGAGTCAGTGACTGGCCCAAAGTCACCCAGTGAGTTTCATGGCTGAGTGGGGACTAGAACCCGGATCTCCCGAGTCCCAGTCCAACACTCACCACTACGCCACACTTCTGACAGAGCTTGAGAAATCACTTTAAATGTGCCTTAATATGTGTTCCCTGCATGCCAGATTCAAGGTAGGTGATGTCTGGATGGGTTTTCTTTCGCTGGCCATTTGCAAAGTATAAAATTGATGAAACATAACTGTATTTCTCCCAGAACCATTTACCAGCGGCCAGAAAAGCCTTTGACAGCTTTTTCACACATTACCCATATTGCTACGGCTATTGGAAAAAGTATGCAGACCTCGAGAAGCGGCAAAGCAACATGAAGCAGTCAGATGAGGTATGTATGCGGTGTGCTGCTGCAGCCGTTTCTCCTGGGTCCTGTGAGCCAAATGGTGACCAGACCATTGCAGATAACTTTCTGGCTGCCAGTACCTGCCATTTTCGCACAGGGCTTTCTGTTTGCACGTGTCACTCCTTGTGGCGTTTGGAGCTAACATCTTCTCTCTTTGTTGGCAGGTGCGTTAAACCTCTACTACAGTTTGTCAAGCTTTGCAGTGCAAGCGTCTGCATTACACTGCAGCTTAACAAGTAGGGCAGGGCTTTTCTGTCACTTACATTATACATTTATTATTATTTCACAAAATTCGAACGCTGTGGTTGGTTTTGCTGGTCACCATTGCTACATCTTATTGCATTTTTGGTCAGACGCTGTCATTGGTGCTCTAAAGGGTCTGTGCCCTATGGTCTGTACCCCAAAGCCTGCCCACACAACCTGGTCAGATGCAGGGACCGCTGCGCTTTGAAGATCAAGACTCCGCACGTGGAGATCAGAGCATTGCCATGTTCTAGCCAACCTCCACCCAAATGGTAATAGTAGATTATTTAAACAAAATTCCAGTACATTAGTATTTCTTAAGGTTCACCGGATAACACAGTGTTGCCTCTCTCTTAGGACCTAATTAAGAGTTCGAAAAATAGCTTTTTGGTATTCTCTTTGTAGGTGTATCGGAGAGGACTCCAGGCAATACCTCTTAGCGTTGATCTCTGGATCCATTACATAAACTTCCTCAAAGAGACGCTGGATTCCAGTGACCCTGAAACTGTCGGAACTATTAGGGGGTAAGTTGGTTGAAAAATGAGACTAGCATGTGCAATCTGTGTGGTGGAATTCTGTTTAGGGTTATGCTCAAGTCGTGAAAAAATGCTGTCTTCATATTCCATCCGAAATAGCTTCTTGTTAATGGGTGTGTCTTGCTCATTCCTGCAGTGGAGGGAGGGTATCTGTCGAAAATGACTCTGGTCGAGAGATGAGCAGTAGTTGTTGACACAGTCCAAAGTTTAGAAGCCAAAATATCCTTCTGAAATCAAAGGAAACACGAACCAGTAGAGGAGCACGTCGAAGAGTAGTCAGAGTCAATCTGGGGTCAAAATACACGAATCTAGGCCTAGGAGCTGTCAGGAGCGTCTTTGCTATGGCTGATCTGCAACAACATCTTCCAGCGTCTGAAGTGTGTTTGGGGCCTGTGTTTTAAGCGAGCGCTGATTGGCAAGTCAGTACAGCTGGGCCAGGCTACAGATGACAGGTGCCTGGCCCCTTCCCAAACACACTCGGGCTCAGCTGCACTATGTCTTCCTCCTCCACCCCAAACGGAGGGAGGCACAACAGTATTTTACATGTGGGTTGCTCCTCCCACTCGCTTCCTGGGCAGGCTTATTTAAATTAAGTTGGAGCACCCCCTTTCATGGAAGCGCAACCTCCTTTGCCAGTTTCATTCCTGCCTCAGCGCTGAGCAGGTCACTGGAGTCGGCTCTATGAGCAGCAATTAAACAGGCAAACAAAAAGCAGAGGAAAGGGAGGCAAATTTTTTGGAGCAACTAGGGCTCGTAGGCCACCTAAGAACGGCTGCTTCCGGAACTAGAGTAGACTTAGGGGGCATGTTCTTCAGAAGGTGCTGAGGTGTACCAAAGTGTTGCCCATGGCCAGATTTGGTCTGATCTTGGACCTGCAAAACTTGGATACAGACCTCTGATCAGCCCTCAGCTCACAACTGGGGCAGAGGAACTGTCATCTGGGGAGAGGGATGCTGTTCTCATGCCCCCAAAGGCCTCATCCACTGACCTCTCTGCCTCTCTTAGCTTCTCCAGGTCAGCCACCTTGGCCTCAAGGAAGATCCAGGAGCTCAAAAGTCATAGATGTGAAACTCTGTGCAATACACATCCCTGCTGGCTTTCTACCTTCTTATCGTTACTCACTTCAGAAGGGAGGAGGGGTCGAGTGCCCTGGCCTCCTGCCATTGTTACTAAATTCAACTGTCCGCTTAATTTCTTACTACTCTTAGTGCTTTGTCACTGGGGCTCCCACTCGTACTTGTAAAGCTGGACTCCTTCCCAGGCCTGTCCTGCCTCTTGGATTCCCCTTCAGGTGTCCCTGATGAGCTCTTCACACAAAGCTCCCTGTGTGCTGCTCCTGTTTGTTCACTCTGGACCATACACTCTCTGGAGGGGTGGGGGGAGGCTACTTATGGGGCTGTCACTGCTTGCCCTGCCTCCAACTATCAATTGCAGCTTTTGCTCATTGATCTGCCATTTTTAAATGGTTCAGCCCTGGTGGAAAGAGAAGGGGGGACTCTGCACGGAATCTCATGAGGAAAGCAGATGTGAACATATGTTCAACTCTTCTTAAGTTTAAAATAGTGAAGTTAACGTGGAAATGAAGTGGGTGGCCAGTTGTGCTGGATAGACCTTAGGCTCTTGGAGGCCAGGGGATGAAATTAAAGGCAACCAACCATTTTCTTTTTAGCGCTGGGCAAAGCACTCATGCTTGAACTTCGAGCTTTCTAGTAATATTTTAAATACACAGAAGCCTTTCTTCATTGGGTGCTACTTGCATTGTATTAATAGTCACCATTTTGAAATAAGGGCAGTTGCTTTCCCTGGCCTGGGTCCCTCCCAGGTTTTTGGCCTATACAATTCCCATCATCCCTAACCATTGGTCATGCTGGGTGGGGCTGATGGGGGTTATAGGCCAAAACATCTGGAGGGCAACAGGTTGAAGAAGGCTGGTCTAAGATTTTAGATTTCCCCTTTACGTGACACAACAGTTAAGTGCTAGCTCGCACTCTGAATACGTTCTATACCATTTTAAATAGCTGCCGTGTACCCGTGGAAGACATGACTTTGCAATGTTTCTTACTTTGTTTTGAGTGGAAGAAAGTCATCTTGAGAGGTGCTGCACCTGATGAAATGTTTCCGTGATCACCTATATTGTCGTCGTCCCCCCCCCCCCCCCCAGGACCTACGAACATGCAGTCTTGGCTGCAGGGACGGATTTCCGCTCAGACAAACTGTGGGAAATGTATATAAATTGGGAAAATGAAGAAGGTAACCTGAGAGCAGTGACCACTGTATTTGACCGCATTCTTGGAATTCCGACCCAGCTGTACAGCCATCACTTCCAAAGGTAAAAGGGACTGTGACAGTTGGGTTAGCATTATTGTATTGGTTTGACTGTAATGTTCTATTTTTGCAGTGCTGAAAATTCTTGCCATTATTTAAAACAACTTCAGTGTAGATGCACTGAATTGCATATCCGCCCTCTTCCCCCCCCCCCCCCCCCCGCCTCTGGTTTCCTGGTGGTTGTACTCCAAAGAGGAAACATGAGAAAACATTACACCTGAGCAATGTAACTTTGAAAAGGCATTTACTGTTCAGCATCTGGTAATTATAGATGCTTTATAAATACAGTTTAATGATGATAATGACCATCATTAATGAAAAGAAATCGTGTGCTGCATTAATGCACTTCCAGCTTGTAGTAATTCAGTTTGGCGCAAGAATCAAGGGCCCTGTGGGGAATCTTCAGCACTCTCTTCCAGGACAGGAAACCCCATCTTGCCTGCCTCTGAACTCCTCTCCAAGGAAGCAGATTCTACAGCATCCCTCGGTAGCTTTTTCCAGGGATGGGCTGCTCTTGGTTGTGGAGGTATTTCTGCAAGGGCAGTAATGTCTTGCCGGGCAACCTGTTGTTTATACCAATGGAAGTATCGTCCAAACCATTTTTATAAGAGTGCATGTGTGGCTTGGATAACAGTACAATCTCTTCTGCTCTGAGAGAAACAACTCTGTAACTGTAAGAGCAGTTCAGCCATGGCGTGTGCTTCTACGCTCTATCGGTAAATATGCAGAGGTACCACAAGGGCTGACCCAGAGTTGTATCCAGCTGTATTTGTCTGCTAGTGGAACAGAAACTGCTGCCAGAATGGATCCCCTTCGACCCCCCCTCCCCCAAATCTGCTCCTGAGAGTCATTTCATTTTCATTTATTACACTTCTATACTACCCAATAGCCAAAGTGCTCTGAGCAATTTACAAAGATTAAAAACCTTAAAAATACAATATTGCACATAATATAAACAACATAGACATACAAGCAGACAATACGTGCGCATACGTACACACACACACACACACACACACACTTGCAGGATGTTAGATGTATCCCACAGAACGTTGCTCTTTTCCTGGTAAAACATGTGACCTCTGTGTTTACTGGCTTGTGGACCATTACAAGCTGTGGCTATAGATTTCTCAAATGTTTTCAAGTATCCAGGGATTAAATTGCTGGATTTTGTGGCTGATTGCTCCACTGAATATAGTGGAACTGCCTGCAAGGCAGAAGCCAGAGTAATCCTTGAAAATGCAGCTGGTGAACAAGCTGTTCCGGGTTTCTGTTTGGAAGACCAAACATTTATCAAGAAGGGCTGCAAGAATTGGGGGCGGGGGATCCATATGAAACGAGAGGGGGAGTGGCTGGAAAGCAGGGTGTCATGCTTCTGGTTAAAAAGAAACAAACAGCTCTAGCTGCTTTGGTATTCAGTGGACATGGAGAAGCTAAAAGTTTTTAATAATTCTGGAAGACGGAAAGGAAAGTGTTGTGGTTGCTTGGATTAAGAACAGAGAAGATTTGAAGAAGCCCCCTGGCACTTCCTGAAGCAGTTTCACTGAGCAGTAACCTTGTCCTGTTTCTTCTGAGAACCGTTCTTGAATTGTGTACTTGCTTCAATGGCACGTGCCCTAATCTGAGAATAGCTAATATTTTACACCAGCCCAGCGGTCGGTGCACAACTGCATGTTTTCTTCACATTTTCTGTTCAGTGAACCTTTAATGCTCTTCCTTCAGGCTAGTACATACGGCAACTCCTGGTTTCTTCAAGCTGCCATGATACATCATAGCAAGCATAAAATAATGTGGCCGTCTGCTCTCGGCTTTTTTTGCTTCCTTGCAGGTTCAAAGAGCATGTCCAGAATAATCTGCCCCGGGACCTTCTTACTACTGAACAGTTTATTCAGCTGCGCAGGGAACTGGCTGCTTCTGCCAATAACCATAATGGGGAGGATGCACCCCCTGGAGATGACCTCCCTTCTGGAATTGAAGATATAACTGACCCTGCTAAGGTAACTAGGTGGCACTTTTGAAAAAGTGTGTATTTCTGTATATAACCTGCCCTGTCCGTATCTCCGGGTGAGTAACAGCAGTTTTGTATAGGAGTAATTCAGCTGCTCGCAGAATCATAGAATAGTAGAGTTTGAAAGGGCCTATAAGGCCATCGAGTCCGGACCGGGATATGCTTCGGAGGTTCTGCTGACAATGCAAAGATTGTACTTTGAGGCTTTGTTCAGAAGCCTGGTACTGTTTTGAAACACAGGTGTGTCTTCATTGGTGTTTTCCAGTGGCTGTCCTTTGCCTTCTGGCTGTAACATCAGTCCGTGCTTTGTCCCTCAACCACAGCAATGCTGCACTTTTCTGTCCTGGTTTTAGCGGGGGTCCCTCACATTTCCTGATTGTGGTGAGGGCAGAGGCTGATCAGGTCAAGGATCTGACCCTTTTCAGTCCACCTCACGCTGTCTCACGTGAAGCTTTTAGTCCATTGCTGTGAGACTTGGGTAGCTTCCATAGGAGTTGGGAGTTTCATAGATTTCATAGATCATAGAGTTGGAAGGAGCCTACAAGGCCATCGAGTCCAACCCCCTGCTCAATGCAGGAAACTAGAGGAGGGGTCTCCCATCCAAGTAATAACCAGGCTTGACCCTGCTTAGCTTTCCACGCTCAGACAAGCTGAGCCAGCGTAAGCCACAGACCTCTTTTGTTTTAAAATACCGAGACACCACAGTGGGACTCATTTCTGCAAATTCTATAACGTGGATACATTTAACATGTATTTGTGCAAGCTTTTTGCGAGCAGGGGGTCTAAAACATTTTGGCTAGCTGCCCCCCTCCCTCTGCCTGTTCCAAAGATGAGCATATTCAGGCAGCAGCATCCCCCCCATCTTTACTTGAGTTTGCCTCGTTGAGTGTCGCTGCTTTGAAGGTTCCCCAAGCACCTTTAGAGCAGGAGAGGCCATTGTGGGAGGGGGTTGCTAGTATGGCCCTATATAGTTATTGCCAAGGCTGTACAGGTGCATTGGCCATGCAGTTGTCAGGTAACCCCTTGGCTTCCTCCCAGCTTTATTGCTGGGAAGGTGGCTGGATCGCTGTTTGGGACCGCCAGTTGGGAGGGAGGGAGACCGGCTGGCTGCTTGCTTGCTCATCATGCTCCTCAAGGGTGGTGCCCTGCCACTGTGGTGAGCAGAATTGTGGCCTTTTGATCCAGATGTGGTCATTTTGAGTCCCTACTTCCATAAGATGGGGGGGAGAAGGAAGGTTGTCACTCCTAATATTTCATAGAATCTTAGTAGATTCGGAAGGGGCCTATAAGGCCATTGAGTCCAACCCCCTGCTCAATGCAAGAACCCACGTCAAAGCATCCCTGACAGATGGCTGTCCAGCTGCACCTTGAATGCCTCCAGTGTGGGAGAGCCCACGACCTCCCTAGGGAATTGGTTCCATTGTCGTATTGCTCTCATGGTAAGGGAGTTTTTCCTGGTGTCCAGGCAGAATCTGGCTTCCTGTAACTTGGGGCAACAGATCCGTGGCAGAGACTTGGAAGCAGGGGGATGATGCTATGATGTTCTCTGTAATTTCTGAGTGTTTAGCAGAATGTCTTCTACAGAGTCAGATCAGAGGTCAGTCTAACCTAGTACTGTTAAATCCAACTTACAGTAACTCCAGGATTCTCACCCAAAGGTCATAAGAACATAAGAGCCCTGATGCTGAATCAGACCTAATGTCCATCTAGTCCAGCACTGTGTTCCCGCAGTGGCCAATCAGTTGGGAAGTCCACAAGTAGGGCAGGAGTGCAATAGCATCTTCCTGGTCATGTCCCCCAGCATCTGGTGTACATAGGCACACAGGCCTGTGGCTCATGCTGGCTTAGCTTGTCTGAGAGGCCTGGTTATTGCTTGGATGGGAGACCCCTCTAGTTTCCTGCATTGAGCAGGGGGTTGGACTCGATGGCCTTGCAGGCACCTTCCAGCTCTATGATCTATGAACCTATGAGCCTCTGATACTGGAGGCAGCATGCCTATTGCAGGTCTTTCCATGACCTGTAATCATAGATTGACATACTGAATCTGGGGCCTTGTATTTGCAATCTATAAACTCTTCCATTGAGTGATGTACCTGTTCTTCATGCCCATTGTGGTCAGGTGTTTACCTCCATAAGCAGGGGAGCTAAATCGATGCTCTTAATCTTAGCTTTAGGAGTCTTTAGGATCTAGAGCTACCAGATTATGTGCCAGCAGTAGTGCTCAAGTATGTCATGTACAGATCTTCTGGATCTCCTCTCGAACCCTCAGTATGTGTGCTTGCTTCAGAAGGGGCACGCGTAAGCACAGTGTCTAGTAAACGTATGTCTGTTGGAATTTTGTTAAAACTTTCCTTTCTGTGTCTCTTTAGCTGATCACTGAAATAGAAAACATGCGACACAGAATCATTGAGATTCATCAAGAAATGTTCAATCACAATGAGCATGAAGTCAGCAAGAGGTGGACCTTTGAAGAAGGAGTAAGTTCATTTGAATAATATTCTTCTTGGAAAAGTGAACAGAGGCTGGCTTTGGGCTTTATCTGGAAGCTCAAGGAGAGGATGAGTGAGCGATTTGCTCATTCTCCGCTTGGCTCTTGTAGGCCATGTGCAAAGCTGCTTGCAGCTACGTTAGAAGCCAGGTTGGTTGCTCCTGTCATCTGGTACCACAGAGTTAGGACTTGTACATGTCAGGAATTCAGTGGCAGTGCTAACCACGCTTCAGTCTTGTTGGGTTTTAATGTTCATAAAATCGTTTTGTGCTCACCAGTGAACTGACTCAAACTTGGAGCTTTAGTGAAGGGCTATTTAAGTGGACAATTTTTTTTGTCAATTTGACCAGTCAGGTGTCTAAAGTATTTATTTTAGCAGAACAACTAAAAAGTAACGGATTTGATACTTAACACTAATTACAAAAATACCTGTGTCAGATTATTGTGACATCATGAAATTAACTTTTAAAGAAATCAGTGAATTATAACTTTTACCTGCCCTTGATGACTGCTTGTATTCGTGTTAAAGATGCCTGCGGTTATAGCAGGTGGTCAGTGGGAGAAACTTTGCTATGCTGCAAGGCTAGGCTAGGCAAACTGCCCTTACTCCTTCCGTTGCTCGACATGTGACGCTATACTGAAATAAATAAAAATATGGAAGTTGCCACCTATGCATTTTTGGCTCCACAAAACATTTGACAGTGTTTGACTGTGGGCAGGTAATCAGCAGGCCAATCCTTCCCTGATGTGTGTGTATATTTTTAATTTTATTTTCTTTAGGCAAGTGTAGAATATGGGATTTATTTCCCCAGTTGTCTTATCTGCTTGCCAAACTTTGGAGTTTTGTTTGCAACACAAATTTGGCACTGAAAACAACATAGAAGGAAATAAAAAACCGTCTTCTGGTTTCATGGCTTGGGCTCATCAGTGCTGTAGTTCAGACATGCAGGCCTTTGCCTTGCAGAGACTTTGCATGATTATACTATCACAGAGTGCAGATAGAAATTGCTTGTTTTGAAAGCACCCATGTCAAAATCTTCATGTCGGGAGGGAGATCTTGATATGGGAGGACTATGAAAGAAGTGATCCCTTATGTGGCACAAGTGCTGTCTGACTGCCTGCGCATCTGCACCCAGAACGGTAGTTTCGTACAGAGGTGCAGTTGTGCCACCTCTTGGGTGGCGGCAGCGTTCTTTGTGGTTACGTTAAGGGAACACTCCCTTTTCTCTCTCTCTGCTGCCTGTGGGCACTCCCCTCACTGGTGAAAGAACTGTTGTCTGCTTCCTCCCCTGGCACATGTCTGGCATTATCAAGATTGCTGTCTTATCTCTCTCTGCTTTGGAAATTCATGTTTTATTTGCTTTCTTGCCCTCAAGGGTGTCTCTATATATACACGGAGGGTGTGGTGTTGTAGTGATTTGATTTAGCTGGTTAAGCTGCAGGCAAGGGGAGCCATACATTTTTAATCAAGCTGGCCCAGGTCCAGCTTTCAGGGATCAGAGGTAGCAGGGGTGCAATGGATTCCTGATGCCTTCTCTTACACATTCCTTTCCCAGTACAGTAATACCTTGGATTGCAAGTAACTTGGTCTGAGAGCGTTGTGCAAGAGAAGCAATTTTTTAAAAAATAAATTTTGACTTGATAAACAAGTGACGTCTTGCAATACAAGTGTAGGGATGTAACCGCTCGCCTCGAGTGGGCGTAGCAGGCCAAAATTGGCCCCGCTCACGCCCGCCAGAAACTCGTTTTGATATAAGAGTATTTTGGATTACAAGCACAGTTCCGGAACGAATTATGCTTGCAATCCAAGGTATTACTGTACTTACAAGCAGCATATACAAGTGTGCATCTGTCTGTTTTGCCTAACTGAGTTTAGGAGAGTTATCAGTCTGTGAAAGAATTACATAAGGAGAGTTACCCTTGAAGAAAAGTGTTGGGCTTTCCCAGCCAATTGGCACAATCCTACCACCTTTTGAGGATTCTTCCTCCTGTATTTTTTCTAGATCTCTTCTTCCCCCCACCCCCAAATATTTAACAACCACCATCAAGACAATTATCTAGCATATGGACTCTAATAAGGGAACTCTTTAGAAAACTGTTTCCCGGAAAGGGACATGGAATCCACTGCTTACATTAAGCCCCAGCAGAATTCTGGACTTTTTTAGATTTCAGGAAATGCTGGTCACGTGTGTTCCAGTGCTAGAGACTGGTTTTAAAAGCTTTGATTCTCAGGATGTCAAAGGTCTGTTCAGCCGCTTACCTTGGCTGATTGTTCCTTTGGCGGAAGGGCACATGTGCCTCCCCCCGCACTGTTCATAAGGTCACGTGTGACTGACATGGCTGCCCTACCCAGACTCCTCTGAGCACAAAGGCATAAATAATGTGATTCTTCTATGTCAAAATGTGGGTGCCGGGAGGTAGAGATCCTCCCTCAACTGCCACCACCACCAGCCATTCCAGCAGGCTGAGAAGAGGGAGATGAGGGAGTGCAGGGCAATTCCACCAGCCCTGCTGAAAGGCTGCCCTCCTGAAGGCTCCTCCTCCCTCAACTGCCACCACCACCAGCCATTCCAGCAGGCTGTGCAGAGGGAGAAGAGAGGGAGCACAGGGCCATTCCACCAGCCCTGCCAGAAGGATGAATTAATATTCCCCCTTCTTCCCTCCCCATTCCTGTGTGTTGTGTCTTTTTAGATTGTAAGCCTGCGGGTCTTGTTAATTGTTGTAAACCACCCAGAGAGCTTCAGCTATTGGGCGGTATAAAAATTAAATAAATAAATAAATAAGAGATGGTGCCGAGGGGCAAACGGGGCACATAAATACCCATATGGTGTGCCTATGTGTCACCTGTTGCATTGGGGGTCACTTGCCCCTCCACTACAGGAACAGGGTTCCAGATGTCACACGCTTGGCCTCCGGTGCAGAGTTCCCGTCTGAGCTCCCATTTGGTTTACTTTGCACACAGAGGAAAGAAACCGACTCCCACTAATGACATAACTGCAAACCAGCCTACCAAGGAAATGCACAACTCCCGAAAACTGGGTGAGGTAGATCATCAGCCTTGCTCTGCTGTATTCTGTGTCTTCCCTTGTCAGCAGCGGTGGAATATGGCGGCTCACTTCCTGGAGGCGTAGAGAACCAGGGGCACATGGCACCACTGGCTTTCTTTAGCACGGAAGACATACCTTTGCCAAGCACCTCATGCCCCCAACTGGACTTAAGGCAGGGTTAAAATTCCCATGACATTTTGCATAGAGCTTTTGTGTAGCTGTGGCGCTTGCAATTCCACCTTGGAATTGGTTGTGTTGCAATTTCTCAAGGCCACCCAGCATGGGTGGGTCCCAAAGCAAGTGAATACTATAAAGATAGGTAATCTTGAGTAACTCGGGTGTGGTTCCAAGTCCTTTTGTACTCCTTTCAGCTTCTGCTGCAGTCAGCATATTTTAATTAATGACTTTGTTCTATACTGGTAGCATTTTATTTGCTTCTTGACACGGCATTTAAAGAGTCATCATCATCATCAGGCGATCACTCCTGTAAGATTGTCTTCCTGTAAGATTGTCTTCCGGGATAAAAGGAGGAAATTCTAAAGAAGATTGTGTAATGGGTCCGTAAGTGACTGTGGAGGCCAATTCTAGATCCACACAGCTTCCCACAGTGAGGACACAGATTACCAGATGGAAGATGGTCCTGTAAAGGATTCATTTGACGTGCTTTTCGCTTAGCACGTTTCTCCCTTTCACCTTGCACTCGGGCTTCTTCAAAGTCCATGGAACCTTTGTGAAAGGCCAACCTCCAGTTAGATCGTTCATGGGCCAGAGCTTCCCAGTTTTCGATGTTTATATTGCATTTTTTTAGATTAGCCTTATGAACATCTTTAAACCTCTTATATTGACCACGGATATTCCGCTTTCCATCCTTGAGTTGACATTAAAGACGAATTTAATGCATTCAAGTGCATGGATTTTGTTGAATCCAGGTGCCGGGGCTGCAGCTGCATGGAAAGCTGCTGCAGCATGTTTCAGTTCTTTAAACGGCCCCCCTCCCTGCACGGCGCTCTGGGCAGCATCTGAGGCATCTCTCCTCTGCCGCCACTGCCTCACAACAGCCCTGTGGGTGAGGCGGGCTAGGGTAAGCGTGTGAGTAGCCCAGGGCCCCCCAGTGAACTGTCGTAGTGTATTCATTTATGACAAGTGTTCTTCAAGCTTGGGTCCCCAGATGTTTTTGGCCTACCACTCCCAGCATGCCCCAGCCAGCGATGCTGGCTGGGGCATGCTGGGAGTGGTAGGCCAAAAACATCTGGGGACCCAGGGTTGGAGAACACTGATTTATGAAGTCAGCAGCTTCATGTCTGAGCAGGGATTTCAACCTGGGTCTCCTCATTTGAAGCCCATAATTCTGTGCACTTCAATCAGCTGATTACTCATTTAATTAAAAAAAATGTGCACATTGCTCTTCCAGGAAGCCCAAGAAAAAGGCCAGCACCACTCATTCAGATTACTTATCCTGTCATAAAATTCATATATTTCCAGAAGCATGACTGTTTGGTTGCTATAACAATGGAAGCACATTGGTTTGTGACCACATAGAACTCCTATGCAATCTAGGAGCAACACCCAAACCGTTGGGCATTCAGTCCCCATGCCTTTTGCACTACAGGATTACCTGCTTTGGGACAAGTTGGGCAGTTGTGATATTAGTACATTTATTTGTGGTTCACTCTTTCCCGATATAACGACCCAAAGCAAGGCCACTTGCTCAGTGACTTATGTGCCCAGATCTTTCCAGAAGCAGGGGCTGGACAGAACAATTTTTCTTTGTGAGACAGAAAGTAAGGGCACAGTCCAGCCAGAGTTAATCATGTTTAACTCCCATTAATGTCTACTGGAGTTAAAAGCACAGGCCTTTCTCCCTTTGACATCTTAACATCGACAGCTTTTGTGCTTCAGGGTCTTTGCTGTTCGGTTGACGTCAAATATAATGTATCATATCGTATTTGTAATGCTTGACCTATACCATATTTATAATGCATAGGAGAAATTTGGGCATCTTTCTCCTATGGCTCTTTTAACTACAGGAAAGCAGAACTCATTGAGTTTGACAAGGTGTTACAAGTTCAGTTTTAAAAGTATACAGTTTAATATGCCTGTTTGTATTAAAATCAGTTCTCATTACCAAATTATTTTAAAGAGCGTGTGCGCAAGAGAGAGTTAATGTAACTGTAATTTTTTTTTTTAAATAGAGCGACTGGATGGAAGGTTTTTTTTTTAAATGCAATCAGATTTTTATCTCCCCTGGTTGAAAGTGGTGAAGATACATGAAAAATTGGCAGCTTTTATGTTGCATTCCCCATTGCAAGCAGATGAAAGTGGCTAGAATCCAGAGTTTGGCTGTTGTGCTTAAGCTGAGCTCTCTGCTGGGCTGTGGCTGTGTGTAGGAAGAGATGTTAACAATAGTGTTTCAGTTGTGTCTTTTGATGCTGCTGCTCTTTTGGTCTTGAAGTTCCAGGGTGTATGTGTTTTCATTGGCTCCCCAGAACAAGGGGTGCAGAATAGGTGAGTGTTGCAAGCTTTCAAAGCCAGAAAGTAATGTGAATAAATTTCTAGGTATCCAACAATAGCCAGATGTTTACTGTGGAGAGAGAGCCTAAAGGAGCACACACTTTGCCCCACATTATACCTGCCTAATCCCCGCCCTGGGCAGGAGAGCTCCATTCCAGACACACATTTACATACAGATGGTTTTCCCCAAGCACGCTCAATGGTTTGCGAAGTACCCTAGAGCACCCTTGATGGGCCATGGGCAAGGTGGCTCCGAAATCTCCGGACCTGCCTGTTCGTCCTGTCAGCAGAGGGAGGGGGGCAAGCGAGGGGGTAAAAGAAGCAACCAAGGCTTCTAGTTGTTGGAAGCAAGGTGCCAAGAAGCACGAAGCGGGTCATCAGCTCAGGCCAGCCCGGACGTTCAACCCCCAAGTGGAGAGCCTGGGTACAGTTCCGTAAGTCTGTTCAAACTGCTAGTTTTAGACTAGGTAGGTTCTTCAAGGTTAGCTAAGAATAGTGTAGACACTTTATTGTTTTGTAGTTCTGAGTGTGTGTAACCAAAAATACTCTTTCCTGTCAATTTCACTTCCCTAATCTCCCTCTTCAGTTTGTGTTTACTACTGCCAATAAACCTGCTTTCACTTTTGCCTGAAGCGTAGTTTCGCTTTGACTCAATGCCTCAATCCAGTGTTTGTGACCTGAATTGAACCGGGGATTGCAAGCAGGAGCCTTGAGCTGTCAAAATAGCCACGTAGCTCCCGATCTTGCAGGAAAGGACCAGCGGCGGTCCTTCACATTTACCATTCAGACTGGACCAGTATCTGGGCTGTTAATTTTTTTTAAAATTCACCTGATTGTTTTTTCAGAGAAGAGCCCTGCTGGGTGAGAGACTAAGGTAGGGCCATCTAGTTCAGCCTTCCCTTTCCAATGGTGGTCAGCCATCTGCTTTTGGGAAGCCCCCAAGCTGTGGTGATATCCCTTTAAGAGGGACAGTCTCTTAATATACCTGAATGGTATTTAACTGACCAAGTGTTTTGAGTTAGTCATTTTCTCTCCCTCTCTCTTCTTGTCCTAATACCCCTCACTGTTGGCATCTGTCTTATGAATAAGATTAAAGGGTGACTCTTTTCTAATATCCTATGTCGGAGTTATGATTACGCCTGAGCTGACCCTACGGAACCCGTGAAGCAGAGTGTGAAGGAAAGACCCGCGCCGCTTTGTCTCTAGCAGTACAGGCCATTTACAGTTGGAATGGCTTGAGTGTGCCATTCTAGATTAGTGTGCCATCCTAGAGTGTGCCATTCATGTTTAGCCTTCAGAAGAGAAGACTGAGGGGAGATATGATAGCACTCTTCAAGTACTTTTTTATTTATTTATTACATTTATACCCCGCCTTTTTTCCTGCAAGGAACTCAAGGCGGCTTACATAATCCTCCTCCTCCTCTCCATTCTATCCTCATAACAACCCTGTGAGGTAGGTGAGGCTGAGAGGCAGTGACTGGCCCAAAGTCACCCAGTGAGTTTCATGGCCGAGCGGGGACTAGAACCCGGATCTCTCCGAGTCCCAGTCAACACTCTCACCGCTACGCCACACTGGCTTGAAGGGTTGTCACAAAGAGGAGGTCCAGGATCTCTTCTCGACCATCCCAGATTGCAGGACACGGAATAATGGGCTCAAGTTACAGGAAGCCTGATTCCGGCTGAATATCAGGAAAATTTTATTTCCTGTTAGAGCAATATGACAATGGAACCAATGACCTAGGGAGGTGGTGGGCTCTCCCACACTGGAGGCATTGAAAGTGCAGCTGGACAGCCATCTATCTGTCAGGGATGCTTTGACTTGGATTCCTGGATTGAGCAGGATGTTGGACTCGATGGCCTTCTAGGCCCCTTCCAACTCTACGAGTATTCTATGATTATGAAGGCTGTTTAAAACAGTGGAGTTTTGGCTCAAATTTGAAAAAAGATTATATTTTGGGAAGATAATAAAAAAGCTTTTTGGCCGAGTCTCTCATCTTGGGCTCTTGAGTAAATTTAGCAGGGCCCCCAACTTTTTTGGGCCCCTGTCCGTGTTTGGATGTTTGAGAGAGTGCTTTTGACATCATCAGGGGAGGGGCATGCCCATTCACCAAACGGCTGCTATGGTGCCCATCGCCAGTGATAAAACACCTATTTCACTGAAGGCAAATTGGTGAGTCTGAGAGTCGAATAACTTGCCCAAGAACCTGATTACAAGGCAGAGGTTGGACCTGAGCCTCAAAATACGGGACCAGGTTTTGTCCTTCAGTAGAACACCCGTTTCCCATTTGTGTGTGTCCTTGTCTTTTGTGAAAGGCATGCATAGACCCAGAGAAAGGGGGCATGGGCATGCAGACCACTCCCCTGCCCTGGCCTCAGCTTCCCCCTTTTCTGGCCTCACCCCACATGACCCCACCTGCTCGTTCCATACACACACACACACACGAGTACTCTGCCCTGTTTTCAATCTTTCCCCTCCCCCTCTCCGTGGCCTCCCATTGTTTTATTTATTTATTTATATTTATTAATCGCCCATCTGGCCGGTCACCAGATTGTTCTGTGTTGCCTACTTTTCCTCCTTCAAGCCATCAGTAGACTGGCTCGGCTCAGGTGTGATGTAGCCACTGGGGGTCCTCCCCAACCAATCCAAAGGCCTGCTGCTCCTTCTGATGAGAATGGATGTGGGTGTATGCAGGAAAGGCCCAGCGAGGAGCAGCTCAGGGGGAGTGCTTGAACTGGATTTTGGGGGTATAATCTGGTGCAGAGGAGGGCAGGTAGTCTGGTGGGCCCTCTAGGGTGGGGGGCATTCCCAAAAGAGCTCCCAAAACAGCTTGAATGGGCAACAAAACGGCAAACAAGGTCCCATGTAAGTAAGTGTGAAGTGATGCACATTGGGGCAAAAAGGCCAAGCTTTGCACATATGCTGACGGTGTCTGAAAGACAGATTCCAGGCTAGGTATTAATTAGGGAAAGACCAAAAATGAAACAGTGTTACAGTGCCTTCATATGAATGTACGGTGCAACTGCATTTGGAAAAAAACTGTGCTGTTCTAAGAGCCCCACTTCAGAAAGGCAGTTGTGGAACTGGGAAAGGTGCAGAAAGGGGCAACCAAAATGCTCAAGGGGTTGGAGCACCTTTCCCATGAGGAAAGGCAGTAAAAGCATTTGGCGCTTTGGGGTTATTAAAGGTGACAGTGGATGGGCATAAATGGTTTACAAGCATTTATAGATCCACCATATACTGAGTTGGACGGTGGTCCATCTCTAGCCCAGTCACGGCTACTAGGAAGCCATTGCTCAGTGGTAAAGCGCCCACTTTGATTGAACCTGCAAAAGTCCCAGGTTCAGTCCTGGTATCTCAGGAGCCAGCATGGTGTAGCGGTTACCGTGTTGGACTGGGACTTAGGAAATCTGGGTTTTAGTCCCCTCTCTCACTGGTTGACTTTGGCCCACTTACTGACTCGCAGCCTAACCTGCCTCACAGGGTTGTTGTCAGGATAAAGTGGAGAGGAAGAGCACCACGTAAGCCACCTTGCAAGAGGAAAAAAGACAGGCAATAAATGTTATAAGTCTCTGGATAGAGCTGAGAAAGGCCCCTGCCTGAAACCCAGTCAGTGTAGGCCCCTGCTCAGTCAGTGTTGATGGAACTGAGGCAGGTGAGCCAACGGTCTGACTTGGTATGAAGCAGCTGCTGAAGCACCTGCGAAGCCTGGCAGCAGCTCTCCAGGACCTCAGCTAAGGAAGGATCTTTCTTTCCCTGAGATGTCTATGAACCAAAGGAGCTGCAGATTGAACCTGGGACCACCTGCACGGAAAGCGTAGGCTCTAGGTCCTTCCCATAAACTGTGCATGCTGTGGGGAACGTGTACATAGAGGGATTCTCCTTCATAATACTAAAATTCAAGATCGCCCAAAAGAATTGATTGTCAGTAGATTAAGGATAGACAAGAAAGTACTCCTTCACACAACATAGAATTTTTTGGGATTTGCTGCCACAAGATATGATGGCCACTGTCTTAAAGGCCTTTAAATTCCTGATATATAAAAGGTAATGGGAATTCATGTCGCTCTGAATCCCAGTGGCTGTGGAGTCATCAATGGGAGAGTCCTCTTCCCTTCATGGCCTACTTGCGTTCATTTGGCCAAGATTTGAAGCTAGATGGGCCCTTTGGTCTGATCCAGCATCCATACTCCTCTTACGTGCCTGACAGGTTGAGTCAACTCTTCATTTGAAGCAGAGCAAGCTTTAGAATGGCACGTTCTTTCTTGGGCTCAGGAGTTAATTCTGTACCCCCAGGGCTTGATTGGGTCTTTCCTTATAAGTGCTGAGTTTGCTTGGTCGGCTGTTCAGAGGAAACCATGGGACTGAGTGCCTAGACAGTGGAGTAGTGTCTTGCTTACTGTCCCCCTCACCGACTTCCACATGCCCACTGAACTTGTGGACAGAACTCGCACATGAATAAGCTGTATGTGCTTAGGCTCTGTTCACAGGTTTGGATTAATGTGTGTGTGGAGGGGGGTGATGGGCATGATCCCACTCTCCCCTCCATGCATTCGTTTTGCAGGGATGTACAATGAACTATCCTTGTGTTAATTAGCTTAGAAGTGGGCTTTGCTGAAAGACAGAAGATGGATTCAGGTTGTTCACGTCCTTATAGGGCAAAGTGGCAAATGAAGTTTGTTTGGATGCCCTTGTGAAACTGGATTATAACATTCCCCTGATCTACATTCTTTTCAGATAAAACGGCCTTATTTTCATGTTAAACCTCTGGAGAAAACCCAGCTGAAGAACTGGAAAGAGTACTTGGACTTTGAGATTGAGAATGGAACTCATGAGCGAGTGGTGGTCCTCTTTGAGCGCTGCGTGATCTCCTGTGCCCTCTATGAGGAGTTCTGGATCAAGGTACGGGGCGTTTCTCCCACGCACAACTCTTACCCTTTGCAAACATTGATGATCAGTGACTAACCTTCTGTACTCTTGTTTGAATGTTGTTCATGTATAACTATATCTGTTGCATTAGGAGATGGTCTGCTTGCAACCAGATTTGACAGCTGCATATGCCAACTTCGTTGCCTCTCTTCGTCCTTCCTTACAGAAACTAGTCTAATGGTTCAATAAAGGTGCTGAGTGGGTTTAAACACAAGAATTTTATAGTTCTCTCAAGTATTTAGCAACCCAGAGTAAGCTGTGAATCATTCAGTCTCTGCTCTGTCTTCAAATGCAGTATGCCAAGTACATGGAGAGCCACAGCATCGAAGGGGTGAGGCACGTCTACAGCCGGGCCTGCACGATACACCTCTCAAAGAAGCCGATGGTGCACTTGCTCTGGGCGGCTTTTGAAGAGCAGCAAGGTGAGGAAGGTGCACACTTGGTTATGTTAAAGGAGCGGGCCGGTGGGGCACCATGGAACAGAATGGCCAGCGTGAGATAGGTGCAGGCCAGTGAGGTCACTGCTCCTATTACTTCATTTACTTTTTAGGAAGTTATGTGCTGCCCCGTAACCAAGTCCTCACGGCTGGTTACGACAAGAATAAGCTAAACTAAAAGTACATACAATTTTTTGAGTAATATGAGGGCACATTTTGAAGCTCGAGGTCTTTTGTTTGTGGCAATGGTTGGCAACTAGAAGCCCACAGATTAGGCCTTGCTAGAAGAGAAGTGTTTTCTGGAGGATGTAAGGAAGTGCTTAATGTGGCCAGCCTAATCGCCTGCCTAATATACTAATAGTACTGTTATCATCTCCCCCACCCCACCAAAACAGTGTAAAATGTGTGCATTAAATAAATCACATGTGCACTAACTAGCCCACTGTTATTTGTGGCTGCCACCAATCACCCAGACGCCAGTTTCTGATCTTCTCTAAACTTGGCTGAAATGAGAGAAAACCATCCACCTATGTGTGTGACCGAGGGCTGGGGGCAGAGGCCTTTTCTCACTTGCACTTGGGCGATGGAGGAGCAATGTGACCTCCTGCTCAGAAGAACCTCCTGTTCTTCCTTTCTTGAAATTGCAGCACAAATGAGCGTTTTGAGGAGCTGCTGGGCATCTTGGCAGAGGTAGCAAACTGGTGAAAGGAGAAAAGCTCACGCTGGTGTTGCGCAGGAGACCCTAAAGGGCTGTGCCAGGCATGGTTCAGTATGGTGCACCTGCCAGAAAAATGCACAGCCCACAGTGCCCACATTCTGTCCTGCTTTTAGGGAATATCAATGAAGCAAGAAGAATTCTGAAGACGTTTGAGGAGAATGTTTCTGGGCTGGCCATGATTCGCCTACGGAGAGTTAGTTTAGAACGAAGGCATGGGAACATGGAGGAGGCTGAGCACTTGCTCCAGGAAGCTGTGAAGAATGCCAAATCGAGCTACGAAGCCTCCTTCTTTGCCGTCAAGCTTGCTCGGCACCTTTTCAAAATCCAGAAGAGTCTCCTGAAAGCCAGGAAAGTTCTCTTGGAAGCCATTGATAGAGACAGGGTACGTACCTCCCGGAGGGTTTACTGGACATGGCTTTGCTGCCTCCTCAAAGGGGTCTTATGGCTGGCAACTGTGATGACTCCTCTTGACTGCAGTGAACATTGCTGTGACATGGAGACACCAGTCCCTCTAAACTGACGTTGCCCGGCTTGCCTTCTCATGACTGTGTCCCCGTCCCGTCCCCCCAATCTTCAGGCTTCCCTTCAAAGCAGACCTAGCTTGGCATGGAAAGCAGCTGCCCTTGGAAGTGTGGGGGATGCCAGATCCTGGTGATATAAATTGTCTGGAGGTGCAGGATCACAGAACCTGGAATGGCTAGCTCCTGTGTAAGTCTTCTGTTGAATATTTGTGTGTTTTTTCCATAGGATAACCCAAAGCTGTATCTCAACTTGCTGGAAATAGAGTACAGTGGAGACCTGAAGCAGAATGAAGAGCACATCATTGAGTGTTTTGACAAAGCTATCAGTGGAACATTGGCTGTAAAAATGAGGATCATCTTTTCTCAGCGAAAAGTGGAATTTCTTGAAGATTTTGGCCTGGATGTGAACAAGTGAGGTTTTACTTGTGATTCTATCAGCGTTAGGGAATTGGCTAGCACCTGAGCCAGTGTTAAAGTCCACTAATGGCATTCAGGCCACAAAGGTCAGGATGGTTGATGGAGTCCATTCGTCATAAAAGGCCTGCAGAAATTCTGACCCTAGAATTTTTTTTTACTCCCATCTTTGATAGAAAATTTTGCTACTATGGTACAGTTCTCAAACAACTTAGGCAGGTGGCTTAGTTTTCATTTAAGTTCAAGAGGTTTCTGGATCCCACCTTTGTATCTGAAAGATGCTTGTTGTGGGTAAAATTCAATTAGTTTTTTCGACTTTGCAGTTTTTGGGGGTGGGGGTGAGGAGGGAGAAAGTTGTGTTGTGCAAGCAGACTTCCACTACCTTCTGCCCTGTGTTACACTTCCAATTTCATATTGAAGATCTGGAGTTGCTGAATTGGGAACAAAAGCAGACTGCCACTATATAAGTATGAGCTATTTAGGCTTGAGGCAGAATTTGTCCAGAGTGGGACATCTCACACAAGTGGAAAGGTCTAACCTGTGGAGATTGTCTTTTTTCTTCCTTTTCCTTTTGGTAGGCTTCTGGACGCATATGAAGAGCATCAAGCCCTTCTGAAGGAACAAGATTGCTTAAAAAGGAAAGCAGAAAATGGGTATGAACTCTTCGCTAAAGAGTATGAAAGAGTACTTGGTTGCTTTCTGTAGTATCAGTGCAGGCGTTGGTGTTGTCTTGATGGCCCACCCTTGGTTTCACTACGGGCAGTTGTGCTGTGTCTGGGTGATATAACACTGCCAGTGGAGGCTTGCATAACTTCCGGAAAACACTACCATGTTCTGGAGAAAGCTAGGGTTCTCTCTTCTGTTTGATACATTAGTTGACTGTACGGAGGGGATTTTGTTTGTTTATTTTCTTGCATGGAGCGGGAAGTCTGAAGTGGTATAACCCAGTCACAGATTTACCATTTCAGTGAGAATTAGGCCAAAGTTTGTGTAGATAGAAGTTTTGTATGCCCCATACACATAGGATCTTGAATTCATTTAACAGGCAGAAACAACCTGGTGTTCCACTTATGAAAATCTTAATGGTTAAATATAACTGCTTGGGAGCTTCTCGCTCCATTTGCACAAGGTATAAGTAGCTAATGAAGAAACAATAAGCATGCAGATTAAAATGTGCGGGGATAGGTCAAGTCAAAGGTTTGGGCTGGGGGCCCTTGAGGCTGTAGCAGCTCAACAGGTTTTCCCCAAGCTCTTCAGCTGCAAAAGCTTCAGGGTTCCTTTTGGTATTAAGGGCTTGAAGATGGATGAGGAGCAGTTTGTTTTAAGCTAAGCAGCCTCTGAATTGACAGGAGTGAACAGTATCCAAAGCTTGAATGCCCTGTCAAATATGTAACAAGTTTCCCTGCTTTGGCTGGCAGGTGAAGTTTAACAATGTCCAATGCAATTAAACTCAAAAATATTAACCCATTAGAAACAGTAAAAATACAGAGCTATAAAAGCAGGATAGCCAGTGTGGCGTAGTGGTGTTGGACTGGGACTCGGGAGATCCGGGTTCTAGTCCCTGCTCGGCCATGAAACTGACTGGGCCAGTCACTGACTCTCTGCCTAACCTACCTCACAGGGTTGTTGTGAGGATAAAATGGAGAGGAGGAAGACTATGTAAGCCGCCTTAAGTTCATTGCAGGAAAAAAGGCGGGGTATAAATATAATAAATAAATAACCAGTAAAATAAATAAATCATTAGTCTGCCAGGAGTATTCATTAATATTCCCCCTTCTTCCCAGCCCCATTCCTTTTTCCTTGTGTGTCGTGTCTTTTTAGATTGTAAGCCTGCGGGCAGGGACTGTCTTGTTAATTGCTGTAAATCGCCCAGAGTTTCGGCTATTGGGCGGTATAAAAATGAAATAAATAAATACTCAAGGACATGCTGGAAAGCCCTTGGCAAATGGATATATATTTGCCTGGCTCTGGAAAGACGTAACATTTGGTGCCAGGTGAGTCTCTCTAGGGTAATGGGCATTCCCCATGCAGGGTACCAAAGCTGAGAATACTGTCTCGCCATCACCAGCAGCCTAATTTCAGAAGAGAGCGGACTCTGTGGATGACCCTTGATTGGGGCAATCTCATGTGGCATGAAAAGTGTTTCTTCGCACTGTTATAATTTGATGGGAACGTTGGCAGACGTGTTCAGTGCTCCTTATAGCACCCTATTTGGATACCACTCGTTAATTTCAAAAAACCAGTGCAGGATCTACAAGTGAGGCCTGGATCCCACTCTGGCTCAGACAAGTGTGTGTGTGTGTGGGGGGGGGGGCAAGCATGCTTGGGCTGTGGTTCAGATTAGGGGGTGTATCCTGTCTTTGAAACTGAACTTCCATTTGGCATTTCCTGTGGAAGGTGATGGAAAAGGGAGCACTTCAGGCACTGGGGGAGGATTAGAAGCCCTCCAAATTCCTTACTAAGAAACAAATCACTTGGTGTGATATTGATCTAGTAAAGTTGACTGTCCTCTAGTGTCAGATGGTGGTAAATTCTTAGCCAAATATACCCAGTTAATGGATATATTCGCAAAGCAGAAATGTTCTGCCAAGAAGGGGAAAAAACCCCAGCCCAGGCCTATGACTCTTATGCTGCTGGCAGTGTTTCCATCCCATGATCAGCCGTCCCTCCAGATTCCTGTCATGAATCAGTGTATTTATTTATTTATACCCTGCCTTTCTTATAAGGAACCCAAGGCAGCTTACATAATCCTCCTCTCCATTTTATCCTCACAACAACCCTGTGAGGTAGGTTAGGCTGAGTGTCAGTGACTGGCCCAAAGTCACCCAGTGAGTTTAATGGCTGAGCGGGGACGGCTTGCACTGTGGGAGTGCAGGGCTGAACACCACTCTGTAGAATAACACCACATTTCTTTAATCTTGCAGCTGCGAAGAGCCAGATGAGAAGCGAGCCCACGGTGAAGAGGCGGCTCTTGCATCTGGGCAAATGGCAGATGGAGACATGCAGGCAAATCAGGCTGCCTACAATTATAACGCCTGGTACCAGGTGAGCACCAGTTGCTTGGGAGGTTTCAGACTAAACACTTAAAAGGCATCCTGCACTGATCCCTGCCAAACTAAAGTACTGCCTTTGACATCCTGCTTTGCAGTCTCCATATTACAGTGGCAGGGACAGAGTTTAAAAATGTGAATGTTCTTATATCTGTGCAAATTACTATTGCAAGGATGGGAAGTGGTGATCAACCTTGGCAGATGCTGCAAATGTCCTTTTTGCAGGTTTGATGGTTCCCAGGCGGTCCTTTGGTAACATATCCCATTTTTCTCTCCTAGTACAACTACCCAAACGCATGGAATTATGGACAATATTATCAGTCCTCTTCGACCTGAGCAGAATAACAGTTTGAGCAGAAATGGGGTGCGAAGGTGTTTTGTTATGGGGTGTTTTTTTTAAAATGGAGATGTGAAGAAACTGTCATGTGATACTTGTCTTTTCTGCATGTGCAATGATTCACAGGATTCTTGTGACAAATTCATGTGTTGATATTTTGCTGTACACTTAGGTTTAACAGGAATTCAACTTTCCTGCTACTAAAATCAAATTACATGGAATAATATTTTCAGTTCATATTCCACTGGGAACGTTAATTTGCAAGCCCATAATGTTTATTACATACTGGCCAAAGTGACGATGTGAAGGTGGTGAGAACAAGCTCACCCCACTCCAGGAGATCCTGCTTTCCTGGAGTCTCCTGTTCCCATCCTTTTATTCTGAAGTAATGTCCATGAACACTTTCAGAGTCCCATTCTATGCCACTCCCTTGTCTGGGTCTCTTTGGCTTTATCAGTTTACAATTGCGGCATCCAAAAGCTGTGAGCTTTTTAAAAAAATAAAATAAAATATGTATACATATGGGCACCTCTTTGGATTTAAGAAAAAAGTGATTAAAATGAAGTGTATTGCTAGAACCATGCTGTGTTTGGGGTGGATTTTGTATTGAAATTTTCATGTATAAGCTTAGATTTTTTTTTTGTTTAAAATGTCTTTTTGTAATAAAAACCAACTTGTGTAAACTCTCTGAATTGGTGTTTTTTTTCTTTATAGAGGAGCTTCTTAAAACTTGTTCTGGATTGCTGAAAGTTACTGGCTGCTTCTTGTTTCATTTTCAGCATGTTGCTATTAAGGGCAATTTTCCAATTTGCAGAACTCTTAAGTCAGTTGTAAATGTTGCACTACTTGATAGCCCTTGGGAGGCTTGACCTATTGTGCAAGGTTTCTTTCCCCTGAGAAGGAATGAACTATTTGAGTCCAGTTTACAGATAGGAAAACAACCACCTCAAGCTCGCTTGCCCCAGGGGGAAATGTAAATGTACATGTTATATTTGATTACCTTTCATGGAAGCGCCCCAAATCTTAAAACTTGCATGCCTCTAACTCTGGTTCATGTGCAAGCACAAGGAAATGCATGGTTAGGAAAACTGGGGCAACCTGGCCCTATTTCCAGTGCGATCTGCTCCCCCTAATCCAGTGTTTCTCAACCTTGGGTCCCCAGATGTTTTTGGCCTACAACTCCCAGCATGCCCCAGCCAGCTATGCTGGGTTGAGAAACACTGCCCTAATCCAATCGGGGCAGGAATTGACCAATAGCTGAAGAGATTTCTCAGGGAAAAGCCACTGGACACAGGAGCACTCTCTGGGCCTTCTAACTTAATCCATTCTTTGTACAAAGAACCCAGCAGTGTTTTGTCATAGTTTGCTACTGGTCCACAGAATGTCAGTAAAAGTGAAAGCCATGTATAAACCAGTCTTTAGTTTTATACGGATGCTGTACAGCAAGTACAATAAAAACTTCCCCACACCCCTGTATGAGATACAAGGCCACATCTGGATTTCCTGGATTCAAGAACATCTTCAGTTATCCAAGGCTGAAGAGCAGAGAGATCCATCATTCAATATCTACCAGTTCAACTTCAAAGAAAAGTTTTGCATTTGGTGGAATCCTGAGGTATAGAAGTTAAGGAATTTCTTCTGCAGTAGAGGTACTTTGTAAATATGCTCAAGAATCAGGGTGATTTCACACAGTGGGCAACTAACTAAACAATTCAGGGTTACAAGAACAGGGAAGGGGATTGAAGAGGAAAAAGCTTCTGCCCCATTTGCAGGCCTCAAAAATTACTAAAAGAAGCATGCTGGCTTACCCCATGCTTAGGAGGAATCCCTGCACCACCTGGCTGCTTCTGCTTCGGTCAGGAGAGCACAAATTCTGACTTTCCCTTCCCCAGGTCAAGCTGAGAAAATCATCAAGCCCCCTCCCTCCCCGTGCCAGATCTGTACACAACTAGCAGCGAGCTTTATTAGGATACTTGGCATCGGGCTGCCCTTTCTTTCCATAAGCCCATTCTGGCTCAATTTCCAGGTGAGCCTTCTCCCCTTTACTCATTGTCAGCAGTGCTTCATCCCACTGAAAAATTAGAATAACTTGAAAATATGTTGGAAGGTGCACATAATCAGAGATCCCAAAACAACAGAGACATACAGAAGAGCAAGTTCCCTCTGCCGCTCCCTGCGGTTTTAGCCTGTGAGCTTCGTTTTAATCAGGATTGGGTAGCCAGGATTTTTTTGGTTACTGTATTTTAGAAGCAAGCTAATTTTTCAGCCTAAACTTTAATATAGGAAAGCAAAACCACGTTAAAAAATGCTTTGAGCTACAGAACTCATCTAAAACGTAGGACAAAGTTCTGCAGGATATGTAACCCACATTACCCTCTTCTACTCAAGGTGTGGTAGGCAATGCACTTTTTAATTGCTACTCCATCCACATGTATCATTTAAAGAGCTTGGGTAAATTGCTCCACCAGTTTTTATAACCCAGAGGCAGCAATAGCAGAAGTGAATTGATAGAGGTTTAACTAGAGGCCTGGTAACGCTGAAAACATATTAAACAAATCCTGGCAGTCGTTGAAACTGCATGTACCCCCAGCCATCTTAACACAAAACCAGGTGTTCTTTTGCTTCCAAATGGCGGAGTGCGCTGAATGTCAATCTTGGTAAGCGGAAAAGCAATCTTGTGATCACATGCTCGGCTGCAACGTGTGTGTATTGGACACCCCCACCGCCGCCACTACCCCCCCATCTTGGTGAGCAGTGCAAGCCATTTGAAATGGCTCTGATGCAAGGAAGGAAAATGCATTTCGGCATACTTCCTACATTGCCACTCCCCAGCAGGCTAGAGGAAGTTCAAGGGCAGATGGGATAACATAGGTCAACATTTCTTCCCGGGAGAAATTCAGGCAGGTGGCCTGACAGCCTACTGGCAAAACCCATATCCTGATGATGGCAGGGAAAACTGGCAGGAACACACCAGCTCCATGCACCCACCCTGGCATACTTACGCCTCGGATCACTTTTCCAACACCGACTTTGAAGCTCAGTGGTTTTGATGCTTTCTTTTTCTTTGAACCTGAAAAGACAGTTTGCTCATGAACCTATCAGACTGGAGGCATAACAGTGTTTTGGAGCTCTTATAGATCCTACTTCTTAGCACACCGTTTGCTTCTTTCTCCTTTCCCCCTCTAGAACATGGGTCCACCCCACTTCTTTTGGAAAGGCAACGGTTTTGTTGGACTGGCACCACAATTATGGTTCAAGAGAAAGTTCCAGCAGGATATCCATTCACTCAAATTTCAGGCCAGCCATAATGCAAATTCACTAAGGAGCAAGGCTATCCTTGGCACAAGCAGGAAGAAATTCCAGACAGTGAATGAAACTGCTGTGACTTTCACTGAAGGGCTATAGAATTCCCACAGGCTCTTGGTGTCAAGAAACAGGTTTCTGGGTCATAGCTCAGCTTGATGACCACCGAAGGAGCAATTAAATTTACAATATTTGCCTCATTAAAATGGGAGCATAAAAGACGGTTTGATAAGAAACTGGTTTTCTTTACACACTCTTTTGGGAGCTTGGTGGTGTGGCACATATCTGGTGTCACACCACTGGCATATGTGAGAAATGCTGAACCTCTCCCACTTATTTCACTGAGTCTTGCACTGGACTAGAGTTCCTTGAATTGTGCAGAGAGAAGGAGGAAGAACCATCTGCACAAATACCACTGCTGTTTGGATACAGGCTGTTTAAAGCGTGGTTAAGTCTGGGTGGGCAAAGGAGCCATTTGGGTACCAAACTCTGCTCTTCTAGGAAGGACCACAGTTCAATTAAACAAACAAGAGGTGGCAATGTGGAAACAGAGGAAGCTGCTTTATATTGCATCAAATCATTAGTCCATCTAGCTTAGTATTGTCTGCACAGACTGGCAACAGCTCTCCAGGGTTTCAGGCAGGATCCTCTTCCAACCATAACTGGAGATGCCAAGGATTGGACGTGTAACCTTTGAGGAGGAGGCTTGCCCTTTTCAACCAGATAATGGCATGAGAGTTCCTTCATAGCGAACCCACTGTCTGAATGAAAATATTATGCTCCCCTCAGTGTTGAATGGATCGTGCCCTTCAGAACCCCTTGGGAACACACTAGATGGAAAGTCTCACTGGAACAAAAGTCATGCTTCTAGTCACAACTACTCACGCCTTTAAATTTTTTACCATCTCTGTGAAGACCAATGCAAACTACTTTTTCTGACACTTACTTGTCTGAATATTGCTATCAAAGACAGTTCCATCCTGCAGCTTCCCTGTGTACCAGCAGTGAACAATATCACCTTTTTTGGGAAAGTTGATTTTATCCCCTTTTTTCAGAATGGACTTTGCATATTTGGGTGGGCCCTGGATTGGGGAATAGAAAGAAACACGCTGTCACTCTCATTTTCACACTGCTCCAGAAATACAAAAGCTGACCAAAGTTTTGTGCAAAAGATAATCTTGACATATCTTAACAGAGTCGAGGACAGGCCAAGAACGTTATTTAACTGAAGGCACATTCTAAATGGTTTCACATAGCTGGTGCTATGTAGCTATGAACTACACTGGGAAACAAGGTAAGACTGCCATTTTTTATAGAGTAGGTCCTATTAAACCCAATGGGACAAATTTCTGAGTAGACATACATAGGATTAAGAACATAAGAAGTGCCTTGCTGGATCAGACCAAGGTCCATCTAGTCCAGCATTCTGTTCACAGTGGCCAACCAGATGCCCACGGGAAACCCACAAGCAGGACAGGAGTGCAGCAGCACCCTCCCACCCATGTTCCTCAGCAACTGGTGTGCACAGGCATACTGCCTCTGAGACTGGAGGCAGCATATAGCCATCAGGACTAGCAGCCATTGATAGCCTTCTCCTCCATGAATTTATCCAATCCCCTTTTAAAGCCATCCAAATTGGTAGCCATCACTACATCTTCAGGATGTAAATTCCAGTTTAACTGTGTGCTGTGTGAAGAAATACTTCCTTTTATGTGTCCTGAATCTCCCACCAATCAGCTTCATGGGATAACCCTTTGGGTTCTACTATTAGAAGAGAGGGCAATAAATGTCTCCCGATCTACTTTCTCCACACCATGCATCATTTTGTACACCTCTGTGACATGTCTCCCCTCACTTGCCTTTTTTCTAAACAGTCCCAGATGACGTAACTTTTCCTTGTAGAGGAGTTGCTCCAGCCCCTTGATCACTTTAGTTGCCCTTTTCTGCCCTTTTTCCAACTCTGCAATATCCTTTTTTAGGTGCGGTGACCACAGTATTCCAAGTGTGGTCATGCCATAGATTTGTATAAGGGCAGTAGGATCTTGGCAGTTGTACGTACTTTCATTTATTTTCCTAATGATGCCTAACATGGAATTAGCCTTTTTTTCTAGGCAGCTGCACAATGGGTTGACATTTGCATTGAGACTGCACTGCAAACCAGTAAGACTTAAGATTCATTGACCTGGGTCACACACAATGGCAAATTATGGGCTAAACCACCTGTAGTTGGCTTGGACACACCGGAGCGAGCGAGCAAGCATGTTGCCTCCCGCACCGCTTCCGTTTTCTTTCCAGATTGCCAAACAACCCAGGAATGTTCCTGGGGTTTTTGCCATGACGTGCGAACCTGCCACTCTGGGTGTTAAAGCTCTGGCCCGGTTAGCATATCATATTCGACTTGGTAAACAGCCCGGAGTGTCAAGTTCCCACAACTGCAGCAGCAGCTTTTCAGTGGGAAAGATTCCAGACACCTGAACTCGCTCCTGCATATCCAGACTAGGCTCCCTTGACATCTGCCCTTTCTCTCCTGAAAGGGTTCTATCTTCTCACCAGCCAGAGATTGCAACGCATGATTGAGGTGCTTATTCTCCAAAACTACCTCATCAACAGCTTCCTCGGGCTTTGTCTCTTTGGGCTTGCCTTCATCAATCTTGACATTTTTCACCTCTTCTGTAACATGCTCTGTACTCTCTGTGCCTTTAAAGCTCTAGAAATAAAATATCCATCAGTGAGGCAGTTCTTCACTGTAAATGAAATACTACTGTTGCTTCATAGCATGTACAGGGTGCTTCTGAATATTCAAACCATTCCATGTGTATTATTTATATCCAGAGATCTACCAGTAATATCCCTGTAAGATTAAGGGCGCAATCCTATGCATTTTTACACAAAAAGAAAGTCCCCAAGCTCCCAGCACTCTCCAGCCAGCCATGATGCCCGGGGAATGCTGGGAGCTGTAGCACTTTTTTCTGTCTAAACATGCATAGGATTGCGCCCTTAATCAGGATTGGTGTTCCTCCATACCACAGATGAGGGGCTGGGGCTGACCGAGAGTGGCTGGCCTAAGACAAACTAGTAAATTCAGCTTAAACTGCTGACATTGTAGCTAAAAACAATGATATAGGGAGCCTTTGAACAACACACGAACACACAAAACTATCAATCCCAATGCCCTGCAGTCTAACTGGCAGCAGTTCTGCAAGGGCTCCAGCTGGGGTCTTTTCCAGCCCTCCAAACCAAGATCTATTTTAATTACAGATGCCCAGGGAAGCCTGGACTCTTCTGCATGCAAAACACCTTCTCTGGTGGCAGAGGCCATCCAAAGGTGAGGAAGCTGCAGCTGGGTACCCTCAGTCATGCCTGGATCCACTTCCAGCTGAAAGCTCCCTCCTTCCTGCTACTGAGGGTCAGTGCTAAGGACGCCAGAGGAAGCAGCAGCCCTCTTTAGATCCAACTCCAGGACCTGCTGAATGTTGCAACTAAGAAACTAGTGCCTGAATTTGCTTCCCCCCCCCCCCCTTCCTTCCCAGTCCTCTTTGTGTGTCATGTCTTTTAGATTATAAGACTGCATGCAGGGACTATCATTTCCCATCTTTGTGAACTGCTCAGGGAGCCTTTTTAGCCAAAGGACAAAGTAAAACTGATATAGATTTAGTAATAATGATACACACTAAGCTGTGCCACCTATCTCCAACTTAGACTAGGGTCAACATAAATCCTATACACAAAGTTTCTATTAATAAGCTGTGCTTAGACAGGAAAGGCCCCTACCTTTGTCTCAAAGAGCTGGTTATATGCTGTGATTAAGTGATCCTTACTGGCAGTCTTCGCCACATTTTTTATCTGTCCTAGTAATTTATGCTCTGCAAGGAACTAAAAGCAAAAAGAAGAGTTAGTTCAACACTGTGTAACAAGTGATGCATTTGCAAATACTGTGAAGTGATCTGGAATGGGATGTGCATTTTACACTGTGGGATACATTTAAGTTTGAATCTGATCACATCCAAACAAGGTGATTCTCCAGCTAGCATGGAATAAATCCAGTGACCGGTGTTGGCTCTTCCTCTTCAAAATTCAAGACCCTCACAGGGTTATCCCAAGGCTAATCTCTCCTTCCAGGCAATACATTTCTTCATTTCAGCAGTATAATTTAGGACAAGGGAATCATTTTGTGGTTGCTACGATTAAACAATTGAGGGTCAGAAACCTTTGAAGATTTACTAGAAATCCACCAGAGAGACGGAAGGGGCATGTTTAGCCTTCAGAAGAGAAGACTGAGGGGAGACATGATAGTGCTCTTCAAGTATACAGGCCAGTGGCTCACGGTGGCTCAGCTTGTCTGAGCGTGGAAAGCTAAGCAGGGTCAAGCCTGGTTCTTACTTGGATGGGAGACCCCCTCCTCTAGTTCCCTGCATTGAGCAGGGGGTTGGACTCGATAGCCTTGCAGGCCCCTTCCAACTCTATGATCTATGAACTCTATGAAGTACTTAAAAGAGGAGGGCCAGGATCTCTTCTCGATCATCCCAGTTTGCAGGACACGGAATAATGGGCTCAAGCTGCAGGAAGCCAGATTCCGCCTGGACATCAGGAAAAAAATTCCTGACTGTGAGAGCGATGCGCCAATGGAACCGGGGACCGAGGGAGGCTGCGGGGTTCTCCCACACACGGGGGGGGGGGGGGGGCACTGGAAATGCAGCGGGACAGCGCCGCCGCCCCCTGCCCAAGCGCAGCACGGTCACGGTCACGGCCGGGCCCACCCCGCGGAGCAAGGCGCCGGCGCCCCCACGTCGCTCGGCCGCGGCGTCTGGAAGGGGGCGAGGCTGCGCCGCGAGGAGGCGCGCGCAGTCCTCGCTCGCAGCGGGGCCGCCGCCCCCCCCCCCCCCCCCGCCGTGGCCCAGGAGCGCGCGCCACGCCGGGCAAGGGCGCGGGGCCGCGCGGGGCCTCCCTCGCGTCTGAGGGGGGGGGCGCGTTATCCAAGGACGCCGAGCCCGCCCGCGCGCGCGCCCCGTTTCCCGTGAACGTGTGCCTGGCGCCCCGGCCCGGCGCCCGCCCCTCGTGCGCACCCGGTGCGCCGCCTGCTCCTGCAGGAAGCGGACGATGTCCCGCTTGGGCAGCTGGTCGCTGCGCAGCTCCTCCGAGCTCCAGGGGCGCGCGGGGGCCGCCATGACCTCGCCTCGCGCGGCGGAGGAGGAGGAAGGCGCTCCTGGCTCCTCTCTGGACACCGCGGGGAGGAGTCCTCTCAGCGCCGCCGCGTCGCCGAAGTTCCCCCTCAGGCACCAGGGACTACGTTTCCCATCATGCCTTGGCGCGCCCCTGGGGCACCTCTGCTCCCCCTTTTCCGGCTGGGCATGCTGGGTAACGTAGTCCACGCGGAGAAAGGGCGCCCAACGGCGAGGCCGCCGCCGCCCGATGCATGCTGGGTAATGTAGTCTGTCTAGGTGGCTTCTCTGTTCTCTCTAGAGCTCTTCTTATCGCCTACTACGGCCTTTTACCGCCACCTAGTGTTGAGGCAGTGGATGGCCAGGGCGGTGATTCAAAAGCAAGACTGCCGAAGGCGCACTGGCGAGCTCCCTGCGAAGCATGCTGGGAAGTGTAGTCCGATGCCCGTCCCGCGGTGCGAAAGTTAGAGAGACAGTAAAACTTTGGATTGCAAGTAACTTGGTCTGCAAGTGTTTTGCAAGACAAGCAAATTTTTAAAATAAATTTAAACTTGATAAACAAGCGACGTCTTGCAATACAAGTACTGTAGTACGGTCAAGAAAAATGAAGACTTTACACTATCATTCTTTATTGCAGCTTAAATTAAAAATATGTGTACAAATTTCTTATGGGGAATTTCGCTTTGATATACAAGTGCTTTGGATTACAAGCACGTTTCCGGAACGAATTATGCTTGCAATGTAAGGTATTACTGTATTAAAGTGGAGAGAGGATTCAAGTTTTACTCTGGATTGTGCGTGGAATAACTACTGCGGGTGGCCTGAGAGATTTGTGGCCTGATTAATGCCTCCTCCCGCCGTCACGCCACAGTAGCAACACCGATGATGCTGATTTGGGGAATAACTTGTTCGCAGAAGAGCCTTTTGCTGTCTTTTCCGGGGCCATTTTAAGTAAGGACAGGCAAACTAACATCTTCTCAAGTCCATCACAGGATGTGCTGATGGCCACCAACTTGGATGGCTTTAAAAGGGGATTGGACCAGTTCATGGAGGAGAAGGCGAACGGTGGCTACTAGTCCTGATTGGCTCTGTGCTTCCTCCAGTCTCAGAGGCAGTGTGCCTATATGTGCGCCAGTGGCTGGGGAACATGGGTGCGAGGGTGCTGCCGCACTCCTGTCCTGCTTGTGGGTTTCCCGTGGGCATCTGGTTGGCCACTGTGAACAGAATGCTGGACTAGATGGACCTTGGTCTGATCCAGCAAGGCACTTCTTATGTTCTTAATCCTATGTATGTCTACTCAGAAATTTGTCCCATTGGGTTTAATAGGACCTACTCCTGTCCTGCTTCTGGGTTTCCCACGGGCAGCTGGTTAGCCAGTGTGGACGGAATGCTGCTGGACTAGATGGACCCTCGGGGCCGGTTCACACGACCCAGGCTGCCGGCGGGGGAGGAACCGCGGGGCCGTCAGCGGGGTCCGGCGGGGCGCCCCGCGCGCGTGGGCAGACCCCGTAGTCCCCGCACTGCAGTACGGGCCTCCCGGCGGTAGGGGGTGAGGCCCGGGATGCCCAGAGGGGCCGTTTGCCCCTACAGGCTGGAGCGGCGGCGGCTCCGGGCTGCCGTCTCTGTGGGGACCCCGCGGGACGGCCGCCCGCTGTTCCGACGGCACGGTGACCACGCGCGGTAGGGGCTTACCCCGCTACCGACCGTGGTCACTTTCCGTGGTCCCGTCCGCGGCTGTCCCGCGGGGGCACCTCCGGTCGGCGTGCACACGACGGGGGAACGGTTCCCGTGTCGTGTGAACGGGCCCTCGGTCTGACCCAGCCCCGGGGCTCTTCTTAAGTTAGCCCTTCACGGCGCCACAAGATTCTTTCTCCTTTTACTCATTTAAGGGCAGCTGCTCCAACCAACCCGCCCTTCGAGTCCATCCGCGCCGCCAACGGCGGCGCCGGGCAAGAACCCGAGCGGAGGGCGAACCCCCTCAGCCCTCCGAAGGGCGGGGCGGGCGGTCGCGAAGAAGACAGCCCGAACGCGGGGAGGGGGCGTGGCCGAGCGGCCGCACGTGACTGCCCGGCCTCCGCGGCCCAGCCAATGGGAGCGTCCGCGGGGCGGGCGGCGGGCTCTTCGAGGGCGCCGCGGGGCCGCCAAGATGGCGCCGCCATTGCCGTGGCTGAGCTGAGGCGGCTCCTGCGAGGGGCGCGCGATGAGCGGCGGCGGCGGCGGCGGCGGCGGCGGCAGGCAGGCCACGCTCTTCCAGGCATGGGGCGCGCGGCCCGTCCCGGCGGAGCGCCGCGGCGAGGAGGCGGCCGAGGAGGAGGAGGCGACGCTGCTGGCGGCGGCGGAGGCGGCTGAGGAGGCGGCGGCGGCGGCTTCCTCGCCCTCGCGCGCTCCCGGCGCCGGGGGCTTCATCGGCGGCGCGCCGGGCGCGCTGTGGCTGTTCCCGCGCGGGGGCGGCGGCGCGCTGGAGGAGCGGCCCTACCAGGCGCGGGCGGCGCGGGCGGCGCTGGAGGCCAACACGCTGCTGTGCCTGCCCACGGGGCTGGGCAAGACGCTGGTGGCCGCCGTGGTGCTGGGCAACTTCTACCGCTGGTTCCCCGGCGGCAAGGCGCTCTTCCTGGCGCCCACCAAGCCGCTGGTGGCCCAGCAGCGCCGCGCCTGCGCCCGCCTCATGGGCATCCCCGCCGACCACGTGGCCGAGATGACCGGTGCGTGCGCCGCGGCCCGCCTTTCGGGGGGCCGGGGGGGGGGTCGGCTGGCTGGCTCCTCCTCGCCGCCGCCGGGGAAACACTCTGTGGTTTTAAAAATTGCAGCAATGCCGCTGCAGAGAAGGGGTGCGGAATACGTCCGATTAGTGCAGTGTCTGGCTGGGGCATGCTGGGAGTTGTAGGCCAAAAACATCTGGGGACCCAAGGTTGAGAAACACTGAGTTATACTGAGGCTGCCATCCTAAGCACGCTTGGTAGGGAGTGAGCCCGCTTGAACCCAGCAAACGCAGTTTTTTTTTATAGGGCTGCACGGTGAAGCGATGATTGGGGGCAGGGTTTGTTCGTTATTTGAGCTTTCCTGGAGTGGTTGCTCCAGCTTTGTTCTTCTGACTGCTATATCCCACAGCTCTGGGGCGCAATGCCGGGTGCCCCTTCTTATTTTCAGATGGAGGAAAACTTGTAGGAGGCTGGTTAGAAGGAAGCCCTTGATCTAGAAGAGACAGACCCACCCCAGAACTGTGCAGCAGCAAGCAAGCAGCAGTGCAATCCTATGTGTTTTTATTATAATATATAATTATCATTTAATACAAGTTAGAATAAAGGGCATACAGAACCCATGTCCTGAGTTTATATTTTTTGCAAAATTCGACCACTCTGTTGAAAAGGTCGTGGAATGATTTGTAATATTTGGAGTTATACTTAAATACCTAATCTTTTCTGCAAGACACCTATCATGGCTGCTTGTGTGCTAATTTATTACTTTTAATATTTGTTTAATTTAGTATATTTATATCCTGCTCTTCACCTGATTTGGTTCCAGGCCAGTTTATAAATAATACTTAAAGTTAACATCGCATTACCTTTTTGGTGTGGGGTGTGTTTGGGATGCAAATCCTTATTGTGCTTCGATGCTCCCTGGGTAGGCAGGTCCCACTCTACCACCCGGGCCGACCTCCCATAGGGCCATAGGCATACTTTTTATCCTCTGTTTGAGCTTTGACGCTATTGATGGTCACTGGTGTTGCATACAAAATGCAAGAATAGTTTCCCCCCATTTCAACTATATGGGCCTATTTAAAATAGGTTAAGGAAAGTTTTATATGTGCCCTGCACCATCATTTGCCTTTTATTCCAAGGTGCTCTGACCTGGGAAATGGTGATCTGGCTAGAATTGCAGCAGCCCATTATTTTAAGTATAAGGATGAATTTGATGACAGCAAATGTAGATGGGGCATGTCCTTTCTGTGAATCGCTAGTGAAGCCATTATTGTGGGCGTGTTGATACCTGTACAGATGTTTGCTTATGTTGTTTCAGGAGGTACCCAAATCGTTGATCGCAAAGAACTCTGGCACAATAAGAGGGTCTTCTTCCTTACTCCTCAGATAATGACAAATGATCTTTCCCGTGGAATTTGTCCAGCAGTGGAGATTAAATGTCTGGTTATTGATGAGGCCCACAAAGCTCTTGGAAATTATGCTTATTGTCAGGTAGTGTGAACCGTGCATAACTTATGATCTGTCCTAGAATAACTGAAATTAAATCATCTATTTAAAAATGTGGTCTTTCTCTTTGCTGAAGATATTTACAATGAAACAGTGATTATATGTTTGAAATGAAAGTGTCCAAGTAGCACAGTGTTCTCCAACCTTGGGTCCCCAGATGTTTTTGGCCTACAACTCCCAGCATGCCCCAGCCAGCATAGCTGGCTGGGGCATGCTGGGAGTTGTAGGCCAAAAACATCTGGGGACCCAAGGTTGGAGAACACTGAAGTAGCATTTTAGATGCTGCTACGCTATTAAAGTTAAGCAGGTCTCAGCCTACTGGGGGAAGGCTTTGGAGCCCCTTGTGAGCCACTGTGAGGCAGTGGGGGAAATGAAGTGAAGTTGTTTTTAAAAACATCTTCCATCAATGTGCTGAAAAATGTACTGGATCTTCTTGTTGCAATCCTTTTCTATTCACAGCTTCAGCTCTTTAAACACTACAATCGGAAAATTAGTAGAAGTATGATAGATCCCAGTCTTATGCCTTGAATCTCATGTTACAAATGGAAATAATAAAGCTGGTTGTCTCAGTTCTTGCAGGTTAAAAGCTGACTGCATCATGAAAGAATAAGACTTTTCTGTGAAACCTCTTTGAATTTTTACAATAACAAATTTTCCCAGACGATTTTAAATTAGGGCAGGATTAATCTCTTTTCCTAACCCTTGGTATTTTCTACAAGGTCCTGTGAAGGCCCTTGGTCCCAGCTTCAATCTGTGGCATCGCCAGTTAAACACATCTCGGGTAGGACAGCTAGGAAAGGTCTGCCTATGGCTGTGCAAAGTGGCTGCCAGTCAGGGTTGGCAATACTGGGATGGATTGACTTGCCTGCTGGCATGACTTTCCAGACTAGGCATCGGGCATGGAGTAAGGAAATCTCTTGGTTGGGTCTAGGGCAGAAGGTCTGCATGTGAGGAACCTGGCCCTCCCTCCTGAGACTGAAACAACTCTATTCTACTCAATCTAGATTTTTGTTTATCTCAGTTTCAGCTTAGTTGGGTACTGTTGTTTATTTGGGAGCCTGTTTGTTTGTAGCAGGATTCGTTTGGATACTATATATTGGTGGTGATGAAAGCCATTTTCTCTTCAGGTTGTGAAAGAACTATGCAAGTATACCCAGCAGTTTCGGATCTTGGCTCTAACCGCCACCCCTGGCAGTGATGCAAAGGTAAATCGAGCCCTGTTATCCATGGAACTAAGGATGGAAGTGCCTTTCATAGGCTTTCCTACCCATAGCACATGATCTGTGTTGATGATTGTTAAAATGATTACATAATCCCCTGAATGTTTCTCTCAGTTCTATTATTCTGTTTCTTTCTATTATGCAGTTTCTATTTGATTAAGTATCCTTAGCTGGGGAGGGCTGGAACTAACAGAGCAGATCCTAGAAAATAGTTATTTATAATGGATCCCGTTAATCAACGTTTAGGAGCCACTGGAGATCTCCTGCAAGTGCAGACCCTGCTTTTTGATGGCATTTCAAACTGATTGCTAATGCTATAATAATGAAAGTGGATGTGACATTTCTGCAAAGTTTGTGTTTTGGGTAAAGAAAAAAAAAAGATATGGTATTGATAAGCAACACTTAACTTGAGCAAGTATACTGATGGAATTCCAAGTTCTTTTTACATCTAACCAGCACTGGAAGAAGCAGGCGGTGCCGGTGGGGGTTAATTGACCTTAAAAATAACATTGCCATTGCGCCAGGGATATAAAGCCATATGGATAAAATGGAGAGGAGGAGGACTATGTAAGCCGCCTTGGGTTCCTTGCAGGGAAAAAGGTGGGGTATAAATATAATAAATAAATAAATATGTGCACAGCCTGGCTGGTTTTGGTCCGTTTTAAGTCCCGCCCCCAGTCAACTGACACCAGTAACTCCTTTCCCGCCTCCATAAAGAAGTTTCCTTGTTTGAAAAATCCAAATAAAATCTGTAGGTTTTGGCTCGGTACAATGTAGTGATTGACTTAGCATAGTAAGTGAGAGACAGAGCTATATGTCATGGAATCTCTCGTTTGCATCTTGTCTCTGCCATGAGCTCACCAGATAGGCCTGGATGAACTTCTCTCAGTCCCTGTCCCCACCTACAATATGGGGATAATACTACTGACCTAACTTACAGAGAGACTGTTAAGATTACAAGACCATATCATGTACCTGAAACACTTTGAACATTCAAGTGTTCTGCAATCAAATGTCTGATGTTTACAGTACTAACATGATGAGCCTAAGAGAAATGCAGCCTGATGGTCCCTTTCTTGCCATTTCTTTATAGGCTGTGCAGCAAGTTATTTCCAACCTGTTGATTTCACACATAGAACTATGTTCTGAAGATTCCCCTGAAATCCAGCCTTATTCTTACGAGAGGCAGGTTGAAAAATGTGTTGTTCCACTTGGGAAAGAACTGGCTGAAATCCAGAATGCTTACATACAGGTGAGTTGGGCACTTTGTGTCAAGAGGATGAGAATGGGCCGAGGCAGAGCTATAGTGTAAGGATGAAGAAACATTTGTTGAGCCACTTGAGTTACTACATTTATTTTTCATTCCGCTAGGGAAGTTGTGCTTACTGAGCCTGTGAAATAAAAAGTTGGCTTCTGTGGTTTTTAGATTTATTTTTTAAGGGTTCTTTGAATTTTGCTAAAATGTCATTCTTAGCTGAAACAAGTTGGCAATGGAAAGAATACTAACAGCTGGTGAATTGTTCTGATCATGCTCATGGTTTCATAGTTCATCTTGGCGGGTCTGATCAAAGGCTTCTCTCTCTTCCTGTAAGAGTTCAGTGATGGAACCTCAGGACATTTTGCAATTACCCTGTTTTCCTGAAATAGGTGCTGCTCTTATGGGATGAATGTGTTGAGCATAACTCTTTGGAGGTTCTGTGTTCAAGTTCCATCTGGCCCAGTACAAATCACATAGTCACAAACTGGGATTGTTACTCCTTTATAGACAGATATTTATGGCAAATAGACCTTTATTTATGGTTGGTGGACCCTGATTTTTTCTCAGCCAGTGAAAAGATAAAGTGGCATTATTAAGGTTATAACCCTTTCAAATCTGTCTTAGCTGGACATTTAAGAGAGGCTGTCTTGCACACTAAAGCATTTCTTCAAAAACAGCCACACACAAAATAGCTGTTGGCATAACATTGAGCTGATGGTGTGACGTAGAGGTATTTCAGGCAAGATTTGCTCTCTCCTGTAGTGGTTACTTTTGGTTTCAGTTAATGTGTTCAACGATTGTTTGGTTGTTCCCTCCAAGGGTTTGTGTCTGTAGGGTCAAAGAGAAATGCCTTGACTGATGCAAAGGGGGTTGTAGAAAGAAGATCCTATAGTTCCTTTCAGAAAGCTCTATTGACATTGGGTAGAGGCCGATTGCTTTCTTACATGCTGGCGCTGTTGGGAATTGGTACTGTAGATCCCCCAGTTTGGCACTCTGCAAGTACATAGTGGCAGCTGCCCTTTGAGACGGGGGCATGTGGACTAGTGATGTAGGGTGTTCCGGTTTACTGTGCGACCCAAGCGCCTTAATAATAATGTTCCTCCTCGACTAGGGATCTCCTGGGGGAGGAGTGTCAGTGGAATGACACCCCTCACAAAAAGCCTCTCCTGAGGGGACAGGACCTGGGATGGGGTGCAGGAGGCCGCTGGGAGGAGGACGGGACAGGAAGCTTACCTTCTGTGAAATTCCTTAAGTTAACTTGGGGTGCAATCCTGTGTTACCTAAAATAGCACTCTACCCTTCAGTCTTCAATATACCGAAACAAACCTGAATATTTACCACGTAGAGCATGTTTCTCTTCCCCTCCCCCAGGCTCCCAAAACAAGGCTATTGTTCAAACTCCTGTTTGAACTAAAGAGACCTGGAAAAGAACAGAGATCCTTTACGAGCTAAGCACTGCACAGCAGTTTCATTGGCTGTATAAATAACATGTAACGGTATATGATGTTTGGGGACTGGATGAGGAAATTCATGGATTCTTCAGTGTGGACTGTTCAGAAATTCATCTTGAGCTATATGTATAGGGTTGGAAAATATTTCACATTCTACGAAGGCTGAAGAAATGCTTCAAAACCCCAGGTGCCTGAGAGTTCCCCATCCTCCACTGAAAGTCAACTTGTTTTCACGTCAGCAAAATGATAGTAAATAACTGAGCCTTTTTAACCTTTTAGAGCTGCTGGGCTGCCTACATTCATCTCCGCTTCTTCGTTATATTATATTATATTATATATTTATACCCCGCCTTTTTTCTTGCAAGGAACCCAAGGCGGCTTACATAATCCTCCTCCATTTTATCCTCACAACAACCCTGTGAGGTAGGTTAGGCTGAGAGTCAGTGACTGGCCCAAAGCACCCAGTGAGTTTCATGGCCGAGTGGGGACTTGAACCCAGATCTCCCGAGTCCCAGTCCAACACTCTAACCACTACGCCACACTGGCTCATCTTTCTTTGCTTTTCTTCCCCCCTCCTTTATAACCCACCAAGGCACAACAGCCCTCAGAGCAGCTTGCAAAAATAATTGTTGAATAACAATACATACAAGATAAAAATACATTTTTTTCATATAAATCTCTGCATAATTAAGTCAGTAGTTAAAAATCCAGTTTAAAATAATTTAAAACACAAGCTGTATTGATATAATACAAAAATGTTTCAGAATGACCTGCTGGTGCTGTATGCTGAAAGCTGTCATTACTTTCTGAAATATCCTTCAATTTACTTTGAAGTGTTCTCTTAATAGGGGAAATCAGTCCTTTTCAGGGTCTCCATATAGCTGTCTACAGAAAAGCTAGTGCGCAATCCTTAAGTAAGGTAGGGTTAAGCATCTGTTTCTACTGCTTTTATTATATAATATGATTATAATAAAGGCCTGCTCGTTTATTTTGGTAACACTTCTAGGCTTTGTGTAAGCCTGAATGTCTTGGTGATGGCCTCACACTGCTCCTCTTTGAAAATGTGTGTATTTGGGGTTATGGGGCTGGGAGGGGATCGGGAAAAGGTAGCATGGCTGTGCATGTTTATGATGAGATCTGCACTCATGGTTATGGGCAGCTTGGCGCATCAGAAATGTGCAACTGCGACTGCTGGAAAACTACGGCAACACCATGCTGCATGTAGATTGCCATTGATTTCTGCAACAGCTTTGTAAATAAGTAATTTGCAAATGCTCAGTGAGACCCCATCGGAAGAAGGAACACAGTAATCATGCGAAGTAACGGAGCACTTCGTTGCTTTTTATACTGAATATTTTCTCTTGTGTTTCACCTCTTCTTCTTTTCTTGGAAAAAGTGCTAGAAATCTTAGATATCAGAAGCTGCAGCTAGAAGAAACACTTTCTCAAAACCGGCAGTACACATTTCAGGTTTACTGAGGAAAGGAGCTAGTTTGTCAGGCGATGCTGGTGGAATGTGACATTCATGAGTTCTTTAGGAAATCTTTACAATGTCATGGCTGTGTAAAACTCTTAATCCTTTCAGCTAGCCTATTAGCATTTACTTGCACATTTTAAGGGTGACCCGTCAATGGAACTCTGCTACCTCATAGCTCAAAAACAGCCTATGGTCTTTCAAGGAACCATATTTCATTCTGCCGGTTCGTAGCTGCTGGATTGGTGTATCCTGCCACTATGAAGGTGTCTTGCAAGCACAGCTCGGGACTCTCCAGAAGTTCTGCTAGCAGATTTATTTCTCTTGCAATCGAAACTTCGTTAGTGACTCCTCTGAAGCCTCTGTTAACAACCCATTTTAAAAGGATATTTTATTTGTTACATTAGACATAGCCACTTTATTCTTAGTGTTATGGTCACACACTCAAACCTGTCCCACCCGCCATAAATGCTAGAAATTAGCTTTCTTATTTTTTTTTTAAAGGCACAGAGTTGAGATGTTTAGGGTACTGAATTGGCATGTAGTACTAAATTCTCAGTGTTTTGTTGATTTTGTCTGATGCAAGAATACTGCACTTGAAGACAGGATGCTACAGACTGAGAAGCAAGTAGGGAGAAAACTCTGGAAAGGATTCCTAAAGGGCTAACCCCTTCAGAAAAGGACATCCAAGGAAGGGTGTCCAGGTGGGGTTACATCCTGAAGGGCCCCCTCCTCCTGTATGGACCCGCCTGTCCCTTACGGTCTCCCGAAGCCCTGCTGTCTGTCAGTGCCCCTCCCCACCTTCAGAGCTTAGGCGGGTGGCAACTGGGATCGAGGCCTTTCTGCAGACCCCCTACCTGCAGATACCCTCTCCCCACCCGAAACATTCAATTGGCATCAACTTCATTTTCTCCTTGATGCCATTAAAATTATTTTATTCTTCCGAGTTTAATGTGCCGTTTTTATTTCCTCCATGCTACTCTCTGTTAGTGATTTTAGACTGAAAGGTTGAGTGGAAATTTTGTGTGGGATCTGTTACATTGGGAGTGTTGTAAGCCTCCTTGGAGGCCCAACAGTGGAAAGGCAGGAAATAAATGTCTTTAAACAAACAGATCCTGCTTTTCAGGCTAGACACCATATAGCCTGGAACCAACAAATTTGACCAAGGTCTTAACATAAGTTTGCTCTTCGCTCTGGTTGCTCCCTGCTTAATTAAAAATGTAGTTTTACTTTTATACACATATTGTGTATGTTTTAAGTGCAGAATGTGGTGTTCAGACTACATGTGTTTCATGGAGATGTTTCTTTTAAACTGAAGTAAGACATTAAGCAATTAAGCAGATAAAAGCTGAAATCTCATGGAATAGCTGCAGATCAAAGATGGATCCGGATGATGTAAAAGCAGAAAAGGTGTACAGCAAGAGGGAGGAAAGCACAGATATCGGGCATGTGTTTCATATGTCGGGCTCAGTTCAGATGTAAAAATCTTGCACAATAAATCAGTTTATTAGACCGAGAATGAACGTTGTATCCACACGCTCCCTTCTCCCCGACTCTGGCTTAATATCTTGGTTGTAGTCAGGGATTCATAGAATCATAGAAAAGTAGAGTTGGAAGGGGCCTACAAGGCCATCGAGTCCAACCCCCTGCTCAAAGCAGGAATCCAGGTCAAAGCATCCCTGACAGATGGCTGTCCAGCTGCCCCTTGAATGCCTCCTGAGTGGGAGAGCCCACCACCTCCCTAGGTAGTTGGTTCCATTGTCTTATTGCTCTGACAGTCAGGAATTTTTTCCTGATGTTTAGGTGGAATCTGGGTTCCTGTAACATGAGCCCATTATTCCGTGTCCTGCAAACTGGGATGATTGAGAAGAGATCCTGGCCCTCCTCTGTGTGACATCCCTTCAAATACTGGAAGAGTGCGATCATATCTCCCCTCAGTCTCCTCTTCTGAAGGCTAAACATGCCCAGTTCTTTCAGTCTCTCCTCATAGGGCCTTGTTTCCAGTCCCTTTATCATCCTTTTTGCCCTCCTCTGAACCCTCTCCAGTTTGTCTACATCCTTCTTAAGGTGTGGTGCCCAGAACTGGATGCAGTACTCAAGATGAGGCCTAACCAGTGCTGAGTAAAAGGGAATTATCACTTCACGCGATTTGGATGCTATACTTCTATTAATGCAGCCAAAATAGCATTTGCCTTCTTTGCAGCCACATCGCATTGCTGGCTCATATTCAGTTTGTGATCGCCAACAATTCCAAGATCCTTCTCACTTGTAGTATTAAACTACAGTTTACTGGTCCTGCTGTAATGAAAACTGGTTTAACAATCCCCGTAAGTCTTAGCATTATGGCGGGCGAGTTGGGGAAGGGGAGGAGGCAGTATGTAGGTACAACATTCATTATTGGTCTAATAAATGCGCCATTAAGTCTGAACTGGGCCTTACTGTCATAATGGTTTGGCTCTCAACAAAAGTAAGCATGCTCAGGGCTTGATACTCAGAAAGCCGTGTTAGAGAGCCTAACCAGCCCTGGCACTCAAACAGGCAGCCAGTGACGGCTACTTACCTAGCATAAGCAATGGCTGGAGGCCACTCTTCAACGACGATATCGGGATCATAGGGCTCAGGTGGTCGCTCCTGCAGCCCGCTGGGGAGGTGGTATGCTACCGTCACGAGTCGTGTGAGGTCTGATGCGCTTTCACGGGTGTGAACTATGGTCACAATGGGAACAGTCATCCCCAGGTACAGGCCTGAGAGAAGCACATTGCCATCATTAATTTCTTGCCCGCGTGGTTCAGTTGGTTGTGGAGCTATGCCACCTCATTAGAACAGAATTGAATTTGGCAGATTTGCAAAACGTATACAATAGTATCTTTCGGACAGCTGTTCATGCCAAACTGGCATGGACCACACCAAGTAAAAAAATCAGCATTTGGGGATTTCCTCCCTCTTATGGCAGGGGGAAAGAAGTCTAGCTTATTTCTTCAGTGTAAGATGGGGTAGTGGTGAATGTACCACTGAAGGATTGTATATAGCATATATCTCCGTGTCCGTGTGTCCACTCTCCTTCTCTCCCTCTAATCAAATATGTTTGTTACCTGAGGAATTCTGCTCACAAATGTATCTCATCAGCTTCATGAATCCAAGGCATATGCTCTGCTCATACTGCTCTTCTTGCACTTTGACACAAGCCCATTTGGCCTTTCCATAGTAGCGTTTCTCGTAAAGAACTTCCCCAAGCTGCAAATTTTAAAAGGTTTTGAGATCAATATGGCTATGTTACATCCAGCACAGTACCTAGCAACCGTCATGTAATTTATGCCCATTTAATGGTTAGGCAACAGGCAAACTTCAAAGTGGATTGAAGAAAAGTGCAACATCTGAAATACTATTAAATAATGTGAATAATCCTATATATTTCTAACCTGTATAAACTCCCTTTTGAATGTAAGTATATTTTGTCTTCAAAAATGTCCAGTGGCAATGAATTTCAGCACTCAAAATAATGATCACTTACATATTAAAGATACAATATGGCCAGCTAGATGGTGACCGGCCAGAGGGGCGATTTAAAAACATAATAAATAAATAAAATAAATAAATAAATAAATACAACCTCAAAGTACCTTTTGTACCTGGGCTAAAAAACTCCAGGACAACAGATTGGGTGAATTCGCAAGCAATTCACAGCCAACCCATCCTGTGAATAAGCTACACAGTGTGGGTTGTTCATGGGACAACCCACGGTGCACCTGACAGATGATTGGGCTCACCATGAGTTGTGTCCCCCACTTCCCCCTCGTTCCTCCCATAGGTATCCCAGGGGACTCCGTGACAGGACCTGCCTTGTCTTCTCTCCCCACAGTGGCTGTGACCCCTTTTAACCCCTTTTTTCCCTCCTGGAGATTGCTTTTCAGAGTCTCCAAGATGATAGCCTCTTCAGAGTCTCCAAGAGGCACACTGGAGTGGCTGTCACTGGTTCACCCCCTTTAAAAGTTAAAAAAAAAAATGCACGCGAAGTTTGCGCAATTTATTATTTATTTATTTGTCGGTAGTTCAGAGTTCATTGTAGGTCAAATTTGTTTTAGAAAATAATCAGAATTGTGGCAGGAATAAAGTTACCTTTAAAATCTCTTCTCTTAAACCCAGCTGCTGCTCATTAAAATAATATTGTTTGTTAGATCATACTACAATATACTGAAGTGCATTCTAACAAAGAGATTACCTTTTCTTTACATTTTATCACAGTAAAAGGGACACTTTCTCTTGCCTGAAGGTGGTTATTTCTGGTCAGTTGCTGGATTGGCTCCGCCATATCTGTAAGGAGATCATTAAATGGTTAAACTGATATGGCAGGGGTAAATACACCTGATTTAGATAAATGTAAAAATGCCTTCTAACTGCTGGGTCTTCTATTCTTCTGCTAATGCAGTGTTTCTCAACCTTGGGTCCCCAGATGTTTTTGGCCTACAACTCCCAGCATGCCCCAGCCAGCTATGCTGGCTGGGGCATGCTGGGAGTTGTAGGCCAAAAACATCTGGGGACCCAAGGTTGAGAAACACTGTGCTAATGTAAATCCTCCATTGTGTCCCAATACCTGAAATGCTTCATTGCCATCAACACCTCAGTCCCTGCTGTTCTGCACACCTGTCCCTAACACTCCAGCTGAGATTAAAAACTAGTGGAAAGCAAGAACAAAATCCCAAAACAGCAACTGCATGTAATTTGCATTTCAAGAAAGATCAGCTGCTTGCAAAAGCACATGACAAAAGGAATGCAGGAAGAGAATCAAGTTTATTCTGCACCAGATGGATGTGTCTAGAAAGAAGAGAGATGACCGAGCAGAGAGCTAAAATTTGTAAAATTGATGCAAATCTCCACGGTTGCACGGTGCTCCAGTTGGACTGATCCTGTATGCACCCAGCTGGGGCAACCATGGACAGTTTTCTTACCTTGATCAGAAACCTCCTCTCTCTTGCCGCAGAACGTCATCACGGAAAGCTTGAGGAAAGTCATTGTATCTTAACACACTGAGGTTTTAAAGGCCTTAGAAATCTTCTGCTGTATGCTTTGTCTGTTAAGTTTGCTTGTTGGATTTGTTCCTATTCTATAAAGTGGTAGAATGCTTTTACAGACTATCCTGCGATAATGCTAGGTGACCATAAGTCTTCAGTAAAACCTAGATTTCATGCTAAGATCTATACCAGTAAATATAGCTGAAACCAATTTTTGTGAATATTGGCTTAGTTCATTTTAATTTGTTGCCTGTTATAGACAGTATCTGAGAGAAGGGGGTTGAGGAAGAAAAAATTGCCAGAAGAGCATCAGGCAGGCTTGTCTTGCACAATTAGAACTGAGTAAAACATCTAGCTTTCTCTCATTTCACCCTCAAAATTAACTCCAAAAACCTGCCAGCTGACCATGTAGTCGTACAATATCATGAACTAAAAGAGTTGGGGAGATGACACTATGGGGTTTCTCTGCGCTCCTTCCGGATGGCTCTCCTCCCTGTCATGCCTGGACCTCAGCTGAGAAGTGCAAATGAGATGATAGGGCTGCAGGCCTATGCACCAGGTACGGGCCATGTTTTTGCAGTCAAGGGCTGCATTCTTCCTACGGGAAAGAGGCTGGGGCCTCAAGCAGGCAAGAACAGGTAAGGCCAAAGGCAAGAGTGGGCAGGGCCATCTCCTCCTCCGCCCCCCCTCCCCTCATGCAGCACATATGGTACATGCTTCCCCCATGGCTCCTCCCACAATCTTGCCAGCCTGTCCCTGTCAGTCTAGCAACACCTCCCAAGCTGGAGAACCAACCACAGAGATCGGGTCCTAGAGTGGTCCAGAGATGTCACTCTATCCATCATACTCTCTTCCAGCCAGTCGGAAGGCTACACTAGCTAGCCCCTGTCCTGTGTGCCCGGCATCTGCATTGTGCAGTAATGCCAATCTGCCAGACTTCCCCCCCCCCATTTCCCCCCTCCAGTGGCGGTATCCCTCATGGGGAGGGTGCCATGTGGGGATGACTTCCCTCATCACAACTGCCCCGCAGCTCACCAAACAACTGTCTGGTGGCAGGCTGAGAGGAGCACATTTCTCACAGGGAGGTTGGCACAGGCAGCGGCAAAACTCAACGGTGGCTTCGGCAGCCGCGAGGGCCACACTGAAGGCTGCCTTGCTCCGTGGGTTGCCCACGTGTGCTATGGGAGTATGTCCCCTTGAGCTCAGTACCGCTTGCTTCTGGGTGGCTGAGTACAGGATTGCACTCTCAGGCTGTCCCTAATGTTGCAGCCACGTGTTGGCATTTATTTAATACATTTTTATACCGCCCAATAGCCGAAGCTCTCTGGGCAGTTCACATGATTTATCTGCCCCGACTCCATTGAGAAAGAGGCACTACTACAGCACCATATTTGGTCCTTATGGCCTGATCCTTGCTGTAGCATCAAATACTTGGAATGGGCTGTGCTATAGCTAGCCCTGAAGCAGTACTTTGTCACAAGTTATGAATTCACATTGGAAATGAAGTGTTTGGGTATGGCTTGGAGAGAAGACATCTCTTCCCCTGCAACCAAAGAGTTGCAGGACACAACTCACTTCTCAAGAATATTTGTTTGTAAAGCCTTGGCTGTAGCGCAGCTGTTCTGTCTTGGGCATGCTGAGGTCCGTTTGCACTTATCAGTCAAGGGCAGGTCTTGCCTTGTGAAAGGCAATGGATTTTCCTGAGGGGAGCTTGGATGTCTGTGTCCACTTGCAAAGAGGTAGGCAGGATTTTACGAATCTGTTGTAGAATGGTAATAATCTGTATTTGCCTGCAGATAATTGTTCTAGTCTCTTCGCTTCTGGTCTTTGAGCTATCTTGTTATTAATAAGCAACGCTTCTTTTGTGGCAACTTGATTCATTTCCTCCCCATGCACCCTCCAAAGCTACTTATGCTCTGCCGTTTGGTTTGCTTGCTGAGCATTTCCTAAAACTTTCCCTCTATCTAGCTTTAACTGTCTTCAGTAATTGCAGTAGAGGTGCTGCCAATCAGAGTAGGCAATACTAGATGCACAGGTAGTCTTCTGGGGAAAGTGGCAGTACTAACACTAGGTGGGCAGACCTTGGTTTTGATTGTATCTACAGCACGTTAGAGCCGGCCAGTTTTTGCAGGATGTCACTGAAACTTCAGCTGGAGCATTCTGGAGGCTGGTCCCAGATTGTACTTGCACTGGCTGAAATCGGGGCACTGAGGCAAGCATTGTTTACCTATGGACAGGAGCTGCATCATAGTTCAAGTCAGGTACGCACCGGCTCAGTGCAAATGGGATCTCTGTGGTGCAGATGTCCTGTGTTTGAGCCACAAGTGGTATCAAATCTGCCAGGAATACATCCCCAAGTACAAGATGCTGGCAAGGCCTTGTGGGTCGTGTTCCAGTGTGGCATAGTGGTGAGAGTATTGGACTGGGACTCAGGAGATCCGGGTTCTAGTCCCCGCTCGGCCATGAAACTCACTGGGTGACTTTGGGCCAGTCACTGACTCTCAGCCTAACCTACTTCACAGGGTTGTTGTGAGGATAAAATGGAGAGGAGGAGGATTATGTAAGCAGCCTTGGGTTCCTTGCAGGAAAAAAGGCGGGGTATAAATGTAATAAATAAATAAAATAAATAAATGAAAAGATGCTGTGAAGCAGCAGAGGCAGTTTATGTTGAGGAGCTTATGTATCTGATCCAGAGCAACTTTGGCACGCTATCTGCCCACACCCCCTAACATTATAATATTACACTCTGGAAATTCCATAATGGGGAGAACTGGTTTCATGTCCTGGAAGCAGTTCAGATGATGAGGTGCCAAAAACATTTGGTAGCAAGTTTGACGGAGGCCACTGCTTTGCTTTGTGCAAGTAGGTGGCATCCACTAGTAGCGTGCACACACACACACACACACACACACACTTCCAAGCTTAAAGCACAGTTGATGCCTACCTGTCGACCAGAATAAAAACTGCAGAATGATAAGTTAGCAGGAGCCTGGAGGCCTCTGGGATACTGTCAGAGGGATCTTTCCTATTGCTGATAGATTCTCTACCGAGTGTGTTGCCACCGCTACCCGTATTTTCACTTTGATTCTCCCCCTCCCCGTTTTTTTTTTAAACTGGAGGTTTTATGATGTGTTTGGAAAGCTGGAGCAAGAGCTCCTACCCAACTGAATCTTTCTTCAGGTCTTTTTTTGTTTTGGTGTTCTCCTTGTGAAAGCCCTTCAGCAGCGGTTAAAACGTCCAGCCATCCCCGGAGCGCGTGCTCCGCGCAAAGAAGCCCGCCGCCCCCCTCCCCGGCGCCGGCGGGGGGGCTTACCCGCGGGCACGTCCACCTGGTGCCCCCGGCCCACGCTCTGCCAGTAGGCGAGGAGACGCTGCTGCTGCTCTTCCTCGCGGTGCTGCTGCGGGCTGCCGCCGGGGCCGGGGCACGCCTCCTCCTCCTCCTCCTCGGCGCCCATGCCCTCCAGGTCCTCCAGCGTGATCGCGCCCGCGGGCGGCTCCTCGGCGCCGGCTCCGCTCATGCGGCACGGGGGGCGCTCGCTCTGCATGGCGCGGGGCACGGAGGGCGGCTGCTGCTGCTGGCGGCGGCGCTGGCGCTTTATGAGCCGCCGCCGCTCGCGCTCCCGGCCCGGGGAGGGGCTGAGCTCAGCGCCCGGCGGGGGCGGGGGCAGCCCGGCCACCGCCGCGGCGTGGCTACGCCCCCCGGGCTCGCGGGGCGGGGAGGAGGGCGCTTGTGCGCGCAGCGAGCGTTTCTAGGGCGCGGCGGCGTCCCGGTGGGAAAGGGCCGGAGGCAAGGATGGGTCTTGAAGCTCTTTTCCAAGGATGCAGCAGGGCTTTTCCTCCGCTACCCCACGCGGACGGGAGCGCAGCAGCCCCGCCGGACCCAGCGGAGAGGCGCGCTGCGTGTGGTCCCGCCTTCCCTCCTGTCCCAAAGGGCATTCTGCTTTTCGGCGGGGCGCGGGAGGAAATTAACGTCTAGACTTCACAGACCTCTGAGACCTGCCTTTCTTTGCCTTTGGCTTTGCCACAGCGAGGAGGAGCTGCGGAAAGGGGTTAGGGGAGCCAGTCTCTCCCCTTTCTGGACCACCTGGAGACTCGGGGAGGTGTTGAAAAGGTGGGGGCCACTGACAGCTGTCAGTTCAGCACTTGAAAGCGATAGGATTTCACTGCTACGGGGGGGGGGGGAGATATTGGGCCCCCGCCCCTCTCGATGCACCTGATTTCACTGCTTTCGCCCCTTCCACCGACAGCGAGGCAATGGGACCCTGGCAACTGTGCATGAATTAGCCTATATGCAGTGTCCCCTTGTCAGTTTCCATGTATATTACCTACTTAACACTTGCAAAAGACCACCAACAACAAAAAAATCAACAAAATTAACAAAACACTTTTGCAATTTTCTGCAGCCGAAAAAACCGGTCACTCGCTCCAAAGTGCTGTTTGGGCGTCGCATGGGTGGAGGAGGGGCAGTCAGTGGTGTCACCACAGGCCCCTTCCAACTCTACTTTTCTATGATTCTATGATTCCTTCACAGTTATACTGCCGCTGCCAAAAACGAACATCCCATTTAGATATCATGTTCAATAGCCATTGGTAGACTTTCCTTCCATGGCAGCAACATTCCCCATCCTGTTGTTGGAGCAGAAATCCCATAATCCTCAGCTAGTGCAGTCACTGGCCATGCTGCATGGGGATGATGGATGTTCTAGGCCAGCATATGTGGAGGGCGCCAGGTTGGGGTCTTTTGTTGTATGCTGTCATGCAGAAACAGAAGGTGAAGAAACTGGAGAGGTCCCAAGCCTGCAAAAGGGTTCAGAGGAGGGCAACAAAGATGATCAGGGGGCTAGAAACAAGGCCCTCTGAGGAGAGACTGAAAGAACTGGGCATGTTTAGCCTTCAGAAGAGGAGACTGAGGGGAGATATGATCGCACTCTTCCAGTACTTGAAGGGTTGTCACACAGAGGAGGGCCAGGATCTCTTCTCGATCATCCCAGTTTGCAGGACACGGAATAATGGGCTCAAATTACAGGAACCCAGATTCCACCTGAACATCAAGAAAAAATTCCTGACTGTTAGAGCAATAAGACAACGGAACCAACTACCTAGGGAGGTGGTGGGCTCTCCCACTCTGGGGGCATTCAAGGTGCGGCTGGACAGCCATCTGTCGGGGATGCTTTGACCTGGATTCCTGCATTGAGCAGGGGGTTGGACTCGATGGCCTGGTAGGCCCCTTCCAACTCTACCTATGTTTCTATGTTTCTATGTTTCTAAGATCGCAAAGAGGGGCGGGGGTCCTGCCACCCTTACCGAGTGGCTCACTAGCCAATCCCCGCCCCCACAATGAAATTGCTGTCCCAGGTTCAGACGGCCAGGCAACCCATCGTGCGTCGAACAGCCCCTAGACCAGGCCATGGGTTGTGAGGGTGGCTTGTTCTCGAAAAATGAGCCACTCTGCAGGAAGCGGTCTGGGTTTGGACGACACAACAACCCACTGTGGCTAACCCATGATGGGTTGTTGTGTCATGCAAACCAGTCTTTCTCTTGAAGTCCACCAAATTGCAACCTAAGCGGTTTCCATTGATTATTTAATCGTTGACTTAATCTTTGACTTGGATTCCTGCACTGAGCAGGGGGTTGGACTCGATGGCCTTTTAGGCCCTTTCCAACTCTACTTTTCTATGATTCCAGGCCCATATGGTAGTATACAAACAGGACATCAAAGGGGGAGTAATAGCGAGGGATTTATGAGAAAGTGGATTCTGTTTGTAGAATATTGGAATAATAACTTTCAGGAAGCTATTCGACCTTTCCTTTTTCTTTCTTGTGGATTCTTGTGATATTGTTTTTACATACTGTGTTTAGGAATTATATGTATTATAGCTCTATGATTACTAAAATAAAAATTTAAAAAGAAACAAATAGGACATCAAAGTACTTGAATTAAAGAACAACATAAAAACAATTGATAAAAGGTTTATTTTTATTAATTAAAACATTTGTATCCCATTGTTCTGGAGCAAACGTCACCTTGGAATCCATAGCTGGGCCAAAAGGCAACTTATAAATTTATAAAGCACCACTCCAGGCACCTTTCAACATTTAAAAAATTCAGTTTCATAAAACAAACAATATAAAACAATCAACCAAGGAGATAGGGTCACCAGTTAAAATGAAAACATAGCCTCATCTAGTGAAAGTCTGCTAGAATAACAAGTGTCCAAAAAAAATATGTGGGTGAGAGGTCCAGCTGCACGTCATGGGATAATGCATTCTGTAATCTGGGTGCTGCCCTTGAGAAGCCCCTCACACCTTATCCCACTGAAACGTGCCCCCAACCTAGATGGGACACAAGGCCCATCCAGGTCTGCTTCTGACCTTAGGGAGCAGAAAGTGTGATAATGAAGGAGGCAGTTAAGGTGTCTTGGGCCTAGGCCAGTGATGGCGAACCTTTTTGAGCCCGAGTGCCCAAACTGCAACACAAAACCAACTTATTTATTTCAAAGTGCCAACACTGCAATTAAACCTGAATACCGAGGTTTAGTTGAATCGCACAAGCCACCACAGCTTAAATCACACCACCTCCAAGCTGCCAGTGCGTCTTTTGAGCCCAACCCAGCAAAGGCTGTCTCCTGACTCCTCCACATCAGCCCCCCCCACAGCCCCTTCTATCCCCCCATGGGCAGAGAGCGAGTGAGCGTGCGAGGTGGAGATTTAAAGCGGCAGCCCAGCCACCCCTTCTCAGGCAGGCAGGCAAGGCTGGAGGAGGAGGAGGGCATGCGAGAAGGAGGTGGGCAGAGAGTGAGCGCATGAGGCAGAGAGCAGCCAACCAAGCCTTTAAAGCAGTAGCTGCCCTCCCCGCCTCTCCTCTCCTCTCCCCGCTTGCTCTCCTGCCCCTCAGGGGAATCCTGGCGGCAGGAGGCACCCGGGACCCCTGCCTGATCTCGCTTCTTTCGCGTGCCCACAGAGAGGTCCCTGCGTGCCAGCTGTGGCACGCGTGCCATAGGTTCGCCATCACTGGCCTAGGCCATTCAGGACTTTAAAGGCAATTACCAGCACTTCAAATTGTGCCCAGAAGCAGATTGGTTAACAACACAGCAATAAAATCACAGAATACAGTTTGGAAACTCAAATTGGTATAGGCAGCCCTGGATTAACCATTAAGCAATATAAGCACGTGCTTATGGCACCAAGGGAAGGGGGGCACCACAGAGTACAACAAAATTTTGCATTTGCATTTTCCCCCTTATAACGGTTTTATTTAAAAAATGCATATAACAGTGATGAAAATTTGTATTTCTTTCTGTTGCCCTAGTTATAAGTACGTAATTGGCTTATGTTGCTTGCTGCTATTTAGTGTTAAATAAATATAATCAGTTTATATTTAATATAGTTGTGTGTTCAGTTTATATTTAATATAGTTGTGGCGTGGGGGATGGCCTTGAAGAAAACTGGGTTTATAATGTCTTATTTCACTTTCAGCACTTACTGAGTCTTAAGGTCTTGCCAGCTAAGCAATGGAAGGGCCGAGGGGGCCCCATTATTGGGCTGTGCTTAGGGCATCACCTGGCCTTAATCCTTAATCCAGCCCTGGGTATAGGGCATAGTTGCTAGGATGTTTTCACAGGCCACTTGTCCTGTGCATATCACACCAACACTGTGCCAACTGCATTGATTGCCTATTAGTTTCTGGGCTCAACGTAAAGAATTGGAATTGACTTTTTAAATACCAGAATGCTTTGTGATCAGGTTAATTGAAAGACTGCCTGCGCCCATATTTATCTGCCATCCTTAGGTTCATCCTTGGAAGCCCTGTTTTCTGGCCCACCATCATGAGCCATCAGATTAATGGGTACCAGAGATGGGGCCTTTTTAGTGGTGTCCCTCATCTTTGGAGTGTATGTATGGCCCCCTTTGGGGCAATTTTTAAGATGAATTTTAAAACATTTCTGTTTAGCATTTTATTGAACTCTGTTGATTTTATGCTGGTTTGGTATTTGCTACTGCTAATTCTTTAGATTTTGATCTGTTTTAACTGTATTTTAACTATTGTATTTTATATTTATCTTTGTATGCCACCTTGTGAGAATTGACCCCGGGGGTCAGAGTTGTATAAATATATTAAGTGTCTTGTGGTAATGGATATACTTATTTTATCAATATATTTCAATGCTTCCTATATAATCTACATTGTTATATCTTAATATTTGTATGGTTGTTACCCATCCTGAACCCTTGTAGAATTGGGTAGGTTGTGAAACTGAAATGTACCTTTCCCCCCATATCTATAAAAGGAAAAGTAAATAATTTCAGGGACAAAGTCCTCAAACGACTTTCTAACCTATATTTTCTGTTAAAAAATAAATAAAAACCAGGAGCATCCCAAAGAAATCTGAGTGAAAAGGTTCACTGTGTCACTTGTTAAGTAGGTTACCATATGTTTGTTGAACTTATTAGTTTTAGTCTGAAACTCCAGGTAACTGGATCCAGCTGTCTGTCCTAATAGTCCTCTCTGGCCTGTTTTCTGAAAGATGATTAGAGCAGACAGTGTTACATGCAGGGTGTCTTCTAGCCATATTGTTATCTTTTACGTAAAACTAGGTCAAGAGATGGAACACGAGAAAATTAAAAGAACCTGCATAACATATTAGGAACAGTTTTTAAAGAAACAGCCATTATTTAACTGAAGTGATGATTTCCTTAAAAGGAAAATGTTTTAATTACTTGCTTACATTAAAGCTAATGTATGCAGTTCTTTGAGTGAAATGAAGATTACAAGGTTCTTGAACAATTTTATCTTGCCCTGGATCAAAGCAGCACTTTAAAGTATCTTGGGGAAAGAGATGTGACTGGAGTAATGAGTCACCACTCTGCTGGTTTCCAGTCTCTGCTCATCTAGCTCCCTAAAGTGTTTGGCTGAGAAGCCCGAGGCAACAACATGGGGTGAGATTATTGGTTCAGAATCTGCCCAGAACTCATTAGATAACTTTAACTAAAAAAAGATCTATTAACAAGAACATTCAGAACATAACAGTTCAGTCACTTAAATCAATGTTGGGTTGGATCTAGAATCTGCCTCGTGAGGACAGAAGGGGATCCTTCCATGCACAGGAGGCTTCTGATCCAGCGCAGCAGTCTACTGCTGAAACAGGAAGTGGTAATCCTTGATTGCTCCCTTCCCCTGCAGTCTCCTGCATCACCCCCAAAATCTGTTCCAAAGGGTTCAGAGGGCCCTGGAACGGGGGCGGGGGGAGATGGTGCTGGGGGCTGCCAAAGGAGGCGCAATTGGTGAAGATCCCCTCCCCTCCCTTTCAGTTGACAGGAATGCTCTGAGCAAAACTCTTATCAGGAAATGCTCTCAGCAGGGAAGAAGAAGCTTGATCCAACCCATTGTTTCTAACTCATAAGATACCGGAACTCATAAATGTGCCCTAGCTGAAAGAATAAGCAGGTACTTTTCTTACATGTTGTAGAAGATCCCTTTTAGCTGAGTCAAATAAAAAGGTCTCTCTTTTCCTGGCAGAAGAACGCCATGTACTTCAGGGAGCATGGCTAGCAGCTAGCTGAAGACAGAAGATCAGAGCTGGATAACCACTGATTCAAAAGGCTAGGCTCTCTGCTTATAGGAACTTGCCTGTGCAATTGACGCCGTGGCAAGCCCTGCTTCAGAATATAGGGCAGCGGAGATACAAAGATCAGCATGTACTTTTGCCCCCTCAGGAAAGAAGGCAGGAAGGAACATTGGGGTCTGGATGGAACATAAGGTCAAACTGAGAAATTTATATGCATATTCTACAATTTAATCCCTAACTTCTCAACAGTCTATGACAGCCTCAGTCTCCTATTTGAGGCAATTCTAAATTCATGCAAACTGTTCATATTTCTCCTCTTTTTTATTTGATACTCCCCTCTATTTCATCCAGATAATTACCGTAATATCATCTTTGTACTGACCACTGTGGTTTCCACTTTCAAATCTGGGTAGTCTTGTTTGCACAGCTGAATTAATTTTTATCTCACTCTTATACTAAACAAACCCAGAGCAGCATACAGTATAATCATAAAGCATATAATACAATCAATAAAAATGCAAGCACAAACATTTCTAAAAGCTAAGGGACATATAACACAACCAACACTTAAAAGCAAACAAAAGCAGGCACTAACGCATCTACTGACCTATGCATAAGGGAGCTCATGCCAAAATCTTTGTGTAGTAACATCCTTTGGAATTTATTTATTTACAGTATTTGTATACTGCTCCATATTTAAGCAGATTTCAGAGCGGTGAACAATAAAAAGATAAAAATAATAATGACAATGCATTGAAAACAAGGTACAGTAATACCATGGATTGCAAGTAACTTGGTTTGAGAGCGTTTTGCAAGACAAGCAAATTTTTAAATATTTATTTTTTAAAAATTGACTTGATATACAAGCGACGTCTTGCAATACAAGTACTGTAGTACGGCTTAAATTAAAAATCTCTGTACAATTTTTTTTGGGGGGGAATGTCGTTTTGATATAAGAGTGTTTTGGATTACAAGCACGTTTCCGGAACGAATTATGCTCTCAATCCAAGGCATGACTGTATTATTAAAACCATGGCTGGTCAGTAAGGAAGGCTTCCCGGAACAAGGATGTCTTCAGCAGGCACCGAAAGTAATACAGTGTTGGAGCCTGCCTGATCTCCAGAGGCAAGGCGTTCCAGAGAAATGGAGCTGCCACACTGAAGGCTCTTCTCCTGGTGGACTCCAATCAGGCCAAAGGTCCATCTGGAACTACCAGTAGAATGTCCTCTGATGACCTCAGTGATGGGCAGGTTGGTAAGGAAGAAAACACTCTCTCAAGTATCCTGGTCCCAAGTTGTTTCAGCCTTTGTACACTAGTACCAGAACCTTAAACCTGGCCTGGTAGTGAGTAGGTAGCCAGTGCAGTTCCTTCAGCAAAGGAGTTGCATGCTGAGAAGGGGCAGCTCCCGACAGACAACAGCTGAGCTGCTGCATTCTGCACTAGCTCCAGCTTCCAGAGCAGCCTTTAGGGCAGCCCCACATAAAGTGCATTGCAGTAATCCAGTCTGGAGGTTACTAGCGCCTGTATCACTGTGGCCAAGCTATTAGGAGAGGCTGTAGCTGGCGAACCAATCAAAGATGGTAAAAGGCACTCCAAGTTGCCTCAGTCACTTGGGGCTCCAGCAACAGTGATGGATCTAGGAGCACCCCCAGTTCCATAAGTTTGGGGGCACCTTTTGAACACTGCTTAAATTATCATTAGTTTCAACAGGGAGTTAAACATCAGCTGTAAAATTCTTAGTTTTGTGCAGGTTTCTATCTACCATAGCAATGTTGTGATGGACCCGATTCTCCCTATATTCAATCTGTGTAGACCGCAACTTTTCCAAGTTCTGAGAGATCTGGTAAGAGTCCTCAGTTGAGAATGCCCTGAGCAAGTCTGCCTTGATCAATATGGCTATATTTGTGTTTTCAGAAGACTAACTAAAATGTCTGATGACTAAAGTCTTACCTATGTAAGAGAGTCAGGAGTTTACAAACATGAATTTTTACTGGTGAAAAATTCTTGCAGTTTATTTTCTACTCAGAAAAGGTCGCTTAAGAACAGACCTACCCAACTTGTGCCCCACAAAGTCAAAAGTGGTTCGCCTGCCAGGTATTTGACAAGCCCACTGTTCTGGATATCCCAAGAAGGCAGCAGAAACTGGCTCACTGTCTGGTGAAATGTGTTTAGCTTTGTGAGCCATAAATTGTGTAGGCGGGCTTAAGATGTAAGAAAGAGTAAAATGAAGGTATCTCATTGCGGAGAAGATTTTTGATGGTGAGTGGGAAAACCCACAAATGTAATACTTGTGCAAAATTCAATAACTTGAAAAACATCCTAGCCACCTAAGTGTATAGAGGGGGAAAAGGAAGGAAATAAGACTAAATTGAATTAGTACAGGTCACTTCCCTTGCCCGACTCAACTAAAAGGTGCTCTTATGCTGAATAAAGTTGTGTGATGTCAGTTGTGTTATATTAGTTACTAGAAGTGCTAGTGAGTAAATCATCAGGGTATTCATGTCTTTTCCTGTGCGGCATAGATCCCTCCTCAATCATGCCATTGGTCTTTTTGCAGAAGGAAACCTTATTTTCTTAACCGGCTTAGCAGCTGTAAGCTGGTCATGTGACCTCTAGTCTTGGCCGCTGCTAAGTGTATTAAAGCTAACCAGTTTACACAACACACTGCGATATAATTCTGTAAAATGAATCATGTGTCTTACTTGAATGGAGCATAGATGGAGCCACTTTCCTGCTGTGTGCAGAGCCTAGTGTGCTGTTGTTGATAAAGCTTTTAGGGGCGGTGTACTTCAGATCTCCTATGTGTCCTTTGTTTTATATGCAGATCCTGGAAACCTTTGCTGGCCGGCTGATTAGGCTGCGGGTTTTGTCTCAACGTGAGATTCCTGCCCTTACAAAGTATCAGATAATTCTAGCACGAGACCAGTTCAGGAAAAACCCTTCTTCACACGTTGTGGTAAATATTCTCAGCGGTATTGTCATCTTATTACATGACCCTTTTCCTTCTGTTTAATAATATTGCTTCTATTTAATAATACAGTGCTTTTTGAGTGTTCAAAGCATTCTTTTTTCTCAGTAGTCATAAAACCACCCTGTAAGATAGATTAGCAATACCACCTCCCTATTACGGAGGGAGGGAAGGCTGAAAAACAGTGGGTAGTGGGTGGAATTTCAGGATACTTGTTTCTGCAGTTTGACCCAACCATCTCATTGGCCCTGTCTTTGCTATGCCCCTGGGCCACCGATATTTCCATTTCCGAGTGTCACCCTTTGGTCTGGCCACAGCAGTCAAGAGTTTTATGAACGGCCTGCATAACCTCTACCCGCAGTATAGCAGCCCTTTTGTACCATTGGACCATCCCTGAATGCAGCTGGGCAGTTGTCTGTAGTTCGGTAATTGCCTTGCTAATTTATGTAAGCTTTCCACACAGCAGCGTTTTAAAATGTGTGACTCCCGCACATGCCTGTTAAGGTGGTATAATGCCACAAGAGGGATATGCTACATGTGCCCCTGTGGGTTTTGCAGAAAAAGCGTGACAGTTAAGACAAATAGAATCATAGAATCATAGAAAACTAGAGTTGGAAGGGGCCTACAAGGCCATCGAGTCCAACCCCCTGCTCAATGCAGGAATCCAGGTCAAAGCATCCCCGACTGATGGCCGTCCAGCCACACCTTGAATGCCTCCAGAGTGGGAGAGCCCACCACCTCCCTAGGTAGTTGATTCCATTGTCTTATTGCTCTGACAGTCAGGAAATTTTTCCTGATGTTTAGGTGGAATCTAGGTTCCTGTAACTTGAGCCCATTATTCCGTGTCCTGCAAACTGGGATGAACGAGAAGAGATCTTTGCCCTCCTCTGTGTGATCCATATTTAAAATGTGTAAGGGAACTCCCAGATCCCCTCATACTTTATTGTCAATGGCTATTTGTCATGATGGCTATATATATTTCCTCCAGTATCAGAGGCAATATTTGGAACACAGGCAGGGCTGTGCTCATGTCCTGGTTTTTGGGCTTCTCGTCAGCATCTGGTTAGCCACTGTGGGAACAGAATGCTGGACTAGATTAGCTTTTGGTCTGATCCTGCGCAGCCACTCTTACATTCATGTTTCCACAAATATCAATAAATAACTGGACGGCAATCATTTTATTCAAATTAACATTCCTTTGGCAAAAGCAGTAGCGATGGCTTCCCGGAAGATATTTTTGAGGGCTTAGCTCTGTCATAGGGAGAGGTGGCCATAGCTCAACGGCAGCACACATGCTGAAGGCCATCTCCAGGGTAAAGGCTTTTAGGTAGCAAGGCCGGGGAAAGACCTTCTGCCAGGGAGAACCTCATTCTTTTGTCCTACATTTGGTAAGAAGGATAACGGTGCAATTCTTAGTAAGTGCAGTTCTTGTATATAAATCTGTATAATTTGATCTGATGTTTCTTCAGGGAATGCAGCAAGGTGTGATAGAAGGAGATTTTGCTCTTTGTATTAGTTTGTATCATGGTTATGAGCTGCTGCTGCAAATGGGAACGCGATCGTTATACATCTTCTTGTGTGGAATTATGGATGGAACAAAAGGTAAGGGATGCCTTTGCACATAAAATCGGCTTCTGCTCCTTCCTCAAACGAACCGTGGGCACTAAAGAGAGATATTCTGACTAAAATAGTTTTTGCAGAAGGTTGGAAATTATATATTTTAACATAATCTTTAGAAAACTTTGGAAGCAATTGTATGGGGTGGAAATTTTTCCAGTACTTTATCTTACCATGGAAATTTTTCCTTTTCATAAGTTCATTAATAACAATGAATGCCAATTGCAAATACAATATTAGGCAAGCTTGGCCATTTCAAAGTTGTAGATGAGTTGTAGTCAGCATACCGTGCAGTTATTCGGGTTACCAACAGTTTTCAGTACCTTTGTTTCTTTCTTAAATTTAAACAGTGTAAGGGAAGTACATGCTACTGTCCTCAGATTTTTACAATTACTCCCATAAAATATTTCCGCACCGTACCCAAATGGCTGTGGCGGAATTTGCCATCACAATTCTTCCTGGTAAAAGTGCTGCAATATTTGCCACTGCTGCAGCAAATTGAGCCGGGATGGGGCGGGGGGAGGCACAGAAACAGCCAAGGGGGGGCGGTATTGCCCCCCCCCAGTTTGAGGGCATCAGAAAATTTTCCGACGTAAACTGGAAATCTTCTGCTGCAAATTACCCTATGCAAATTACCCTAATTTGTGTAAGAAATTTTTAAAGAACATTTTCTAAATCAAAATTTTCTGAAAAACCCACATCACTAATTGGAAGACATGGAAAATAGAGTTGTTGGTTGCTTTCAGAGTCTTAAACCATCTATTATTATGTCTTTTACTGATTCATAGATTTATTTGATCAAATATATACTTTAACATATTAATGACAAAAGCTTTCCTTCAAGATCCTCAAAAATGCTTATTTCTTAAGCTTGAGAGAATTTCCATTCTAATGTTAGCAGGAAAGGCTGTTGGAATGGGAATATAGGGTAAGCACCACAGAATCAAAATGGGTTTAAAAATAAATCTGCTTGCAAGTAATGCTGAAGATCCAGATTTAAAAGACATGTTGACAGTGATTTCAGCTGAGCATATCAGTTCTTGCTCTCAGAAGAAAAATATATAATACTTACTTCCTGACAGGGAAACTATCAGTTAGCTTTAGATACAAATGGGACAAGATGTTTCCTTTAGTTGGGGAGGAATATTGGTGTTAATGACTGGTCGGGGTTTAGCAGAGTCATAAAAATGCAACCATTTAGGTATGCTGGCAGCTCTTACAAAAATCAGATTTGGAGGAGAAAATTAATTGATTTTCTCTGAACTTCCCAATGTGTAACTTAACATATGAAGCTGAATGTTAGCTTATAAAAGAATTAGCCTGTTAACTCTGCTTCTCCAGCTTGCTTTGCTTAAATTGGTCCATCTGAGAGAGTTGTAGTTCTGGCATCTGGACATTAGAAATGTGGGAAGGGTAGTTAGCCCCGGGCTGGGCAGGAACCAACGGAGCCCTCTGTGAAAGTTAATCAGGTTGCAGCTAAATTCTCACTGCTGATGGTTTCCTGAGGCAAGGCACTTTATTGTTACTTTTGTCCAGCTTAGCTGACCCAAGAAGGAATCTGGTGGAGCCATGGAGGTTGTTGTTGTTGTTTTTAATATCCTGGCATAGATGAGAGGTTGGGTATTTAGTCCCATAAATTCTCAGTGCCTGATAGACACACAAGCATTTGATGGTTTAAAAAAGTCTCATCTTTTATGAATATAGATTTTGAAACGTTAAACCTGCTAGCCTTCAGAAGAGATGATGAAGAGACAATATGGTAGCCATCTTCAAATATTTGAAGGGCTGTCACACAGAGGATAAACAAGTTTGTTCTCTGTTGCTACGGATGGTAGGACCCAAGCCAATGGGTTCAAATTACAAGAGGATTTTGACCGAACATTAAGAAAAACTTGTTTTTTGCTGTAGTGGGTGGGGGTGGACTCTGATTCTGTTACAATAATAATTCATTCTTGCTATCTACAGCTTTGTTGATGACTTTCATTGCAGATGGTGAAAGGAATTAGAAAACTGTAGTTTCATATGCAATTGGTGTAAGCCAGATATGATCATTTCAGCATATTTAAATTCATTTATCCTCTTTCTACAGGTATGACTCGTGCCAAAAATGAACTTGTGCGTAATGAGGACTTCATGATGTTGTACAGCCATCTTGAAAATCTGTTTTCAGACACGACAGCAACTTCAGCACATGGCAACAACAAAAAAACAGGTTGGCATTTTTCTACTTAAGACTAAAGCACAGCAATGCAGTTTGCTCATTATGGCAACTAACACCAGTGAAGGATGAAAAATATCTTAAAATACTGACAGAGAATCCATATGAAACAAGTCTTGCTTTCAATATTAAGAGGTGTGGCCACTTAGAAGTCATCCATATCTTGGTTTGAGTCTGATACCTCTGTGATTTAGTGTGACAAATGTATTCCTTTTATCTCCTTTATAAATGTTCCTTGGTCCAGATCTTTTTCAAGCTGCTTTTGAATGAGATATGAATCCCTAAATATACAGTATATCTTTAACATTGTTGTTGCTGTTACCGTTACCTGAGTAGAATACTTCATCCGGTAGGTAATAAAGGTAAAGCTGTTTTGAAGATTTTATATCTAAAATGAAAACATTTGGGCTTACAGGAGCTGGAAACAGGAAGCCATTCATCTATAGCCACCCAAAGTTAAAGAAATTAGAAGATGTTGTTGTAGAACATTTCAGATCCTGGAAGGAACATGGAGGTAGATTTTGGATGTAATTAAAATGCTAAAATGTGATGAAAAAATTATTGCAAGGTATAGATTATATTCTACACCCTAATCTTTTCTACTTCTGGTGATTTTTAGGAAATGTATATTCTTGGAACTTATCTCTAATAATTTGCCATTTAGTTTCCTCCTTGACCTTCATCAGTGTAAATTTGTATTTGGCTTGCCAGAGTTTGCGGCCTCTTTATAAAGGGCAAGGAAGCTTCCTTTAAAAGGCAAAAGTTGTGCTAACGCGAACAACATTTTTTAGTCCTTTGAGTTTGCTAGTCCCTTTTTTCAAAAGTAATTGATCTCTTGTTCTCGGATATGCTTGCCATCTCATGAAATTGATTTGGAATTGGGACTATGCATTTGAGAATCTGGACCTATTTTTATATAGCAACTGCTTTCTTACTGGTTTGCTTTCTGTATTAAGCAGATCAGAACACATCTGATGGTAAACCTGCAGATACCAGAGTTATGATCTTCTCCTCCTTCCGTGACAGTGTTCAGGAAATTGCAGAGATGCTTAGCCAGCACTACCCGCTTGTGAGGGTCATGACTTTTGTGGGCCACTCTACAGGCAAGAGCACAAGAGGTTTTACACAGAAGGAGCAGCTTGAGGTATGGGGCGTGGGGCAGCATGGCAAAGTCAGTTTAATCAAAGGTCTTGCTGTTTTCTCAGTAAATGGCCATTCCAAGGAGACCTCCAGTGCCAAGAACATACAGTATTTGGGGTAATACTGTGGTGCCCATAGGCAGATGCTTTAAATAGCCTCCACTGTGTAAGATTTAAACACATGATAGCGCCAATCCTGTGCTCACTTAACGTGTGGTAAATTCCATTTATATTTATTTATTTATTTATTTATTTGTTAAATTTATACCCCGCCTTTTTTCCTGCAAGGAACTCAAGGCGGCTTACATAATCCTCCTTCTCCTCTCCATTTTATCCTCACAACAGCCCTGTGAGGTAGGTTAGGCTGAGAGTCAGTGACTGGCCCAAAGTCACCCAGTGAGTTTCATGGCCAAGCGGGGACTAGAACCCAGATCTCCTGAGTCCCAGTCCAACACTCTAGCCACTACACCACACCATATTTATAGAATTAATAAACCATCACTGTTGTTCAAGCCTGTAACATTGCTGCATTTTTCAGTTGATAAAATGTGTTTCCTATTAGGCTCCTATCCTCAGCATCTAATCTAGATGTAGCAGGCAGTAGAAATCCATAGAAACAAATGTGTAGATAATTCCTGTTTAGTACATAATTCTGCATTTCTGCAGGTACTTTGGATTGTGCTTAGTAGCAATAGGTTACTAGAATGGCATGAAAATAGCATGCCTTATAAATATGACAAGAGTATTATTCTTATCATCATCATAGTTACGGTAATAATTATAATAATTTATACAGTACCTAAAATTTACTAAGCACTGTACACAGATTAAAAACACATCTGTCTCTGCCCATAGGCTTACATTTTAAAACACACGTGTTCCCAAACAAATGCAATGCAGCATCTGTTTATACACACACACACACACACCTCTGCTCTTAACAGCCACCCCGACTTCCCTGGCTGCCATGCATAGTCCCACTTCTGTAGCACCTTTTGCTGCAGCATTGTCCCCTCACAGCATGGGTTTGCCTTCTACAGAACTTCAAGAGTTAAGTTATTGTGATCACAAGGAGCAGAAGATGACCAAAATTATTTCTACAAAGCAAATTCCAGGCATTTCAATCTTGCTTTAGGTGGTGAAACATTTCCGTGAAGGCGGATACAACACATTAGTCTCCACATGTGTAGGCGAAGAAGGTTTGGATATTGGAGAAGTCGACCTCATCATTTGTTTTGATGCCCAGAAGAGTCCAATTCGTCTTGTGCAGCGAATGGGTCGAACCGGACGCAAGAGGAAAGGACGAATCGTTGTCATCCTTTCTGAGGGACGGGAAGAACGAGTAAGCCAAGGAAGCAAATGGGAAGAGTTCATTTCGTAGTCACTCAGTGCACTCCTCAAGAAAAACTGCACACACCATGATTTTCTTACTTTCCTAAAAACATATGCCGAAATCATAAGTCCTCCTGTACCTGCAAATCAGGCTGCACCAGCAGATCATGGTGACTTGGTTGGGATGCCATGTGGCTTGGTACAGCAGGTCTGCTTGTGCAAATATTTAGAATAATCATGGCCAGAAATTTATTTATTTATTATACTTATACCCCGCCTTTTTTCCTGCAAGGAACCCAAGGCAGCTTACATAATCCTCCCCCTCCACTCCATTTTATCCTCACAACAACCCTGTGAGGTAGGTTAGGTAATTACAAATTATGTGTAATTACTTCCCAGAAAATCAGCAACAATGAGAACTTGATCTGGCAATATGTGTACTTTTTCATTAATTTACTAAAATATGGGGGAAGAGATTTTACTGTATTTTCTTAGACAAGGATAGAGAACCACAGAAGATAATTGTACAGGTAGTCAAGTGAGCTGAGAGCAGCTGTAAGCAGCACAATCTGTAGCAACATATTTGTGGAGTCATGTGTTTCATGTGCTCCGTTAAATCTTCTGGCTACTGTACATAGCAGGCACTTTCCTTTCTTTTCTTTCTTTCTTTCTTTCTTTCTTTCAAATCACTAGTTTCCTTCTGTCGGCATGAGTAGCTGCATGGTGCCTCTTCCAAGGGGTTCTCTCCTATCTTCACCTGATTTCTGGAAGAAGGGTGGGTGGGTGGGTGGGTTGGCTGGAGGATGTAATGTGAGCTTCACAGACGGGTCCCCAAAATGTTTCCAAATCACCTGCCCAGTGCTGCTTGCCCAGAAGAGACTGGCACTTGACCAGGTGAGCAAGGCATCTTTACTAAGCCCTGTTGAATACAATGGGGGTGGGGGTGGGGGGCTCTCAGGTAAATATGCATAGAATTAGGTGTTGCACCAAAAAAAACAATGTGAAAGTCCAAATTCCTCTTCATTTTATAGACTTACAATCAAAGCCAATCCAATAGAAGAAGTCTTCTCAAAGCCCTTTCTGAAAACAAAGGTCTCCACTTGTACAAGCACAGCCCACGCATGATTCCAGACGGCATAAACCCAAAAATGCACCGGATGCTGATTACGCCTGAAGAGGATGAGCCAGGCACCTCCAGACCCAGCTTGAAAGAGAGGAGAGGCAACACTCTGCTGCCCAAAGGGTGTCCCTATACTGGCACAGGTAAGATGAGCAGGACACCCAGTTGCTTCTGCTGACCCACAGAACAAGTTTGTCCCTCTCTCTCGAGAGCAGAACTTAGGAGGGTCATCCAATGAAACTGATTAGGCAGAAAAAAGGAAGCATCTTTTAGCTTCCAAATCGCGGGAAGTGATAATTCCCCTTTACTCGGCACTGGTTAGGCCTCATCTTGAGTACTGCGTCCAGTTCTGGGCACCTCACTTTAAGAAGGACATAGACAAACTGGAGAGGGTTCAGAGGAGGGCAACAAGGATGATAAAAGGGACTGGAAACAAGGCCCTATGAGGAGAGACTGAAAGAACTGGGCATGTTTAGCCTTCAGAAGAGGAGACTGAGGGGAGATATGATCGCACTCTTCCAGTATTTGAAGGGATGTCACACAGAGGAGGGCAAAGATCTCTTCTCGTTCATCCCAGTTTGCAGGACACGGAATAATGGGCTCAAGTTACAGGAACCTAGATTCCACCTAAACATCAGGAAAAATTTCCTGACTGTCAGAGCAATAAGACAATGGAATCAACTACCTAGGGAGGTGGTGGGCTCTCCCAGTCTGGAGGCATTCAAGGTGCGGCTGGACAGACATCTGTCAGAGATGCTTTGACCTGGATTCCTGCATTGAGCAGGGGGTTGGACTCGATGGCCTTGTAGGCCCCTTCCAACTCTACTTTTCTATGATTCTATGATTCTATGATCTCTTCACACAATACATCATTGACTTAAGGAATTCACTTCCACAAGATCTTGTGAAATTCATGGAGGAAGGATTGGCCTATCAACGTGTATTAGCCAGGATAGCTAGTCGGGGCAATCGAGCCCAGAGGCGCACATCCCATGGCCACTACTGGTGGTTTGCAATCTTGGTCGAGACCACTGGGAGGAGGCTCAAGCCTTTCTCCCCTTCCCAGCAAGCCAGAAACAGCTGGCATTGCTACTTCCATGCCGCTCATGGTGGTCTGAAAGCAGTGCTGCCCATTGGGGTCGCGGGGTGGGGGGTGGTAGCAGTGGCTTCAGCCTTGGTGACCCCTGAAACTGCCTCCCCAGCATCTGTGTGTGTTTGAGCCCACCGCCGTTGCCCAGCAAGCACTCGTGGCGAAAAAGGTTGTGCACCCCTGGTCTAGTCTAGCTCTTAAAAACCAGACAGTAGGGGAGAGCACTCGCCTTCATGGCCTGTTTGTGGGATTCCGAAATATCTGCGTGGACATGGTTGGGAGGAGAATGCTGGATGAGACGGACGCACCAGGGCGTGTTCCAACAGGACTCGTCTTTTATGTTCTTAAGATTTTCAGTTAGGCAAGGCATAATCCTTTTCACTGTGAAATGGCTGTTCCTTGACATTGACCTGGTTTGGATGACACGACATCCCACTGTGGATTAATTAACCTGTCCAGCATTATGAATACGCAAGCCCTGGCAGGGGATTGCTGTGGCTCGTCATTTATTTATTTAATACATTTTTATACCGCCCAATAGCCAAAGCTCTCTGGGCAGTTTACAACAGTTAAAACCATAAAATACAATATAATGTAAATACTAAGATTTAAAACCACAGATTAAAAAACAAACGGCAAAGCTAGCAGCAGCAGTTCAAATTACAATAACAGAGTTAAAAACAACAACAATAATATCATCTAAACCCAGGAAGCAGGGGTTCTATGAGGGTTAAGTAACTGTTGCATAACCCACAGTCTGTTTTAAGGTTATGTATGTGAAGGTTCTTTAACTCTCAAATAGCCCCTGCTGGCCGGGTTCGGATGACACGACAAGCCATAGCCGGCTGGGACTTGTATGTTCACAATGGCAGCTGGCACACGCTGCAGCTCCTTGCAGGCATGCCAACCCACGATGGGCTGTCATGTCGTGTGAATTGGCCCAACACTACATGGCAAATCTCATGTGTTGAAAGAGTCAAGTCTGAGTCTTTCTAAGGAGGTGCTTTAAATTAAGCTATTTTATATGAGTAGCTTTCCTAATGGCTTTCTATACATGATCTCAGTAACCTTTACAATATTCCTGTAAGGAAGGGCCACTATTGTAGTCACCTAGTGCACAGTCCGATGGGGCTGCCCATCACCCTCCAAACTTGGAGGATTACGGGCATCCTACGCAGAGCTGGAGGAGCATGAAGGTGAAGGTTGCCTCCATGCTCCTCCCACTCCGCAAAGCAGCTCGATAGCCAGTTTCAGCCATCTAACTGCAGCACTTTGGAGGGGGAAGAAGGGAGGTTGAGGCACTGCCAGGATACGTCATATCTTGGCGGCTCTGGTCTCCTCCCTACCCCCTAAACCCCTTCTCCAGGGTTACTCTTATGACCTCAGAAGCAGCCAGTACGGTTCTTTCCATGCCGGCTGCAAGTGGTGGGTGGAGGGCACCCCGCGCGCAGAGTCCCAGCTCCGAGGTCAGAACTGTTTTCCGTTTCATGCGCAGAGTCCCAGCTCCGAGGTCAGAACTGTTTTCCGTTTCATGCGCAGAGTCCCAGCTCCGAGGTCAGAACTGTTTTCCGTTTCATGCGCAGAGTCCCAGAACACTGTCTAGAGCAGTGATGGCGAACCTTTTTGAGCCCGAGTGCCCAAACTGCAACACAAAACCAACTTACTTATTTCAAAGTGCCAACACTGCAATTAAACCTGAATACTGGGGTTTTAGTTTAGTAAAAACAACTCATACAGTTGTCTGAACTAATTAACATCTTTTGTCTTAAAAGAAAAACACAATAACGGGGCTTTTTCAATGATACAAACAGTTTTTTATTGAAAAAAACATCAACTCAAATTTTTTAAATAGTACACATAGCCTGAAGGTAATTTAGATACGTTTGGGGGAAAGGGGGGGGGATTGTGAAGAAGCCAGGGAGAATGTGGGGAAAGGAGGAGGAGGTGCTGGCTAGGAGGGAATGAGGCGGCTGGGGGGCAAGAATGAGGCGGCTGCATGGGAACGCACGACAGGGATGTAATACGAGCCTTACCTGGGCTCTTCCGATCGTTCCTGTGGCGGCCCGATCTCACTCTTCTGAGCGGCGTGGAGCGTTCTCCACGCTGCTCAAGCTGCTGCTGCTGCTGCCGCCCGTCGCTCTTCTGAGCGACGCGGAGCGTTCTCCGCGCCGCTGAAGCCGCCTCCACCTCTGGACCCGCCGTCGCAGCCCGTCGGGTCATGTCCTGTGCGCTGGATCCCTGCGCTCTGTTTTTGGCGGGGGGGGGGACCAGGGCAACAGGGCTGCGCAGGACATGACGCGACGGGCGGCGGCGGGTCCAGCACTGCCGGCAGGGCCGGTGGGGAGGCAGCAGGTAGGCCCGTCGGCCCCGCCCGCCGCATCACGGCCTGAGCCCTGGCGCGCAGCATGACGCTGCCTCACGCCGCCGCTGGTGACCTATGGCTCGCGTGTCAGCAGAGTGGTCCACACGTGCCGCCTGTGGCACGCTTGCCATAGGTTCGCCATCACTGGTCTAGAGGGCCATAGGATCGCTCTGCCCATGAATTGATGACTGAGGAGATATTTGACCTGGGAACTTCCTGGCTCACACTGTTAGCCTCTACACAAGGTCAGCTCTGTGTTTGTGGGGCTTGTCCAGGATGTCATGCCTGTTCTATGAAGAGAGCCTGAAATGTTAGAGAGAACTTGCAAGAAAGCAAAAATTTATTTATTTATTACATTTATATCCCGCATTTTTTTCTTGCGAGGAACCCAAGGCAGCTTACATAATCCTCCTCCTCCTCTCCATTTTATCCTCACAACAACCCTGTGAGGTAGGATAGGCCAAGAGTCAGTGAGCGGCCCAAAGTCACCCAGTGAGTTTCATGGCCAAGTGGGGACCAGAACCCAGATCTCCCGAGTCCCAGTCCAACACTCGAACAAATACTAGTAGTAGTAGTAGTAGTAGTAATAACAACAACAACAACAATAATAATAATAATAATAATAAAAAAAAAATTGTTACCCGCCTCTCCATCTAGATCGAGGTGGGGAACAGCAAAAAATATAAAATACATAGACTAAGCAAAACACAATACAAACTATTAAAACATCTTAAAAACATCATAAAACATCTTAAAGGCATCCTAAAATTCCGCTGGATAGGTCTGCCGGAAGAGATCAGTCTTTATGGCTTTTTTAAATTCCAAAATGCCACACTGGCTTTCCGAAAAGGCATGGATTTGGCTTAAATAAGCCAGCTTAAGTTCTGTGCAAAGGCCAAAGAAAGGTGCCTGAGAAAGCAAGTCAAGAAGCCACTTGAGAAAGCTCAGAATTGCAGGCTCCCTCTTGAGGAAACTAAGATTGTCTTTTTTTCACAAAGAAAGGTGAGAAAGAAAGAGAAAAGGGTAGACACCACTGCAGAGCCTATCATTGTCTACAGTCCCCAAACAGGCATCCTTGCCACCCCACCTCCCCCCAGTTATGGAATTCTCTCCCCTGGGACTAAGGTTGTGCACTATTGTTTCATAGTGCTCATTTTAAATTGTGTTGTGCTTTTAGATGTTTGTACTGGATTCTATTTTAAAATTGTACGACACCTTGAGAACTTGTTTTATAGGTGTCTTACACATCTAATAAATAAGTAAACATCCTCCGGTAGAACAAATGCCTACTGATGTGTGAAGGCTACGACTCTCTGTGCTTGTTGCTCAATGAAAGCCGAACCTTAATAGGCAGAGCCTGGTACATTGTCCTTCTGGTCCCTGATACAGAGTTTACTTCTTCACTGTTGTTAAAAACACCTGCTTAGGACTGGAGATCAAGGCTGCCATAGAGATCAAGAAAGCTGTTGCTGTTCAGAAAAAGTGATTTCTTATAAGCTCATACGGACTCGGAGGGGGGAAATGCTGAGCGGTATCTTCAGAATCACGGCACAGAAAGTGTTTTGAAGGATCTGTTTAACTTGGATGTATGTGACTCATAGTCTGACCTAATGTAAGAGAAACTTCCATCTAGTTTCTCTAGGAGAAACAGTCTGTCTAGTTCAGGTCCTCAGCTTGCTTCTATTGAGCCTTCCATAGCAAGCTAGTCCTGCTTGAACCTTCACAGATGGATTGTGGTGGATCACAAGCTGAATATGAGCCAGCAATGCAATGTGGCTGCAAAAAAGGCAAATACTCTTTTGGGCTGCATTAATAGAAGTATAGCCTCCAAATCATGGGAAGTACTACGGTAGTTCCCCTCTACTCAGCACTGGTTAGGCCTCATCTTGAGTACTGCGTCCAGTTGTGGGCACCACACTTTAGGAAGGATGTGGACAAACTGGAGAGGGTTCAAAGGAGGGCAACAAAGATGATCAGGGGACTGGAAACAAAGCCCTATGAGAAAGAACTGGGCATGTTTATCCTTCAGAAGAGAAGAGAAGACTGAGGGGAGATATGATAGCACTCTTCAAGTACTTGAAAGGTTGTCACACAGAGGAGGGCCAGGATCTCTTCTCGATCATCCCAGTTTGCAGGACACAGAATAATGGGCTCAAGTTACAGGAACCTAGATTCCACCTAAACATCAGGAAAAATTTCCTGACTGTCAGAGCAATGCGCCAATGGAACCAACTACCTAGGGAGGTGGTGGGCTCTCCCACTCCGGAGGCATTCAAGGTACAGCTGGACAGCCATCTGTCAGGGATGCTTTGACCTGGATTCCTGCATTGAGCAGGGGGTTGGACTCGATGGCCTTTTCTATGATTCTATGATCAGTTTAGAGTTTGGCAGTCCCTGAAGTTGCTTCTGCCTGCCATCCCAGGCCAGGGGAGGGGAGGGAGGGGGCTGAAGAGAGAACTTATTTGCTGCAGTTTGCAGCCCATGCCCCTTCTCAGCAGGATCCGGCCTAGACCACACATGATGCAGGCTGGGCAACCTTGCTGTGTGTTTCAGGAGTTTAAAAGGAATAATCTGGCTGGCGAGCCATGCAACATGAGTCTTTGTGAGAGAACGTGCTGACTATATTTGCTCCAAAAAACAATTTTATTTCTCTCCCTTTTCAAACACTTGTCAGGTGCAAAGGAAGCCAGTCCAACAGAAGGTTGGTGCCTTACAGCTGAAGAATTTGAAAGATGGAATAGATTATATAACATGAAAGCTGGTGATGGAATAAAAAAACCAGTGATGCCTCAAAGTCACTTTGAAACATTAAAAGATGAGGAGAAGAAAACAGTGAGTTGTGCCCTGATGTGCTTGCTGGGTGTTTTGTGACCTGGAGCAGGAATTCTGAGCTCTGTCAAACTAAGTGAAAAACTACTTGAGCCCTCCTCACAGGCAACAATAGGCTGCTTAGAAATATGTTGAGTATGCACACACTTTCAGGCCTCTGCCTTTTAAATGTATTCAGTTATAACTTTAAATGGTTAGGAGAAATGCCAGGCACTGTTTGGCACCTTGGTGAAATAGCATCTAGTTGCTGTAAATATGGGTCTTAAGATACAGGAGATATTGTAAGTGACATCAGAAACGGCTCACTAAAGCTGATGGCTCATGTAGAGCTTGAAGCTGTGAGTGAGTTTGATTATCATGGAAAGGGAAGGCTACAGTGGACCAAAATGCCTGTGGAAACATAAAGATATCCCACTGTGCCCCCCCCCCCCTGGATAAATACCGATGGGCACAATGATCGGCATCGCAGATAGCTATAAGTCAGTGTTCTCCAACCCTGGGTCCCCAGATGTTTTTGGCCTACAACTCCCAGCATGCCCCAGCCAGCATAGCTGGCTGGGGCATGCTGGGAGTTGTAGGCCAAAAACATCTGGGGACCCAAGGTTGGAGAACACTGCTCCAAGTGGACTATGCTGCTTCCTCTTGAAAGGGCGATGACACAGCCCTGAAGGTTTTACAACCAATCCACCCTGTAGGCCCGCCGGCCTCGTGGAAAAGCAGAGCGTGAGATGGAAGAGTTAAGATCCTGTTTCTCTGTGTGTAACGGCCCATGAAGTTCCACACAGCAGACCTGTCTCTTCCTTCTGCCGCATTCCAAGCGTCTCGGATTACAGCCAGCTCGCAGCCTCCTCTTGCAGCTTCCAGTAATAAGGAAATAACTCTGAAAGACTCCACAGGTTTAATTGCTACCTGTTTATTACTACATCAGAGTATACATCCCTTAGTTACATATGCAGATTATAATGCATAGCACACATTAGTCCAGTGGAGCAAGTCCACCTCAGCACAGACGTTACATGTTTGCATAAGTCCAGCAAACAATAGTCAGAGCATCAGAGAGAAGAAGGAAGCAATCCATCTCTCTACTAAAAATGGCTACAGAACGAAACCTAACAAATCATACAACGTCATCAGAAAGTACAAACCATGTGATCAGCTCGTATTTCTTTCACACCTACTTTTCCCATGAGAACAGGACAGGAAGTGGCAGACATAACATGACTTGTTTCCCAGCCTTTCTGTACCTTTCCAAATGAAAACAATTGTGCCACAGCTGTTGTTTTGTTACATGTCACAACACCTCTGACAGGCTAAATGGAGGAATTCTGTGGCTACTTTACTGTGGTGTTGTGATTACATCTTCCCATACAAATGAACTTAGAAGAACACTCGAATGCAAGATGCACATGCCACCTATGCATTTCAGCAGTAGCTGAGTGTTCCTGGTCTCTTACACTAGCAAATTGATGCTAAAAATAGTGTGTTGTAGTAGATGAGAGAACACACTTTTTTTGGTAATAAATGTGAAGTCTATCTTTAGTAATAGGTCAAGACCTGTCATTCATATTGTTCTTTTCATAAATCTGGATCATCAAATGTTCCTTATTTGCTAGCCAAGACTTAGATTGAGCTCTGTCTCACTGTGTGTTTAGAAATTGCAGGAGTCGCCAGCCGAAGAGGTTCATGAGCTGTCTTTGACAGAGTGGAGACTCTGGCAGAATCGCCCTTTCCCTACCTACCTGGTAGACCACTCGGATCGCTGCTGCCACTTCATTGGCGTTATGGAAATGATAGAGCAGATGAGACACGAAGAGGTGGGTGAACCGCCCATGGAAGCCTCACAACCTCATCGTGCAAGAATACTTCAGGTGAATGTGAAAGGAGGAAAAAGCCTCTTCATTTCTTCACTACATCTTTCCAGAGCTAAGAACTACTTTTAAGGCTCTTGTGTGTAATAGTAAAACCATCAACAGGGATAAAATAGTGCCAAGGCCTGAAAGCACTAGATTTTGCCCTGCCTTTTTTTTTTTTTAAAGGAGAAAAGAAAACGAATAATTCTCTGTCACTTGAGTGTGTGCACACATCCACACCATGAAAAGCTTTCATTATTGCCTTCCTGCTTTCATTGCCAAGGCAACGATGACTTGGCAGACGGATTGGATTTTTCACTAGGAGCTAGTCAGGGTTTCCAGGAGCCACAGTGATTTACAGAGTTGCCCTTTCCTCCCTGTAGCTTTCAACCAGGTCAATCATTAGATTGTGGTGAGTGGGGTGTGTGGAGGAGGGTCTCACAACAGGCTAGATTTTAGAATGCACACTACCTTTATGAAAACGTTATGAAAAGACCTGTGATACTTTGGCCCCTCGTTAGTATCCAGTTCTCGGAAGTCATGGGCGCTGCCAAACCTGTGACGGGATGATAGCAACCCCAGGTTCTGACCATGCTTGTGGGACATATGCAGAGTTTTCCAGTTGGCCCCACTGGACTTGGGTGACTTCTCAGTGACCTCATATCCACTTGATACACCAGAATATAGAGTGAATGAGAATGTTGGAAGGAAGAGACAATTCTGTCAAATGCAACCAAGTTGCTCTGCAGTGCAGCCCTGACGTACATCCCAAGAACATCCCAGCTGATGAGTTACTGTTCAGTTAGAGCATACCTTCTGTGCGTTTAGGTTGGCTATAATTGCATCTCCCATTCTGTATATAAAAGCAGTCTTTGTGTAAGACTCCCTCAAGACTTGTCTGTTGTGCATTTGCCTTTGGGCCCTGTTGCTTCAGCAACAGGTGCCTCTGGGCCCAGATGTTATATAAAGAAGAGTTGGTGGAATAAGAGCTCCAGAATGCAGTACCTTCCACTCTTCACCCACCCCTCAAAAAACCACCACCCCATGTAGATGAGGGTGGTCAGAGCAAGAGTACCCATTTGAAAATTGTTTCTTTTAATGGTAGACAACAGTTTGGCACGCCTCACGTCATATGTCCACTGTCCTTCGAGCACGTTTCTTTTTTAATCAGTGGTTTATTGAAATGTCACATTATGTGTAACAGTAAAAAAGAGAAATAATAAGTAGTTCTTAAAAACTTGAAATTCAGAAAACCAAATACATTCTCTTTGAGAAATCCAAGATTATCTGGAAGAAAAAAAGTTCCTAATAATTGTACATCTGTGGTGTTTGCTCTTTTTCTTCTTTGTGTCTACCCTTCTCAAAAGGTAGAGTTACAGTTTAAAAAACCGGGGCACACACCCCAAATTCTCCTGTTTCTTAGTTACAACAGAATGTGTTCTGTATTTCTTGCAAGTTTGATAGCACAAGAATACCTGATTTAAGCAGAAGCATATTTAGTCTGCTGCAGCCATTGCCTTTTCTTTGATACCATCCTTTGGGTTGTGTAAGTGTCTTGGCAGCCAGTCCGATGCATTTGCTCAAATGTCCCACTGAATTCAGTGGGATTTACTTCCAGTAGGATTGCATTCTGAACCGTATCGTTCTTTCTGGAATCTCTTGCTGAAGGGTTATCTCTCTGTGTTTTCTTAATGATAGTCTGTGACTGGGTATGCATTATTACCTGAGTCTTGGAATCCTGTAACTGACAATCCAGTTTTCTGTGGAGTTCTTGAGTTGCCAGAGTCAGTTCTCAGAACTGACAAATGTCTCAGTCGCTCTTCATGGGCTCTGTGCAGTCCTACGAGGTCTCGGTATGGGGCCGTCTAGAAATCCTTGCAGGGCAGGAGATGCTCCCCCCCCCCCGCCCCGCCTGTGGGACCGGGTGCCAGCAGCGTGAGGTGAACACACGCCTTCCCACTCGCTTGTTTTCCGATCACTGTGAGGAATGGCAGCAAAGGAAAACGTTCTCCCAGTTTTCCCTTTGTGACATGGGTTGCTAAACTTCAGTTTATTTGGAATTCATCTTTGTCAGGCCCCCGCCTCGTCCTCCCCACCACCTCCTGTCACCACCTCCGCAAGCGCTTCAAAAATCCACTCTCTCTTAATCTCCTCCGCTGCCACCAAACCCCTTCAGGGTAACTGATTCAGACCACTCCTTTTAAGTTTTAAAAATGAAACCAGTTTATTTAATCACAATGAAGGGTAGGGAAATAGATAATGTTAAGAGATTCTAAACGTTGAAAACTCCCTTCTCCCCCCCCCCCCCCTGACTGCACTCTCCAATACTTTCAGACAAGACTCCTGCTCCCAACTCTACTCAGGCTTCTCAGCCCTCTCACAAAAAACCCCTCTCCCCCTCCTGAACAGCACCGCGCACTGTTTATATAACACAGGCTTCACACACCCCCTTCTCACTCTCTCGGCCAATCAGCAGACATCTCAACATTCCACACTCCCCCTCCCCTCACATACTTACTGCTATTACGCTTTGCCCATGGGCAGGGGCATGGCAGTCGTCTTCCCCACGTGCCTCTGCTGCAGCAGGTAAGTTGTTCCTCACAGGCCTTTAAAAAGTATCCTCATTTTTAATAACTTTGGAACACTTAAGAATTTCTCCTTCAACTGATGCAGAGGAACAATGCCTACATTTAAGTTATTATTTTAAAATGTGGCTTACAACACAAGGATCTAGCCTCCCCCCCCCCCCATCAATTGCAAACCTTTTGGGCCCCCAGGGCCACATCAGGGTGTCCGCTGGGGGGGCACACGTGTGTGTACCCACATGCACATACACCCACATAGACACTTATTCACACACACAGACGGGGTTGCCGGGGGAGCTGCACCAGGGTGCTGGGAAGGGAAGATGCTGCCGTCTTCTTCCCGTTCCAGTCCCCCTGGCCTGATTGCCAGGGTGACAATTTATACAGGTCCGAGCATATTACACCAGTTCTGGCCCGCTTGCACTGGCTGCCAATATGCTTCCGAGCCGAATTCAAGGTGCTGGTTTTAACCTATAAAGCCCTACACGGCTTAGGACTACAATACCTGACGGAACATCTCTCCCAACCGCAATCTACCCGGACACTACGCTCAACATCTGGGGCCCTCCTCCGACTGCCACCTCCAAGAGAGGCTCGGTTGGTGGCAACGAGGAGGAGGGCCTTCTCGGTGGTAGCCCCCCAGTTATGGAATCAGCTCCCCACTGAGACCCGCCTGGCACCAACCTTACTATCTTTTCAGCGCCAGGTTAAGACTTCCCTCTATGCCAAGGCATTTAGTTAGGAGCTTGGAATAGCACGGAGGGGATTGTCACCTGTAGGCTCAGTTTTATTGGCTTTTGTATTGTTATTTTAAACTGTGTTTTTAAATTTGGTTTTTAATTTTTTAAACTGTTTTGTATGTTTTAATGTTGTTTTTATGTATAGAGTGTTGTGAACCGCCCAGAGAGCTTCGGCTATGGGGCGGTATATAAATGAAATAAATGAAATGAAATGAAATTGCTGTTTCACCACCACTAATAATGGCAGGACAGCAGTGGCAGCCGCTTTGGGATGTCGCTGGGAGAAGTGGGAGGCTGCAGCCTTCTCCCCACAGCAGAGACCCTGACCCATTGTTGCTTTACCAGGGAAGTTCGTTGGGTAGGGGAAGCACAGGGGCCGCGGGTTGTGCACCCCTGTTAATACAGAATAAGATTTTCCTAACTTTTTCAGCAGGTTGTTTAGACTGACTTCTCACTGCTAAAAGTTTGGTATGATAAATACTCTGTAAATATGAGCACATTGGTTTCGGATAGGAAAGAGACAGTCCTTTGAGTGTACAGGTCATCAGGCGATCACTCGTGACCGAGTAAGATTGTCTTCCGGGATAAAAGGAGGAAATTCTAAAGAAGATTGTGTAGACTCTAGCGATGGGTCCGTAAGTGACTGTGGGGGCCAATTCTAGATCCACACAGCTTCCCACAGTGAGGACACAGGTTACCAGACGGAAGATGGTCCTGTAAAGGATTCATTTGACGTGCTTTTCGCTTAGCACGTTTCTCCCTTTCACCTTGCACTCGGGCTTCTTCAAAGTCCATGGAACCTTTGTGTACAGATAAGTCACACTGACACATCAAAAAGGTTTTGAGCTGCAGACTTGCTTTGCATCGAGGAGCTCCTGTCACGGGCAGTGCCTCTGGTGGGTTTTCCCCACCCACTTTGATTCACACACTCCTACACTGACAAATGGCGCAAGGCTGTCATTGCCAACACGTGCAATCCTCGCTTAAGGCTCTTGGGTTTCCACAGGCTGTACACTGTAGCTAGAAGAAGCCCACAGAGTCCAGAGGAAGAAGCAAAGACACCTCACCCTCAGGCAGGCATTCCCCTGCAAGGCCCACATGAGTAGGAGTTGTGCATATGCACCGCTATTGCCACTGTAGCACTTAGGAGGAAAAATGGCTGAAGGACAGAAGCGGCCTCTGTGAGATGATGCTTTGTGCTTGGGAGACTTGTGTGTGGGAGACACTAAGAACAGGGGTCTTGATCCCACAAATGGGGGAGGAAGTCTCTAGACCGCTTGATTCAGTCAGGGCGAGGTCTCTTCAGCTCGTTTCAGGAGGCTGCAGTGTGTGACAACTACAGTCCCTCTAGGGTTGCAGCAGCAGCAGCAGCATTATTATTATTATTAATATTTATTTATTTCTATACCGCCCAATAGCCAAAGCTCTCTGGGTGGTTTACAACAATCAATAAAAATAAAATGGGGGGTTGCTGAGGGCATATTTATCCAAATGCACCTCCGTCTCACCAAGGACCAGCGCTGGGAGTGTGTGGAGAAGGGTGCGCTTGCGCAAATTGCTCGGAGTTGTGCTATGTCTCTGCATGCAGTTCTTTGGAGCCTTCTGCACGGCTCCGCTGCAAGTGATCTGCCCCTCCCATTCTTTTGATGGGTCTTGCTGTGGGTTGTGCCTTCTTATCTCAGCCTAACCTACCTCACAGGGTTGTTGTGAGGATAAAATGGAGAGGAGGAGGATTATGTAAGCCGCCTTGGGTTCCTTGCAGGAAAAAAGGCGGGGTATAAATATAATAAATAAATAAACAGTGCTAGGAGGGGGAGAAACAGCAAGGTAAAGAGTGGGATGGGTGGGAGAGAAATAGGCTAGAGGCTGGGAGTGGAGAGAGAGAGAGAGCAAAGGCAGAAAGTCTGCGGGCATTGGGGCCAGGAAACAACTCTTCTCTTCTTGCCTGCTGAACAGCTGATCAGCAGCAGGTTGAGGACCAGGAAGGAGAACATGGTGCCCTAAAGCGTTTCAAGTTTTTAAATTTAAAAAATATATTTTTGAAGGGGGGAGGGCGTGGAGTGCTTTGCAGGTGCCATTTGAGTTCCATGCGGGTGCCCTGATGCCCAGGGGCATCGTGTTAGCAATCCCCCCCCCCTGATTTAGACAATTTCAGGGATCTAGCGATTACCACACACTGCTGCCTTTCATTATGAAGCCATATTCAATGCAGAATATATATTGTTTAATCAGATAATTATAGAACATTCATTTTGGCAGAAATGGAACACCTTTCCATTTCAATGCTGATACGCATGCCATTAATATTAACTACCATTAATGGCAGTTAATAGAAGCAGGTGATACTTTTGACTATAAATTAAGTGCTCAGCATTGGGAAAGGTGGCAACTATTAAAGAGCAAACTGAAAGGGACAGGTGGAGGAGATTGTGGAAGCTGCACTTATTACCTTGCAGAAGAAGGAGGAATGCTTCTGCACAGTTTGATTTTACAAGAATGTTATTTGCATGGTTTGCTTCTTAACCCACTTCTGAAAAGCAAAGTGTGGTGTACTCAGAAGCACCGCTAATGCCCACGCACTTCTGTTAATCAGGTATTGCAATCCCAGTGTATGTGGCTTTGCACTGGAGCATTAAGGGGTCATCTGAGCACCTAAGAGGATAAATTTGCACTTGGCAATCTGAGAGGCTTGCCACGTTTTTCTGTTTGTCTCTACTGCTTGCTGCAGAAAACACACAGCCCAAAAGGAAAACATGACATAACAGGAACATTGATGTCCTCTGTGAGGCAGATTTGTTCCTAAATTATGCTGTGTCAGCTTAACAAAGAATTGCTTTCTTCCATCATCATCATCATTATCATCATCATTATCATTATTATTATATTTATTTATATCCCACCTTTTCCCCAGTATTGGGACTCAAGGCAGCTTTACAGCATTAAAGCTTGTACAATTAAAACATATAAATAGAAATAGTCAAAGTGACTTTGACTTTGAATATACAAAAGTTAAAAATATAATTAAATCAGCTATAATATTAAAATTATATAAAATATCAAAGTTCAAACAGCAATAACAATATAAACAGTGCTAATCCATCACATTCTCACAGGTCCAAACTATTCCCAAAGGCCTGTGGGAACAAAAACATTTTTGCCTGCCTCCGGAAACATACCAAGGAGGGGCGCCATTCTAGCCTCCCTGGGAAGGGAATTCCAGAGCGTTGGGGCAGCCACCGAGAAGGCCCTCTGCCGTGTTCCTGCCAGACATGCCTGAGATGGTGGCGGAACTAAGAGAAGGGCCTCCCCTGAAGATCTCAGGGTACAGGCAGGCCCATAAGGGAGAACACGGTCTTTCAGATAACCTGGACCCAAGCCGTATAGGGCTTTATAGGTCATAACCAGCACTTTGAATTGTGCCCGGAAACAGACTGGGAGCCAGTGAAACTGTTGTAACAGAGGAGTTGTGTGCTCCATTTAGTCAGTCCCAGTCAGCAGTCTGGCAGCAGCTCTTTGAACCAGCTGAAGTTTCCGAACACTCTTCAGAGGCAGCCCCATGTAGAGTGTATTACAGTAATCCAAACGGGATGTAACTAAGCCATGTGTCACTGTGGCCAAATCAGACATCTCCACAGGCCAACAGCCAGGGAGTCGAACAGAAGTCCCCCAGAAGACCACTTTCTGGGTCCGCCCCTCCAGGAAGGAATGGAGCCACTGTAAAACAGTGCCTCCAAATCCCATCCCAGTGAGGCGGCCCAGAGGGATACCATGGTCGATGGTATCGAAAGCCACTGAGAGGTCCAGCAGAACCAACAGGGACACACTCCCTCTGTCTAGTTCCCGGCATAGGTCATCTACCAAGGTGACCAAAGCTGTTCTGTCCCATAACCAGGCCAGAAGCCAGATTGAAATGGATCTAGATAAATCCATCTCATCCAGGAATCCCTGGAGTTGGGGGGCCACCCCAATGGCTTGCCCAGAAATGGAATATTGGAGGCTGGCTGGTAATTATCCAATAAAGTGGGGTTCAGGGAGGGCTTTTTCAGCAGGGGTCTCACCACTGCCTCCTTCCCTTCCTCTCCCTCCCACTTTTTTTTTCATGAACATGGATTGCCTTATTTTTTTCTTTGGAGAGCTATTTTCAATTGCACATCAGCTGGGGCCGTTTTGCTTACCAAAGAGTAACTAAACTATAGCACAACCGAATTGTTGTGACTTGTGTTATCCTTCCACAGCCCCGTAGGTTGTGACTTGGCAAATGGGATGTCTGAAATGAGCTGTACGGTTTCCCACACAGAGAAGTTCAGTTATTGATGCCCCACTGGTACTTCGAGAGAACTGTTACTCTGCAGGCCAGGCACCCATTTTAATTGGCAGGCCCTGCGTTTTCTTTCACCTTTCAGAGTGGTGTGTTGTGAATATTGCTAATCAGGCTGAAATCTATAGTTCTTAACAAAGCTGTTGAATTAATACAATTATATTGGACAGAGAGAAGTTTTGCCTCAAGACCTGTTTTGGTAAGCAGCTGGTTCAAAACTCATTTTTGTTAACTCACTGGGTTTTCAGTGGGGTTTGGTGCTTTAAACTCCACAGAGCAAAGCAGAAAGGCGTGAGACTCTGCCTTTGCCTCCCACCAGCGGCTTGCAGCCTTACTAGGGCAAAGTGTCCTGCTCCAAAGCAAAAGAGAGCATTTATGCAACACTCCGTAAGCCTGAAATGAGGACACATGCTATCCTAGCTGGTTGGGGGCTTAAGCCCCCCCTGGAGGGTTGCTTTATGTAATTTATCTATCAGATAGTTTTAATGATTCTGCAAGGTTCTTGCACACCAAATTTTCAGGTGTTTCCTTAAGCTAGACCGGTGTTCTCGAACCTTGGGTCCCCAGATGTTTTGGGCCTACAACTCCCAGCATGCCCCAGCCAGCTACACTGAGCTAGATGCAGACTACATATTAGTGGGTGGGAAGCATGTATGTGAATCTGCTAACAGTAGCATCATACAGGGAGCGCAATATCAACGCACACACCAGTAAGGCTGTAATCCTGTGCACATCTTCTTGAGAATCGGCCCCGCTGCATTCAGTAGAGCTCACTTAGGATTGCACTCTAAAATAAACTGAAGCTTAATCCTGGGGGTCTTTTGGGTAGATGTTTCTCTAATTCAGGAGAGGGTATTCAACCAGCTCTGGATGGAGCCACACTCCCCCTGATGGAACAGGTTTGTAGTGCTCCTTAATACTTTTATATTCACCCAGCCATTTTAAACATTTTATTACTATGTTTAAATATTTTAAACTTTCTGATTTTTAATAGCATGCTTATGTGCCGTCTTGTTTTGTTTGTATTTATTGTTTTACTTATTTTAATTTTTGTAAACCACCTTGAAATCATCAATAAAAGTGATATATAAATGTTTTAAAATAAAATACTGATACCTAGGGTAGCTACACTAACAAATCACATAGCTCCCAGCAAACACTAAATGCCTGCTTACATTTTATTCTTCCAAAATATAGTCAGTCTTAGTTTTGTGAGCTATTTACAGTTATTTTGAGGCTGTAAAATGTTAATGCTGCCCAGCCTAATTCAACTTCAGTATAAGTATACAGAAAAGGGCGTTCCCCTTATATTTGGATTGTTGGGCCTGAAGTGGAATTGGTCTTCTGTGTTGGCCACCCCTTCCCAAGTCAGAGGGCTTATGCTACGTGTGTGTGGTTGTCAGTTTCTTTTGACACTCTCCAGATACAATTCTGGTCTCAGTCTTTTTGGAGACCCTCAGCACGCGATCAGTAAAAGTCCAAAAGGTGTGGAGAACTGCTTATAATCACTTAAAAGGATGTTTATGCAGTTCTCTTGGAACTAGCTTTTGATAGAAGCATTTGTCACCCAATACTTAACTGCTACTAATAATGGTTCTAGTACTGCTACATGCTGGACTCCAGTTGGCTGAGTATCCTACAAGGCAGAGCCGCCTGCAGAGACCAGTTCTGGCAATACTTGAACTGGCATCTGTGATGGCCACTCTTGGGACTCAGCTGGAAGAGAGGAGATCTCAGTGCTGGAAGTGGCTTGGATTTGCTCACTGCAAAATGATTAGAATGACTGATATCCAACAAAGGCAGCAGAGCATGGCATATACTTTAAAACAACAAGAAACAAGTTGACATTTATAATGGAAGCCAAAACTTTAATCGTTTCAAGGAGCTGAATTACAGATTCTCATAGTCTGAATAAGAAGAGATCCTTTTCCTTTTTTCTTTTTTTTAATTTTTTTTTAAAAAAAATTATCAAACAATAAAACAAATAAAATACATACAACTAATACAGTGCTCCCATCACCATGGGACTAAGAAATACTTATTATCTCTATAATCCATTTTTATCCTAAATTCCAGAAATACATCAAATCTTGACATGGAGCACTCCCCTTTCCCTCTACTAGAACATAATCTAAAAATAATCCCCCAATATCCTTAAAATTATTTTTCTTTAATTGTCCCCTTTTGCATTTGATATTACAAGTTAACTTATCATTTAAGGCCATATCCCACACCTCCTTATACCAATCAGTAATAGAAAAAACTTGTTGAACTTTCCATTTCCTTGCTATCATTAACCTACCCGCCGTTAATAAATTTACAATTAGTTCTTTAACATCTGGAGAACAAGCCACCTTCTCCGTTATTGATAACAATGCTAATTTAGGACAGACCTCTAAAGTAATACCAGTAATTTCTGATATTTCTTCAAAAGTTCTGTTCCCAAAATCCAACACATTTTTACAGCTCCAGAAGAGATCCTTTTCTACCTAATTTTGAGGCTGTGCAGTTACGGTAGTTCGTTTTGGTTTTCATTTGTTATTTATGGGTAGATTCATAACTTTCCACAAGTGCCCACAGGTGAGAGCCAAGCCAATGTACTCCTGTATGGATACAGTGTTGCTCTTGGGCTTCAAAGGCGTGAACTGAAATTCAAGCTCAGCATAGACCAGTGCTTCTCAAATAGTGGGGTGAGGGCCCCCAGGGGGGGGCGCGAGGCTCCGTAAAGGGGGGCTCGTTTGACCTCAGTTAAAAGTTTTTTTTAATATTGTGTTCCTTTAAATCCTGTGCTCCTTTAAATCTTTTCTGCTACAGTTAATAAAGCTATTCTTTGTTGTAAATTGATCCACATTTCTTTCTTTTTTTATTCTCTTATACGTTAATAAGGATACAGTGTTATGCAGAGGTGTACTTATAACAATTTTATAGACAAATGATACTATTTACAGTCGCGCGGGGGGTGCGAAATGTTTTCTTCTTCCTAGGGGCGGCATGACAGAAAATAATTGAGAAGCACTGGCATAGACTCACTGAGTGGTTGCAGGCAAGTCCTGGCCTCTCAGTCCTTTTCCCTTTTGTAAAACAACGACAGCCCTAGTGAACACACAACTGATGCGAGAATAAGGACTATAATTACCTTTGAATGATGCAAACTTGAAAATTAATGAGCTGCTTTTTCTTTTTAAATAAGGGAGCCTGCAGTTATGAACTGAACATTCAACCTTACTTTCACTGGGAAGATGTCGATGCCTCAGATGTACAGAGGGGCAAATGCCGTCGTGATGCTCAGAAGGCTTCTTTGTCCAAGAATATCCCAGCAGATGCCTCCACAGCAAGATTCGGCTCATCTTCTTTAGAGGAGCTTGATGCAGAATGTGCCTCTCTCTTCAAAACAACCACCTTCAAATCTATGAAGAGGCCTCAAGCGCCGAGTGTGGAAACTGAAGGTGATGCTAAAGAGGGCATTGGTCCTTCAGATTGCTTTTCAGCAAGCTTGTTGCCATTTGTTGAAGATGCTGGACATAAAATATTCCCAGATGGAAATAAAGAAGATCTGGATGCATCTACCAGCATAAGCATTCTCCAAAAAAGCACCGCTAATTGCGGAAGTGCAGTGAAAGAGTTTCAGCCTGCCCCGACAGAGCGTAGCCCTTGCAACGGGCACGGTGTGGACTCTGGCTATGGTTGCTTGGCAGAAGAGAACCTGCCTCTCTCGTCGCCTTTGTTTTATCTACCAGCACCAGAGACTGATTTGTTTGGGCTTTCTGGTTCAAATGCTGATGAGGACCCTTCTTGGGGGAAAGACCTCCTAATAAATGTGGCAAGGCTTCTGTCTCAGTCACCCCCATCTCTGAATGAATTCTTAGATTTTGAAGAAAAGAGAGAAAATGAAGCCCAGCAGTTAGGATCAATGCAGCAATGTGTTTCCAATGTGTTTGCAGAAAACCCTCCAGAAAAATGGATACCTGTCACAAATCCATCCATCCCATCGCAGAACCCCTTGGAACTCATTGACACCCGTAAACCATGGTCCTTGAATAACTGTCCTTTGGAAACAAGCTGCATTTCTGAGACTTCCATTAGCAAGATAAATGATCTTAACTGGGATGAAAGTTTTGACATTGACAATGAAGTGCAGATTGGGATTCAAGGGGTGAATCTACCAGTGGCAAACTATGGTCCAACAATGACCATTTTGGGAAGGGATATTGGTGGAGGGCATCAAGAAACTTGTAAAAAAGATGGGGGAAGTGTGTGTCCTGATGTCTCTGTACGTTTATTAGAAGGAGATCATTCTACAGAGAGTAACTGTCCTCCAGATGGAAAAGGGAGGAAGCTTTCAGTGTTATTAGACTTAGGTAGTCAACCCAATAACAAAGCAGGAAATTTTGAATTGCAGGCTTCAGATAAACTTGTTCCAGTCAGCCATGCAAACCCGTTAAATTCACTGATAAGCCACAGGGATGAAACTTTGGAAGTAGCTGGTGATCATGCAAGCAAAGCAAACCCCCAACATCATGAAGAGCTGTATGATGCTTCTCAGGATTTGTTCTCTGTTAACTTTGACCTTGGGTTTTCTGTTCAGGAATTGGAGGGTGAGACCTCAGAGCAAATAAGCATAATGAAAGCCGAGCAAAGCCATGTAGCTGTTCACTCCATTAATGCTAAGGACTCTCCCTTAAACAGCAGCAACTTGGCAAGGGAATCTCCATCAACCTGGAGTAATGAATGTCTTGAGAGGACTAAGTTTTCCACACCGTTACACTTGCAAAACCCAAACTCTGATCTAGCAACTATTGAAAACATTCCCTTGGCCTCTCCTTTGACACCAACAGGAGATGAACTTTACCAAGATTCTGCACAGCCTGTGTTTTCTACACCAACAGGTAGACAGCTGGGGCATATTAGATTCCACAGAGGAGCCTCTATGGGTTCTTTCTCTAGAGATCGGCAGGAAAGCCCACAGGTGCCAGTTTCAAGCAAAGCAAGCACGAGCATAGTTAAAGTCTTGGCAAACTCAGCTTTCAAAATAGAGGGCCTTGGGTCACGACTAACTGGAAAGACAGAAAACAGAAATCGAAATGGCCCCAACGTGTTTTATGCTGAAGGTAAGATTTCAACCATTTCTGCATAAGAAATTATGCTGATAGAGCTACTGCTTACTTTGACATAAAAACATAAGAGCAATGCTGGATCAGACCAAGGGTCCATCTAGTCTCCAGCATTCTGTTCACACAGGAGCCAACCAGCTGCCCACAGGATCCCACAAGCAGAACATGAGTGCAACAGCACCTGTGTTCCCCAGCAACTGGAGTACATAGGTATTCTGCCTCTGATACCGGAGGAAGCATATAGCCAGTCAGGACTAGTAGCCATTGATAGCCTTCTCCTTTATGAATTTGTCCAATCCCCCTTTAAAGCCATCCAAATTGGTGGCCATCACATCCTGTAGAAGTGAATTCCAAAGTTTAACTATGCACTGTGTGAAGAAGTCCTTCTTTGTATCTGTCCTGAATTTCCCTTCCCACCAATCAGCTTGCTAATAATTTGTATGGCACTTTTCCAAAAGAGGTTACGTTCAAAGTGGCTCACAGTATACAAAACAAAAACAACAGCAATACTTAAAACATAATATCAACATCAGTGGACGTCTATACAATATACCATTCCATTTCAAGGCCAACAGTCCTGAAGCAGTACTTCACATTAGCCACCCCACCCCCACATTGAATCCCTTTTATGTGAATTGTCTAAACCAGGGTGTAGCTTCCTAGGGTAAATTATGCTCTTACGGTGCAATGAGCAGTTTAAGATAAACTTTAGCTATAGGAATTGGGAGTATGTGGGGTTGAGCTTCAAGAACGTCTGAAGCTGCTTCCTGATCCTCACAGTATCTTAACTGGAAGTATTCTATTTCCTTGCAAACTGACCTCAAACTGATTGCAAACACCTTCACATTCTGTGTGAAAACTGTTGAAGGATCCCTGAAATTGCTACTGCTTATTGACAGTTGTTGCGTATGTGTGTACTTACACCCACATATATGTAGATACAAATATAAAGGGATGATAGGGAGGTTTCTGAAGCTGTCCAAAGACCTGCAACCAAGATCTGGCTATGTATTTTTGAATCTGTATGTCAAATTTACTTCTCTGCATGAGCACACACCCTCCGATAAAGAACTATGCATGTTTGTGTGTACAGAAGAGCTGAATGGGGCAAAAGCAATTCGAAGGATAGAAACTGAGCCAGTTGGAGATGCTTGTACCAGAGGTGGCTTGCAGGATGCTTGAGGAGCAAAGGTTGAGGCTCAATCCAGACAAGACTGAGATGCTGTTAGTGGGTGGTTCCTTTGACCGGATGGAGGGTGTTCAACCTGTTCTGGATGGGGTTGCCCTCCCCTTGAAGGAGCAGGCTCGTAGCTTGGGGGTGCTCCTGGAGCCATCTTTGTCACTTGAGGCTCAGGTGGCCTCAGTGGCAAGGAGTTCCTTCTACCAGCTCCGGCTGGTGGCCCAGCTACGCCCCACCTGGACAGGGATAGCCTGGTCTCAGTAATCTACGCTCTGGTGATCTCTAAACTAGACTACTGCAATGCACTCTACGTGGGGCTGCCTTTGAAGACTGTTCGGAAGCTGCAGCTTGTGCAAAATGCGGCAGCCAGGCTTATTGCAGAGACCGGAAGGTCCAAGCACATTACGCCGGTTCTGGCCCATTTGCACTGGCTGCCAGTATGCTTCTGAGCCGAATTCAAGGTGCTGGTTTTAACCTATAAAGCCCTACACGGCTTAGGACCACATTACCTGACGGAACGTCTCTCCCAACCGCAATCTACCCGGACACTATGCTCAACATCTGGGGCCCTCCTCCGACTGCCACCTCCAAGAGAGGCTCGGTTGGTGGCAACGAGGAGGAGGGCCTTCTCAGTGGTAGCCCCCCAATTATGGAATAAGCTCCCCACTGAGACCTGCCTGGCGCCAACCTTACTATCTTTTCGGTGCCAGGTTAAGACCTCCCTCTCTGCCAAGGCATTTAGTTAGGAGCTCAAAATAGCATGGGGGGGGGGGGGAATTGTCACCTGTAGGCTGTTTTATTAACTTTGGATTGTTATTTTACACTGTGTTTTTAAATTTGGTTTTTAATCTTTTAAACTATTTTGTATGTTTTTATTGTTGTTTTTATGCACAATCTGTTGTGAACCGCCCAGAGAGCTTCGGCTGTGGGGCGGTGTAGAAATGAAATAAATGAAATGAAATGAAACATTTTCTTATTGTTACCTATTTATTCCTTCGTGGTAGAGGCCAGCAGTGAAAGTGAAGAAGAAATTGTTTTTCCCAGGAAAAATAAGAGAAAAGGAAACATTTTGACATCTCCAAATGTGAGTCATTCAGTTAAAATTAAATGCCAACAAACTCCAAGCAAAACTCTTAACTCTGGAATCTCTAAATACATTTTAACTTCTTCATTTTTTACAAGATTAACAACTGTGACTTTGAATCGCCGATTCATGCTGTCAAGAAACGGAGACGGCCACTAATTGAAGTAAGTGGCTACTCTAACCAGTGCGGAAAGAACATAAACAAAACACATTTTGTTCAGGTTGGCTTAAATATCAATAGTTATTGTTAGGAAATAGTTATTCACATGAAAACTAGCTTTAATCTGCACTAGTGTAGGGCCTGTTTGGTTTGCAAATATAGCTGGAGTATAATTTGTTATAATCTGGTTACACTATGTATTTCTCAGATATATATCTGTGGCTTACACTGGGTCAGCTTGTCTGAGCGTGGAAAGCTAAGCAGGGTCAAGCCTGGTTATTACTTGGATGGGAGACCCCTCCTCTCGTTTCCTGCATTGAGCAGGGGGTTGGACTCGATAGCCTTGTAGGCTCCTTCCAACTCTATGATCTATGAAATCTATGAGGTAACACTGACTCACTAAAATAATCTTATTCCCAATACAGTAGCATAGAAAGCTCCTTCAGCCCTACAACAATAGATAGGAAATGGTACGTAGGCAGTGACTTGGTTTGCATGACATTACAACCCATCGTGGGTGACAAGCCACAGTGGGTGGTTGTGTTGTGCGATCCCAGACTGTTTCCCGCAGGTTGGCTTGTCTGTGGGCAACAAGCCACCCTGACAACCCATGGCTTGTTGTTGGGGTTGTTGTAGCCACAATGGGTACCCACAATGTTGTGGGGAGAAAGCATGTCATCTTGCGGCCTGCTCCTGGTTGCTTATGCATGGTTGGGGATTGGGGAGCATTGAAACTACACCTCCAGGATGGGAGGCTGCATTAGAAGCCCAGTATGACCTAGCAACAGAAGCTGAGGCTCTGGAGGCATTGTCTGCTTGCACTCCCAGTGAGGACAGAATCTGAGGTCCTCTCAAAACTCATAGGAAAAGCGAGTTGTGTCTGGCTGCCTGGGGGATGAGGGGACGGGACAAGTGAGCATCCTACACTCACTGTGTTGCCTTTTTAAAAGCCATCCACTTCCTGGGTGGCCTGGATGCAGATCCTGAAAAGAGTGAAGACAGCTGTCATTCTGTCACCTGATCCTAATGCTGGACATACGTAGGCTGCAGTGCATGTTGCAAAGGGCTTGACTGAACTGAGAGTTCGAGGCGTATCCCTCCGATCTGCAGGCTGTGCTGGGAAGTTCCCGGTGCCTGGCCTTGCAAGCGTCCAAGTGGTGCAAGCTGTGGATCTGATAACTGAAAACACCATTAAAGAAGGTAGTAAATACCTGTGTTTTCCCTCTATTAATTCTTCAGCCTTGCACAGTGGCACGTGTGTAGAATCCTCTGGCCTCCTCTTTCAGCGGTAAGAAGAGGAGAGCCTGGGTGCTTGGAGTTAAAGAAGTTGTTTCTGACACCAAGGTTGGCCGTTGAGACCCTGTCCAAGTGCCTGGAGTCAGTGGCTGGCTGGCTGGGAAGGAACATGCTGAAACTGAACCCTGACAAGACCGAGGTGCTTCTGGTGGGGGACAAGGGGAGGTTAGGGGATGTTGACCTGGTGCTGAATGGGGTACATCTACCCCTGAAGGACCAGGTTCGCAGCTTGAGGGTCATTTTAGACTCCCAGCTGTCCATGGAGGCTCAGGTGTCAGCTGTGAGCCAGGCAGCGCTGTATCAGCTCCAATCTGATACAGCAGCTGTGCCCCTACCTTCCTAATCACCTGCTCCCATCAGTGGTTCATGCCTTGGTCTCCTCTCACCTAGACTACTGTAATGCGCTCTACGTGGGGTTACCCTGGAAGACGGTTCGGAAGCTACAGCTGGTACAGAACACGGCGGCTCGCCTGGTTAAAGGCAGCCACCGGTGGGATCACTCCAGTGCTCAAGGAGCTGCACTGGCTACCAGTTGCTTGCCGAGCCGAATTCAGGGTGTTGGTTTTGACCTTTAAAACCTTATATGGCTCCGGTCCAGTCTATCAAGGAGCATCTCCAGCAACACCAAGTAGGCCGCTCAACAAGATCTGCCACAGACGGCCTTCTCCTTGTCCCTTCAGCAAGAGCAGACAGGCTGGTGGGGACTAGGAAGAGGGCCTTCTCTGTGGTGGCCCCCAAGTTATGGAACTCCCTCCCTAGTGACCTCCGCCATGCCCCCTCTCTGCTGAGCTTCCTCCGCTCACTAAAAACATGGCTGTTCAGGCGGGAATATGGGGTGGGCTAAGATTTTAAAATTTTATACTGTTTTAAATGTATTTTATTCTGTATTTTATCGTGTTGTACATCGCCCAGAGTGGCCGGTTTGCCGGCCAGATGGGCGATCCATAAATGTAATAAATAAATAAATAAATAAATGTCTGCTTAATCCCAGTCAGATTTGTCTAGCGACGAAAGCACAGATTTTCCTGAGAAATCCAACCGAATGCTGGGTGGCAGGAAACCAGCTGAAGGCGTGAAAAGACAAAGGGGCAGAGGGGGCAGTGCTGTGACCGGGGTGAGCATGTTACATTCAGTAGAGCCGACTCGTCCCTGGTGTACTTGAGATATCTTGTTTTTAAAGTTGTGACACAGGTACCCCTCTGGAACCTTGTGCAGCGAAGGAGGTACAGGAGAATGAATGTTAACATAATCTCCTCAACTATACAAAATGTAAAATCTTGGAGAGGCAGACTTTGTATGCACTTCAGTCCCTGGCAGCATCTCCAGTTAAAAGGATCACGTTGCAGGTGATGGGAAAGGCCTCTCGAGAGCCGTTGCCGGTAGGGGTAGGCAACACTGAGATAAATCAGGGGTGCACAACCCGCAACCACTTTCAGTGCTGCCTGTGAGGCCAGCAGCACCCCACCCATTTTTTTCCTGCACCCCCTCTGCCAGCAGAGAAAAGCTCTTATCTCCAATAAGCAGCTGATTGGAGATAAGAGCTTTTCCCTGCTGGGGAGAGGGGCAGGGCCTGGGGAGGAAGCTGCTGAGTGATTCAGTCCTGCTGAGGCTCGCCCTGCTTACTTCTGAATAGACATGCTGTTTATGCTTATGCTCCAAGCCGCCTTGAGTGCCATTTTTCTTTGTAGAAAGGCAGGGTACAAATTAAATAAAAAAATAAATAAATGTTTACTTCTGAGTAGATGTATAGAGTTGCTATTTGAAAGTGCTGCTGAGTGATTCAGTCCTGCTTGCTTGTGAGTAGAAAAAAGGCTCTCCCCTCTGCTAGTGGCAGTGGAGAAACTACATGCCCCACTAGTGGCGGGGGTGCACATGCAACCTCTGCCCCCCCCCCCCAGCAGACACTGGATGTGGCCCTTTTGGCCACAAGGTTATGCACCACTGGGCTACAAATAGTCTTAGCTGGTATCGGACAGCTGCTTCTGTTATAAAGTTGGGAAGGAACAAAGGTAGAAAGGTGTAATATGAGTTCCAGAACTATAGATGACTCAAGTTAAGTACTTCTGGCCTGGCATTTTATAATGCAGATGGAAAAATCCATCCCCTCAGTCAAATTTTCCAAGTGGCTGCACTTCTAGGGAACAATAGAGGAGGGGAGAGTATTCCTGTGGCACTGCCCTGTTGCTGATCACATAGGAACGTCCTCTGGAGTTAGGCTATTGTAGGAGTAACTAACAGCCCAGAATAATTTGGCTGAGCAGTAGTTCCCCCACAGGCTGAAGATCTCTGCTGAATCTGAGGGGTTTTTGGAGGAGTTGCATGCACCTCCTTCAGAGAACTGGCAATTAATAATAAAGTTGGTGTATCGCATCATAGTATAGTGTGTGTGTGTGTGTGTGTGTGTCCAGCCAGCACTTAGTCCTCATGGCTGGTTGGGGTCCCAGGCAAGCTTCATGGATTGGCTGTCAAGATTAGGTCATGGCCCTGTACATGACTTGCTGTGGGCCAATTCCAAAATGGACCCCGTTCCAACTGACATGGTTTTTAGCCAGCCTGCCGTGTCTGAAGCCTACAGCCATCTGGTGAAGCTGGGTTTTTTTCCTTAATTGTTAAGTCAAGTCCTTGGAGTAGATCGAATTCTGGTTGGCAGGAACTCTCTTGCTCTCGCTTCATGCAGAATGCAGCCAGACCTTTCATAGACGAGGAGGCAGAACTTTCTGAAGAAGGAGCCGTGGAGGTTTCGTCTGATGAGAGTGGGCGCTCGGAAAATGAGCTTAGCTCCTCCCTCATGCGGTTTCTTAATGACGAGACACAGATCACACAGGATTTAAATGGTGCGTAAAGAAAAAGCCCATCCTTCTATTACTTAGCACCTCCTTCTGCCTTGCTTTTGTCTTTCCAAGGGCATCTGGTCCTACAAGAAGCTTCCTTAGAGCTAAAGTAGTTGTGGCATTAATTGCACGATTGCAATTAACATGTCTGGTTTTAATTTTTGACGTGTCTTATTTCTTATCTTTGTAATCCTTCCTAGGAGCCTTTTTGGCTGAAGGGTGAGATAAAAATGCTACAAGTAAATAAACAGCACAGGGGTGAGGGGAGATCAGGACTGGGACTGCCAACAGGTGTGCAGTGGGAGGTTAACACTTCCCCGCCGCACTCCTGATAAAATCCTCCCTCTCCCCCACGCCTCTTGGGAGGCGCTGTTGCTGTGGGATCTGTGGGATGAGAAGTGTAATGGGGTCCACAGGCAAGCTGCTCCCCACATTACAGCCTGTGCGTGGCCAGCCACCATGTGGAAACTGTTTCCATCTGGAAAGCCAGCCTGACCAGGGCTTCAATTCCTCTTCTGTCTGACTGCTTATCTTCTTCTTCTTCTGCCCAGAATCTGAGATGCAGGCAGTTTATCTGAAATCAGTGCATAGCCCAGCTGTTGGCAACAGGTATAAGATGGTACATAAAGGACGCAACTCCGTGGCCGTTTTCTCACAGGTAGGACACCAGACAAGGAGTGTGGCGATGCGAAAAGCTGTGCCCAAAGCACAAGCTGGGGTTGATCTTGATTTACAAATGCTGTGGAATGTCTGTTTTTTATAGCATTATCCCAGGAACTCCGTGAGATAAGAATGTTCCCTTTTACAAAATAGAGTCATGGCATCCCTTTGAGGCTAGACTTAAAGGAGTGTTTCAATATGGGTTGGCTTGCTGATGTGGTAGAACCCACTATGTTCATGCCATTGGGTTTTAGCTAAAAACAAGCAGCAGGGCTAAAATTACACCTGAAAGACCTGGGAAAACAGGTCTTTGGTGCCAAAAAGCAACCAAGTATGAGCCAGGCCATCCTTTCAGGGGAGTGCATTCCATAAGTGGTGCACCACCACTGAGAAAGCCCTTTCTCCAGTAGCCACCCCCACACCTTAGCTGGCACAGACCATCTGCAGAATGTCCACTGCTAAAGATCTTAATGTACCAGTAGGCCCATATGGAGACATAGAAAAGTGTGTGTCTAGGGAGAAAGTGAATAGGGAGACACTTTTCTCCCTGTCTCATGATACTAGAACCCAATGGGGTCATCCGGTGGAGCTCATTGATAGGAGATTCAGGACAGATAAAAGGCCTGTGGCTTATGCTGGCTCAGCTTGTCTGAGCGTGGAAAGCTAAGCAGGGTCAAGCCTGGTTGTTACTTGGATGGGAGACCCCTCCTCTAGTTTCCTGCATTGAGCAGGGGGTTGGACTCGATAGCCTTGTAGGCTCCTTCCAACTCTATGATCTATGAAAGTCCTTCATATAGTGCATGGTTAAACAATGAACTTTGCTTCCACAAGGTGTAGTGATGGCCACCAACTTAGGTTTTAAAAGGGGATTAGACAAATTCATGGAGGATAAGGCTATCAGTGGCTACTAGTCCTGATGGCTCTATGCTACCTCCAGTCTCCAGTACACCAATTGCTGGGGAACATGGGCGGGAGGGTGCTGTTGTGCTCAAGTCCTGCTTGTGGGATCCCGTGGGCAGCTGGTTGGCCACTGTGGGAACAGAATGCTGGACTAGATGGAGCCTTGGTCTGATCCTGCAGGGCTCATCTTATGTTTGTGTGCGTGCGTGCGTATGTGTTCAAAAAAGGGGTGCAGGAAGTGAGGCACTTTAAACCTTTTCCTTCCATCTGGTTTAAACAGGAAGGTTAAAAATCAAAATTTAACTGTGTGGGTGCTTCTGTGGCTGTCTCTTTGCAAGTGTTAACAGGGATGGATAGAGGGAATCAGGACACAAAGGAATCACTGGAAAGGTGTTTGCAAAGGGTCACATTTGCAGATCTGCCTGGGACATGCAGGGCCTGAATTGTCCTTATGGAGGCTGCTTTTAATGCCTTTCCCAAGTCCAGAATACAGCCTTTTCCCATACACACGCTGTCTCTTCCGAAAATAGCAGAATTTAGGGATATAATGTAACAGGCCTCAGCTGCTTGCTTGCTTGCTTGCTTGCCAGGTTCCAGAGCAGGATGAAAGCTACATAGAGGACAGCTTTTGTGTTGAGGACAACGAGGAGGGTGATCCCAAAAGTGGTTCTAGTGAAGAGGAGGAAGTTTGTGTTAATTTCAACCTGCTACAAGAGGAAAGTTTTGCAAATGGGAGAAAGCAATACTGCACCCGCCGCAGGAGAAAACTGAAAGAGGTCCACATAGAGCAGGGAACGGGCACTTCACTGCTGCGGAAGAAACCTTCCCGGATTCGGATTCTCGACACCTCTAGTGAAGATGAAGGAGGGGTCAGCAGTGAGGTGCCAACGGAACCACCACCACCTATTAAAGCTGACAAAGGCTCTAATTTAGCTTCATCACTGGCTTTGGACCATTCTCCACACCACAAGATGTCTGCTCCAAAGACTCAAATCCCTCTGCCCCAAGAGAGCAGGGCCCAAGCACTACTGGAACGAAAAGCTTGCTTGTCAGAAGAGCTGGACTTCCGCCCTCACTGCAAAGCTCAAGGCAAACTGGAGCTTGTGGGTGGGGATCTCCAGACTCCACTAAAGGTATGGGCTCTGTTTGTACTATTGCTTCCTTTTCTGGTTTATCTGTGACCAGGATTAGCATAACGGAACCTTGAGTGGTTGATTTAAGTCCTTGCCAGGGGGCAGGATATCTTAACACTTAAGGCATCCCTGACAGATGGCTTGTTCAGTCTTTCCTTGAGAACCTTCAACAAAAGACTCCACAAGCCCTCTCGGTTGCTTGCTTCACCATAATAAGCTGTACTGCGCTGGGTAGTACACTGCGTGGTCCCTCCGTTCATGACTGTGCTGTGGCACACGTCTCCCTGGTCTTAGGTAGCAGGGTTGGTCAAGGCCTCTTTCCGAGGTCCTTTAACCAGAGATGCTGGAGATTGATGAGGGTGGACATGATGGTGCAGAGTCTGAAAATCAAGTCCTTTGAGGAATGGTTGGAACAGCTGGGAATGTTTAGCCTGAAAAAGAGAGGTTAATATTCTCACAGCCACATTCTGCACTAGCTGAAGCTTCCAAGAGTAGAACCAGTGGGTAGAAATGGCAGAGGAATTGATTTCTGATAAACATGAGAAACATCCTAGCAGTAAGAGCTGTTTGACAGTGAAACAGACTGCCTGAGGAGATGACAAGCTCTTTCCTTCACTGAAGGTATTTAAGCAGAGGCTGAACCTGTCAGAGATGTTGTACTTGCATCCTGCATTGAGCAGGGGATTAGACTAGATGACCTCTATGGCCCCTTGCAACTCTGATTCTATGACTAAAATCATTGAATGGCAAAAGCAGAGGCTCTCACATTATACCACCTTTCTCCCTTCCCCAAACCTTCCTTTTCCATGTGGCCTTTGGCTTATCCTCTGAATCCTCATTCCCAAATCTGTGTTGCAGCATTTTCCCACATTCTTCCCTCCCACTCTTTCCCCAGTATCTGTCTGTTTTAGATAGTAAGCTCTTTGGGAGCAGGCCCTGTGGTCTTTGTTGCCTTATGTAACTCTGCAAGGCAATACAACTCTGCCACAGTACAAATAATTATATTAGAAGGGCCAGCTCTCCATTTCTCTAGGTCTGGCTCTTAAGCATGGTGAGTGATACTCTGTTACGATCTTTTCAGCTGGAAAGGTCTCCGGACCACCTTCCTGCACTCTGCTGTCCTTCTTCCACCCGGCTGTCCGCTGGCTCCCTGAGGAACCAAGCACCTCTCTGCATTCTGGTGGACAGCCGTGAGATCTCCTCTGGGCCTGATGTCATTTCCACCCTGAAAGCTGTTCATGGAGTCAAGATTCAGGTTTGCTCTCTGGGTAGCTGCGATTACATTGTCAGCAAGCGGCTGGCAGTGGAAAGGAAATGCCAGGCAGAGCTGCTAAACGGTGCGATCCGGAGCAAAGTGGTCCAGAGGGTGCAACAGCTAAAGAGCAAGTTTGACAGGATCTGTGTGATCGTTGAGAGGGAGAGAGTCAAAGCGGGTTGGTATCCTGGCCTGGCGAGGCTTTTCTTTGGGCATTAAACTCTTCCCTGGCTGAGAGTTTCCAGCTCTCTGGATGTGTGATTTAGTGCTAAATCGGAAGGCAGCAATGCCATAAAAGAGTGAACAGAGATGGCCACTCACCAATTGCTAACTTACGCAATGTATGTGGAACCATTTTGGTAAGCTGGCCATCTGTGTTGTCCTACCAAGCGGTGAAGAAAGCATATTATCCCCCACCCTGTGTCTGCAGACTTGTGTTCAGGTACAAAAGGGGTTAAGATGCTTCTCATTATCTTGCACTGTGAGACAACCCACTTCTCCCAGCCTGGTTACACCAGGGGTAGGCAACTGTGTGCTCCCAGACACCTTTCTTTGCACCCACCAAGGTGCCCAGCCCCTCCCACTTATTTTTTTAATCAACACATTTTCGTACTGGCAGCTGGGGTTGCTGTGAAGTAGGTTTCTGTTGCTGAAAGCTGAAGGTCCAAAGGAGTTATTTCGTGTGTTGGGCCTCTGCTAGGTAGCCATTTTGTGGTGGTGCCCAGGACAGTTTCTCAGATTCCCAAAATGTGCCCATGGCCCAAAAAGGTTGCTTACCCCTGGTGCACACATGCCCTGTGGTGAGTTTTGACTTGGCATGTGATAGTCCCTCCCTGTTCACTTCAAGAGGCATGATATTTCACGCATCCATTCTGCTGCACTCTTCAGATAACTTGGATGCAGTGAATTGATGCACCTGGGCACCCCCAAAAGATCTCTAGAATCATGCCTAATTATGAGCCTACTCTGTTGCAGCCAGAGATGTGTGTTGCTGTATCATTAAGAGTTACAAATAAGCTCAGCAGTTAACACTGAAGCTTAATAAATTGGGGCGAAGCCTGGTTGGTGTGCAATTAATATTTGAAAAAGAATAGCAGCAAAGACACTTTCCATTTCTCCAGGAGTGAAAGTTCAGATTTCACTCCAAAAACTAATTTGAAAATCAATGTGAACTGAGCATTAAGGAAAACCTCACAGAACGTCATTTCTGGGAAATAATCTGTGTTAATTTACATAGAAATTGTGGTTTGCTGTGGATAATAATTTACATGTTGGTTTTGATTTTAAGGCTGTGTAGACATCTTTGCACTATAAACACCAAAAACCTGCACCAAAACAATGGCAATTTGGCACCAAGGAAAACTGAATTCTTCAGCTTGTATAGATAAAGCCTGTAAATGTCTGTCTGTCTCGCTCCTCCTCCTCCTCCTCATGGGCAGAGGAAACAAGGCAACTCCGCAGCCACATGATTTCAGCCAGGTCTTTGCCGCCACCTCAAGGGCTGCAGCAGGGGATGAGTAACTTGTGGCCCTCCAGGTCTTTTAGCCTACAGCTTTCATCAGCTCTAGCCAGCATAGCCAGTGGAGAGGGATGATGGTCGTTGTAGGCAAAAATATATGGAGGGCCGCAAGTTGCCTATCCCTGGTCCGGAGACATGGGATAATTTAGAGAGTCTTGCGGAACATCAAATTCCTCACTGGTTACCCTCTCATTTGCAGTGTGAACTGGCACAGGATTGTAGCATTAGTAGCGGTATTTTTCTTTTCAAGTCGCACCTTTTTGGTAGCACAGGCACCAGTCAGTGGCTTGACTGAGCATCCTTGTTCCCCACTCAAACTCTTTCTGGTTAAGAGAATGGAAAGATGGCAGAACAAATGCTGCAGGTTTGGGTTTGTTTAAACATTTATATACCGCTTTATCTGCTAAAAAGCTATCGGGGCTTTTACACATTGGATCCAGATTTAAGGGTGTTGCCCTGTCCCTCTGGGGATGTGGAATGTTGACAGCTGAAGATACAAATGGCACTTCTGACCTGCTGGTGCTTTGAAGTCCACCTCTTGCTGCCTTGGGCGTTAGAGAATGAAAGGCAGCTAGGACAAGCAGCCTGGATTCCCAGAAACCTCCGCTCTCTTTCCCTGGCCACATCATCTGAGAGATTTTGCCTGTGAACTCTTATATCTTATGCTTTCAGGAGAGGCATGGAGAGTGCTCCACAGAACCAAGCACTATGATGGCATGCTGTCAGCGTTCGTCCGGGCAGGAATCAAAGTGCTCTTCAGCTCCGGCCAAGAGGAAACTGCCGACTTGCTAAAAGAGCTGGCTTTGGTGGAGCAACGGAAGAATGCAGCCATCCTCATGCCAACGGAGGTAGAGGGGCCCAGGCAAGATGCCCTCCGCTTCTACTTGAGCATTCCATGTGTCAGTTACACACTGGCCCTGGCCTTGTGCCACTGCTTTGGCTCTGTGAAAGAGATGGCGAACAGGTACCGTCTCATCCTGCTGGGTTCCGGGCGGGGCCTTTTTTGGGGCAGTTAAGAGCAGATTGACTGGGTAGAGCAAGAGAAGCTGGGATAGGCTCTGCCCCCTCTCCTGTAATCATGGAAGTTTTATAGAGGCCACCTCTCCCCCAGTCCTTTTTAAAAAAACATCTAATCTAGCAGCCATTGCCACATCCTGTGGTCATGAACTCCGTCTGGTCATTTTGTGTTGTATAGGCAGTCCCCGAGTTAAGAACGTCCGATTTACAGACAACCCATACTTAAGAACGTTCTCCGGCGCTACGTCGTTTACGTAGAGTACATAGCATAGTATACTACGCAATTTGTGTAAATGCCGATTTTAACGTAGAACGCTATGCTGTTCCAACTTACATACAAATTCGTCTTAAAGACATTCTTAAGAACGGAACTCGTTCGTAGCCTGGGGACTGCCTGTATTGAGAAATACCCACTGCCTGCCAACCAACTTGCTGCTGCTGCTGCTGCTGCTCCTCTCTCTGCATGTGCCTCTCCTTCCCTTAAGACTATCCAGAAGCACATTTGATACGGGAGTCCAGTGACCAAAACATACGTGGCATTTCAAGTAGCATCTGAAGCCAGTTGTTGACTAGAAAAATTACAGAACACAGAAACACTAACCCTATTCAGGTGACACTACACATGAGTAGACCAACATGTGAGCAGGGATCTGTAATCTTCCCCCCCCCCGCCCCCGCATGCATATTGCACAGGCTGGTCCCCTGCAGCCGCTCTTGCAGCGCAAACATCTGTAGGGGTAGGCAGCTCAAGGTACAGTCATTTGTGGTATATGCTCAAACAGCGGGACTGAGCAAGAATTGGGGGGGGGGGCAGCATGGCATTAGCCTATTCAGAAATAGTAACGGAGTACTTTCACACTGGGGGGGGGGGGAGAGACCGAGACCAACCCACAAGGGTCTGTATTGGGACTGGTGCACTTAAACCAGTATCGGGGCTAGATATTACCATTATGCCCTACTTGTGAACCACCCTGATCAATCTGTTTCCCCAGTAGTTCTTAGCCCTCCCCCCCCCCTTGCTGGAACAGCTGCCTTCCCTTGAACCCCAGTGGAGCCCCAACATTCTTTTCCTTTTGCTCCTTTCTAGTTCACCAAGCGAGGTGGCAGCCCGCACCCAAGTGAATCAGCAGAAGGCAGAAGAAGTCTACCATTACATCCACTATGGCTTTGATGCTCAGCTGCTGCCCGAGATGATCACATGACCCACGGCAAGTCAGAGAGGGCAGATGCATTTCCACAGATGCACTTTATTGCTACATCCCCTCATTGTAAGATATGTAAATAAACTTCCAGACAAAATGAGTTTCTGTTTAGCAGGCTACAGCTTTCTTCTAGAAACACAGCTGTAAATGCATGCTTCTCCCTCACTGGAGGGAACTTCTGTTTGCTTCACAGGTAGGGCCACAGCCTTCAAATCTGCACTGCATCTGTATTTTGCTCTTCCTCCAAAAAACACAAGGTAGTATCCAATTAAGTCACAACTCCCATTCATTTCAATGGGTCTACTCTATGTAGGACTAACATTAGATATTTAATTATTTATTATATTTATACCCCGCCTTTTTTCCTGCAAGGAACCCAAGGCGGCTTACATAATCCTCCTCCTCCTCTCCATGTTATCCTCACAACAACCCTGTGAGGTAGGTGAGGCTGAGAGTCAGTGACTGGCCCAAAGTCACCCAGTGAGTTTCATGGCTGAGTGGGGACTAGAACCCATAGTGTAATAGCTCAGAGCCATAGGCTCTCATCCCTGTCAATATATCTCGGGGATAACTGCCAGCCAGCCAGGCAGTCTTCTGAAACAAGTTTGCAGCCCTCAAAGCTGCAACAGCCAGGTCAACCCAGTTTTGCCTTCCTGTCCCTTATTATCCTTTGCCAATAGGCTCCAGTGTCCTTTCAAAAAGCAAAGCAGCAGATAATCTGGGTCTGTTGCAAGGAAGTGCACAGCTCTACCTAAAGTGAGTCTGTGTGTTCGATACCCATTTCTATCAACATCACAGCAGTTGAGGGCTGAAAGTGACAATTACAGCCAACCTGAAACAGCTACTCTCCAGCAACAACAGGCCATGTAACAGGGATAGACACAGGAACCAGACCTTGGGGCAGGCCGATTCCAATGCTGTCCACCTGTCTAATTCGGCAACAATATTACAGGACCTAAATATGTCATCCACAACATCATGGGCTCATACATCTGCTCATCTTCCAGTGTGATCTTATACCATCTGCCAGCAATCTGCATAGGGCAGTCGGCTCAAAGGAATAAATGGACACACAAATATCTGGTACTGGAAATGGCAATATTCAAAACCAGTGGTGGAATACTTCAGCCTCCTGGGACTCTGTTGCCACCTACTTTAAGCAGCCATTCTGCTTCTATTTTATGGTTTTAACTGTTGTAAACCACCCAGAGAGCTTTGGCTATTGGGCGGAATAAAAATGCATTAAATAAATTCTTGAACAAAGGAACTTCAAAGGCAGATTTCAACCCAAAACAGCTGATCTACAATTCAACAGGTTCAAATCTCTCTTGTGGCATGAATAGGGGCAGGTTTTTAAAATCACACTACATGTTTTAATCAACTCACCGCTGGAAGTATGTCTGTTTTACCACTCACTGGTTTGCAAATGACCGCTGTAAATTAGGTAATGAATCAGAATACTACAGTTGGGAGGGGCCCAACCCCCTGGCTCAAATGCAGGAATCCAAGTTAAAGCATCCCTGACAGATGGCTGTCCTGCTGCATCTTGAATGCCTCCACATTCCTGAACATGTTTGGACACATAAAGCTTACTTGGCTCTTAGTTTAACCTACCTGATAGGGTTGCTGTCAGTACCTAAATCATTGGAGCTCTCTGAGGGCATAGCCCTTTTTCTGTGACAGTTTGCAGAAGGCCGTTGGGGAATGATTTACTAAAGTTATGGAAGTCAGGAGGTGAGCTCATGGATTTCATTAAGAGCTCCCCAAAATTCAGGCACTAGTTGCTGTGATGATATGGGAGGGTGTGAGGAGAAAAACAGCTGTACAGGATTCAAGTGTAGGACAAACGGAGATGATTCCCTGTTGAGAGAATTGCTGTCAGTGACCTGCTGTGAAGGACCTAAGTTGGCGATCTGCTACATACACTGCTTGTCCACTAATGCAACCAAAGTTTGCAACTTACCCAAAGTATGAAAACAATTAGGAGCTATTGAGAAAGCACATTTAATACAAAAATACATAAACTTGTTCTTTACACAGGGAACTGAAAGACTCTTTGCTGTTATAAAGACTTCTCTCAGAGATTTATTATACAGTAAATTTAAAAAAAACATTATTTTGCTTAATTAAAAAAGTCAAATAGCATCTCCCCCTCAAAGGGAAAAATAAGCAAACAGGGCAGAGAGATCTTTATTTTGAACACCGTAACAGCAAGCAAGGAAACTAATCTGGATGGCCACTTAACACAGCTTTGGAAAGGAGTCAAAGCTCCTTGGCAATTCATTAAAAACAGACATGAAACCATTTTGGCTCTGAGGCGACTGGACTGGTGTGAGGAACCCGGGCTGGCAAGTGGCTTGTTGGCTGGCTAAGAGGAAAAATACAAGTCATCCTCTTCATCAGACTGCATTCTTTGATCCACTGGGAGGAGTCGCTCGACCCCAGCAGAAGCCAAAGCATCTACAACAAGAGAGAGTACATCTGGGTTTCCAGAAGAATTCTGTTCAAAGCAGGAAAGCCTCAAGGCAGAAACTTAGTTAACTAGTGACAGATTCAACTGATGAGGGAGGGAGAAGTTCCAGGCAGCAAGAGAGGAGCGAATCTAAATCAATCAATTAGAGCAGTTTTACAGGGACTTCTATCCACCAGTTTTGAAATCTCTGTGGTTCTTCTGTGGCAATGTTTGTACAGGTGTAGCCAAGTGGCAATAGTTATGTATTTTAGCTACTGAAAATGGGCATTTAAAATTGAGATATTTAGTTAAGCAAATACCCTGAAAAAATACGCTCAGAAAAAGGACGGCAGCAGGATGTGCCCCAATACAGACCCAACCCTTGGCTGTGCAGCCCCGAAGCCCCGTGAAGAGCTGTAGAAGCTGCACCACCCCTTGAACTGTGCTGACAGGAATAGCTTCAGGGAAATTGCCATCCCTCGATCTCTGCACTGTTCTCCACTGCCTTTCTGCAATGTCACACACAAATCAGCTGACTCCTGGATCTGGCCTGAGCCACTGCTTCCTGCCCTTCCCTTGACACCTTGCCCCCCTTACTCCCATCAAGCACAGTTCCCTAGTGGCAGCTCTCAAAAAGGAAATCCATTCCTCACAAGGCTGATGCAACTTCCTTCGTTCAGTTGACAATGATCAATGGAGGAAAAGCCTTCTGATCTTCAGATCACAATCATTAAACCCCCCTTGTCAGGACAGGGCTGTTAGTACTACTGTCCAGATATAGGTTCCCACCTGAGAAACCTGTTTGCTCTTAGTGCTAACACAGACATGGCACCAAAAAAGCACAGAGACATATTTCTAGAGAACTGCCACCAGAGATGCAGAGCAAGCAGCAGAGATGCTCACCTTCAAAGGCGAAGATGTTCGTTCTTCGAGAGGTAGGAGTCGTGAAATTTGTCCCAGTCTGATGGAAACAAAGGAAATATTATTTCCCCAGACAGGAGCTTCTTGGAAAAGCTCAGAAACACCAGGTCCTCATAACAAGCAACCAAGCAAGAAGGGCAATGACACCAGGGCACAGTTAGATCTGGACAACCCCAAACCAGTAAAACCAACACGAGGCTGGAGCATCACTGCCCCATATGCCACAGGGCTCCTGAGCAGGGCACAGCCAGTGGCGGGCATGTCTCTTTTTTTTTTTTTTTGGAGGGTGGGGGAGGGGCATACTGAAGCTTAATTGTCTATTGATCCAATCGTCTTAAGAGCCTGCTTGCAAGTGCAGAGGCAGGCTTCGATAGACGGGTCCATTTTGTCCCCGAGTTGTCCTTGAAGACAGGGTGCGAAGAAACACTGTATTTTATCTGCTTGTGCAGCGTCTGCATTCTGTGAGTGGCTTTGCTATGGCGTATTGGGCATAAACCTTGGAGATGGTTGCTGTAGAAGGAAGGCTTCAAGCAGACAGTTTGAAAATGACCTTTGTTTATATCGGTATCAGCTAGACTGTAAAATACAACTGGGATTGATCAGTAGTTAAAAGGTCCATAAAGAACAAGATTGGTCAGAGGTTCTAGTCAAGAGATTTTTTTAAAAGGTCAGTCAGCCAGAGAACAGTTGGTGGTTGACAGCTGGAAAGGAGCCAGTGGCTGAAAGCAGCAGAGCTCAGAGCCAAGAAAGGAGCAACTTTTCCAATGCTGGGAGAAAACAGAGATGAGAGAGGGTGGCTGAGGTGAGCAGGAAACTGCACTGTGAGGTTGTGGCGAAGCTTCAGTCAGCAGAGCCCAGCCCCGGAAGGGTTCAGGAGGCGGTCTGACCAGAGGCAACTTCAAGTCATTGAACAGGCCTGTGGCTCACGCTGGCTCAGCTTGTCTGAGCGTGGAAAGCTAAGCCGGGTCAGGCCTGGTTATTACTTGGATGGGAGACCCCTCCTCTAGTTTCCTGCATTGAGCAGGGGGGTGGACTCGATGGCCTTGTAGGCCCCTTCCAACTCTATGATCTATGAAAACAGAATCCTCCTAGAGGCCAGAAGCAGCAGGAAGAGCTTGAGGCAGAGGAAACCTGCCATACAACGTGTGTTCCTGGGTTGTGAGTTGGTTGGCTGGGGTGAAGGTTAGGGAAATCTGGTCTGAGGGAAGAACTATTGAGAGCTTATTTAGCTCTTACGTATTAGGAAGTGTAACCAAGTATATTTAATCTAAGTACATTTAAGCAATTTTAACATGTTATTTGAAAAGTGACATTTTATTCCCTTATGGAAATAAAACCCTGAATAAGTATCAGATAATAAACGTCAGGACAGATAAAAAGGATTCCTTCGCATAGTGCATAGTTAAAACTATGGAATTCACTACCACAGGTTGTATTGACGGCCACCAACTTGGATGGCTTTAAGAGCAGATTGGACAAATTCATGGAGGAGGAGAAGGCTATCAAGGGCTACTAGTCATGTCTATATATTAGAACTCCTGAAAACAACAAAAAAATCACAGGTGCCTGAAGAAAAAATATTTATTTTGCCCAATAAACATTTTTTTCTCCAGGCACCTGAGAATTTTTCTCTCATTTGGCTATATATTATCTCCAGCATCGGAAGCAGTATGCCTATGTACACTAGTTGCTGGGGGACATGACCGGGCGGGTGCTGTTGCACTCAGGCCCTACCTAGTGGCCTCCCGTAGTCATCTGGTTGGCCACTGTGTGAACGTAATGCTGGACTTGATAGAACTTTGCTCTGGTACAGCACGGCTCTTGTGTTCTTCATCTTATCCCTCTTAAGAGCCTGCCTCTAGTGGTGGTTTCAATCCCATGCCTACACCATGGGAACCAAGCTAAGAGTTGTTACGGTACAGAGGGTTTATTATGGTGGCAGAGGTTTGAGGTTTTGTAGTTGAGACAGCATTCCCTCGCTGTGGGGTCTGTGAGAGGACGATCCATAGATACCCACATTGCTTTGTCACACACGGGCACCTGTGGGTTCAAAACACACTGGATATTCACCAGATCTGACAAGCAAAACCACAAGAGGCCTATGGACAGTTTCAGGCTAGGACACTCATGGCACCTTGTCTCTGGAACTCCTTCCTTCTCTCAGAACGCCTCTCATAGTTTTTACCATTTTTTCCTTTAGCTTTTAATAAAGTGGATTTGACAACTGCTTTTATCTGTTCAGGACAAAAAACGTAAGCACAAAACATTGCTAACTTCGAGAATCCTAGTGACAGTGTGGCAGGATAAATAAATAGGACCACGCACCATATGTAGTTTCTAGAGCAGGGCTCTCCAACCTTGGGTCCCCAGATGTTTTTGGCCTACAACTCCCAGCATGCCCCAGCCACCTATAGGTGGCTGGGGCATGCTGGGAGTTGTAGGCCTGGGGACCCAAGGTTGGAGAGCCCTGCTCTAGAGCAATTCAGTGAAAGCGGTAGGATGGCGAGGGGAGAATGCAGTAATAGATACGTCAAAAAGCAAGATGCAGGAACCCAATTTGCCCTCATATTTAATAAATGAAGGGAAACATTACCGATTTCTTCTTCACATTCTGCCATGTGCGCTCCTTGCCTTTGATGTTCTTTTGCATATGAAAGACACGCCTTTCACAGTCTTTCCTAGAAAGCAAAACACTTTAAACGTCCTAATACGGAGGATAGGCATGTGATCTCTTAGTCCCATGTACAAAAGATCCAAAACCAAAACGATGGCCTGCTTGTTGCCAGAGGGGCAGGAGCCTCAGCAGGACAGCCGCTGGTCTTCTGCTGGCAAGAAGAATGACCAAGAGGGAGTATGGCTAGAAAGCTGCAGAAAGGGAGAGCAGACACGGACATGGGCGCAGCCATGGTCTCCGGTTGCCTTCACTTGGGACCTGTTTGGATGTACTTTTCACGTCCACCCAGAGGCCAATTTGTGACCACCTTCGCCCAGCATCCCATTAGCCCTTCCATTATTTTATTCTCTCACTGCCTGCCAACAGCGCTGTCCAGCATGCCTTGAAATTCCCACCTAAGGCAGTGTTCCCATTGCTTTCCTCTTCCCTCACAATCCAGAAATCCATTCCAAATCATAAATGTTCTGCTGTCAGACTGGTGTCTGCATGCCTGGATCTGGATGGCGTCTCTGCATGCTGGGCGCTACTTGGAGTACCCACCTGTCCAGGGACTCCAGCATGCCAGGGCTGAAGTGCTCACACTGGGGGGTCTTCACCAGCGGGAAGATGGCCGAGGAGGGCGTGATGGGGCGGTTGTCTTTGAGCTGGAAGAAGTCTTCCTCAGGGACTGTGCGGAACTGTGGCAACTGCAGATCACATCTTTGTTAACCCCAGAAGGGCAAAGTGGGTCCTGTTTGGACCCGAGGTGGCTTCTCCTTTGCCACCTACATTCTACTAAACTTTGGGCACAACTGGCTTGAGCTGGTGCAATGCCACAGCACCCCCACATGCATGCGAACTGCTCAGGAAGCCATGCTGGCAGCAGCAGAATGCCCACTGTGCGAGAGAAGGCTGGCGTCAAAATCTCTCACAGGCCCTATTGACAGAAAGAGTGGCATGGGCAGGCGGGCAACTGGAAAGCTGCATGGAAGAGTCCAGATTATTAAGAAGCGAAGGGAGAAAAAGCACAGATGTATGGCAGGCAATGGAATGCAGGATAGGAAATTGCGGAAGGGGTGGATGGATGGAAGAGACAGAGGCCTGAGCTATTGTGTGTGTGTGGGGGGAGCTGCACAGGGATAAGGTCATGCTTCTGGAGATGGACAGAGTTCTAGAAAGGCTGGTTCATGTGCAAGTGAGCAGAGTTTATTTATTTTCTTGGAACAATTATTTTAGACACTAATGCTTATATCCACAAGCCGCTCCCAATAAATGAGCTGAAATCCTATGACACAGTGGCTAGAACTCCCCGGGTACCCAGAAGTGCTTGAGAGTGTTTACCCTAAGTTTTGCGAGTCCACAGATTTTGGACTGATCTCGAAATACAGCCAAAATTTACAATTGCTACCTACCTGTCCTAGAGCGACCGGGTCCTATCTCTGAAGCCCAGCGCAAGGTCAGGGATAAAGCCTCCCCAGTTTCCAAGCTCAGGAGGGCAACAATCCTCCATCTCGTGCTGGGATTAGGTGGCTCTCACTAGGGGACCAGTAAATTTATGGACCCCTGTAGTGGATCTTAGCCAGAAGTGCTCTATTGCATGTGATAGGTGATATTTACTTTTGTGTTTCTGTTCTGAAAGGGGGTTGCAGCAAAGATGTCATCGTGGTTGTCCTTTGGCATCTGTTCAAGGAAGTTTCGCATCTGCTGCTTTCTTTTCAGCGTTCCCACCTTTGCAACAATTGCCACTGGCTGCTTTGTCCCCTCCCCTGCCAACAAGTATGACACACAAACAGAACCGTCAGCTGTAGAGACTGATGTGGAGATGCACTTTTGCAAGGAGGGAACTTCAAGCCAAAGGTCACGAGCCACCTTAAAACATTCCTGTCATCCCGAATAGCCTCAAGTTCCTGGCTTTGGAGTTTGTTCATCCACCCACCCACCCACTCGCCCTCTCTCTACCCTGAGCTTGAACAGCACCATACAAGCATGAGCTTTGCTAATCATTTTTAAAGACAATACAACACACAGAGAAATCTCTCCCAACAGATAAAAAGCAAATGTTTTCGCCCTACCACCACCCTTGCGGTCTCCTCCTCCTGGCCGCCTTTCCCAAGTGTCCATATTATCCTCTCAAGTACAGACACAAAATTGGTCCTTCCCCATCTTGAAGCGGCAAGTGACCACCCAGGCACAATTCAGGCATCCCATTCCATCCCTAAGAACAAACAGGAGCAGGGAGGGAGAGACCACTGCTAGGCTCGTACAGAGGGCCTACTCAGGCCTCCAGATCTGCATGCTGCCAGGACTGGCCTCTGGGTGCTTGTCTGGCCTCACGCACGGGGGGAGACGGGCATACCATCAGACCTGTACCTTGTTCTTCCTTCTTTCCCTGCTTGGAGGTCCTCTTCGGGGCCTGCTTTCTGCCTTCTTGCTCTGCCATGTACCTTTGCTGGCTTTCTTCAGCAGATCGTGTTCCCACAGCCTTTGCTACATTCAGCCAGAAGCCGTTCTTGTGTTTAGGAAAAGAAGCCACAGCCCTGTAAAGCATGAAGGACTCCATGAAGCACAGTTACAGCACTGCTGACTTCTGTATCAACAGTGTGCTTGGCACTGCCGAGAACTCTGAAGGAGCAGTATACCCAGAGGGCAGCTTATGGCCGACCTGACATGGAACAGAATAGTAAGGAGAAGGGGTCAGGAATTTCCAGTGAAGCATGGGGGGGGGGACACACACATGACCCACATCATTCATAGGACTGCTGAGAGGATGTGCAAAGTACAGTTTGCAAAGGACTTGAGACTGTGGAAATGCTAACTGATAATGAGGGATCAACGGGTTTTTGTTTTTTTTACTATTCTTGCACTGGAGGAGCCCCTTGAGTCACAACTTTAAAGAGCCTCCATCTAGCAGCACTGTGGTAAAGCTTTATTATGATCAACCATCACTTGCCTGTGCAGCTTCTGCAATTCTTTATCATTCCAGTCTTCACGAGCATCTGGAAGATAATCTGTGGCCTTCCACAGTTGTCTCTTGCCAGGTGTCCTTCCTGCCACCAAGGATTTTGCACTGTTGGAAACTTGCCTGTTGGCTCTTTTAGCAGCAGTGTTTGCCTTTTGTTCTTTTAGTTGAAGTTCTCCAGTACTTGTTTCACTTTCGGACTCCGATTCCATGGCATACTTTCTGGCATTTTGGATCCCCCTGAGTGCCCCTTGCCTACTCCACTTCTCAGGCCGAGGACTGCTCGCCAAGTCAGGAGAGGAGTTCTTATCAGGCAGCTCCTCCAACTTGCCATTCAGGCCAGAGTGAGCATCTTTCATCTTTCTGCTCTGAGAAGGGACTGCAGAATTCTCTGTTCCCTTTTGTTCAGAAGATTGCTTTCTTGCATCACTTTGTTCCCTGTTGGGTGCCTCTCTCTTGAAAGAGGGTTGTGCTTTCCTCTGGATACATGGGAGATCTTCACTAGATTCACCTTCGCTCGTGCTGGGGAAGGTTTCCACAACGGACTTATTTTGATGGACTTGTCGCAGTGATCTTAGTCGGTATTTGCAGGTAGCTGGCTCTCTGTCGGCCAGACTTATTCCGTAGCCATTCATTTCTCTTCCTCGCTTCGGAACATTTTGCTTTCTTCTGGGCTGGCTATTATACTTTGAATCCTTTTCATACAGCTTTTTATCGTTCAGTGGTGTCAAGGTAACCACAGCCTGTTTTTTGGAAATGTCATCAATGGTAAATTCATGGTTGCTTTCTTCAGACTCCAAAACAAAACGTTGGGCATGTTGCTTGTTCCTAGGCTCAGTTTCTCTGGTGACACTCTTAGGTTTTGTACTATTCCTTCCTAGGGAAAAAGAGAGAGGTTCTCTGTAGACAAGCATAATCTTACATTTTGGAAACAGACCTAAGATTTTAGTCCAAACTCTAGTACAGTGAAACTAAACTATACACCTATACTGCAACCATGTTTCTCTTCCAAAGTGAGACAGATTCACAGTGCAGATGACTTGAATAAAGCCAAACACTGTAGACCTGAAAGTCCCTCCCTAGAGCGGTTTGGTTGGCCCCTTCTCTTGTGGCTTTAGGCAAATAGTACGTTTTTAAAAAATGTTCCCAGGTGTTTGATATGGTTTGAATCTCTCCCTGCTTTTAGTCTTTTTTTTTAACTGTTCTAATGCTCTGTTTGTTATATTTTACATCAATTATTTGTTCATTTTTGTGGATGCATGCTGCCTTGGAGGCTCTTTTGAAGGGCAAAAGGCAGGGGCAGAATTAATTGTACAAATAAAACTGTAACATTGGCAGCCCATAGCAGAAGGGCAGAGACCAAGACAAGGCCCTTGGACCATCCCCTCCGTTGAGTGGAACACTAAAAGCCATCCAGTCCCGCTTGCCAACATGAACACTGCAACACCCCCACACCAGGTCTCAAATGTGTCACACCTGCAGAGAGAGCACAATAACCCCTTTTAAGAATTGCATGAGGCAAGCCGCACGCTACAAGAGAGGTAGACACACACACTTCTTCCTCACCCACCTCACAAGACAGCAGTCAGTCAGGCCCTTAGCATGAGCAAACCCATTCTCCACCATACGTTCTCCAAGAGAAGTTTTGTTAAGGTCAACCCAACCCATCATTTGACCTCTAAAGACTCACATTTTTTGAGGCAATAATTTCAAGAAGAAGGTAAGCTCTTGTGTCAACTCTTTTTACCTTTAGCCTGACTTGGAGTTACTACTTCAAGAACCTTCAAGTCACCCTCTCTGTTTCCCTTTGGGGAGTTGATTTTTTTCTTGTCCTGAGGCCGTGCACTGGTCACTGTCTTGAGAAAGAAGGCAACTCATGTAAGCAAACAGAACCACATAACTTCAGACGATGCTACTAAATGGAAGTATTGTACAAGAGTTCAAGAAAATACAGTAACATTTTTTTTAAAGCTAATAAAATAATGATCCAATTAAAACCACATGATTACATCTCCCTTAAAATTCAGCAACCACAGTTAATACATGAACAGCAAATAATAAAAAGCATAAGTTTTTTCTTTAACAATTCAAAAGATGGGGCACTTACATTTCCTGGGGAAGAGAATTCTATAAATGTGGGGCTATGACCGAAAAGACCCTGGCCCCAATAACCATTATTGCCCAGCCAAAGAGCAGGGCCTCAGTGACCGATTGTAAGGCCTAGACAGGCTCATACTGGTTTAGACAATCCTTCAGATAATCTAGTCCCAAACCATTCAGGGCTTTAAAGACTAATCCAGATTGGGCCCAGAAACAGAGGAAGCTAGTGTAACCAGCAAAGAATTTGTGAATATGTTCTGAATGCTTGAAGCCACCAGTGTTCTTGCTGCTATATTACGCACTAATTGTGGAGTTTCTGAACTGTCTTTAAAGGCAGCCCCATGTAGAGTACATTATAATAATGCAGCCTAGACAGAACCAGAATGCGCGTCAGGGATGCAAGGTCCACTTTCTCCAGATAGAGCTACAGCAGACACACCAGCCAGTAAAATGCATTCCTAGCCACCGATGTCACCTGCGCCTCCATCAGAAGCACTGAATCTAGGGGCATCCCTGGCCTGTGTACCTGACTCTTCGGAGGAAAAGCAAGCCCATCTAAGACAGGCTACAATCCTCCATTCAGATCAGTGGATTTCCCAACCTGCAGGACCTCCACCATGTCAGGATTTCGCTTTAGCTTGTTCACCATCATCCACCCCAAACTACCTCTGGACATCTATTTAGAACTTTTACTGCCTCCATTCATGCCGGAACAGTGATGAACATACAGGGAGAGAAGAAATCTTACAGAAGTCAAGTAGTTGGTGCCCCCTTTGGTCACAGTGACATTTAATGCCTGATCAACAAGTATCCGTTCGCCACACCAGAACTGCAGGGGTGGCTTAACACGCCGGCCACTACGGGTGAAACTTGCGTCATGGTCATCCTGCAAAGGGGATGTTTTTGGCTGTGTACCTATCAAGACAAAAAAAAGCTTCCTTTGGCAACAGTTTCCTCTTCCACCTAACAGGGCATTGGACTGTAAACAAGACAAGAAGAAATATCTCCACTGAACATTTAGTTCAATTCTTTCTAAATTTAACAGCTAGTTCCTAAATCCTTAGTCAACTCGCTTATTAGCTTAAGATTACTTCACTGTCACAACGAAGACAGCAGCCATGAGAAATGGAAATTCCTATTCTGGGCTTATGCAAGATACGTAGGTAACACAAAAGGGCATTTCTTGCTGCATTGGTTCCCTGTACCAAAACAATCTGACCTGGTTCGCACAAAACAACCCAGAGTACAGGTTGAGTAATGGCTGTCATTGAATCGTGGGTTGTCATTACATGTGAATCCTGCATTATGGTTTAACCACGAACAACCCAGGAAGAGAACCCACAATTTGATGTTAAACCATAGTACAGGGTTCATACGTAACAACTCATGATTCAACAACAACCCAAAGCGTTAATAGGGTTGTTGTTACATGTCCTTACACGTGAGCCACGCCTCTGCCTCTTAAAACCAAGCAAAGGACACAATCTACTGGAACCATCTACCTCCTTCACAACCTCATGGAGGACACACACACCCCTGCATGGTGAGCAGAGCTAACAAGCCTAACCCGGGCCAACCGTGTGCCCCCAGAAAATGTTCACTTCAGAAACCAGCCAGCAGAGTGATGTCATGGCCAGTTATGTTCAGACAGGGAGCCCACCGCCTCTGCAACAGATTCAACGGCTCCATGTTTTCTATCACCAACAGGCCCTTGGTTGGCAATCAATACCTGAAAACCCGGAGAGTTACCACCCATTGAAGCTGTAGGAGGGGCATCCCTGATCCAAGCCACAAAGCAGATGCCTCTTTATTTTCACATAACTTCTTAGTAGTCTTATGCAAAAAGCACAAAAAGCAGCTATGATAACAAATGCTGGTAAACAAGTGAAAAATAATAGTTATTAAAGAGAGAATTCTAGGGCTACCACAGTCCTCCAAGGTCTGAAAAAAGAAAGAATATACCTACCATGTTGATTATTTTGCAGTGCCAATACTTCATAAGTAGTGTTTTTCATTTTAGATTTTCTCCCAACTTCTTTGGGCAGATCTTCCAGTTCTTTTAAGCTCTCCGTTTCCACAGAATCCTCTCTTTCATCGCTATCATCACTTGAAGGGAACCTTCTCTGCTCTTTCCTGATATTCAGAGGTTTCAGTTTCAGTTTTTAAAAATTTGTTACTGTATTCTAAACCTTTGCATTGCTGCTAAGTTTTTAATTTGGTTTTTCTGTTTATTTTATACGGTAGTTTTTAACTTTCCAACTTTTATATTGTATTTTATGGTTTTAATTTTTGTGAACTGCCCAGATTAATTAATTCGGCTACCGGGCGGTATAGAAATGTAATAAATAAGTAAAAATATTTTGGCGAGAAGGATTAATAACCTCAATCTCTTAAACGGGACTGTTCTTGAACCCAAAACCTCATCTACAAAATGGCCAGAGACTGACACCAACAATGACCATGCAGCAGTCGCTGCTTCCGGAAGCTGCACAATTGGGGCCCTTCCTGAGGCTGTTTGCCTAAGCCATGAGGACATAAGCAGAGCCCTGAGGTTGGATCAGACCAAGGGTCCATCTAGTCCAGCATTCCATTCACACAGTGGCCAACCAGCTGCCCCAATGGGAAGTCCACAAGCAGGACATGAGGGCAACAGCACCCTCCTACCCATGTTCCCCAGCAACTGGTATACATAGGCACACTGCCTCTGATACTGGAGGAAGCACATAGCCAATCAGGACTAGTAGCCATCGGTGGCCTTCTCCTGCATGAATTTCTCCAATCCCCTTTTAAAGCCCTCCAAATTGGTGGCCGTCACTACATCCTGTCGAAGTGAATTCCATAGTTTAACTATGCACTGTGTGAAAAAGTCCTTCCTTTTATTATTATTATTATATTTATTTATATCCCGCTTTTTTCCCAATACTGAGACTCAAGGCGCCAATTTTTATCTGTCCTGAATCTCCCACCAATCAGCTTCATGGGATGACCCCGTGGGTTCTAGTATTATGACAGAAAAATGGCTCCCTGTCCACTTTCTCCACAGCATACATAAGTTTGTACACCTAGTATATCAAGTGTCCCCTCACCTCTTTTCTAAGCTAAACAATCCCAGCTGCTGTAACCTTTCCTCCTAGGGGGCTTGCTCCAGCCCCTGGATCATTTTAGTTGCACTTTTCTGCACTTTTTCCAGCTCTACAATGTCCTTTTTTAGGTGCGGTGGCCAGAACTGTACACGGTATTCCAAGTGCGGTCGCACCATAGAGTTGTAGGGCAGGAGGATCTTGCCAGTTTTATTTTCAATTCCTTTCCTAATTATGCCCAACATGGAGTTTGCCTTTTTCTCACAGCAGCCGCACATGGGGTAGACCCTTTCATCGAGCTGTCCACCACAGCCCCAGGAGCGCTTTCTCGGTCAGTCACTGCCTTGGAGCAGCAGGCGTGAATCCCCACTAAGTGCCCCAGGCGAGCAGACCTTTGCCCCTCCTCCACACAAATCAAGTCCGTAAGAGCACCCAGGCAACTGGCGGTGGAATTGCTCTAGAAATTGACTGGACGAGGGAGGAGGGATGGAGTAAGCAGCATAAACTGTCTGAGGCCACACATGAGGCAACAGTGTAAATAAGTATTTGTCCGGCTTTCCCCAACTCCTCTCCTACACACTTCCAAAAAGGCTTAAGACATTTTTATTAACAATCATCTCCTTCAGAGTGATTCAAAAACCCAAGCACATATGTTTTCAGCTACATTTACCTCTTCAGATAACGAAGCAGATCGTCAACATACATTTTCCAGTTTCTTGGAATCCCAGATACAAACCTCTTTATGAATTTAGCTGGTATTCCTGTTTGAAATAAAGGTATAGCATTTGGACAATTCTTATGTTTTAGACAGGGTGCTTCATTTTCCAAACTTTGGGAGAAGATCAGAACAGGAATAATCTTGCATTTTCAAAGGAGCCCCAGGAAAATCCCAGCCCATCTCAAAAACTGTAGCATTTGCACCCAAGACCTGTTCAAGCCAATTCCAATGCAAAAATCAGAATTTAATTAAAAATGTAAAGCATCCAATTCCAGGAGGAGGGAGCACATATGTATGGGAAACACATGAAGTTTAGTACTGAGACAACAAAGGACACAAATAAAGAGTGATGAGAATGCAGGTCACAGCCTGGCTACACCCCTGGAAACAAGAATGGCAGAGCCACAGCGCTTACATGGATTCTTTAAAAGTAAAAACCTTTATTTTACATCCACACCCCATTTTGGGATTGGAACTAGCATATTTAGCAGTAGGAGTTGGCACACTGAGAGCCAGTATGGTGTAGTGGTGAGTGTTGGACTGGGACTAGGGAGATCCGGGTTCTAGTCCCCGCTCGGCCATGAAACCCACTGGGTGACTCTGGGCCAGTCACTGACTCTCAGCCTAACCTACCTCACAGGGTTGTTGTGAGGATAAAATGGAGAGGAGGAAGAGGATTGTGTAAGCCGCCTTGGGTTCCTTGCAGGAAAAAAGGCGGGGTATAAATATAATAAATAAATAAAATACTGTAAGTGTAATGCTTAGTGCAAACACAAGCTCCTATTTTAAACTGCCATGAAAATACAGTATTTGTGGTGGGGCTTTATGCTTTTGTACCTCTATGTCAGTGTTCTCCAGCCTTGGGTCCCCAGATGTTTTTGGCCTACAACTCCCAGCATGTAGTTGGTGAGAGTTGGTGGGAGTTGTGGGCCAAAAACATCTGGGGACCCAAGGCTGGAGAAGACTACTCTAGTGAGATGCGGATGTTAAAGCCCCAGCATCTCATCAAGACCAGGAGGGAGCCTGCATGGACAGACAGACAGACAGACAGCCCACATGCAGGAGTGCAGCACGGCACGCCCAGCCCCTGTGCGTGCTGCCATGCTTCAGTCTGTGGAGGTGCCACGGAGCAAAGTCTGCCAGTGAATAGAACGCCAGAGGCTGCACATTTGAGCAAACAGGCCAGCTGAACTGTGGCAGCGCAATGTGGTGCAGTCACAACAGCGAAGCTCAGCATCCCTGGAGAGAAAGGAGGGAGAAGTGACCCTCCTCAGAAGCCCACGTGGATTCCAGGATGCCACCCTTTTCTTTCTCACGGTGATCATTCAAGTCCTCTTACCTTCCTTCTTCATGGTAGCTGCATCTATATGCCCTTCTAACATGTACACATTTCCAGATAAAGTTTTAACTTTGTTGCATGCGATTCGTTCCACAATTGCATTGCTGTGCCAGGAAATATCATTCAGATCTCTAAAATGGAAGGGAACAGACAAAGTGTTCCATAATTAACCAGGGAAGAATTTACGGAATGACAAAAGACCACCTCAGCATTACTTTCCCTTAAGGCGCAAGTCCAACACAGTGAACTTGGAAACTCTGGGTTGGATCCAATGTTGCTCGTCTGCCAGCAGCACGTAAACTGCCGGCGGAACAGATTCCTCCCTGCCCCTGCAGCCCCTCCCACCCCAAATCTGATCGAGGGTCAGGCAGCCCCCTGGAGCAGATCTGGGAGGCACACGGGGGCTTCATGGGGGAGGGGAGCAAGTGGACGTCCGCTCACATGACATTGGACTTCACTCTTCACAATATCCTTGTATCAAGACATGCACCTAATTTGATAGCAGAAATAGTCACAGCAATGGCTTTCCTACTGAGATCTCACTAGCGTGCAGACAATGCGGGTGTGTACTCCACTATATATCATAGAATCATAGAAAAGTAGAGTTGGAAGGGGCCTACAAGGCCATCGAGTCCAACCCCCTGCTCAATGCAGGAATCCAGGTCAAAGCATCCCCGACAGATTATTGTCCAGTTGCACCTTGAATGCCTCCAGAGTGGGAGAGCCCACCACCTCCATAGGTAGTTGGTTCCATTGTCTTACTGCTCTAACAGTCCGGAAATTTTTCCTGATGTTTAGGTGGAATCTGGGTTCCTGTAACTTGAGCCCATTATTCCGTGTCCTGCAAACTGGGATGATCGAGAAGAGATCCTGGCCCTCCTCGGTGTGACATCCCTTCAAGTACTGGAAGAGTGCGATCATATCTCCTCTCAGTCTCCTCTTCTGAAGGCTAAACATGCCCAGTTCTTTCAGTCTCTCTTCATAGGGCCTTGTTTCCAGTCTCTTTATCATCCTTGTTGCCCTCCTCTGAACCCTCTCCAGTTTGTCTACGTCCTTCTTAAAGTGTGGTGCCCAGAACTGGACACAGTACTCAAGATGAGGCCTAACCAGTGCCGAGTAAAGGGGAATTATCACTTCCTGCGATTTGGAAGCTATACTTCTATTAATGCAGCCCAAAATAGCATTTGCCTTCTTTGCAGCCACATCGCATTGCTGGCTCATATTCAGTTTGTGATCTACCACAATTCCAAGATCCTTCTCACTTGTAGTATTGCTGAGCCAAGTGTCCCCCATTCTGTAACTCTGCATTTGGTTTCCTCTCCCTAGGTGCAGCACTTGGCATTTATCCCTATTAAATCTCATTCTGTTGTTTACGGCCCAGCCTATCGAGGTCACTTTGAATTTTGTTTCTATGACGAAGCGTGTCTGTCGTCCTGAGGAGGAGACACATTTGGTGCATGTCATGGTGCACATGTAGTTGCCTATATGAAGCAACAACTGCGGAGACCGGAGAGCCTTTTCTTTTACCAGAAAGGTCATGAAGGCTGACTACTGTGTTTTTTATCTAATGGCATAAGACAGTCCAGAGATAATTATTAATGCTATATGAATTGGGAAGCCAAAGTTGGTAAATACATATATTTACCCAGATATATATTCCCCTTCTCTTGGTAATCTTAGAGGAAAAGGAATTCAGTTCATACTTATAGCTAACTGATCACTGGCATCTGCAATGCACAGCAATAGTTGCTACAATTTAACACCAAAATCTCCAACGTGTTAAGCTTACAAAATGTAGGCTGGAAAGTACAGAAAGCAAAGATTATTAAAAGCAAAGACAAGATTTTCTTGAAATGGTAGGGGTGAAGAGACAATCCCAATTTTTTATGACAGCCAGCCTCATTAGGTGAGGTAGGAGAACAAGGAGAAAGACATCTTCCCTTGCCTCAAGAGGAACCAAGGATGCAATCTGGGCTCAGCTTCTCACTGACTTCTTTCAAAGCAAGAGAAGCAACCCTTCACCCCTTCTTCAGAATACAGTAATACCTTGGATTGCAAGTAACTTGGTTTGAGAGTGTTTTGCAAGACAAGCAAATTTTTAAATATTAATTTTTTTTGACTTGATATACAAGCGACGTCTTGCAATACAAGTACTGTAGTACGGCTTAAATTAAAAATCTCTGTACAAATTTTTTTGGGGGGATTTCGTTTTGATATAAGAGTGTTTTGGATTACAAGCACGTTTCTGGAATGAATTATGCTCTCAATCCAAGGCATGGCTATATTAGAATACAGGGTTGTCCAATGAAATTGATTAGCAGTAGATTCCACAGTGCAAAACAGACAAATTGAAAATACATTTGAACTTGGTTAAAAGCTAAAGTGGCTTGCCTCCGTTTTCCTTCCAGGCACATAGCGGTGTGTTTGTTGATCACTTTGAGTCTCCATTCGCTGATACAGATTACCCGCCGTTCCTTTACAAAACAAATTAGGAAAATCGTTAAGGGCTACAGTTATTTCTATTATCACCAGAAACAGTGTAACATGCACATTTTGGGTCAGTACATGGAGTGTTACGTTGCACCCAGCACAGATTACATTCAGTGTGCAAGCAGCCATATAATCCCATTCATTCACTAAACATTTACTGTGCATGTATGTGCATGCATGCGTGCGCACACACAACAACAATACTGAAGTCAACAGGGAATCCATTGTATTACAGAAATGTATAAACTGACAAAAACCCGTTCAGAGAAACACAGAAGCATCCTCAGTTTCACCAAATAAATTTCCCAGGGATTCACTAAATTCACCTTCCCTGGGACTACTTAAGACCTGCAGGCCCTGAGGGAAGACAGAAGAGGAGACGCCTCGGCCGAGGAGCTCATCGCATCAGCTCATGAAGGGAGTTCTACTGGCCTGCAAGGACTATATTCTGATGGGTGCTTTTGTTTTTTGGTAACGCTTGTTTGTTTCAGTATGGAAAAACTGTAAACCACTTTGGGTGCCTTGGCAGAAAGGCAGTATAGAAATGTATTAAATAAATAATCTTTTATGAAGTCCACAACATTCTCACTGGTAAAAACAACCAGAAAAGCCCCTATAAGATATCAAAGAGCCAAATATTTCTCAGGATTTAAAAAACAAACAAACAAACATTGTAAGTTAATAAAGATGACACAGTTTCAACACCTGCTCCTCCAACTAAAAGCCCTGTCTAACACAGCAAGATGAACACATTAAGAGTAAAATTTAGGACAAGAAAGTGATCCAAAGCAAACCAGCCTCACCACAGCGTGTTACAAAGCAGGAATCCCAAGTACGTACCACCTGTGTGTGGCTCTTGCCTTTCGAGTCACCATCTCCTTGTGAGGCGAGTTTTGACATATTCCTGGTACAGTCAAGGAACCACTGGCTAGCCTTTGGGCTAGGAATCTCAGAACAAGACAGCAAAAGAACTGTGAATACCTATCCTAAAACTGGCCCTAGGCGATGAGCTACTTCAAGGATATGCACAGCCTTGTAATGTAACACTACCTGACATGACTCCTTTACCCACTAATTAAGTGACAAATGTCCTCGAATGCCCACTGTTACGTGGATAGACCTGCTGTGTGCACAGCCTCCTTAGGTCATAATGCAAGGCCGCGTTATCATGATTGCGTCTGTAGCTTATTCTTTTTCCATTCTAGCGGCTGGCTCTTCTACCGTTACAGCAACAGTGAAAAGAAGGAGCTGTATGTGTAGCTCTCACAGTGTTGATCTATATTAAAGGTGTGTGAGGGAAGATGTGTGGGGTGCTACAGAAGCTGCATGTTTGGCTAGCAGCTGGGCTAGCAGAAGCCAGCAAGCTGTGCAGTTTTCCTGGCCACAGAGGGGTTTGCTAGCTCTGCTTTCTCCTCTGGCACACCAGAGCAAGAGTGGGGAAAGAGGCTGGCTAGAGCAGGGGGCATACAATAGACTGCAGTGTTCATGCACCCAGCTGTTCAGAACTTCCTCAAACATGCCTAATAGCACTGCCTTAAATGAAGCAGGAAAGAAGAGGAAGGGTCCTGGTGGGCCACTTACAACGTAGGAGGCCAAAGTGGTTTCGAGGTGCACCCACAGGGCAGCCTTCCTGCACCTCACTGGTGGCATAAAAATCAGGGATGTTAATCACACATGTAATCCAAATAAAGCAGGATGCTTACTGAGCCTTTCAGATTTCCATGTTTTGAATAGGCATGTCCAAAGTGAAGCAACCACCATGAAAGAATATGATTTTAATGCAGAACCCCCTCCTACCTCATTTGCATCACCGTTTGTCTGTACGTGAGGTGACTCCAAGGGCACACTGGAATTGGCTTCTGCTGTTTTTCGCTTCCTTGGTATGTGGACTTTTGGAGTAGCAAAAATAATATCACACAAGTGTTGGGAAGGCCTCTGAGGCCCGTCCCCCAACACTTGCGGTCCTCTTTGGCCAAGCTGCTGGTTGCATTCGGGCAACACTCTTCCTTCCCGAGGAAGCCTACCAGGTGCCGTTTTTTCCGAGGGCTCTCCGGGTTTAACAGGATCATAGCTCATGTCCGTAGCATTAACTGCCATGTCAAAAGTCTCATTACCCAATTCAGCTGGTTCTACAAGAAATTCATCATCCTGACCAACAGCTGTATTTAGGCACTCTCCATTAAGATCATTTAGCTGTTTGGCTGAATCAGATGTGATTAAAGTTTGCTTTGCTGCAGGTGGAGGGACGTTTTCCTTGGTTTGGCAAAATGAGTTGTCTCCTACAGAGAACACAAGAAACACAAACTGATAACCCACATTTCAATGTTAGTTAACATGCATCCATATAGCCAAGATTTTGTCCCTTACAACCATTCAGTTTGCTTGTATCAATGGCGACTAGTCCCGATGGCTACATGCTACCTCCAGTTGCTGGGGGACACAGGCAGGAGGGTGCTGTTGCACTCATGTCATTTCGTGGCTTCCCATAGGCGTTTTGTTGGCCAATGTGGGAAACAGGATGCTGGACTAGATGGACCTTGGTCTGAGCCAGCATGGCTCTTATGTACGGGCAGGCTGATGTGGGAGCAGGTGTTCCTCCAAGCCATGCCGCCCGGGTTCAGACAACATAACAAGCCATGCCTGGGCAGTGATTCTGGAAATCATGCTCCACATGCATCATGATTTAAACAAGCCATGGTCGCTTAAAAGCCATGGTGGCTTATTTTGATCATGTGAACCAGGTCAATGACTCTGATCAGTAGTTTTCAATGTGACGTGCAGGGCAAAGTAGGAGAATAAATGCAAATCCTTTGATATTTCTACGTGGCTTTGATGGAGAAGGGGGGGGAAATGGGACATCCCCTTCCATCACTAGGGGAAAGGAATACTTCCTTCAGGGTCTGCAAGATGTTTCTCTTGCAGCCTGAAGACTGAAAGAGAAAACATTACCAGGACAAACATATATAAAATCATTCACAACTTGTGGGGCGAAGTACCTCTTTGCAACACTTTCTGTGGCAACTTCTGTTTCATGCGCGAGAAAAACTTGTGAGGCGATTCCAAAACCAGAGGTCCTGTTACTGCACGGCACACATTTTTGTTCGTTACAGTTACAATACTAGGCACTGAAACAGAAAATTCAACAATTCTGTCAGCTTCTAAAATCCAGGGAATAGTAATTCTCAACAACACACTGAGTTAGAATGTGCATTTCATAAGGCCCCCCATTTAAAATGTACACAGTAGCATTTAGTCATGGCAGTGGAAAACTATTCTCATTGAGGAAATCTGAGGGATCCCAGGGCTTCCTTGGAACAGTGTGAAGAACACTTGTTTAAAACTGCATTTAAAAATTAGTTGGCCTGACCGACCATTTCCTCACACCGCTGTGGCACGGTGGGCCAACTCTGCCTGCTCGCATCCTGCTGCGAGCAGACCCTGGACCTGCCCCCCATGCATGACTACTGCCATTCTGCAGAGGGGATAGTGGGAGATCTATTGTTCAAGCGTGGGTTAAAGCAGACATATGCACGCAGGACAAGAATGGGCAAGTGTAAAGAAAAAGACGGAGTGAACTACGAGGTACTACAGCAGCAGGAAAGTAAAATAGGTAAAAGGAACAAACGAACCAGCAAGGATACACTGAAGGCAAATCTAGAACAGAGCAATACTTCACAGCAGAAGCTTGGCTAATGGGAACGGAGGTCTACTGGCCAATTGCTCCCACTCCTGGCTGAGAGCCAGATTTGCAATTACAGTCATACCTTGGATTGAGAGCATAATTCGTTCCGGAAACGTGCTTGTAATCCAAAACACTCTTATATCAAAACGAAATTCCCCCCAAAAAAATTGTACAGAGATTTTTAATTTAAGCCGTACTACAGTACTTGTATTGCAAGACGTCGCTTGTATATCAAGTCAAAAAAATTTAAATAAATATTTAAAAATTGCAAAACGCTCTCAAACCAAGTTACTTGCAATCCAAGGTATTACTGTATTCCCAACACATCCAAATGTGAAGCTTCCGACAAACAACATTTTCTTGGAAGAAATGATACAACAAACCTTTTTCCATATTGGCCTCTCCAAGAGGCTCCTCAGCCAGTCTTTCCTTTGGCTTATCTTCAGCTACATATTTTTTTTCTTCTCTTTCCAAATGGGCAAGATGCCTCTCAGGGGTGAGAATATAATCTGCGGTGCTGATTGTGTCTAATTTCTTTTCTAAAGGCGTGTTCTGCTGTCTGACAAGAGCTGCCCTGCCCTTCATTCTTGAGAAGACTTTTGCTGGAGAGTCAAGGCATAATGGCTCACATGCTTTACGTTTTAGGAAGGCATTCCTTGCTGGGGGCACAACTTCCTGCTTCAGACAAGAGGAAAGCAGCCCTGGTCCTCCTTCAGAAGCTGGTTTTATCTCACTGAGATCAAGGAATTGTTCTTTATGGCTTCCACCAACTATTAAAGTGGACTGGAAAAGGTTTCCTCTATTAATCCCTTTTCCCAAGCAAACATTTTGGCAGGCAAGGGCTGCTGAAGGCCAAATAGCTTCTTTTGCAGCTGAATCAGAAATGTAATCCGCTTGAAATTTCACAAAATCCTTTAAAGGTGTGCCTCTAGGGATGTTGCTGAGGGAAACAGCTTTCAAGGACATTTCTTCTCCTCTGTCAAAAAGAAATGATGTTCAAAGGGAGACAGTAGACTCTACCCTAAACTTCCGGGGGGGGGGGGGAGATGGGTTTTTTTTTTTAACTAATTAAATAAAGAAGGCATTTCATGGGACAAAATAATTGAGGAATAAACTGTGTCACCTGGACATCCCAACACCAGAGATGGGACACTTCTAGACTTACCTGGTCTACCTTTCTTTTCGCTAGATCTGTGTGTCTACGGGCGTGTATTCAGTTTACAAAGACAGGAGTGGGTAGGATACAGCATAGCCACGGCAGAACTGATCTGTGTCAACTGACCCGGGGTATCCGCTCCGGCCTAAGATACAGAACGCATTGCTGGATCAGACAACGGTCCCTGGCCCTGAGTGCAACATCCTTCGCAAGCATCCCATAAACCAGCTGGTCCTGGACAGTTCTCCAGAATCCCCCCTTTTGCCCACCCTTGATACCATTTATGTCTTTATTTTGATTCATTACATTTCTATACTGACCTTTCCATCGACAGTTTTCACGGCAGCTTAAAAATATAAGGGAAAGCAGATCAATACAAATATGCAATCGAGGTATCAAGCCAGGAGTTAAAAAAAAGCACCGTTTTAGAAACACTGGGAAACTCAAAACACCCGGCGGGGTCAGAAGAAGGAGCGCTCCGCCGGGCCACGAGAGGACAGCGGGGCGGGGGCCGAGCGAGCCCCGCGGGGGAGGGGGAGGAAGAGGAGGGGACGGGGGGGGGGGGCAGGTCCTGAGGGGCCCCTCCCTCCCTCCCTCCCTGGCCGGCCTGCCTCTCCTCAGGGAAGGGGGGGAGGGGGCTCCGCGGCGGGCACCGGCAGGGCGGCCTCGGGGGGGGGGGTATCTCCGCGGCCTTCAGCCCCGGGGGCTCCGGGCCCTCCGCAGCGTCGGAGGCGGCGTGCCTGCGCGGCCGCGGCCTCGGTTCCCCGAGGGGGCGCCCGGCCCGTCCGCGCCGCCTATGGCAACGGGAGGTCCCGGGCCGCCCCCCGCCCTCGGAGGCTCGCCGCCCGCCCGCGGCCTGGTCCCGACCACCCGCCCCGGCAGCTGGCGCCGGCCGGGCCGGAGCAGCGCTTGGTCGCCCGCGCCCGCGGCTGAGGGGGGCGCGCCTGGGGGCCCCGCGGGCTCACCTGCCTCCGCCTCAACGGTCGCGGCGGCGGCGGCGTTCGAACCCGCCGCGCGGCCGCCGCTGATTGGCGGGCGAGCGCGGGGCCGGAAGCGCCGTCATGCGGCGACGCGCCCGGAGCGGCCATTTTGGAGCCTGGCCACGCTCAGCCCCGGGCCAGCCGGCGGTGGCGCCGCGAGCCCTGATGCGCACGCGCCGCGAGCCCTCCTCTCGAGCCCCGCCCTCTTTCTGAGCGCTGGGCGGGGCCGGAGCCGCAGCTGCTTCTTCGGGCTCCGCGGATGCCGCGAACTCCCAGGGCAGAGAAATGCCCTCCGTCAGTGGAAACTAGCGTTCGGGGCGGGGGAAAACTCCAATTAACTCCAATTGCACTGTCTTGGATGCAAAAAGAGAGGAAACTTTGTTAATTAACACAGCCGCCTGGAAGCCGGAAACGCCCAGTTCTCCGAACAAGCCCGGGAAGAACTATATTTTATACTGTCCAGACTTGAGCCGGAGACAACGCTGTGTGTGGCTATTTGGGGAGAAGAGTGGGGGCCCGCTCCAATCTTGTTTCTGCATTCTTCCCCACCGCCCCAAACAGGAAAGCTACGTCTTCATTCGGCCTGGACTGGCTCAAGGCAGTTTCGTAGTTACACCGTCAGCTAAATTAGCACCGTTCATTCATGTGCATTCTTTTATTGCGTCCCGCAGACAAGCAAAATATACTTTTTGCCTCCACGCTAGGCACATTCAAGGCGCAGTCCGAAGCATGTTTAGACAGAAAAAAAGCCCTACAATTCCCAGCATCCCCCAGTCAGCTCTACTACCGGGGGCATGCTGGGAGTCATGGGCCATGTTTTCTGTCTAAACTTGCATCTGATTTGTGCCTTAAATCTCATTTATTTCAAAAAGGAGTAGATGTGCATGTAGGAGGTGGATGTGCACCTCCTACATGCACATCTACTCCTTTTTGATCACTGCCTGCCCCATGGCTAGGGCACGGTGTGCTAAGAAAACAACAAGATTGGCTGGGCTGCTGTACTACTATTTAGGAAAGCCAATTTTAACAAACTCAGAACAATGATAAGGTCCCATGGCAAGCGACTCGAATGAGAAAAGACACCCAAGGTGGGTGGGAGTTTTTAAAAAAGGAAATTCTTAAGGCACAATTGCAAACAATTCCCACAAGGAAAAAAGGCAGAGGGCAACAGAAGAAGCCAATGTGGCTTCACAAAAAAACTCAGAGATGACCTGAAAACATAAAAGGACACGTTATGTACAGGAAGTGGAAGGAAGGACAGGCTACAAGGGAAGAGCACCTGATTACTCTGAATGAGTTTAAATCTGAGCTGCATCCTAGAGTAATAAAGGAACTGGCAGAAGAACTCTCAGAACCACTGTCTATTATCTTTGAGAAATCTCATACTCTCCAATTATGCAAAAGGCCCGATTTATTATGTAGAGCCTGGAATCCACAATAACAAACAACAACAAAGCTGTTCAGCCCCTGAAAGTTACTCCTTGTGCTTAAAAACCAGAGCTCTAGAGGTGCTGGAGCAAAACACTGAAGGGGCTCAAAAGCTCCAATGTGTCTCTTTGTATTTTCCCCCACCCAAAAGCTCTCCCTCCCCCACATCTCCTTTTCTTCGCCTTCTCCAACTGCCCTTAAAATGCCCGGACCAATCCTGACAATTTTAAAACAAAAAGAAAGAGATTGCCCTGCAAGCACTGACACACACACACCCATTAGAAATACCAGATAGCAACAATTAAGGGTTTCAGGTAAAAAGTATTACAAAAGCCACTAATAAAATGTTATAAAATAATATATAATATAATAATTATAATATATAAGATTTTGTGTGTTTCCTCTAATAACTTTTGTACTTGACTATGCCCTTTGATTGCCTGGCCATACCCTTGGCCACGCCCTCGTGTTGCCTGGCCACGCCCCTTGATCACACCTTCATGTTGCTTAACCATACCTCTTACAAATTCACACGTGTGCAGTGTGTCCCTATTTTCATCTGAAATGTTAGAGGGTATGAAATCATGGAGGACAGGTGATGTGCCAGATGACTGGAGGAGGGCTAATGTTGTTCCTATCTTCAAAGAGGGGAAAAGGAGGAACCTGGGAACTACAGACCAGTCAGTCTGACATCAATCCCTGGAAAAATTATGGAGCAGATTATAAAGAACTGGGGATGAGGAGGTGCAGGGAATGCTTATCAGATTTGCAGATGACACAAAATTGGGTGGAATAGCTAATACTTGGGAAGACACAGTACTCAAATTAACAAATATAATAAATAAATAAAATAAGACAGAAACAAAATTCAAAGTGATCTCGATAGGCTGGAGCGCTGGGCTGAAAACAACAGAATGAAATTTAATAGGAATAAATGCCAAGTTTTTGCACCTAGGAGCAAGGAACCAAATGCACAGTTACAGGATGGGGGATACTTGGCTCAATAATACTACAAGTGAGAAGGCTCTTGGAATTGTTGTAGATCACAAGCTGAATATGAGCCAGCAATGTGATGTGCCTGCAAATAAGGCAAATGCTATTTTGGTCTGTGTTAATAGAAGTAAAACTTCCAAATCGCGGGAAGTACTAGTTCCCCTCTACTCAGCACTGGTTAGGCCTCATCTTGAGTACTGTGTCCAGTTCTGGGCGCCACACTTTAAGAAGGATGCACACAAACTGGAAAGGGTTCAGAGGAGGGCAACAAAGATGATCAGGTGACTGGAAACAAGGCCCTATGAGGAGTGACTGAAAGAGCTGGGCCTGTTTAGCCTTCAGAAGAGAAGACTGAGGGGAGATATGATAGCACTCTTCAAGTACTTGAAAGGTTGCCACACAGAGGAGGGCCAGGATCTCTTCTTGACCATCCAAGAGTACAGGACACAAATTAATGGGTTCAAATTACACAAAGCCAGATTCAACCTAAACAGGAAAAATGTCTTGCCTGTTAGAGCAATACGACAATGGAACCAACTACCTAGGGAGGTGGTGGGCTCTCCCACTCTGGAGGCATTCAAGATGCGGCTGGACAGTCATCTGTCAGGGATACATTAACTTGGATTCCTGCATTGAGCAGGGGGTTGGACTCGATGGCCTTATAGGCCCCTTCCGACTTTGGGGGATAAAAGCAGCCAAACAAAGTACAAATGACATTGTAAAGACAGAATCGTTGGAAGGGGTGGGGGAGACAAACAAACCAAAACAGCCATACCACACCATAAATAGCCAATCCAAAAGGCTATCTGCCTGGCAGACTAGGGAATGGCCTATGTAATGCCAATATTCATCACCCCCTTTTCTCAAGAACAGATCACTCGGGCCTTTGGTTTGGCTTGACAGCTTGCATTTTGACAGCTGTCAAACCAAACTAAAGTTTGGGGGAAAGGCTATTTGTAGCCTCTCTGGGTCAATGTCCAGGGTTGGTACCTGCTACAGTTGGACAGTAGAAACCGCGCTGGACATTGCCTATGTGAGGCTGCCCATTTGGGGGCCTCTGTCAGTGCACAGGTGCGCACTTGCAAGTGAACGAAAAAAAATATTTAAAAATGCACTGATGCAGAATTTAAACCTGAAGGACTGAAAAGCCTGGGGGGGGGGGAGCGTGGGGAAAGGTTTTCACCTGGTGCCAAAAAGAGCAGAATGTAGGCACCAGGTGAGCCTCTCTGGGGACGGTATTGCACAACCAGGGTGCCACCACTGAAAAGGCCCTCTCCTTAGTAGCCACTCTCGTCACTTCATTTGGTGGGGACACCCAGAGAAAGGCCTCTGGAGAGAATCCTAGTGTCTGGGGAGGTGCATATTGGAAGAGACGATGCTGCTTCAGCTAACCATTTAGGGCTTTGTAGGTTAATACCAGCACTTTGAATTGGGCCTGGAAACAGACTAGCAGCCAGCGGATCATAGAGCACTGGTGTAATATGATCAAATAGACCAGTCCCTGTTTACAATCTCGCTGCCCTGCTTTGCACCAGCTGAACTTTCTTTCTTTCTTTCTCTCTTTCTTTCATTTCTGTACCGCCCAATAGCCAAAGCTCTCTGGCCTGTTTGTTTCCAGACTGTCAGTTCCCATTGTTAAATATGAGGCTGCCCCACCCCCATGAAGAGAGGACCACCTGGCCCTCTCCAGTGGATCAGTTCCAATCACCTGGGACCTTGATTCGAACCCCCTCCCCGAGGCAAGGGTGTTTCACTGTCAGCACCAGCAGCGCCAATCATCTGTTCGGGGTGGGCCAGAAACAAGACACCACCCATCAGCCACACCTGCTATGTGCCAGGAGCCAGAAGGAAGGATCTTCTGTACAGAGAATAATGTCTTTGTGCAGGTCACTCTTGGGCTTGCTGGGTCAGGGTGGTGGATGTCTCATCTATCCGTGGCTACTAGTCCTGATGGCTCTATGCTACCTCCAGTGACAGAGACAATATGCCTGTGTATGCCAGTTGCTGGGGAACATGGGCGGGAGGGTGCTGTTGCACTCATGCCCTGCTTGTGGGATCCCGTGGGCAGCTGGTTGGCCACGGTGTGATCAAAATGCTGGAGTAGATGGGCCCTTGTTCTGACCCAGCAGGGCTCTTCTTCTGTTCTTATCAGACACCACGACTCAGTCTCTACTGATTTCAAGAGACCAAGCCATTGGGGGCTGTCGCAATACCTGAGGGGGGGGGTCCCTCGTTTTACTCCACTGTGTGTTTGCTGCATCTGCCAGGCCTTTGGAGAAAACAATGTTCTCTGCAGGAATTATGTGAGAGCCGAGGAGAGAGTGCCAAACGCGTCGTGCCACGAAACACATTTCATTGGCAACAAGCTAATAGGTGCGCTCATGTCCCGGTGCTTCCACTAGATGGAGATCCTCTCCTTCTTTATTTGCATTCTCTGTGCACGCATCTCAGAACATTTAGGAGCAGAAATAAATCTCCACACAGCCCATTTTCTGGAGTTGTGGTTATTTTTTTTATTACCAATTACAGTGCTCAGAATGTTCAGGGCGGAAAACACACACCAACATGGCAGACGCTCGGCAGTGAATAAAAGATCTTTCCAATTGAAGGTGCAAATTCTGTTCCAACTTTTGGCTGTTTGATGGGGCTTGAAAAGGACGTGGGGGTTCTCTTCGTTTCTCTTGCTCTGTTTGTTGCCTGTCCTACATCTGCACCACCCGGGTTTTGGTGCAATGGCTGCCTTAACCACCACCACCCCACATTCTCTCCTGTTGGTCCAGCCGGCCTGGGCACCATGCTTGTGTCGTGTGTCGTGTCCTCTCGCCACTTCTACTCTTCCTCCCAGGTTGCCTATGGTAAAATTGGCATGTCACCAAAAGTAGGAGTCAACCTTGACCTTCACATCCTTTAACTCTGGCAAAGGCCACGGAGATCAGCTTTTTAGTCTTGTATAGAATGTTATTTTTCATTTCAGAATCCTTCCTCAACCCGTCGCAGTGAGCCCCTAGCTCCAACAGCCCCATGTGTCTCCCTTGCTGCGCTGGCAGGGGTGAAAGAGAGGCAGGCAGGCAGGGACGGATGTCTCTCCCTCCCGCTCCAGAGCCTGGCACGCTACAGCTTTCTTGAGCTCGGTGCTCTGGGAAAACTACATTTTCCAGTAGTCCTGGCACCCGGCTCACCGCTCTAGCAGCAGCAGAGTGTACGTGTGAGGGGCACCTCCAGTTTTGCAAAGTCTTCCACGCACACTCAGGCTCTTGGGAACGCAAATGATTTACCTTTTCAACACGTACCGTAAGGGCTTGCGTCTGCCAAGAGCAGATAGAATTCTTGGACATCAGAAGCTGCCTCCTGAGTCAAACCCCTGGCCCGTTTAGGCAGCATCATCCCTTCTTCGCTGGCTGCAGTTCTCCAGGGTCACGAAATCTGCTACCTGATCCTTTTTAACTGGAGCTGCCACAGATTGAACATGAGACCTTCTGCATGCCAAGGATGTGTTTTCCCACTGATTCAGGAGGAGGCTCGTAGCTCAGTGGTAGAATATGGAGTCTTTCCCGAATCCCGCAGGGTCTTTCCCAGCCTTGCTACATCTTCAGTTCATGTTGTTGTTGTTGTTGTTGTTGTTGTTATTTACAGTATTTGTATACCGCTCCACATCAAGCAGATTCCGGAGCGGTGAACAATAAAAAGACAAAAACATAACAGAAACAAAAACAATACCTTGAAAACAAACTAAAATTACATGGATAGTTGAAGAGCAGAGACGGCTTCCTGGAACAATGAGGTCTTCAGCAGGCACCAAAAGCAGCACAATGTTAGAGCCGGCTTGACCTCCAGAGGAAGGGAGTTCCACAGAAATGGAGCCGCCACAATGAAGGCCCTTCTCCTGGTGGACTCCAATTGGGCCAAAGGTCTATGAGGAACTACCAGGAGCATGCCATCTGATGACCTCAGCAACCGGGTAGGTTGGTATGGGAGGAGGCGCTCTCTCAAGTATCCTGGTCCCAAGTTGTTTCGGGCTTTATACACAAGTACCAGAACCTTAAATCTGGCCCAGTAGCAAATAGGTAGCCAGTGCAGTTCCTTCAGCAAAGGAGTTGCATGCTGAGAAGGGGCAGCTTCCGACAACAGCCGAGCTGCTGCATTCTGCACTAGCTCCAGCTTTTGGAGCAGCCTCAAGGGCAGCCCCACATAGAACGCATTGCAGTAATCCAGTCTGGAGGTTACTAGCGCCTGTATCACTGTGGCCAAGCAATCCCTGGCCAGGAGAGGCTGTAGCTGGAGAACCAATTGAAGCTGGTAAAAGGCACTCTGAGCCTCCATGGTCGCTTGGGTACTCCAGCAACAATGATGGATCTAGGAGTACCCCCAGACTACGAACCTGATCTTTCCAAGGGACAGCAACCCCATCCAGAACAGACAATGAGCCTGTCTCCCGGACTTGGGAATCATTCAACCACAGGGCTTATAGATTTCATAGATCATAGAGTTGGAAGGAGCCTACAAGGCTATCGAGTCCAACCCCCTGCTCAATGCAGGAAACTAGAGGAGGGGGTCTCCCATCCAAGTAACAACCAGGCCTGACCCTGCTTAGCTTTCCACACTCAGACAAGCTGAGCCAGCGTAAGCCACAGGCCTTTGCTTTCCGTCTTGCCAGGATTCAGCCTCAGTTTATTGGCCCTCATGTAGCCCATCACTGATCCAGAACTTGCGTAGCCTCTCCTGATTCAGTTGTGTCACGGGGATATATTTTAAGTGGAGATGCCATGAAGTGACCCTGGGACCATGTGTGTGCCAAGCATGTGCTCCACCATTGAGCTGTAGCCCTTTGCTACAAAAGAAAAGGAAAAAAAAGGAGGGGGGAACACAGCATCTTCCTCTTGGAAGCCACTGGAAATGGAGTGCTGGAATCTGGGGACCATGCAATAAGACAATGGAATCAACTACCTAGGGAGGTGGTGGGCTCTCCCACTCTGGAGGCATTCAAGGTGCAGCTGGACAGCCATCTGTCAGGGATGCTTTGACCTAGATTCCTGCATTGAGCAGGGGGTTGGACTCGATGGCCTTGTAGGCCCCCTCCAACTCTACTTTTCTATGATTCTATGATCATTACAGGCTTTAAGGAACACTCTGAAGAACCCCTCATTTTCTTTGCCCTTTTCTTGATTGTGTTTTCTTGGACTGTGGTGTGACTTTTAGCTGCAATTGTGTGTTAGATTTGAGTACTGTTTGAGCTGGGAGTCAGCTATTATTGCTAGTGCTTACTGATTTTATTAATTTTTTACTGTTTATTGTTGTAAGAACGAGGGGTTTTAATTATGTGAGTTGCCTTGGGAGGGCTTTTGCCCTTAAAGGAACATTTTAAATAATAAAAATTCAGCAGTGCAGGGGACATCTTTGCCTGCAAACCAAGCAGCAGCTGCTCAGGCTGGAATGTGCTTCAACATTGCAAAACACCTTTCATCCCATCCCATCCCATCCCATCCAGCCTCAGAGTTCACTATTTTTTATTACCATTTTACAGATTTATTTATTTATTATTTATTATTAATATTTATTTATCGCCCATCTGGCCGGCAACCGGCCACCCTGGGCGATGTACACACAATAAAATACATAAATACAATAAAATACATTTAAAACAATATAAAAATTTTAAAATCTTAACCCACCCCATATTCCCGCCTGAACAACCAGGTTTTTAATGAGCGACGGAAGCTCATCAGAGAGGGGGCATGGCGGAGGTCGCTCGGGAGAGAGTTCCACAGTACGGGGGGCCGCCACAGAAAAGGCCCTCTTCCTCGTCCCCACCAGTCTAGCTGCTCTGGCTGAAGGGACAAGGAGAAGGCCATCCGTGGCAGATCTTGTTGAGCGGCCCACTTGGTGTTCAGGATCAGGAAATAAGACAGAGAGACAGTAATTCTTGACTCATATAACCCCAGCAAATCTGTGCCTGAACTGGAATTTGGATCTGTAGCTTCATCTTGCTATTTCCCAGGTAGACATAGGTGTGTGGGCTGGATTCAGAGGCTTTGACTTGGGTACCAAACCCAAACTGAGATTTGGAAATCTGAGGCTTTCTGCCTCCTGTTGATTAACTTGTGAAATCAAGAACTGGCTATAACATTTTTCCTCTTTGTTAGAATTAGAAGATATTTGCAGGCATAGTATCCCCTCAGGTAGGAATTATGGCTGCCAAATGCCAGAAAAATATGTGCAGGGTTTGTGCTTCGTGCCTTTATATTTTGATTTAAAAAAAAAAAAAAAAAAGGAACTGCTGATAACTTTTTTATTTCTTTGCAGAATTGGATGAAAGTTGTTGGGATAGTTATCCCTTCTGAGGAGATCAAGCCTGCCCAGTTTCAGAGTAATAAATCCAGGGAGTTTTGTGCAAGAGCAGGCTTGACATTTTGAGAGTCTCCAAAAGAGCACGTGCTTATCGCCCTGTGTTCCTTGCAGGCCTGAAAAGGACAGACAGCCTAGAGGTGCCCCTAAGTAAGAAAACTGTAGGCTTTCAGAAGGTTAGGTGCAGTGGCTCATGTGAAAGGTGATGCCTCAAATTTTTTCGTGGGGGAGTGTTTTGCTCCCCCTTCTCCCCCCATGGTTTTTTGGGCAATTAGTATGAAAATGGCACAAATCATACAGGTGTCCCCCAGACTTTCAGAGGAATAGGTGCAGGGGCTGGGAGTTATGATGCTTGAAAACTAGTTTAAGGCTTTTTCATCCTGAAGCATGGCAGCGTTGGAAGAAGGGTGACCGGACAGATGGGCAATTACGTAATAAATATAAGAAATAAATAAATAAATAAATAAATAAATAAAGGCCATTTCACGGTCCCACCCTTGCCCTCCCGCAAAGCAGAGTGATTGGAACCTCTGGTAGAAACATGCTAGGATTAGAAGGCGGGCCTGTCACTCACGCAACCCTGCGATCTCTGGAGCTTGGGAATGAAGCCTCATCTGAGCCCAGGTTCGGTTCTGGTTGCTTCAGAGGGAAGCCTGCTTTGCCTTGGGAAGCACCAGAATTGGCCCGAAGAGGCCCACCCACTTGGGCTTGGGCTGAATATTTTGATACACATTCTCAGTAAGTGTACTTCTGCAAGCGTGGGACTTGCAACAAAATGTTGCGGGGGAAGGGGTGCTTCTGCCCACTGGACGTGGCGATGGAGGGGCAGCAGCCATGCCGCGCTGGACACCCACATGTGCCCGGGGACGGCAGCACCACCGGCGCCTGCTGCCAGAGCTGTCCGACACTGGCACAGGAGCGAGGCAAGGGAGGCGCTGATGGGGCGTGAGCACTCTCGCCTTGCTCATTACAGCTCCCGCTGGGGTGGGGGAGGCTGCAGAGCCCACCACCACAAGGGAAACTGGCTTCGCTCTGAGCAAAGATGCCCCCGGCACACATGCAGGAATCCCCAGCTGAGAGCAGAAGGGATGCAAATGGCCACCGGACACTTGAAATACCATGTACAGTTCTGGTCACCGTCACACTGCACCTTAAAAACGACATTGACAAGACGGGAAAAATGTAGAAATGATCACGGGGGGTGGAGCAACTCCGCCTGAGGAATGGTTCCAACATCTCTGGGACTGTTTCGCTTAGAAAAAGTGGCCGGTAAGGGGAGACATGTGGAGAAAGTGGAGTGGGAGACGTTTTTCTCCCCCTCTCATAATACTGGAACCCAGGGCTTTTTTTTCTGGTGGAACTCACCGGAACTGAGTTCCAGCACCTTTTCTTCTATTAATTGCATTACAATTTAATCGCCATCTACTCCCGAGGAAATGTAATCCAAGAGTTCCGGTACCTTTTTCTCCAGAAAAAAAGCACTGCCGGTGGAACCCAAGGGGGTCACCCCATGAAGCTGATGGGTGGAGAGTCAGGACAGATAAAAGGAGGCCCTTCTTCACAGAGCACTTAGTCACTACGCAGTGCGGGTGTATTGCGGGGGGGGGGGCTGCAGAAATTGAAAGTAAATGTGTGTGTCCTGCTGCTCTGTTTAACTTTGGAAATCGGGCTGCTTTTTGAATGAGAGGCGCATTATGCTGTCTGACCAGGTGTGGGGGCAGGAGGTGTGAGTGTGAGTGTGTGTGTGTGTACGCTCATGAGAGAGTTGGATGGGGAGAGTATGGATTAATTAAAAGCAGCTGCAGCAGGCCAATAGTGTGAATGGAGAACTGGCGTGTGGTGAGAGACTGCCGAACGAAACCTTTTCTCTTTTGCTCAAAGTCATCTTCCCCAAACCGTTTCCCTTCCTATAGGGCAGTGTTCTCCAACCTTGGGCCCCCAGATGTTTTTGGCCTACAACTCCCAGTGTCTAACCATATATAGCAGTGTTCTCCAACCCTGGGCCCCCAGATGTTTTTGGCCTACAACTCCCAGTGTCTAACCATATATAGCAGTGTTCTCCAACCTTGGGCCCCCAGATGTTTTTGGCCTACAACTCCCAGTGTCTAACCATATATAGCAGTGTTCTCCAACCTTGGGCCCCCAGATGTTTTTGGCCTACAACTCCCAGTGTCTAACCATATATAGCAGTGTTCTCCAACCCTGGGCCCCCAGATGTTTTTGGCCTACAACTCCCAGCATGCCCCAGCCAGCGTAGCTGGCTGGGGCATGCTGGGAGTTGTAGGCCAAAAACATCTGGGGGCCCAAGGTTGGAGAGCCCTGCTCTAGGTGGGCCAAGGGTCCGACTCTGATTAAGGCAGCCCCCTTTGTTTCTGTGAATAAGACTCAGCCGGAGCCACTTTGGAAATACAGCCAGATGCCGCCTGCTCTCTATCCTCAGCCCAACCGTGGAAAATCCAAACCACGCCACCTTCTACTCACTAATTGTGCCGCAATCCACTGGCAAGTGCTCTTGCACAAACCCTGGTGAGATGACTGGAAGTATGCACCGGAGCACTCCCGTATGGGGCTTGTGCAGGAGACCGCCCGGGCGGATCGTGCCCCATGGACCGGACTTCTCCACCTCCCACTTGTCTGCCTTTAATAAGGTCACCCGGAGTCCACCTGGTGAGTAGCTGCAACAACTGTCCTTGGGACAGGGGCTGCCTCAGCCTGCTCCATTTTGGCAGTGTGCTGACTCTCGGCTGCATGTGCGGGTGCACTAATGTGTGAGGGTGTCTGCTTGGCACGTGCGAGGTCCCAGGTTTGGTCCCCAGCATCGCGGGTAATGTCAAGGCCGTACTTCCCTTCCTCCTTCCAAGAAGATCCACACAACGGCTTCTGACCAAAAGGCTTTATTGGAAAATGCAAGCCTAGCAAACCGGCTTAAAAGTACAAATGAAGGGGACTGCAGAAATCAATCTCAAAGGAAACGGGCTCAGTCAGAATCCCAGCCATGGAAGAGGAATGACCTATTGTGGAGAAGCTGACTCCAAACTGGGAACCCCTCCTCCCTCCCCGACTCCAAATGACCCACTCCCCTCACTAAGGCGGCTCCTTATTCTGAAGGGCCAGTCTCTTGGAGCGGCTGACATTCCTCAGCTGCTCCATTCTTCTTAGCTGATGTCTGACCCGGGGGGGGGGTCAGTGGCCCTTGATTCGCCCTCCTCCCGACCAGAGAGCTCCGACTGCTTTGCCACGGAATTTGACACTGACTGATCCTCACTCACTCACTGGCCTTGGCGAACCAGCTGCAGGTGAGGTTCCCTCCCCTCCATCTCCTCCTCCCCCCCGTCAGACTCAGAATCTGCCCCCAGATCCTCCTCTGTAGGAAGAGTGGTCCTGATCTCTACAGGTAACACGGCTGGGAAAGATATGGGGTAGCCACTGCCAGTGAAGGTAGGCAATGCTGGGCTAGGTGGGCCACTGTGCCGGCTGAGAAAAAAGCCCTGTCATGGACATGCTGCCATATCATCATCAGGCGATCACTCGTGACCGAGTAAGATTGTCTTCCGGGATAAAAGGAGGAAATTCTAAAGAAGATTGTGTAGACTCTAGCGATGGGTCCGTAAGTGACTGTCGCCCCTTATTAAAGAGGGTTTGCAAGTTTTTGAAACAATAGAAAGAAGACCTCTGTAACAAATGGCACACACTGCCATTGGCCTTTCAAGGTGGAAGAGGCTAGGAGGTGCCCTGTCTCTTGTTTACACACAAGTAACTCATCATCATCAGGCGATCACTCGTGACCGAGTAAGATTGTCTTCCGGGATAAAAGGAGGAAATTCTAAAGGAGATTGTGTAGACTCTAGCGATGGGTCCGTAGGTGACTGTGGAGGTCAATTCTAGATCCACACAGCTTCCCACAGTGAGGACACAGGCTACCAGATAGAAGATGGTCTCGTAAAGGATTCATTTGACGTGCTTTTAGCTTAGCACGTTTCTCCCTTTCACCTTGGCCATTGATCTATCTAGCCCAGTATTGACTTCTCTTACTGGCCGTGGATCTCCATGGTCTTCCCCAGCTCTGTTACCTGAGTCCGTCTGACGTGGAAATGCCCGGGGTTGAACCTGGGACCTTCTGCATGCAATGCAAGTGCTCCAGTGCTGAAAAATGGGCCCTACCCAGGTTTGTATGTGAGGGTTGGTTGCTGCTGCTGCTGCTGTAATGGTCTGCAATAAATACAAATTACATTTGAGACTTTAAGGAGGACAAGATGAAAATCTGACAATGAAATTATTTCTCAAACCTTATTAGTGTCTCTGACTGGGGACGAAGCATTGATGGTGATGCTTCAAGATGAGAAGGCAACTGCTGGAAAGCACCGATGTGGCAAGACGGGAAATAGAGAACCTTCGTGTGAGTTGCCATAGCTACTTGGCACATTTGTCCTCTGAAGTCCGCTCCGATTCCTTCCGCATCGGAATTCCTTTTGTGCTGGGCTGGGTCCACACGCCCAGGGTCCACATTGAGAAAAGCTACACCCTGTGATGATATGCAACCGTGTAAATTAAGCTGCTTCTAATATTCATGACCAAGGGACCTGGTGCCCAATCAGGAGCTCCGGAGAGAGACTGCGCCAAGCTGTGGGGTGGTATGGGGGAAATGGAAGATGTTGCACACATAGGGCATGTCTGTACCACCGATGTGTACCAGGTTGATCCCAGTTAAAGTGTCAAGGCTCCTTCCAAAGAATTCTGGAATTATAGTTTGTTTGAGGGTCCCCAGAATTCTCTGTTCGAGGTCCCACCTCCCCTCACAGAACTAGAGATTCCAGGATTTCCAGAGAAGAGAGAATTACTCTTAAACCTATGCATGTTTAGACAGGGGAAAAAAAAAATCCTACAAATGAGTTGTAGGCCTTTTTCTGTCTAAACTTACATAGGATTGTGCCCTAAAACAGTATAAGGCTGTGGTGTAGAGTTCACTTGCCCATATCAGCTGTTGCCAGCATAAGGCAGGATTTAGCTAAAGTGAGCACCTCTAAGTCCCATTGATTAAATTGGGAGAGAGTTAAGGACACGTTCTACTCTTCCATTCACATCAGTGGGATTTGAGAATGGGAACATCCCTCACCTGCCAGCTCCCCTCTCCTAAAATGTCTGATTTATGTTTAACAAGCAAGGCCTCAGCCCGAGGTCCTGAGTGTCAGTAATTAGGCTAGTTAGTTTAGCAATGCAGTCCATGTGGGGCTGCCTTTGAAAAGAGTTTGGAAACTACAGCTACTGCAAAATGCAGCGGGGCCAAGTGTTGTCTGCTGTTTGCCTTAAAGACCATATAATACCGGTCTTGAACCATCCATGCTGGCTTCCAATTTGTTTCTGAGCCCAATTCAAGGTGCTGGTTTTATTTGTTTATTTGTTTATTATATTTTTAATCCACCCAATAACAAATGTTCTCTGGGCAGATCACAAACAGCTAAAAGAGTAAAACGAACAGTTAAAAATATAAAATACAATACAGATATTTAAAAGAATAAAATGCAATATGCTACAAAACAACAAGCTGCACAGAAATCGATAAAACAGCCATAAAAAAATCTAGCACCAGGTCTCTGAAATGCCTGGGAGAAAAGAAAGGCCTTTGCCTGGCACCAAAAAGTTGGCAACGTAGGTGGCAGGCGAACCTCTTTGGGGAGGGCATTCCGTAAGCGGGGTGCCACAATGGAGAAGGACCTCTCTCTGGTAGCCGCCTGTCTAGCTTCCTTCAGAGAAGGGCTTCTGAAGATGAAATAAGGGTCCAAGCTGGTACATACAGGAGGAGATGTTCCTTTAGATACTCTGGTCCCATGCCATTTAGGGCTTCAAAGGTCAACACCAACACTCTGAATTGTGCTTGGAAATGGACTGGAAGCCAATGCAGCTGATGAAGCATTTATTTATTTATTTTATTATATTTATATCCCACCTTTTTTCCTGCAAGGAACCCTAAGCGGCTTACTTAATCCTCCTCTTCTCCATTTTATCCTCACAACAACCCTGTGAAGTAGGTCAGGCTGAGAGTCAGTGACTGGCCCAAAGTCACCCAGTGAGCTTCATGGCCGAGTGGGGACTCGAACCTGGATCTTCTGAGTCCGAGTCCAACACCCTAACCACTACGCCACGCATCTCATCATCCAATCAGCCAGTCCCAGTTAGAAACCTAGCAGGTCTTTTTTGAAGTAACTGAAGTTTCTGACCATCTTCAAAAGTAGTCCCACGTACAACACATTGCAGTAATCCATCCAGGAGATTACCAGAGCATGGATAACTGTCACTAGGCTATCTCTGTCCAGATGGGGGTTTGACCTATATAGTCCTAAACAGCTTGGGGTCAGGATATCCCATTTGATCCTGCCATCTTCATCAGAAGCCCTGTTGAATCTCCCACCACCAAGAGATACTAGGTTGCTGGGTACATGAGACAGGGCCTTTTCTGTAGCAGCACCCTAATTGTGGAGGGAGTTCAGACTGGGCTGAGTTTTAGGCAGGCTGTAAAACAAAAAAACAACTGTATCTGTATTGTTTCATCAGACCTTGATATCCTACTATTATTTTGGCCTGTTTAAAATAACATTTTGTTTCTGTTTTTTATTGGCTGTGATATTAATGTATTAAAGACACAAGCACAGCTGGCTGGGGCATGCTGGGATTTGTAGGCCTTTTTCCTGATTAAACATGCATAGGATTGCGCTCTAAGTGTTCTAACTTGTACATTGCTTTGAGGGCCCTGGTGTACAGAAAAGCGATATAGAAATACTTTTAATAAAATAATAAATATTTGGCAACAACTATCTTGGGTGCTTGATGGGGGGGCAGGGGGAGCGATGAACAGTGATTACCAGCTTCACTTACTGTGTGAATCAGAATTCCATTATTGTGTTTTCAGGGTTTCCTCTTGGAATACAAACCAACTGCACAGTAGTGATTATTGGGAAACAAATGAGCCCGCTAAAGAGATAAGACTGGCAAGCCGAACAATACAGATTTGTAGTCACTCCACATTGTCGGCTAGGGGGTGGTCTGGGAGGGTTCTGCTGGGAACTGGAGAAATCAGGCCTTGTGCATTATTCATCAGGAGCTGTTTGGCACTCTCATTATTTCTGGCACTCCAGGTTAGTCTGCGTTGCCAACTTGCCAGCTTAATAATGATGAGAATAAGGATTTGGCAGTATATCTCTTTGCATTAGTCTGAACTGTTGCTTACTCATATGGACCTCAAGGTGTTAGCAAGGAAAGAAAAGCTCAAATTTCATGAAATGGGGGTGGAATATATTTTATTATTAATTATCATCATCTATTATTATTATTATTATTATTATTATTTTACATTTCATAGGCTTGCTGCAGAAGTGCTATATGGCTGGGGAGAGATTTATCTATGCAGTGATTTGGATTTATACTGATTCATACTTTTCTGCCTTTCTTGTTTACTTTCCAGAAATTAAATTCTAGAATATTTGGTTCTCTGTCTTTATTACATGTGCAAAAGAGGTGCAGCACAGAGACAACAAATTTTATTAGCAAAATGTTGGAACTGTCTATTGTTAGCTGATAAGGGACAGATTTTCCTCATAGCCTTCTGCTTTATTAGCAGTGGTTTGTTGTGTGTTGGTGTACTATTTGTTGCTTCATTGCAAAGAATGGCCTGAAGGCGCCTGAATTAGTCTTATTTGGAGCATTACTGGGTCCCTCCTGTAGCTCAGGGCTGAGTAGACTTCAGGCTTGGGAGATCTGCTTTATTTTTTTAGTTGAACCTACTAGAAGTCCACCAACTGGAGTGAGGTGTGAAATAGTGGCTTCGGTAGTGCTCCAGCTTTATTATCCTTATGTCAGCGACTGTCTTGTTCTGTGGCTCCTTGAGGCTCACACTGGAAGCTAGTAGCAAGATCAAGGCAGGGAGAAAGTAGGCCCCCCCCCGGACAGCTCCCAAGTGGGTCCTGCTGGCAGGAACTCTCTCCTACTACAACCATAGGAGGATGTTGTCTCAGCAGGGAGCTGAAGCCTACACTGAAGTCTTATGTAGGCTGACAAGACCTGTAGTGTGGTCAGCGCCACCCCTCCTGGAGGAGTTGGCTGGATTGTTGAAGGGCCCTCCCCTCATTTTGTAGCCTGAGACGTCTGCGAGACTGGGGAGTTGGAGGTTCTGCCAGGGACTCATTCTCTGAGCCAGACATCGATGGCAGGGTTGCATCTCCTGGCTGGGAGAGCCCTCGATAAGGGCACTGACTGTTCTACCCCCCAGAGAGCAGCCCGTGCCTTGTCCTCATCGGAATCCTTTGCTGCACATTGGAAGCTCCCAGGGCTGAGGGCTGTGACAGCTACCCTGGGTCACCTCTTCCCAAAGCTCGGTTTTTATTTTTTGTTTGGGGTTTGTTTTTGTTTTTTTGCAGTTTGGTGCCTTACCTTCTAGGCCCAGGGTACAAAGGAGATGCAGATGCTGGTGTTTTACTATACAACTTTTGCACATGCTGCTGTTCAGCTTTTTATTAACCAGGGCATCAACATGGTAAGATTTTCATCCATCACAGACCCCTCCACTGTATAAAATGCCATGACTTTTAACTGGAGGCTGCACCATTTTAGCCCTCGACAAGTGATTAATGGCCCAGAATTCATGATTCCATGACAGCATTTGTAGGGGGCTGTTCTGGTTGCTGGCTTCTTTGTATTCTCTCAGTGCATTTAAAATATTGCAGAGACAGATTGAGAGAGAGCGAGAAAGAGTGCAAAATCAAAACAGTCATCCTATTAAAACAAAATTCACTGGGACAATGAAATAACTCTGATCAATGTAGTGTGTCAGCTTTTGAAATATACAGAACCCTTTTTTGAGGCTGAATCTTTAAAAGAAAGAGGGGAAATGTTTCTGGCAGAGGGCACGTTGCGGGTCTTTCGTTTCAGTGTTGATGGTAAAGTAAGAATCAAGTCAAGGACCATGGGATTCGCTTCCGCAAGATGTAGTGATGGCCACCAATTGGGAGGGCTGCCAGTCAGTGTGGACAATACTGGGCCAGAAGAGCCAAGGGTCTGACTCATTATAAAGCACCTTCGGAATTCCTTGTGTTCCTAACCTGAGACCTTTTGCATGCTTTACCACCGAGGGCACGGCCCTTCTCAAAAGTACAGCCAGCCAGACTCCCACCCACCCTGGACAGGGCTTGTCCTTCTTTAAAAAAAGAAGAAGTTCCCCAGTTGGTTTTCTTCTCAATTTTTCATCCTCATCAAAAGAAATAAAATCCCATTTTCCCCCCTCATCTCTCCCCTTCAGGAGCCTGAACCTTTACATTGACACTGAAACCTCTGACCATGTCTCCAACTCCAGTGTGGAGGCAAGACAACAAAGCCACCAATTATTTTCTTTAAAAGAAATGGGCAGCCCAAGAATCTGCAACAAGCCGCCACTGCCAAGGTGAGCCAGCCTGGCCCCGCCACGAGCCCTGCCCAAGTGGCAAGGTGAGCAGCCTCCCAGTGTCACCTGTTGGGACAGGCAAGGAGCAGAGCCGCCAGCCCCTTTTTGTACACCTGTACAAGAGCTGCCTGCCAGTCGGGAGTTGCCATACCTTCAGACTGGCTTGTTTAGCTCGCGCCTGTACATATGTGTTGGTGTTCAATTGTTCTTTCGCCGCCTTTCGCTCTTACGACAGCAGTCAGCCGGCTTTAGCTGGGGGGGGGGCGGGCGGGCGGGGAGTGTCGCTCTTTTGCACACCCCATTAAAGGATAACTTCCTCAGAGGCCTTTGCAGAAGAATTGCAGAGCAAGCACTTCGTGCTATAAAAAGTGTTCTTTCAGTGAATAAATGTACACACACACACACAAAATAATGCGTTGACAACTGCGATTCTACCTGAGGCATGTGCCCACCTGGGGGAATGACAAGCGAGGGAAATTATCTCTTTTGTTTTAAAAGTGAAACTCGTGCTCCTGTTGCCATGGCAACTCAAACACCTGTATTGAAATGGCGTTGGAGACTTGTTTGTTTGTTATGTTCGCATGTCTCCTTCCCTCCCTGCCTGCCAGAAAACACACCGGAGCGGCAAGGCCGTCTCTGCCAGCTGTCTCCCATCCAGGTTCTAAGCAGGTCCAACCTTGCTCTGCTTCATGTTGCAGGCGCTGCAGAACATCGCCCGGATCCTCGCTTGCAAGAACAGAAGAATACTCGCCTCCACCACCCTGTGTGACTTCTGGCATTCCTTGGAACACGAGTCCACTAAGGCGATTCCAGGAAGGAATATGGCATGTAAAAGAAACTTGGAGCTCCCCCTGGGATTTGAAAGCCATTAATCATGGCTAAATTAAGACAGTTAATCAACCCCCAGGAACTGACAAAAGATTGTCCCCCGAGGCATTTTACCTTGAACATCTTTAGAAAATGATAGTTCCAGCTTTCCACTCGGCTACTTCCATAAGCTAATTCGTTTTCTTCAGGAGCCGCCCAAGGTCAGCCGTTATGACAGCGTCGGCCTTAAATGATGCTTCGCCTCGGTCCCGCTCGGCTGTTGTGACCGATACTGATAGCTGAGTCGTCAAGGAGATGCCACCGGCTACTCACGCAGGAGGTTAACCGAGGGGAAAGGGCTACTGCGTCAGACCTCCATCTGTCTTCATTAGGGAACGAAAGAGATCCATCGCAACAGCCACCAAATGGAACTTGCGGGCAGTGGCGGAGAATGAGGCGGCGGCGAGGCGGCCGGCCTGTGCCCTGTCCGTGCTCCCAGGCAGTCACCTGCTCTTCGCCCCCGTGGCCTCCCTCTTTGCTCCTGTCTCCAGCCTTCCTGCTGGGTTCTCTCTACATCTGGAAGAGCTGCCCCTGGCTTATTTTGTGGAGGAAACTGTCTTTCCCTCTTGATTTTGATGGGGCAGGCATAGGAGCTGTTCCAGGGGGAATGTGGGCCCAGATTCATAGAATCATAGAAAAGTAGAGTTGGAAGGGGCCTACCAGGCCATCCAGTCCAGCCCCCTGCTCAATGCAGGAATCTAGGTCAAAGCATCCCTGACAGATGTCTGTCCAGCTGCACCTTGAATGCCTCCAGAGTGGGAGAGCCCACCACCTCCCTAGGTAGCTGGTTCCATTGTCTTATTGCTCTGACAGTCAGGAATTTTTTCCTGATGTTTAGGTGGAATCTAGGTTCCTGTAACTTGATTCTTCCCCATTCAAAACAGTGTGTGCTACCAAACGATTCTGTACCCATTCCGGCCTGCCAGCTCTCTTCACAGGCCCAGCTACGCAGTGCGGGGCGAGGGGGTTGCCCCCTTAGCTCTCCCCCCCCCCCATCCCTGATGAAAGACGGAAGCCCTGTGAAGAACTGGTTCCCTTTCCCCCTCCCGCACCATGAAAGCCAGTCCACTTTTCTTTCTCTGCATTCTGCTCCTTTGCCTTGGGGAAGCCCCTGCCAGTCCAGTCTCGCCAGCAGCCCTAAGAGGGCACAGCCATAGAGCCCTCGGACTAGAGCGGCGGCCCGAGCATCACTCTGGCATCCGCACTCGGAGGGCACAGCCATAGGGGGCGCTCCCAAGCTACAGTGTCCAGGAGTGCACGTTACCAGCTTAGGCCGGTACGTCGGCTCTCTGGAGGGAATGGACCGTGCCTCGGTTATCTATGCACCAGTGACATCTAGGGTGGATTACTGTAGTGCACTGTACGTGGGGCTGCCTTTGACGATAGTCTAGGCCAGCGTTCTCCAACCTTGGGTCCCCAGATGTTTTTGGCCTACAACTCCCAGCATGCTGGGAGTTGTAGGCCAAAAACATCTGGGGACCCAAGGTTGGAGAACACTGGTCTAGAAACTTCAGTTGGTGCAGAATGCAGCCACCCAAGTGTTGGTGTGGGTGAGGTGGTCAGATCATCATAACACCTATACTGCACCAGCTGCACTGGTTACCATTATTATGTTTCCAAGCCCAATTTATAGTGCTGGCTTTGACCTTTAAAGCCTTAAACAGTTTGGGGCCAAATTGCTTGAAGGAGCGCCGCCATCACCCATATCGACTTGCCCACACTCTCATTTCAGCAGGAGAGCCCTTCTCATTTTCCCACCTGTGACGAGAGCAATTTGGTGGGTGACCACATGTGAGAAGGCCTTTTGCTCAGTGGCCCCACACCTCTGAAATGAGTTGCCAGCGAGGGCCCGCCGTGGTCCAACGTTGCAGACTTTTAAGAATGTTTTGGAAACATTCTATTTTACTCTGGCCTTCTCCTAATATGATTGCTTTTGTTGCTGTTTTTATTTCCTGTTTTGTTGTTGTTTTTATTGCTGTTTTTATTGTATTCTTACCGTTTTTAATCGTGTTTTTAACCTTCTTAATATCATAACAGTTTTTACGTGTTTTATGGCTGTATGTCTCCTTGGGAGGGATTCTGCCCTGAAAGGTGGGCAAGTAATATTTTAAATAAATAAACAAACAATATGCTGGTATTTTTGTATTTGGGGGGGGGGTGTAATTTTGCCCCGCGCCTTTGCCTTCAGCCCTGCCCACCCCTGGAATGTGGCCTTCGACAGCTTCTCCAAAACTGAATCCGGCCCTTGGGCTGAAAGAGCTTCCCCAACCCTCAACTAAGGTATGAAATACATACACACACCCTCTCCAGTGTAAAAGGTGCGCACACATAGAATTATGTGTGTCTCTTAAAAACGGGAAAGCCAAGGTGGGCGAAAAATTAGTGCAGAACTTCAGAGTGTTTTGTTGTCATTTTAAAGAAATACACATGTAATTCCGCATGTACTTGTGCTTAACGGTGGATGAGGCACATGTGTATTTTGCCCTAAGCCTTTGGGCAGCCTTTCCAATGGCCATGCTGGCTGGGGATGATGGGAATTGTGCTCCAACACACCTGGAAGACTGCCTTAGGACCTAAGGTATGGATTCCCAAATAGATGGAGGAGTACAGCGAGAGGTGGTCCATACTGAACGGGTGAAGAGGGACCTTGCATTGCATAGCCATGTGTCTCCTTCGTGGAGTTCCGAAGAACCAGATAACAAGAAATCTTCTGGCATGTAAGAAATGCTACACACAGAGAGAGATGCAAAGGTTTTGGCACCCATCACAACAGCAATGTTTCTGCCACTGTGAGACAGGGTAACCGTGTACATTTATTTACAAATCGGGAGTCCTTGGGGATGAAAACAATGTGGAAAATTAATAGAGAACAAAGTAACATATTTATTGTTGACGCTTACACATCGGGTGTCTGGTTTATACCAGAGCTTAGCCCCATCACTCCAGCAGTTTCTGCTCAGCCGACAATAAATCAAAAAAACACGTGGTCAATTCAGTTTCGAAATGTGCCTCCTTGCAGTCTACATGCACATCAGTTACTCAGGGTGGGGGTGCATTATCTCTCAGCAGCACGGGTCAGAAACATGCAGCAGAAATTAGGAAAGCCGACGGTGAGGACAGGACGGGGTGGGAGGGCAAGACGCATTCTGCGAGGCAAGACACAGGAGGACGGGCCAGAGAAACTGCCTGCTCCAGCCCCACAGGAAGGAAGAGGGAAGCGGGTCAGTTTTCAATACTTAGGTGGAATCTGGGAAGAAGTACTTACCACGGGTAGTCATGGAGGATGGGCCGAGCAAGCGGTAAAGAAAGGCCGAGAGAGCCTGGGGTGGAGCACTTCTGAACTCTGCATCTGGGGACAGGCAGCAGAGAGGCGGAGGCAGTTTCATGGTGTGTGTGCCTGGGCTGTGTCCATACAACCCACTTCCACTTCTGGGGAAACGGGGCTTGAAGGTGTAACAAAAGCAAAGCCTCAACCCCAGGTGGCCTAGATGGAAATCCTCCCTAGTTTCCCCCTTCCTTCCCCAATTCCTGGGACTGGCAAATGCTGAACACCCATCTCGACACCCCCACATGCCCATTTTGATGGGATATCTGTTGCCACATCTGTCAATCATAGCCCTCCTGGAAAACAGCATAAAACAGGGTGGGCTTAGTTGGAGTATGTTTTGTCATCACCTTTATTTGACTGGAGATCCTCTCGTGCTCCCCATCAAGGAGCTCCTTGTAAAGGACGCACATGAAATGCTGTTCATAGAATCATAGAAAAGTAGAGTTGGAAGGGGCCTACAAGGCCATCGAGTCCAACCCCCTGCTCAATGCAGGAATCCAGGTCAAAGCATCCCTGACAGATGACTGTCCAGCCGCACCTTGAATGCCTCCAGAGTGGGAGAGCTCACCACCTCGCTAGGTAGTAGGTTCCATTGTCTTATTGCTCTGACAGTCAGGAAATTTCCCCTGATGTTTAGGTGGAATCTAGGTTCCTGTAACTTGAGCCCATTATTCCGTGTCCTGCAAACTGGGATGACCGAGAAGAGATCTTTGCCCTCCTCTGTGTGACAACCCTTCAAGTACTGGAAGAGTGCGATCATATCTCCCCTCAGTCTCCTCTTCTGAAGGCTAAACATGCCCAGTTCTTTCAGTCTCTCCTCATAGGGCCTGTTCACTTAGTAAGTGCTGTATAAAGTCCAGGGCGTGGGCGGCAAGGGACTCTGGCTAGAACGCCGGACTGGGGCCAGGGGATGATGCCAGCTGGAGCAGGTCAGAAGAGTGCAGAGTCCTGGAGCCGGGCCGGGGTCGGTACACATAGCAAGCAAGGTGGGGCTGGAGGTGAAGGGCGGGTCTGGTAGGCAAGCAGTGGTCAAGCACGGGTTGGGTCAAGAGCAAGAGGAGTCCAAGCAAGGGCCAGAGGCAGGAAGGTAAATCCCAAAGCAGACCAGGTGAGTCAGTCACCGTAGGCATGCATCCAAACCTGTCGGGGGGGCGCCCCGATCCGATCCGACTCGATCTTCTGAGCGGCGCGGAGAAGTTCTCCGCACCACTCGACCCACCTTCTCCGGTCCCGTCGTGTCACTTCCGGGACCGGAAATGACACGACAGGGCCCTGCGCAGGCGCAGAACGCACCACAGGGGTCCAGCGTGCCTGCGCAGGGTCCCGTCATTTCCGGTGCTGGGAGTGACGCGACAGGACCAGAGCGGGCCACGCAGGCGGCTCGCCACGGAGAGGCGAGCCACCCGAAAGACAAAGGTAAGACCTTGCCGGGCGTGAGCGGGGCCGATTTCGGCCCGCTACGCCCATGCGAGGCAAACGGTTACATCTATACAGTCACGTACCAGGTAGAACAGGGCCAAAGGTGTAGGTCAGGAACAGGCGAAGGTCAAGCACAGTCAGGCAGGAACTGGAGCTGGTCACAGAGAGTCAGGAGCCAGTTGCAACCACACAAGGAATCATGTTGCTGTGGTGAGGGTTGAAGGCAAACTGCAGCACTTATATAGGTCCTCCTGGCTACTCACGGCTGGACTGCATTATCCAGCCTGAGAGCAGCCAGCAGCAGGAGGCTACACTCTGCGAGTAACTAGAAGCAGTGGGCTCGCTCCTGCAAGGAGGCATCTTCGCCACCAGGTGGAGCTGTGGTGCTACCCTGGAGGAGCAGATCCTGACATGCTGAACTTCTTCTAAACTTATAGCCACGGTGAGGGTGGTCAGGATTCAGGAAATGCCATTTATTTTATTTCTCTGACTTTTAAAATCTTAGAGATCCTTAACAACAGACTTGAATAAGAAAGGTGGAGTTGATTAAGAGCTTTTACTTGGATGATCTCACCCACAGTTAACTGCTCTGTCTGATGCTACTAAATGCTAAGTACTATAAGGGGAGTGGACTCAGGTCTGCCTATTCCCCCTAAAAAACCTCCGCAGGTCTGGATTTCCATGTGTCCAGATTTAGGATATCTATCATGGTGGTGGTAGTTCCTTGTGTATGCTGATGATAATGTGATAATGTGGTCTCCGCACATTCAGAGGATGATCTCCAAACTATCCTAAATGCTTTTGCAGAAGCATACGGAAAACTTGGCCTCTCACTTAACATCAAAAAACCCGAAGTGCTTCATCAGCAAGTGCAAGCTAACCCTTTGGTGATGCCATCTATCCAGCTTGGCGGGACAATACTGGAAAATGTCGATCATTTTCTCTATCTTGGCAGCTATCTTTCTGTTACAGCTAACATCGACAGTGAAATCCAGCATCGTCTGAGCTCCGCAAGTGCCGCGTTTTCTCGAATGAAACATAGAGTGTTCGAGGATCGGGATATTTGTAAGAAGACCAAAACACTGGTTTATGAAGCCATTGTATTACCAACTTTATTGTATGCCTGCGAAACATGGACTATCTATAAACGTCACTTCCACCTCCTTGAAAGGTTTCATCAATGTTGCCTCCGGGAAAATCCTGCGAATTACTTGGGAAGATAGGCGAACAAATGTCAGTGTACTGGAAGATGCCAAAGACTACTAGCGTTGAAAAAATGATCCTTCAACGCCAACTTCAGTGGACCGGTCATGTTGTTTGAATGTCTGACTGCCGTCTCCCAAAGCAGTTACTTTATTCCCAACTCAAGGATGGAAAGCGGAATATCGGTGGTCAGTATAAGAGGTTTAAAGATGTTCATAAGGCTAATCTAAAAAAATGCAATATAAACATTGAAAACTGGGAAGCTCTGGCCCATGAACGATCTAACTGGAGGTTGGACTTTCACAAAGGTTCCATGGACTTTGAAGAAGCCCGAGTGCAAGGTGAGAAACGTGCTAAGCGAAAAGCACGTCAAACGAATCCTTCATAGGACCATCTTCCATCTGGAAACCTGTGTCCTCACTGTGGGAAGCTGTGTGGATCTAGAATTGGCCTCCCCAGTCACTTACAGGCCCATCGCTAGAGTCTACACAATTTTCTTTAGAATTTCCTTCTTTTAAAATTGTTTTTTTTTGTAAATTTTTTATCCTGGAAGACAATCTTACTCAGTCACGAGTGATCGCCTGATGATGATGAGTTACTTGTGTGTAAACAAGAGACAGGGCACCTCCCAGCCTCTTCCACCTTGAAAGGCCAGTGGCAGTGTGTGCCATTTGTTACAGAGGTCTTCTTTCTATTGTTTCAAAAACTTGCAAACCCTCTTTAATAAGGGGCGACAGTAGGATAAGAGAAATGTTTGTGTCCATCGTGGGGAGTGAAGCCTGTCTGAAAAACGATTTCTTCCTAAAAGCAGCTCCGCGCCAGAATAAACTGGCAAGGGAGATTATGGAATTTCTGCCCTGGGTAATTTTCAAGTTAATCTCCAAATGTCCCTCCCTTCCTCTATATTAAAAAGTAAAAACAAAAGAAAACAAAATTATAAGTCCATAAAAAGAACCAGTTGCTCTTGAATTGTGGGATTGGACTACAATCTTAGCAATACAGTCCTGTGCGTGTCTACTCAGAAGTAAGCCCCACTGAGTTCAAGGTGGCTGACACCTAGTAAGTGCGTACAGGAATGCAGCCTAAGCATATGTATTTGGAAGTAAATACCATGACTTTACAGTGTAATCCTGTTTCCATGCTGTTTCCATGTGCTGAGTGTCTCTCAACAGTTTTTGCCTTTCCTTTGATACAGCTGTGGGGGAAAATGTCATAAACGTCATTGCAGGAGTATCAGGATAAACCCCTGTGCTTCTCTCCCAGCTGCTTTTCTCCCCAAACGGGAAAACATATGCGGGCTCAGATGTGTCTTTTCCCTGACATGTGGGGGTGGGGCAGCTTGGGGAGGGACAATTTTGATCTGGAATGCAGCTCAAGAGGAATAGTTTAAGCACATGCATGCAGCTCCAGTGAAATGCGGACGCAGCTCCTTTGCATTAACGTGAACACAAAACCCACTGGAAGGCATCCATAAGAACATAAGAAGAAGAGCCCTGCAGGATCAGACCGGAGGTCCATCAAGTCCACCATCCTTTTCTAATAGTGGCCAACCAGTGGTCATAGCTCTCCCTCGCGGTTGCTGTCCATCAGCCTGGAGGTTCCACATAATAACATGATGAATAGACATAGCTTGGGAGCTCCTCCTGGAAGTTGGGCAGGCACGATCCAGCCTCCTGTGCTCATATATAGCATCTGAAAGGGACTTGGGATGATTCAGGCTGGGTCAACACGTGCAGCACGAGGAGGTGGTACAGTACAGTGGGCTATATCACAACCGCCACACTTCTCCTTGCAAATAGAAAACCACACTTCTCCTTGCAAACCCTTGGAGTTTGCAAGGAGAAGTGGAACCCTCGGAGGCCCGCTGTGATGAGTTTGCAAGACACTTTGAGGATAGAATAGTTCACCTCCATGCTGACTTGAACGCTGATATTGGTGCAGTACCTGTTGAGGTGTCCGGTGCATCATCTTATCCTGTTTTGTGGGATCAGTTTCAGTGTTTGGAGCCTGAGGATGTGGACAAGACACTGGCATCTGTACGACCCACCACATTCTCTCGCGACCCTTGTCCTTCATGGATTATTCAAGCTAGCCGTGGGGGATTGATCGGATGGATAAGGGAGTGGAGGACACTTCACCGCATGATAGAGTGGTCCCTACTGCCTTGAAAGAGGCAGTGGTGCGACCACTCCTGAAAAAACTCTCCCTGGATCCAGAGATCAATGCCAACTATCGACAAGTCACAAATATCCCATTCTTGAGCCAGGTGCTCGAGAGAGTGGTGGCGTCTCAGCTGCAGGCGCTCTTGAATGAAACCGATTATCTGGATCCATTCCAGTCTGGATTCAGGCCTGGTTTGGGGATAGAATCGGCCTTGGTCATCCTGATGGATGACCTTCTTCGGGAGAGGGACAGGGGGAGTGCGACCCTCTTACTTCTTCTGGATCTTTCAGAGGCTTTTCATACTACTGACCACGGTATCTTCCTGGACCACATCCATGAGTTGGGAGTTGGAGGCACTGTTCTACAGTAGTTCGACTTGTACTTGCAGGATTGGTCCCAGAGGATAGCATTGGGGGTGACTGCACCTTGGCAGCTGACCTGGGCGGGGTGCCACAGGGTACCATCTTGTCCCCAATATTATTTAATATCTAAATGAAGCTGTTGGGAACGGTCGTTAGGAAATCTGGGGCAAGGAGTCACCAGTACGCTGATGAGATGCAGCTCTATTCCTCCATGAGAACTGAATTGGGAGAGGCCATGCATGTCCTGCCTGTGGCTCACGCTGGCTCAGCTAGTCTGAGCGTGGAAAGCTAAGCAGGGTCAAGCCTGGTTATTCCTTGGATGGGAGACCCAGGGCCGGTGCTACCATTAGGCCAACTAGGCGGCTGCCTAGGGCGCTGGGCTGAGGGGGGCGCCAGAAACTCCAACTCCCTCCGGAAAACACTTCACATATATCTACAAAAGAAAAGCTTTTTTTTAATTTTTTAAAGTCTTTCTGGGTTGTTTGAACTGCCTGTCGCTAGCTGCTCTCCTCTTCCTCTCGCCCCTGCGTGCGTCTCTCTCTCTCTCTCTCTCTCTCTCTCTCTCTCTCTGCCTTCCTCGCTCTGCCTTCGCTTCCAAGGAACACACAGACTGACTCTCCCAAATATTTATTTTGTGACCACTTGAACTGAGGAGCAGCGGCAGCAGCAGCAGGAAGAGACGGAGCGGGAGAAGAAATAAGAGGGGAGGGTGGAGGGGAGTTTCTCTTTTTTTTAAAATTGAGCAGCAGAAAGAAAAGAAAAAGGAGTACTGTGTGGATGGCAGAGCATGTGCGTTTTCACATGACATCTCTCTGTGCCGGTTTTAGCAGATCCCCACTGCATTTTTTTTTCTTTCTTTTTCCTTTTCACTGTTCAGTTTTACAGGGAGGCGCAGCAAAACAAGAGAGGGAGAGAGGTTGAGAGGGAAAGCTGCAAAGAGGCTTATAGAGGAGGGTGGGCTGCTTACTTCGAGCTCCTCCTGCTGTCAGCGCCTCAGCCAATCAAAAGGCTCCGGAGTTGGGAGATGCTGGAGGAAGCGGCAGCGGAGGAGGAGGAGACGCTTTGTAAAGAGAGGCTGGGAGCTGGGCAAAGGGGCTCGGAGCTGGGCTTTCCTTCGTTCCTGCGCTCTAAAGACTTCCAGTATAAAAGTGTTTTCTCCACACTCGTTTCAAGCCAGCCTTCCCCCCACACCCCATTTTCAAAACCCCGCCAAAAGACACATACTTATATTAAAGTGATTCCTTTCATGGACAATTCACTCCTGCAGCCCCTGATAATGCCTACTGTTTGGGGAAGTCCCCCCCCCTTCTAGTCCCTTTTGGTACATTCATATGAAAGCGAAAATCTGTATAATGGATCTTCGCATTATCCAACGGGATAACTGAGGATATCTTGATAGATTTCAAGAAATATAGCAAATTGGTACTACATCAACATGTATTTTATGTATGTTTGTCAATGTTTATGATAATAATTTTTTTAGGTTTTGCCAATTGACTTTTAATGGGCATACGGCTGGAGGGAGGGAGGGCTCAAGTGGGAAGGGGGGGCGCTAAATATTTGATCTTGCCTAGGGCACCAAACGGCCTTGCACCGGCCCTGGGGAGACCCCTCCTCCAGTTTCCTGCATTAAGCAGGAGGTTGGACTCGATGGCCTTGTAGGCCCCTTCCAACTCTATGATCTATGAAATCTATGAACCAGTGCCCGGGTGCAGTTATGGCTTGGATGAGGGCTAATAAACTGAAGCTGAATCCTGATAAGACAGAGACCCTGTGGGTTGCAGTTCCCAGATCCGGGAATTGTGCTGTTTGCCTGTTCTGGGTGGGGCTGCACTCCCTCTGCAGGAGCAGGTATGTAGTTTGGGGGGTAATCCTGGATCCATCTCCGTCACTGGAGGCCCGGGTGACCTCGGTGGCCCGGAGCATCCGTTACCAACTTTGGTTGATAGGCCAACTACGCCCATTCCTGGATAGGGATAACCTAGCCACAGTGATCCATACACTGGTAACCTCACGATTAGACTACTGCAATGTGCTCTATCCAGGGATGGGGACTCGGACTTGAGGACTCGTGAGTCGGACTGAGTCCCCCCTCTGACTCGATTCGGACTCGAGTCCCAATATTTTTAATGGGACTCGAGACTCGACTCGGGACTCGAGACCAAGGACGCGTCAACATCCCTGGGCTGTTGACGAGTCTTCTGGCTGTGCCAGAAGGAGCGCGATCACCGGTGAAGAGCGCGTGGAAGCGAGGCGCGCCGCTGCTCGGCCACTATGGACAGCTACCAGGAGTGCAGCCCCAACGATGTGTTGAGATTTATTTTGATTGATGTGTTGTTGTGGGGGGTTTGGGTTAAGGTCAGACATTTTGGGTTTGGTTGCCTCTGCCTGCCTGTTTGGGGTTCCCTGCCTCCTCTGCCTGCCTGGTTATTTTGGGTTTGTCTGCCTGGTCTGTTCTTGCCAAAATCAGTTGCAGAGTTTTGAAATAAAAAGGCACACTTGTGCCTAGAATTTATTTAAGCCACACATCTGAAGTAGCCTTATTTTGTTGGGGGGAAACCCCATTGATTTTAATAGGGACTCGTGGAGTCAGCTTTGGGAGTGACTCGTGACTCGTGACTCGTGAGTCACCATTTTGGACCAAGGACTCGGACTCGGACTCGAGACTCGGGTCCAAAGACTCGTGACTCGACTCGTGACTCGAGACCAAGGACTCTTCAACATCCCTGGCTCTATGTGGGGCGGGCCTTGGGCCTGGTTCAAAAGCTGCAGCTAGTGCAGAATGCAGCTGTGAGGGTGCTCCCTAGGACACCCGGCTATGCTCACGTGCCACCTGTGCTAGAAGAACTGCACTGGCTGCCTATTAGCTCCCGAGCCACGTTCAAGGTTATGGTATTGCCATACAAACCCCTCAACAACTTAGGACCAGGGTACCTAGCAGACCGCCTTCCCTTATATATGCCCAACCGACCATTAAGATCATCAGAGGAGGCCTTGTCATTTCAAGATTATCTGAATGTCACTGTGCAATATCTTGATGGCAGGCTTTCTCGGTAGCGGCACCAACCCAGTGGAAAAAAACTCCCTCGTGCAGTTTGGGAGACAGAAAATGTGGCATCTTTTAAATGCTTGCTGAAAATGCAGCTGTTCACCCAGGCTTTCCCTGACCCATAATGAGCCATGTTGTTGTCCCATTATTACTTCTTCTGTACTGCTGTGTATTATTGTGTATTATTATTGTAATTATATGATTTTAAAAACTGTATGTTAAATATGATTTTAGTTGTGATTTTAATATTTATATGGAAACCGCTTACGGATTTCTCTTGATATTTAGCAGTATGCAAATAATACAAATGAATGAATGAATAAATAAATAGAAAACCTATTGAGAATGGTTCTAGCTCAGCCCTTTGCACTGTGTGTTCTGGTTTTCTATTTGCTGCAGGGAGTTTTTAATGTAGACAAGCATGAAAAATATGAACTCCACCACTACCTGCACTGTGAAGTGGTGTGGTCCATTTTGCCATCTCACTCTGCACAGATGAAGCCTCACAGGTGAATGAGTAAATGGACTCCACTGAAAGGTTTTGTGCTGGAGCTGCATCCTTTGTGTGGGGCAGTCACCACGATGCTACAGTCATCAGCTGATGAATATGCAATATATGGCCACCATAACTTAGTCGACTGTGCAATGGCTCTTGTCAGCAATCTCTTGTGGCCCATTTTATTGCTGGTTTTATTTTTCTGTGGTTTCCCCCCCCTGTGTTTGTTTGACAGGCTTAAGATAATGAGCATCTTAATGGGTTCTGTTGTTTAACTGGACGGCAGTCGAAGAGATGGGCACAGGATACAATGAAATATTTTATGCGAGGAATGACAAAAAGGGACAAGACCTGGCCCCGTCTCCCTTCCCACCTTGCATTCAGGCCAACTAGGCAGCTGCCTAGGGCGCAGGGCTAAAGGGGGCTCCAGGAGCATAGGGCTGGAGGGAGGGAGGGCTCAAGTGGGAAGGGGGGGTGCTAAATATCTGACCTAGGGCACCAAACTGCCTTGCACTGGCCCTGCTTGCATTCCCAGTCCGGGTGGGGTGGGGTGGGGTGCAGGGCATTCCATCCCCTTCATCCGGGACCTTTCCTACAATGGTTATTATTTATATGTGGCTCACGCTGGCTCAGCTTGTCTGAGCGTGGAAAGCTAAGCAGGGTCAGGCCTGGTTGTTACTTGGATGGGAGACCCCCTCCTCGAGTTTCCTGCATTGAGCAGGGGGTTGGACTCGAGGGCCTTGTAGACCCCTCCAACTCTATGATCTATGAATCTATTTCTATGAATTTCAATCCTGCCCTATCCAGTTGAGTTCAAGGCAGCATATACTTCATCCGCATTTCCTCCCTTGTGAAAAGCTCCACCCACAGTCTGTCCCATCCACATAAAGCCTTAGGCCAGCTAATTTACATTTTTTTTGACAGCATCATGTTTAGGAAGCATTTAAGAAGGGATGTTGAAGAGTCCTTGGTTTCGAGTCACGAGTCGAGTCACGGGTCTTTGGACCCAAGTCTCGAGTCCGAGTCCGAGTCCGAGTCCTTGGTCCAAAATGGTAACTAACGAGTCACGAGTCACTCCCAAAGCTGACTCCACGAGTCCCTATTAAAATCAATGGGGTTTTTTCCCCCAACAAAATAAGGCTATTTCAGATGTGTGGCTTAAATAAATTCTAGGCACAAGTGTGCCTTTTTATTTCAAAACTCTGCAACTGATTTTGGCAAGAACAGACCAGGCAGACAAACCCAAAATAACCAGACAGGCAGAGGAGGCAGGGAACCCCAAAGCAGGCAGGCAGAGGCCTTTGTCTTGGACAATTCAAACTGTGGAACTGGTTAAGAAGAGACCAGGCAGGCAGAGGAGGCTGGGAACCCCAAACAGGCAGGCAGAGGCAGCCAAACCCAACATGTCTGAAAGGTTGCATTTTAGGAAAATGATTTTAAAAAATAAACTTGCTGTACTTCCTAAAACCTATCCATGTTGCATTTGAGGAACACGATTTTGGAACACGAGTCCTTGGTCTCGAGTCCCGAGTCGAGTCTTGAGTCCCATTAAAAATATTGGGACTCGAGTCTGACTCCAGTCACCAGAGGGGGGACTCAGTCCGACTCACGAGTCGAGTCCTGGAGTCCGAGTCCCCATGCCTGCATTTAAGACACACTGTACACTATACATTACCAATAATTTAAAAGCGGGTACATCTCAGCAAAATAAGCTTCCACTCAACCCTGTTCCTTTGGCTCTGCCCCCTCCCTCTCACACAAAACCTGCCACCTGAGATTCAGGACTGAGTTGTCCTTCCATATCCTCTCTCCCTACACTGGCCAAAATTCCTAAGGAACTGCAGCCAGTCGTAGGCTTGTACAAACGAGGCCGAGCATGGCCCCGCTCACGCCCCGGCGAGGCCTTACCTGCTCTTCGGGGCAGCTCGCACACTCCGCGGAGAGCCGCCCCAGCTGCTCGATCCAGCAGAGAACCGCGCCGCGCTCCTCGATCGGTCCCGTCGCGTCACTTCCGGGACCGGAAATGACGCGATGGGACCGATCTGCGCCTGCGCAGAGGCCCGTCGCGTCACTTCCGGGACCTGAAATGATGCGACGGGACTGTCCGAACGCGGAGAAAAAAACGAGGCGGGGAGGGGGCGGGGGGCAAAATAAGGCTCAGGCGGCGCGCCCAGCCTTATGTCTAAGCCAGTGTCAAGGCAATCAGCGTTCTTCTGCCTAAGGGTGTTCACATACCTGCCCCTCCGCCCTGCCTTGATTCGCCGCTCGATTCTCAGCGGCGTGGAGCGATTCTCCTCACCACTCGAGCCGCCTGCGTCTTTTCCGTAGCACGGGGTCCTGGAGCGCCGGCGCAGGGTCTCGTCCCGTCACTTCTGGCCAGCCGGAAGTGACGTGGCGGGACCGTCACAGGCGGCTCGCCGCGAAGAGGTGAGCGGGGACCGGGACCCGGTAAGGGCCGCTCACTTTGGGCGGGCGTGAGCGGGGCCAATTTCGGCCTGCTACGCCCGCTCGAGGCGAGTGGTTACATCCCTACGTTCTGCCCATGTTAGCAGTGGTGCCCAAACATCTGCCATTCTCCATGTGCTGCCCTTTAGGGGAAAGAGTGGGGGACTAGGGCCAGTCTAATTTGTGGAATCAGCAGGCAGCATTCCATAGTTATGTCCTTGTCTTCTACATCTGAAACCCCACACTAAGTTGTGGCCATCGCTGCAGCTTCAAGGGCACATGGGAAATTAACTAAATCCCACCATGAAGAGATGCTTGTGTTGCTGGGTGCAGTGATCTTTCTCATCCACTGAAAAAGGGCAACCATTTTGCATACATTTAAAGAAACAAGAACATGTGCTCATTTCCCCATTTTTGTTTTTAATTCTGCTTCTTCCAGAGGAAGGCTGTTTTTTCCTGATGAAAGAGGCCCACTATGTCCCCCAGAACATCACCCCGTCCACTCTAGCCACTCCACCTTCTTTTTAACATGGCGACTCTCCGGTGTCACATATCTTTTTAAGCTATAGGTAGCTCTGCCCGTCAGGTCTCTACAATTCCACAAACAGCTTATTAGTCACTGGGTAGGCTGGGCCTTTGGTCCCACTGGCCATTCCATCCTAAATCCCTTCTTCTCTTTCAGACTGGTACATTCCTCCAAGTTTTCACATCCTTTGGGCTCAGGGTTTCCAATCCGGTCTTCTTCAGGTGGACGGCCATCACTCTGTGTCTTCTTCAGCCTTTGGAAAGGAAGACTCATCAGTCTGCAGGCACTGAGATAACAACTGCCTGCCTGTTCTCTTGTTGACCCAGCTGCCTTCCTCTAGGGAAACAGTGCTGTATGTCCGCTGAGATTTATTGTCTTCTTCTGCAGCTGTGATGCTCTGCAGGGTTGCCTCACTCAAGCGCTGACTTAGCAATTTCTCCACATCTTCTGTGTCTTTAGGTTCTTCTCCCTCTGGCTGCTCTGGACTCTGAGGTACCTGGTCATCACTGTGCAGTTCTTGCCCTGAGGCTTGCTGACTGCCATGGTGGGATTCTTGGCCCGGGCCTGAGGATTGCAGACTAACACGATGGCATTCTTCACTTAGTCGTGGCTGCTCGCTCTCATCAGCCTTTTCTTGATCTGTTGCACTGCTTTGATGTGTTTCTGAAACCTTGGGCCCCACTTCCTCAGCACCACTCCCAAATCCAGATGGCTTCCGAGCTCTTCCGGTATCTTCCAGTGCCGCTTCACCAATAGAGAGAAGTGAAGTAACCCTGGTCTGCTGAGCGTGACTGATCAAAAACTTGCCTGTTTTTCTGTTCAGCCAGATTCCATCTTCTAGAGAAATTATGCTGTATGTCTGCAGAGCTTTATCCTCCCCGTGTAGATAAGACATTAAGTCCTCTAGAGTTGCTTGACTTTCAGAAACACCAAGTTGTTCAATTATTTCACCCATTGGCAGCTGGCTGACCAGTTGGGATTCCTGCTGAACAACTGTCTGACTGCCCTTTTGGGACTCTGGAACCTCCAACTGTTGGCTACTCTTTTGAGACTCTGGCTGCTGGCTACCCTTTCGGGACTCTGGCGCCTCTGGCTGCTGGCTGCCCTTTCGGGACTCTGGCGCCACTGGCTGCTGGCTGCCCTTTCGGGACTCAGGCGCCACTGGCTGTTGGCTGCCCTTTCGGGACTCTGGCGCCTCTGGCTGCTGGCTGCCCTTTCGGGACTCAGGCGCCACTGGCTGTTGGCTGCCCTTTTGGGACTCTGGCGCCTCTGGCTGCTGGCTGCCCTTTCGGGACTCAGGCGCCACTGGCTGTTGGCTGCCCTTTCGGGACTCTGGCGCCACTGGCTGCTGGCTGCCCTTTCGGGACTCTGGCGCCACTGGCTGCTGGCTGCCCTTTCGGGACTCAGGCGCCACTGGCTGTTGGCTGCCCTTTCGGGACTCTGGCGCCTCTGGCTGCTGGCTGCCCTTTCGGGACTCTGGCGCCTCTGGCTGCTGGCTGCCCTTTCGGGACTCTGGCGCCACTGGCTGTTGGCTGCCCTTTCGGGACTCTGGCGCCTCTGGCTGCTGGCTGCCCTTTCGGGACTCTGGCGCCTCTGGCTGCTGGCTGCCCTTTCGGGACTCAGGCGCCTCTGGCTGCTGGCTGCCCTTTCGGGACTCTGGCGCCTCTGGCGCCTCTGGCTGTTGGCTGCCCTTTCGGGACTCAGGCGCCTCTGGCTGCTGGCTGCCCTTTCGGGACTCTGGCGCCTCTGGCGCCTCTGGCTGCTGGCTGCCCTTTCGGGACTCTGGCGCCTCTGGCTGCTGGCTGCCCTTTCGGGACTCTGGCGCCTCTGGCTGCTGGCTGCCCTTTCGGGACTCTGGCGCCTCTGGCGCCTCTGGCGCCTCTGGCTGTTGGCTGCCCTTTCGGGACTCTGGCGCCTCTGGCACCTCTGGCTGCTGGCTGCCCTTTCGGGACTCTGGCGCCTCTGGCTGCTGGCTGCCCTTTCGGGACTCTGGCGTCTCTGGCGCCTCTGGCGCCTCTGGCTGTTGGCTGCCCTTTCGGGACTCAGGCGCCTCTGGCTGCTGGCTGCCCTTTCGGGACTCTGGCGCCTCTGGCGCCTCTGGCTGCTGGCTGCCCTTTCGGGACTCTGGCGCCTCTGGCTGCTGGCTGCCCTTTCGGGACTCTGGCGCCTCTGGCGCCTCTGGCGCCTCTGGCTGTTGGCTGCCCTTTCGGGACTCTGGCGCCTCTGGCACCTCTGGCTGCTGGCTGCCCTTTCGGGACTCTGGCGCCTCTGGCGTCTCTGGCGCCTCTGGCGCCTCTGGCTGTTGGCTGCCCTTTCGGGACTCTGGCGCCTCTGGCACCTCTGGCTGCTGGCTGCCCTTTCGGGACTCAGGCGCCTCTGGCTGTTGGCTGCCCTTTCGGGACTCTGGCGCCTCTGGCGCCTCTGGCGCCTCTGGCTGCTGGCTGCCCTTTCGGGACTCAGGCGCCTCTGGCTGTTGGCTGCCCTTTCGGGACTCTGGCGCCTCTGGCGCCTCTGGCTGCTGGCTGCCCTTTCGGGACTCAGGCGCCTCTGGCTGTTGGCTGCCCTTTCGGGACTCTGGCGCCTCTGGCGCCTCTGGCTGCTGGCTGCCCTTTCGGGACTCTGGCGCCTCTGGCTGTTGGCTGCCCTTTCGGGACTCTGGCGCCTCTGGCGCCTCTGGCTGCTGGCTGCCCTTTCGGGACTCTGGCGCCTCCGGCTGCTGGCTGCCCTTTCGGGACTCTGGCGCCTCTGGCTGTTGGCTGCCCTTTCGGGACTCTGGCCCCTCCGGCTGTTGGCTGCCCTTTCGGGACTCTGGCGCCTCTGGCTGCTGGCTGCCCTTTGTGTAGGGAGGCTCCCCATATTTAGGTCCATATATTTTTGTCAGGTAGTTTACAAACAAACTTTCACTAGTCTGTTGACCTGTAGACCTCATTTCTGCACCAGTTCTTCCAACCACCCGGGTATTTTCCAAATCAGAAACAATGTTAGATATCTGATGGTCCTGCACAGCTGAAGAAAATTTTTTGTCCAGCTGTGCTTGCTCACTTTCAAGACGCATTGGCACCTGAGACTCATTTTCATCTAGCTGTTGTGACTGGTGGCTGCTCCTCTTAGATCCGTGTCTGCTTAACAGCTGACTTCCATGGCGAGATTCTTTAGCATCTGGTTGCTGGATGTCACCCCTGAATTCATGCTCTTCAGGTTCTTGCTTATCAGGTTCTGATTCCTGTCTTTCTGGCTGTTGATTGACATGTTGTGACTCCTTGTCCTCCAGCTGCTGACTGCCATGCCTTGATCCCTGTTCTGCTTCTTGATTTCCATGCTGGGATTCTTGCTGCTGGCTGTCTTGGGGCAGCTTTTGTAAAGATGCTGTGCTACTGGTTACACTACCAGGAGTAAAATCTGTCTGCTCATTTTGATCCAGCAGTTCTTTACCCCTAAAAATACTAATTTTGCTATCAGTCTGCAGTGTTTCATCCACTATACCTTTAGCAGGAATAGTTATCTCTCCTTCCACCTGTTGACTGCCACGCCGTGGTTCCTCTCCTTCCACCTGTTGACTGCCACGTCGTGATTCCTTTCTTTCCATCTGTTGACTACCATGCCAGGATTTCTGGCCTTCTTGGCTTCTGCGGTGAGCTTCTGCTACTTGAACCAGTTCAACTTCTGTATCTTTGGGGGGAACAATCTCTTCTTCAACAGTTATCTTTTTTCCTGCAGCATCTCTGATGGCCTGTGGTTCTTGACTACTAGAAAGACGAAGAATTTCTGCAAGAGGTTTATTATGTTCCCAGACTTCATTTGTCTGCTGACTTGTGCATATCACTACCTTCCCCGTTTTTTGGCTGACCCAAGACACAGCCTGTTTAGATTGCTGACTGTCATGTTGGGCTGCTTGGACCTCTGGTTTCTGGCTGTTGAGTTGGGCCTCCTGCACTGCAGGCTGTTCTGTACCTCCAGAAGAAGTGTCGATGGCTGCCTTGCCCACACTTCTGCTTTTGGGCAGACCTTGACTAGAATGTTGAAGAATTTCAGCAAGTGGCTTCTTGTGCTCCCAAGCTGTACTGGTCTGCTGGCTTTCACATTTCATAACTTTTCCCGTTCTTTGGCTAATCCAAGTTATGTTCTCCTTGGTTTCAGCTTCATTTATAGGTTGCATTCTGGAAGACTTTCGGCTTTGTAGGTGGCCAATGGATTGCTGACTACTTCGGCGGGATTCCTGGCCTGGGAGTTGCAGACTATGATGGGATTCCTGGCCAGGGAGTTGCAGACTATGCCGGGATTCCTGGCCAGGGAGCTGACTGTGTTGACTGCCATGGTGGGATTCCTGGCCTGGGAGCTTCTGACTATGTTGACTGCCACGGCGGGATTCCTGGCCCGAGAGTGGGAGACTGTACTGGGATTCCTGGCCTGGGAGCGTCTGACTATGTTGACTGCCACGGCGGGATTCCTGGCCCGGGAGTGGGAGACTGTACTGGGATTCCTGGCCTGGGAGCGTCTGACTATGTTGACTGCCACGGCGGGATTCCTGGCCCGGGAGTGGGAGGCTGTGCCGGGATTCCTGCCCTGGTTGCTGCTGACTATGCCGGGATTCCTGGCCTGAGAGCTTCTGACTATGTTGACTGCCACGGTGGGATTCCTGGCCCAGGAGTGGGAGGCTGTGCCGGGATTCCTGCCCTGGGAGCTGCTGACTATGTTGACTGCCACGGTGGGATTCCTGGCCCGGGAGTGGGAGACTATGCTGGGATTCCTGCCCTGGGAGCTGCTGACTATGTTGACTGCCATGGCGGGATTCCTGAGCTTGGATCTGCTGGTTACTTCGGGACTGTTTCCTGACAGATGCTGTGCTATTGGTTATAATGCCAGGAGAGTCAGTTTGCTCATTTTGGTCCATCAATTCCTTACGCTTGAAAACACTCAGTTTGCTATCAGTTTGTAGAGTTTGGTCCATCCGCTCTTTAACAGAAGTTGGCATCTTTGGAGCATCTTGCTCCATCACTGGGCCAGTATCTCCACTTTCTTGGTGTTGCGTCACCTCATGGCTACTCTCCTCATGGCTGATTTCACCATTGTGCTTCTGTTCTTCTGTGTCCAGCATTTCTTCACTTGCTTGACTGCTCTCAAGAATTACTGGGTCAAGGGGCGGCTCAGGACCATCCATCCTTCTTCCATCTGCACAGGCCTATGCCAGGTTGCTCAGCCCCCACAGCAGCGATATCCAGAGTTTCTCTTGGTGCTGGTTAATTGGGCCAGCAGCACGCTTCTCTCCTTCCCGTTTAGTTCTTTCCTCAGGGCTGCTCTTTACAAAAAGTATCTGGAGGCCCAAGTGGATTCATGGCTCTTATATTATAGACAATAGCCGTGTGATGCAGTGCTTCATTCTCTGTGTAGCCTCTTCCTTCCTTCCTTCCTCTGGTGTCTTCCTTCCTTTCTGTTGCTAATAACTACCATGTTGTTCTAGAAGCTTCAGAACATGGTTGCCGTATATCTATGACATCATTGATCATTCTGCTCCATCCATGCATGCATGCATGCATCCATCTATCATCTATTTTACAACCATCAGGACCCAAAGAAGGCTCCAGACAGAACCATATGCTCAGAAAGTTTGGAAATGGGATAGACTCTGACATTTTGCAATGAGAGCAACTGCAATTGACTGGATAAAAGAGCTCTTGGATTTCAATCCTGAGGACCAAAGTTTGTAAAAGAACATAAGAATATCAGAAGAGCCCTGAAGCTGGATCAGACCAAGGGTCCATCTAGTCCAGCATTCTGTTCACACAATGCACAACCAGCTGCCCTAATGGGGAGCCCGCCAGCAGGACATGAGGGCAACAGCACCCTCCCGCCCATGTTCCCCAGCCACTGGAGTACATAGGCATATCCTAGAGCAGCCATGAGCAACCAGCAGTGTGGCCTTGGGCAAAATCATAGTCAGTTACATCATTTAGCAAAATGGGACAAATTATGTATTTATTAATACATTTGCATTCCACCCTGCTCCTAAGGAATTCAAGGGTAGTGATTTGCAATTTTGTTTGCAAGAGACAGGTTAGGCTGAGATACAGTGACTGTCCAAAGGTTGTGCAGTGAGTAGGACTTAAACTCCACAATCAACATCTAACACTATAGTAGCCATAGTACTATATAGTAGCCTGCTGGATCAGACCTTAGATCAGTGTTCTCCAACCTTGGGTGCCCAGATGTTTTTGGCCTACCACTCCCAGCATGCCCCAGCCAGCATAGCTGGCTGGGGCGTGCTGGGAGTCGTAGGCCAAAAACATCTGGGGACCCAAGGTTGGAGAACACTGCCTTAGATCCACCTAGTCCAGCTTCCTGTTTCCCACAGTGGTCAGCCAGACAGGAAGCCCATAAGCAGGCATGGTCAATATCCTGCCCTCTGCTTGGCTTCCAGCAAATGGCATCCAGAGACATACCACCTCTGAACATGGAGGCTCTACTTAGCTAGCCAGTGGATGAATTGCCCCATGGGTTGTTGTAAAAATTAGTGAGATAAACATGCAAGGTCCTTTGTAAAGTAATATTGCTACAACAGAAATGATTATAATTATTAATTCAATTAACAAAAACAAAACAAAAAACCTTTCAGTTTTCCATGTCCATCCAAGCTCCAAAATCCTGGGAAGTTACAGCTGTGAAGAGCCATGCCATTAACAGATGTGTTATTCAGGCAATATGTATATGGTATGATGTCCTACACTGTGGTTAGTTCCAGCTTCATCACTACAGTCATGCCTTGGACTGAGAGCATAATGCGTTCCGGAAACATGCTTGTAATCCAAAACACTCTTATATCAAAACGAAATACCCCCAAAAAAATTTGTACAGAGATTTTTAATTTAAGCCGTACTACAGTACTTGTATTGCAAGACGTCGCTTGTATATCAAGTTAAAAATAAATAAATAAATATTTAAAAATTTGCTTGTCTTGCAAAACGCTCTCAAACCAAGTTACTTGCAATCCAAGGTATTACTGTACCTTGGAGTTGGATTGCAGTCGGTGGCAGAGTGGTGCATCTAAGTCACTTGGGCCTTCACTGCAAGGCCCAAGTGCCAATGGCAGCTCTCAATCACCTCAAGTGCAGCTCTCCAACTGTCTCCTTCCTTCTTTCCTTCCTTCCTTCCGTCTGTCCATCCGTCCGTCTGTCTCTCTCTCTCTCTCTCTCTCTTTGCAGTAGCTCACTCTCTCAGCAGGTGCTCGCTAGCTTTGCCTTCTTTGCTTTAGTGGTGGGCTGGCTCCTGCAATTTGGGCTACCAGAGGAGGCCTCGAGACTTGCTGCTTGTCTCCTGACTGCCCGCCCTGAGGAAGATGCCCCCTACAGCTTGGGAATGGCCCCCAAGAGGCCTCAGTGGCTCCTTCTTGAAAAAATAGTGAAGATCCCTGGCCACCCGGCCCGGATTTGTCTGTTCACTCAAACAGACACATGGAGTCTGTGCAACTGAAGTTATCATGCGGGCCAGGATCTCTCTTTTTGACCATCCTAGAGTGCAGGACACAGAATAATGGGCTCAAGTCACAGGAAGCCAGATTCTGCCTGGACACCAGGAAAAATTTCCTGACTGTCAGAGCAATAAGACAATGGAACCAACTACCTAGGGAGGTGGTGGGCTCTCCCAATCTGGAGGCATTCAAGGTGCAGCTGGACAGCCATCTGTCAGGGATGCTTTGACTTGGATTCCTGTGTTGAGCAGGGGGTTGGACTTGATGGCCTTGTAGGCCCCTTCCAACTCTACTGTTCTATTATTCTATTTTCAAAATGGAAAGCATTTTGTCAAAAACAAGAGAAGTGTAGCTTAAATTGCCAGGCAAAACCATTCCAACCAGTCCAAAGAGGGCTTGCTTATTCAAATGGCCCTTCAGTGCTGCCGCCGTGTAATAAGAGGAATTAAGGCCTGTGAATTAGTTCCTTTTTCTGCTGGAGGTGCTTAAATGAAGCCCACATTAAAATGATACGCCTATTGCGATTCTGGATTAATGGCTGTGGCTATTCAAATGACATGAGCTAGCTGCCACTGGAGTTCCTTTCACCTCTCTTCGTCTTTACTGCCTAGTATTTTCCTGTCTTTCCTAAAGATGATCACTTACAAGTGTTTCCCGTGGCTGGAAGCCTGAGTACAATAACCTTTGTTACATCCGGGGGAATGTGATAAGCGAGTGCTTTTTGGTGGGGGCAGACAATGCCATTAAAATAGCTTCCGTTTAATGTTAACAAGTAGATGCACTTGTCCAATAAGGTAGAGTAGCTGCAGGCCTCTCTTCTTAAAGAAAGGGAAGTTCTCTCCAAATGCATTAAAATTAAATTACCCCTTTTTAACAAAGTGCTGCTTGAAGTTTATTACCCTGATTCACTTCACCTGCCTGAGAAAGGCAAAGAGGGATGTTATGTATATGCTGATGAAATAGGTAGGGGAGGGGGCTTTGGAATGCACTTCTAACTCTAAGGCATGGGGGCTCTACTGGAGGTGTGGAGCCTTAATCCACTGGCGGATTCAGGGAGACCAAGGCTCTAGCGGGGGAGGTTCCACTTTCTTCTGGGAACCTCCCGGGGAAAGAAAATACAAACAGCATCCCTTCTGCTGCTCCTTCTGTCGGTGGAAGTAGTGCCAGACCAAACTGAAGGAGGGACAGGTGTGGCTTGCAGGTGGCTTGCCTGGCCAGACTGGTGGAGTTCAACCTGTTCTGGATGGGGCTGCATCATGCCCCCTGAAGGAACAAGCTTGCAATTGAGGTGTGCCCCTAGATCCAGCTTCATCATTTGGAGGTGCAAGCACTGGCTGAGTCGAGCGGCTCCTTTCCACCCCACCTGTGTCCCAAATGGGGCAGGAAGGGACTGGGCTGGTGCTTGCAGGACCCACCTCCTGCAAGCCACAGCCAAGAGGTGTGGGGAAATCCCCAGCTGAACTCCTATATCTGATTGGGGATCGCATGGGGGTTCCTCATCCGCAGGGAGCGGGCTTGGAGAGGAGGTGGGACCCACAGAGGGTGCTCAACCCTCCACTGACCAGTTTGGAACCCAGTGTGGGCTGGATGAGGTTGATGCGCCAGGGACTGCCTTCTCCTGCAATACACACTTACCTGGGAGTAAGTACAATGAACTCAGCGGGACTTATTTCTGAGCAGACATGCATAGAACTGCGCTCTGAATTGATCTGTTGCTTTTGCTTTTACTCATGATTTGTTGCATTTTTGTGTTTTTAATTGGAAAGGTGCCTTGAGGGAACTGTTTGAGAGCCGAAAGGCAGGGTAGCCTTTTTAAAAAAGTAAATAATAAATAAATAAATAAATAAATAAGCAAGCAGCCTCTGTGACATGCAACATCTTTCATCAGATTCATCTGGTACACCAACTGTATCCCTTCCTGGACAGAGAGAGCCTCAGTTATCCAGGCTCTGGTGGTGTGATGCGCTGCTCATGAGGGCTGCCTTCAGAGATGGTTCCAAAACTGCGGTCAGTGCAGAATACAGCTATAAGACTGCTAAGTGGGACCAGGCATTGGGATTTCCCCTGTGCTCAAGCAACCACACTGGCTGGCTCCCGGTCCATTTTTGAGCCAGCTTTAAGGAGCTGGCACTTGAAAACCCTCCGTGGTACCCAAAGGACCACCAAGCTCCATATAAGCTTGTCTGTTCACGGAAAGCACCGCTGGAGGCTCTTCTCTGGCTGCTCCCCCTGCCAGTTGTGGTGGGTGATAATGAGCAATTAGGCCTTCTCGGTGGTGGCACCTAAATTGTGGAATGAGCTCCACAGAGAGGCTTGCCTGGTGTCTATAATATTGTCATTTCAGCACCAGGTGAATATTTGTGATTTTAGTTTTTATTTGTATTTTATTACTGTTTTATCGTGTTGTTTATTTATTTATTCAGTTAAAAAAATTATATCCCACCCTTCCTCAGTAGAGCTCAAGGCAGATAACAACAACATTTAAACAGTGATTATACAACAGTAAAAGGAATACTAACTCTTAACCCCCACCCTCCACCCCCAAAGCAATATAAGATCAGCTGCTAAAGCCATATAATCAACTCAGCTTCCAACAAGTAAAAGCAATTCATTAAGAGTGCTTAAAACACTTACAGCCCTAAAGTCTTCCTGGAAAGGTAAGCTACCCGGGGAATACATAAAATATAAAATAGTGGGAATTCCTGTGTGGATAGAGTCTTAGGCCAGCTCTTTATTACTGGGCCTTGCTATCTCCCTGTTGTGTGAACTGAGAACATAATGTTCCCACAGCAGTACTTTTCAGGGAAAATAAAAATCAGAAGTGATGGTGCAGAAGTGACCTTCTCATTGAAGGAGCTCCAGTAAGCTTTTGAGGAATGCCCTGGAGCACCTGATGACTTGTAAGCTTGTGTCATATTCTCTGGCGTTAATCCTGCTCAGAGGGGGAAGAGGCTTCATCCAGTAACCTACAGAAAGTGGAGGAAGGAACTAGAGGATCAGCTATCCTTGACCTGATTCTAACCAACAGAGACAAGTTAGTGGATAAAGTGGCAGTTTCGGGAACTCTGGGGGAAAGTGACCATGTTATACTTGAGTTCGTGATTCTAACGGACGCAAAAGCTGAGTGTAGCCAAACGCGTACCCTGGATTTTAGGAAAGCCAATTTTAACAAACTCAGAACAATGATAAGTAAGGTCCCATGGCAAGTGAATCTAATGAGAAAAGGAGCCCAGGATGGGTGGGAGTTTTTAAAAAAGGAAATTTTAAAGGCACAATTGCAAACAATTCCCACAAGGAAAAAAGGCAGAGGGCAACAGAAGAAGCCAATGTGGCTTCACAATAAACTCAAAGATGACCTGAAAACAAAAAAGAACACGTATAGGAAGTGGAAGGGGGGGGGGGGAAGTGGAAGGAAAAAAAGAAGAAGGAAGGACAGGCCACAAAGGAAGAGTACAGGCAGGTAGCACAGAACTGCAGGAATAGTGTCAGGAAGGCTAAAGCTGAGAATGAGCTAAGATTAGCGAGGGATGCTAAAAACAACAAGAAAGCTTTCTTCAGATACATGCACAGTAAAAGACAGAGGAAAGAAATGGTGGTTCAACTACGCAATGAGGATGGCAAATTGATAACAGAAGACAAAGAAAAGGCAGAAGTGTTCAATTCCTACTTCGGCTCGGTCTTCTCCCAAAAGAGGGTCTATGACCCCCCTGGCAAACCTGAAGTGCAGACCAAATTCCTTTTCAGAGAACCTCTTGGGAGCTACATTCCAGCAGTGGGGGTGGGGCTGATAGCAGAAGGGGAGTGGCCAGAAGGCCAAAAATACCAGTATATTTCAACTTAAAGCTCTTACTGCTAGGAACGAAGCCTTAGGAGAGGCATTTCAACCTTTCCTTTATTTTATTTGATTGGTACCCTGCCTTTCTGCCAAGAAAATGGAACTCAAGGCAGCTTTAAGAATGGTTCAAAAACATGCAAAAGCCAGGAGACCACAAACCAATTGGCAGAGGCCAGGGGGAGGGAGCATGGCCTTCGGGGAACACCGGGGCGGGGGGTCACATTCGTTCTACGGGCTTGAGGTTTGACACCCCTGAACTGGGGTGACCCTTGAAACTTAATGGCAGGAGACTCTGGATTGACAAATGGAAGCACTCTGTCCACATATGGCTTAATTCATGGACTTCACTGGCACAACATGTGGTGATGGCCCCTGGCCAGCTGTAAAAGGGCTTTATGCAGATCCGTGGAGGAGGAGAAGTCTACGAGCAGCTATTAGCAGCTGAGGATTGTATAGAAGTGTCTCATGTTCAGAGGCAGTAGGCCACTGAATAGCAGACGTGGGGCACACAAGAGCAGGGGAGGGCTACTGCCCTCATGTGCTGGAGTGGAAACACTTGTCTGTCCACTGCTGGAAACAGGATGCTCTGCTAAACTGACCCATGATCTGATCCCACAGAGCCCTTCTTATGCTCTGATGGATTTTGGCCTTTTAAAACTATACCACGTGTGTTAGTGATGTGCGTTGTCACTGTCCAATGGCAGATTTCTCCTCTCCCATTACTCTTGTCTCCTTCAAATAGCACATCGTAAAGAATGGAGTCTTCCTTTGTCCAAGTGCTGTAGTCTAGTGTAGCAATTTCCTTCCTACAATTCCTTTCACAACCAGTGCAGAATGTCACCCACACCCTTCAGCTTCAAGGTTAGAGACACTTCCATGATTAATCGCTCTGTCTTCTAAGACCTTTGCCATCACTGGCTTGGTCAAGTGCTAATTAACCCAAGTCTTCAGCTCTGGAAGAAGTTTCTGACCTTGATAATGGCTCTCCATCACAGCCAGCTGTGCAGAGGCAGTGTGTGAACTTATTTTGCCATGAGTTTGTACTCTGGAAGCCAAGGGCTGTGGGCGGAAGTTCAGCTGGAGTCTCTAATGATAGGAACAGGAGCACAAGTTACATTGAAGTGAGCTCTGATAAGGATTTTGGAGTGCTGGTAGACAGACATGTTTGTTTCTTCAAATTCTGCAGCAGCAAAAGCCAGCAAAGTACTTCAAGTTGTGTGTGGTGAGGTTGTAAGCCTCCATTCACTCCAAGAGTTAAGTATGAAATGTAAATACTGGCTGCCAACATAGACTAAAAGTGAGTACAGCGGAGCTCATTTACAAGGGGCACATTTGTGTCTGACCCTCTTCGCTACACAATGTGGTTGCCTATAGTATCTTGTTAGTATAAAATCACATCTGTTCTGTGGGAAAACAAACAGCGAACAGTCTTGTAGCACTTGAAAGGTCAACAAATTGATTATAGCTTTTGTGGACTAACCTCCACTTCATCAGAAACATGGTATATGCACAAGGGAATAGACAAAACAACTGTACACAGTGAGGCCAAATGGCCAGGAAATGCAAAAATTACAGTGAGTATCCATTCGGTTAAAGCTTAAATGTATGCAAACTAAGCTCAGTGATGACTCATAACAGCAATAATTGATGATAACATAATGGTCTAAGCCAGTGTTCTCCAACCTTGGGTCCCCAGATGTTTTTGGCCTACAACTCCCAGCATGCCCCAGCATGCCCCAGCCAGCATAGGAACACTGGTCTAAGCATTGCTAAGTAAATTCCCACTTGTAGTGGGACAGTAGGAAACCATGGTCTCTATTCAAGTCCAAACAAATAGAATCAAGGTTCTGGATACAAGCTTTATACCAAGGAAGCAATCTCTTCATCCAATGAAGCTGAATGGTGGGAGATGCGATGCAGAAAGAAGGAAGTACTTCTTCACATGGTACACAAACTATGGAATTTGTTACCACAAGATGTGGTGATGGGCACAAACTTGGATGGTTTAAAAAGGGGATTAGATGGATTCATAGAGGAAAAGGCTATCAATGGCTATTGGTCATGATGGCTATGTATTACTTCCAGCATCAAAGGCAGTAGGTCTGTCCACACTGCTTGCTGGGGAGCATGAGCGGGAGGATGCTGTTGTACTCATGTCCTGCTTGTGGGATTCCCATTGGCATTGGGTTGGCCACTGCGGGGTGGGGGGGGACAGGACGCTAAGCCAGGTTGGCCTTTGGTTTGATCTGGCAGGGTTCTTCTGATGTATTTATCTTCTTGAAGTTCACTATTCTATTATGAATGCTGAGTATATGTTAAAGACTACAAAGGAAACTGTTCTGCATGTGCAAAGTGCTTTTGCCTATAGCCTTGTCAGTTCAGCATAATTACCTCTCAACCCATGAAACCATTTGATGAGATAATGATCATCACTGCAGGCTCTTTGGCTTTTGAAATCATAGGATGCTAAACTCTGGTGCTATTATTACTACCCTTCTTCTGGAAGCTGATATTTGTCAGAATCTGTGTGTGGCAGACCAGTCATTATTCATCAACCAAGGACAACACAGAATTGTATTTTAAAATTTGATAATGTCCACATTATGCATGAACAAGATAAGTGGGCTATTCCATTATGTAACTGAAGCACCATCCTCCTCCTCATTACTAAGTCGTGCAGAGTTTTGTATAAGAACAGTAACATTTACTTTCCAGTTGCTTTTGCTTGGCTAATTTTGTTGCTTTTACTCCTACGACGATCCATTTGCATGACCAGAGTGATGGGCCCTTTTCAATATGTGATGAATAAAATAATTGCACCTGATCCAGTGGCATTCCGAGGTATGGAATGCAATTGTTGCTGTACTTTCTTATGATTGTGGAAATAATTTAAATCTTTGAGGCACACATGAACGGAAAAGCACCGTCTGGAATATGTGTGCCCAAGGAACGGCTGTGGCCTTCATGGCCTCCGCTCTGCATTTCCACAGCTTTGCAGAAATGCTCCTATGCGGCCTGTACTATGTGCTGGGAAATAAATGTTCTAGAGCTGGTACTGCTCAGATGTTCAAAGATGTGCAAACAGCAGGAGTTTAAGAGTCTTTGACCCCTCGCCGGATCGTCACCTTGAAGTGGTGAGTGGGCTTGCGTGTTCCGATGAATCCTGTGAGCAATGCCGTCGGGAGCTATGTACTCCCAGTAGGGTCACCCATGGCGGTAAGGTCCGGGGAGAGGAACCAGACAAAGAACGATCCAAAACATAAAGTCCTCAACGGCAGAACAGGCGGAAGATAATTAAACCTAAATTACAACGGCTGTGAAGGCGGATGAAGGCTGCAGCAGAGAATGGTTTTCCAATCGTCAGGGTAACCGTGCCATTGGATCTCTGCCGTACTCTGTCAAGTTTGTGTGGTGATTCGTTGTGCACCGATCTCCCCACATAAAACAGTTTCACGCACAGGCGTCTTCCAACCCAACCCACCCAACCCAACCCAACCCAACCCAACCAACCAACCAACCAACCAAACAAAAAAAAAGTCCCATGGCGACTGGCGAATGGCAACGGGGGCAGGACTGTGAATCTGGAAGCCCCTAGTCATGGACCAGCACATGGGCGGTGGATGCAGACTCAGTCGCCCTGTTCAAGGAACGAGGTAGTCGAGCAGCTCGGCAGCTGTATCCATGACTGAGCAGCCCTATTTAGGATCCACTCTGCTCACCCCGTATGGGGAGGGGGCTAGAAAAGGTGCCCTAAACATAGTCTACCTCTTTCTCCCCTGACTGGATTACCGCGTCCAGTGGGGTCACCATTTTAGCGGTCGAAAAAGACATTTGAATTTTGGAACATGGAATATACGGACATTGCTGGATAACATAGATAGTGAACGCCCCGAGCGTAGGACTGCTATTATTGCAAGGGAGCTGAGACGGTTTAAAATTGACATAGCAGCACTTCAAGAAACTCGAAGGGCAGGAGAGGGACAGCTGAAAGAAGAAAAAGGAGGTTATACCTTCTTCTGGAAAGGACTACCTGAGCAGGACCGACGAATACATGGTGTAGGCTTTGCCATCAAAAATGAACTAGTGAACTCTTTGTCAGAAGTTCCTACTGGCATTAACGAACGCCTGATAACTCTTCGATTAAAGCTCGCCAATAACCAACAGGTAACTATTTTGAGCGCTTATGCACCAACATTAGATGCTGATGATGACATCAAGGAAAGTTTTTACAGCCAGTTGGACACTCTCCTGTCAGAGATACCTAAGGAGGATAAAATTATCCTCCTGGGCGATTTTAACGCAAGAGTCGGGCGTGACTTTGATTTATGGCCAGAAACTATTGGAAAAGATGGAGTTGGTAATAGCAACCCGAACGGACTCTTACTTTTGTCTATATGTGCAGAGCATAATCTCACTATCACAAACACGCTCTTTCGACAAAAGAATAAGTTTAAAACATCATGGCAGCACCCACGGTCAAAGCACTGGCATCTTCTGGATTATGTAATTGTCCGTGTTAGAGATCGCCGCGATGTACTTCTTACCAGGGCCATGGTGAGTGCCGACGACTGCTGGACAGACCACCGACTAATCCGGTCCACAATGGTTATCAACATTGCTCCCCAACGTAGGCTTCAAGGAAGGAAACCAAGGCGTAAAATGAACATCCAAGTCCTTCAAGATCCTATTAAGCAAACTCGTCTTCAATCACTTCTTAAGGAACATCTACCTACGGAACCTCCTGACAACATTGAGGACCATTGGTCTAAGCTGAAAACCTCCATTACTGCAGCTTGTGAACAAACTATTGGATATGAAACTAAGAAACATCAGGATTGGTTTGATGAAAATGACAATGAGATTAAATATATAATTGACCAAAAAAGGAAAGCCTTCCAAATATGGCAAAATGATATTAACTGCGCTGCCAAGAAAAAAACCTACGCTAGCGCAAAGGCTGAGGTCCAAAGAAGAACAAGAGAACTTAAGAACGCTTGGTGGAAAAAGAAAGCTGAAGAAATTCAACAACTTGCAGAATCTCATGATGCACGGGGCTTTTTTAAGGCCACAAGGGCCATTTATGGACCAAAAACCTATGGTACAAACCCTTTACAATCAAAAGATGGCACCAAACTCTTAAAAGACAAAGAGTCTATTGCACTGCGTTGGAAAGAGCATTATTATGACCTTTTAAATCGTAAGTCTAAGGTGGATAATGAGATTTTTTCGCAAATCCCGCAAAAACAAATTAAAGAGGAACTTGCAATACTCCCCACTTTGGATGAAGTAAAAAAGCCATTAATCAAATGAAGAACAACAAAGCTAGTGGACCAGATGGGATTCCTGCTGAAATCTTTAAAGAAGGGGGGCCCGAACTTGTACAACATCTTCATAAACTCATCGAAAAAATCTGGATAAGAGAAGAGATCCCAGAAGACTTCAGGGATGCCATAATTATCACCCTCTTTAAGAAGGGTGATAGAACAGACTGTGGAAACTATCGGGGCATTTCTCTCTTAGCAACCGCAGGTAAAATATTTGCTAGGATTCTCGCAAACCGTCTTCTATCTATTTCAGAAGAGATCCTCCCTGAAACTCAATATGGTTTCCGCCCCTCTAGAGGGACAGTAGACATGATTTTTACTGCACGTCAGCTCCAAGAAAAATGCCGGGAGCAAAATCAACCCCTTTATATGGCATTTATCGATTTGGCTAAGGCCTTTGATACTGTAGACCGTACAGCTCTCTGGACTATCCTTATGAAAATTGGATGCCCCAATAAATTTGTGAATATCTTGCGACTTCTCCATGACAACATGACGGCAACGGTTTTGGACAACAACGGCTCTCATGGTGCTCCATTTAAAGTGGGATCAGGTGTTAAACAGGGATGTGTTATCGCCCCAACATTATTTGCCATTTTCATCACCATGGTTTTACATCTTGTCGAGGGGAAACTTCCCACCGGTGTGGGAATTATATATCGAACAGATGGAAAGCTTTTTAATCTCAGCAGGCTGAAAGCAAAAAGTAAGGTAATTACAACCTCCGTTGTGGAACTTCAGTATGCTGATGATAATGTGGTCTCCGCACATTCAGAGGATGATCTCCAAACTATCCTAAATGCTTTTGCAGAAGCATACGAAAAACTTGGTCTCTCACTTAACATCAAAAAAACCAAAGTGCTTCATCAGCAAGTGCAAGCCAATCCTTTGGTGATGCCATCTATCCAGCTTGGCGGGACAATACTGGAAAATGTCGATCATTTTCTCTATCTTGGCAGCTATCTTTCTGTTACAGCTAACATCGACAGTGAAATCCAGCATCGTCTGAGCTCTGCAAGTGCCGCATTTTCTCGAATGAAACATAGAGTGTTCGAGGATCAGGATATTTGTAAGAAGACCAAAACACTGGTTTATGAAGCCATTGTATTACCAACTTTATTGTATGCCTGCGAAACATGGACTATCTATAAACGTCACTTCCACCTCCTTGAAAGGTTTCATCAACGTTGCCTCCGGAAAATCCTGCAAATTACTTGGGAAGATAGGCGAACAAATGTCAGTGTACTGGAAGAAGCAAAGACTACTAGCATTGAAAAAATGATCCTTCAACGCCAACTTCAGTGGACCGGTCATGTTGTTCGAATGCCTGACTGCCGTCTCCCAAAGCAGTTACTTTACTCCCAACTCAAGGATGGAAAGCGGAATATCGGTGGTCAATATAAGAGGTTTAAAGATGTTCATAAGGCTAATCTAAAAAAATGCAATATAAACATCGAAAACTGGGAAGCTCTGGCCCATGAACGATCTAAATGGAGGTTGGCCTTTCACAAACGTTCCATGGACTTTGAAGAAGCCCGAGTGCAAGGTGAAAGGGAGAAACGTGCTAAGCGAAAAGCACGTCAAATGAATCCTTTACAGGACCATCTTCTATCTGGTAACCTGTGTCCTCACTGTGGGAAGCTGTGTGGATCTAGAATTGGCCTCCACAGTCACTTACGGACCCATCGCTAGAGTCTACACAATCTTCTTTAGAATCTCCTCCTTTTATCCCGGAAGACAATCTTACTCGGTCACGAGTGATCGCCTGATGATGATGAAGAGTCTTTGAGTCACTACAGGTGTTACCAGAGTTATTGGAATATCCTGTGAGGCATCTTTCAACACTGCATCAAAAGGTGGATTCCTGGTGAGTGCTTTTCAGGCAGAATGGAATTATCAGCCTGAATGCAGCCGAGGGGTGAGCCTGAATGCCGGCTGGAGAGGAGGTGGCACCGTCCTGGGAGAAGAAATTGGCTTGAATCAATTCATAACGCTCTTTTGGAAGACATAGACCTGCAGCCTGGCCCACTGATGGATGGAATGACCTGTCCAAGGTATGTCAAGTTCTTCCTCCATGTAACATGTACTCCATGTAACATGTAACATGTAGTCAAATTGGCTCCACATCGTGCACTTTCCCACCTGTACCCCTCATCTCTGTTGGCTGCACCTGCAGGGAGGGGAAATGCATGGCATGATGGCACTGATGCTGGAAGGATGCTCAGTGTGGAAGGATGTGGCACCACGATGCACAATGCCGTTGCAGTGGCGCTGTGCTTCTAGTAGCAGTTATTTATGTATATGGCGCGACTGATGGGCGTGGCACTTTACTGAGTACAAGAGTCCCAGCCCTCCGCGGGATTACGATTTAGATTTCAACAATGGAGGGAGGGAAGGGAAGTGGAGGCAAGGTGAACAGGGGAAGAACAAGCAGTTGTTTCAGTTGCACATACTCAGGCGGAGTTGCAAGAGGGGCCACCCTTTGGGTGGGAGTGGCTGTTGCTGTAAAGGGGCCCGGCTGTGACAAAATCTGCTTCTCTTCAGGCTTCCAGGTTTTTCATCCATTTGGGGGTTTTTTTCTGGGCAGGGGGCGGGGAGGACACACTTGTGCCCAGTCCCTCCCAGCTATGTTTAAATCTCTGATTTCTATGGACACCTCTCATTTCCATTCCTGGGGATGTTTTAAAATACCTTCTCGGTGTGAACCAGGAAATGACCTCTCCAGACTGTGGATTGGACCCAGATTTAGTCATAATTAGAGCTGGCCCATTGGAATCAATGGGGCTTATCAATGGCTAAATCTGCCGCCAACCGAATGAGGGAGTTGTGTCTTCCCTTTTTATCTGTGTCTCTTCCTTCTCCATTCTCTCCCTCCTCACATGGTTCTCATTCCCCTGACCAGCCAGTCCAGTCCAGTCCAGTCTCCCTCCTATGAAGTTTTTCTTTCTTTCTGACAATAGAGTTAACATGGGGCTCTCTGCCCTTAGTTCTTTTTCCCCTTAAGGTTTTTGGGAATCCCTGCAAACCTCAGGGTTGCCCTGAGACTGCTGATACATCCTCCTTGTACATGGGTGGTGTGCTTTTGGCTACGTTCACATGAGCACAGGAAGACTCGAAATGGAACTAGAAGGCATGCTTTTAGCACTGCGCAATTCTTACTACAAAAACTGATCCCAGAATGGATGCTGCCACTTGTCTGCATTTATTTATTTATTTGGTTTGTACCCCACCTTTCTACCAAGAAAACGGCAGCAGCTTTCCCCTGCTGCTTTCTTCTACATTTGAATGTTCTAGCCTCAAATTCTTTGTCTCCTATATATGAAGAAATTTGTGAATTTTAGTAAATTCTTATAAAAAATGGACTGAAATGAAATTCTCACCCATCTGCACCAGCCAAATTCAAGAGCTACCAGTGTTTACTGCATGGAGAGCAACATGTTGTACCTGCCTATACCTATAGGTGTAGGTGTAACACCTATAGGTGTTAACGTTGAGGAGCCTGTCCGGGGGGAAAAAAAAGAGGTGGCTACTCTAGGGAATGAGAATTTTGTTCCTGTTTGCAAATGATGCAAACATCCCCAAACGTGAACACGTGCCCAAGCAGGAAAACGATTCTCAGGAATTTTTCACCATTTCCCAAACTTGCATTAATGGTTGAAAGTGCACACTTGCACAAATGCACACTTCTGAAAAATGTGCAAATGCACCCCCCCCACATTTTAAATGCCCTTTTAAAATGTGCATTTTCCCTATTGAAAAAAAGAAGACGCTCACATTCAAGAAGGCAAACGAGGCAAAAGGAACTTTGAGGAAGAATTCTGAGAACCTCAATGAACTGTATAATGTGGCACGTACTCCCACCCATAGGCTACTCTAATTCAGCACCACAAATGTGGTTGAAACCACATTTAAGAGCTAAATATTCAAAATCCCGGGCCTGGATGGATGCGTCTGTCAGTTTTGGCTTCTCCCACAGTCAGAGTTTTTAAATCTCAAGTTCTTTCCATTCCAGATGTGACGGGATTTGACAATTTTGGTAAATTCTTATAAAAACTGAACTGAAACTCTCATCCATCCCTAGCTCAACTTGGGATCATGTATTTTCAAGAAAAGCCGGGAGAGGGCATCTTCTAGAGATGCTTACGCTCAGTTCCTCAAATCAATGAATAGGCGGGTCTCTTCTACACAGTAGGAATTGACTGGAAGATCCCCCCCCAACCCCAGCCGCTCAAAGCAAAAGAAAGTTCCTCCCGCTCAGGTCTCCAGGAGCATCCGTCTAGCTCCTCCATTATACTGAAAGCATTTAGGTAAAATAGGCTCAAATGATCTTAAGCTAATTGGCAATTGCTGGCTAAGACTCAAAGCTCATTACATCTTCTAGTGCAAGGAGACCACCAGCTGGTTAACTGACCAAATGCAGTAAACTTAATGTATTTTGTTATGCCCATCTTTTCAGTCCAATTTAAGCTTGTCAACAGAATGGGATCTCTATGAAAAGTGTGTTAGGGAGAATCAAGCATGATTTGTTGTGAATTGGGAAGCATCAAGATGACGTCTGAAGAGAAGTGGATCTGTTTATTTATTAGGAGACTTTTCTATCCTGCCTTAATGCTTGAGGCAGATTATGTAAGTATTTACGACCATCAATAATAAAGTAAAATAAATAAATGAAACATTTCCAAAGAAAAGAATCAAAGAAAAGGACAAATCTTCCAGGGCACAGAGTTGCATGTTCTAGATGCCAGCACAGAAAAGGCCCTGCCCCACATCCATGCCAGAGGGTGACAGGATGCATGTTGAGCAGGGCAGTCTGTCTGCTTGGGGCTTCTACTCGTGTTCATTTGAACACAAGTAGTACCCTTTGTGCCATCGGGAACCCCGATAAAGCAGGCTTCCTGTTCGCAGGAACTCTGACAAAGTGGCTTCCTGTTTGCATGATAAAGCAGGCTTCCTGTTCACTTCAAGTGGACATGAGTGGAAGCCCCCTGAAGACCTCCCTGCTCAACATGGGGAGGGTGGGGGCACTGGGGGAGGGGCTGGTATGGGCAGCTTCCTTCCTCTTATGTGTGATCAAGAACCCTATTCAGGCATAAAACCTGAAGGGGGCTACAGTGAGTCAGGTCATTGGACAAACAAAGTCCATATATAACTGGGCCCAGAGGGTATCCATCCTAGAGTTCTTAAAGAACTCAAATATGAAACTGCAGATCTTCTAACAAAAATATGTAACATGTCCTTAAGATCAGCCTCTGTACCGGGGACTGGAGAATGGACAATTTTTATGGACACCAATTTTTAAAAAGGGATCTAGGGGGGATCCTAGAAATTACAGGCCAGTTAGCTTAATGTCTGTTCCAGGTAAATTCATTGGTTGAAAGCGTTATTAGTCCTTTCTCAGAGTTCTTCAGGAGTGTCAATAAACATGCGGACAGGGGTGATCCAGTAGACATTGTTTACTTGGACTTTCAAAAGGCTTTTGACAAAGTTCCTCACCAAAGACGCCTGAGCAAACTTAGCAGACAATGAGTTCCGCAGGCACATATTAAAATGCTGATATAAAATAGAGATACTAGCTGGTCATCTACTTCAAGCGGCAACGGCTCTCAGGGGTCTTGGAAGAGGAAATGAGAACGATTAGAGAAATGAAGAGAAAGAGAGACAGGAAGGAAAGAAGGAAGGAAGAAAGGAAGGATAGGATAGGAAAATAAGAGAAGGGAAAATGAAGTTACAGGAACCTAGATTCCATCTAAACATCAGGAAAAATTTCCTGACTGTCAGAGCAATAAGACAATGGAATCAACTACCTAGGGAGGTCGTGGGCTCTCCCACTCTGGAGGCATTCAAGGTGCAGCTGGACAGACATCTGTCAGAGATGCTTTGACCTGGATTCCTGCATTGAGCAGGGGGTTGGACTCGATGGCCTTGTAGGCCCCTTCCAACTCTACTTTTCTATGATTCTATGATTCTATGAAGATGCCTTGCAAAGAGATTATACCTTGGGTGAGATTATCTTCCCTAAACTATAGTTGAGGACTGAGACCCTCCACACATAAAGTATAATTGTGGGTAGGGATGGACGAATTCCCCTTACCTCGTCTTGTTGGGCACTTAGCGAGCACCCCCGCTGTGCGATCTGTCTCACGGCGCCAGCGCTCGGCGCTCGGTGAACCTCCGGGTGCCCGGTGTGTCACTTCCGGGTCCCTGGCGCTGCGTTTTTTTACGTAAATACCAGGGGAAACCACTTTAAAACGGCTGTGATTTGCTATTTGCGGCAGTTTTAAGGTGGTTCCCCCTGGTATTTACGTAAAAAATGCAGCACCGGGCACCCGGAACTGTTGCGCCAGGGACCTGGAAGTTCCTTTCCCCAGCTTCTCTCGTGGGGACTTGTGCCGAGCCGGGGAAAGGTAAGTTGCGTGGAGCTCGGGGGGGTCAAGGCCCATGAGTTCGCCCCGCTTCCACCCCCTAATCGAATTCTGCGCACATCCCTAAATTTAATTTGTGGGACTAAGAGAACCCCCTCCTCGGATTATAATTGGGGAGACTAGAAATTATCCTTCCACAAGATGGTTGTTGTCCTGCAAATTATGTTGAAGGTTCTTTATGGTAAACTAGGGACAAGAGGTTCTAAAGCTGTCATGGAATAGAGGCTCCTCACAAAATGGCAGCTCAAAAACTGCATAGCTGCATAGCTACTCTTAATCTGCAAATCTGTTGTAAGGGCTTGGGCGGGATTGGTGCAACAGGAAGATCAGGTTTGGCTTTAACACAAAGAGATCTAATTTTCATGTTATGTGGTAAAACATTTGGGAATAAATCCACCAGGAATTGGTGGAGAACCAGCTAGTCCTTCACCCTTCATCCTGAAGAGCCTGTGCTGAACTGAAACTTCTGGAAGTCCAGTCATGTGATATGAGTGTTCTTCAAGGATTCTACAGTTCTTTGGAAGGGTGAAGGACTAATACTGACAAACAGGAACAACAAGACCCCAAAGGACCCTGGGAATTGGCAGGGATGGGGACTCGGACTCCAGGACTCGACTTGTGAGTCGGACTGAGTCCCCCCTCTGACTCGAGTCAGACTCGAGTCCCAATATTTTTAATGAGACTCGACTCGGGACTCGAGACCAAGGACTCGTGTTCCAAAATCGTGTTTCTCAAATGCAACATGGATAGGTTTTAGGAAGTTTTAGGTTTTAGACTCGACTCGGGACTCGAGACCAAGGACTCGTGTTCCAAAATCGTGTTCCTCAAATGCAACATGGATAGGTTTTAGGAAGTACAGCAAGTTTATTTTTTAAAATCATTTTCCTAAAATGCAACCTTTCAGACATGTTGGGTTTGGCTGCCTCTACCTGCCTGTTTGGGGGTTCCCAGCCTCCTCTGCCTGCCTGGTCTCTTCTTAACCAGTTCCACAGTTTGAATTGTCCAAGACAAAGGCCTCTGCCTGCCTGCTTGGGGTTCCCTGCCTCCTCTGCCTGTCTGGTTATTTTGGGTTTGTCTGCCTGGTCTGTTCTTGCCAAAATCAGTTGCAGAGTTTTGAAATAAAAAGGCACACTTGTGCCTAGAATTTATTTAAGCCACACATCTGAAATAGCCTTATTTTGTTGGGGAAAACCCCCATTGATTTTAATAGGGACTCGTGGAGTCAGCTTTGGGAGTGACTCGGGACTCGGGACTCGTGAGTCACCATTTTGGACCAAGGACTCGGACTCGAGACTCGGGTCCAAAGACTCGTGACTCGACTCGTGACTCGAGACCAAGGACTCTTCAACATCCCTGGGAATTGGGAGTGTGACACAATAGAAACTTGTGTCCTGTACTTTCACTGCTGTTGTAATTGAGGGAAGATAGAAGAGCAGGAGTTGGAGGAGGGGTACGAGGAGCCTACACAAATTGCTGGAGGTAGAGTTGGCCTGTCCTGCGTTGAGCTGTCTGCTGAAAGGGACTAGAGAGAACTCTGTTACCCAGGCTGCATTTTGCTGAAGGGCTGAGAAGGAAGAAGTCAGTTCAAGGGCTGCTGAGGGGAACCGTAGCTGCTGGAGACAGTAGTTGGAGGACAGGTTGCTTTGCTAGAGTGGAGCCCAGCCTTCACTAAACCACTTCGCCTTTGGAAAGGGTTTCTTGCTGGGTAGGACAAGCACAAGGTCTGTGTCTGTAGGGATACATTTAGACCAGGGCTCTCCAACCTTGGGTCCCCAGATGTTGCTGGCCTACAGCTCCCAGCATACCCAGCCAGCATGGCTAATGGCAAGGGATTCTGGGAGCTGTATTCCAGCAACATCTGGGGACCCAAAGTTGGAGAGCCCTGATTTAGACAGAAGCAAAAAAAAAGCAGTTATTCTGCTTTCTTTTAAACCATATGGTCAGTCAGTTGTTAATCCCTTGTATATCCTTCGTACCTAAAATTCATTTTGGTAAATCAGTTGTACTAGAATGAAAAAAATGTCAGTGGCAAGACTGCTGGTGCAAAAACAAGCACTCTGTTGGCTTGTCCCATCCAACAATGCACCGCCGCTACCACCGATAGCGGCTTTGCTAGCTGCCATGCCTCATGCGTCACCACCTGCCGACACATCATTCACAGCTAAGCCCTCATCTGCACCGGCTGATGAACCTCTAGTGTTTGCTGAGACCCGTACGATTCCTCCTGCTGCACCAGCAGTGCTCTCTCTCAAATGCCCTTGACTCTGCCAACAATCAGGAGAAAATTGGGGAAGCTCACAGTGCTGTTGAAGATGCTGAACGTCCTCTTTCTAAGCCAACTGCATCTGGTGGAGTGTCAGGTTGTCAGGGTGTTATGAAACCAGCGTCCAAATTAATCAAGCGTAGTCCAAAAGACAACACCTTCGAACACATTTTCATCAAAACGGCCGACACTATGTTAGGTGCAGAGCAGGTTCCATGTTCCAAGTTACCCAACATAGTATTTTATTTATTTATTTATTTATTTATTATATTTATCAATCGCCCATCTGGCCGGCCACCCGGCCACCCTGGGCGATGTACAATTAAAATACAGCAAAACAACACAATAAAATATAATAATTAAAACAATATAAAAAATTCTTATTAAAAACCTAACCCACCCCATATTCCCGCCTGAACAGCCATGTTTTTAATGCACGGCAGAAGCTCATCACGGAGGGGGCATGGCGAAGGTCACTAGGGAGGGAGTTCCATAATGTGGGGGCCGCCACAGAGAAGGCCCTCTTCCTAGTCCCCACCAGCCTGGCTGCTCTGGCTGATGGGATAAGGAGAAGGCCGTCCGTGGCAGACCTTGTTGAGCGGCCTACTTGATGTTGCTGGAGGCGCTCCTTGAGATAAGCTGGGCCGGAGCCGTGTAGGGTTTTAAAGGTCAAAACCAACACCTTGAATTCAGCTCAGCAAGCAACTGGTAGCCAGTGCAACTCATTAAGCACTGGTGTGATGTGATCACGGCGGCGGCTGCCCTTAATCAGGCGAGCTGCTGCGTTCTGTACCAGCCGAAGCTTCCGAACCGTCTTCAAGGGTAACCCCACGTAGAGCGCATTACAGTAGTCTAGGTGAGAGGAGGCCAAGGCATGAACCAATAGTAATTGTTTTCAAAGAGTGCCCAAATGCCCCTCATTCCCAGGATACCTAACCATTGGCCATGCTGGCTGGGGCTGATGGAAGTTGAAGTCCACAATATCTGGAGGGTTCCAGGTTGGGTGAAGGCTGCCATATAGCACCTCCTACCACAGATCCTTTTCGCTGGATGCCAGGATTTGAGTCTGGGGTCTTCTGCCTGCAAAGCAGCCCCTCCCCATAATGGGACCTTATGCAAGATGAGTGAGACGGGCATAGTGAACATGGGGATACCACTTTTGGTGGCCTCCCTGTGGCCCACATGAGATGATGCAGCTTCTACCCTCAGCTCCTGTAAGTCCAGAGCTGGAGAGCACTGACTTGACTTCCCTCCCTCACTGGGCCCTGAAGCCAGGCCAAGTAGCTCGCGGCGGCTGCGATGCAACACTGATAAAAACCCATCCCTTGAAACCACTCAATCCCTACCTTTCGGCACTGAAAACATCACATTCCAAATCCTGTTGTTGATTCTCATGATCAGACTTGGCGCTTCGCCACCCCCACCCACCCCCAAATCTACAACTGACTGAAGAGTGAACCCAAGTGCTCAGCAGATGTCACACTTCAATATGGTTTTCCTTTAAAACTATTTAATTAGATTTTGCACTTGCGTCTCAATGCAGATAGCTCCCTGCGGTTATATTAGTATGTTTTTATTTAATGCTAGCCTAAAAATAAAAATAAAATCCTGAAATGAGCACATTAGCACAAAAACACATTGCATGGCTGATAATTTGGGAAGGGAATGGCTTTCCCCTGTTCCTTGGCCTCAGAAGCTGGTCCTCGGAGAAATACTGCCTCTAAACATGGAGGCTCCATTTAGCTATCATGACGAATAGCCATTGATAGGCCTCCTCCTCCATGACTTTGTCTAGTCCTACTAAACAAACCAGAGGTTGCCAACATCACCCCTACTTGTGGCAGTGAACCCCTTGAATTAAGTCCAGTTAATCCAGCCATGCTTATTAAGCCTGTTCTGACTGCCTTTAACTGTGCAAGAAGATGTCCTCTTTTTTGTCATCTCCACCAGTCTGGTCAGGTGATCGAAGGGACATGGACAATAGATTATTTCAGAGCGTGGGAAGTCCGGAGGCGAGGTCACCTGTGATTCTCCCGCTCCCTCCACTCTCACACCTGATGAACAGATTCCATAGATGTTTGCCCTGCTCCAAAACCTGCTTGACCAAAAATGACAGTGGGGCAAAATACCGGAATGTGCCGCCACCGCCACCACCTTTCTCAAAATGATTCTCTCCCTCTTGCCTCAGTGGCTTCCAATACAGATTCTTTTATTTTCCCTTCAACTTTTGGTAAACTGTGAAGAGAGACCCACCTGAGAATATTCCTGGTTTCATTCTTTGTGACTGCTAAATTCTTGAAACACAGAACATTCTGCACTATTCCGGTTGGCTGTTCTACTTCGTAAAAACTTTCAGCTCTCCTGTTTCTGAGCAATTAAGGCTGTACAGCATTTCCAGAATATGGATTGTGAAACCAAGCCTCAACGGAAGCTCTGGCCATTACCCCTGTCTCAAAAAGTAGCCAGTTTCTGCTGCTTGTGGTCAGATTTGACTGCACTTTCTGATATTATCTCCTGTTGACCTCCTGCATTCTGACCTTGGTAATAATCTGCCGAGCAAAACAGTCAGACCTGGCTGTCCAGTTGCAGAAGGGAAACACCATCTATCAAATGTAGGGCGTCTAAGGCAAGTTCAACCTTGAAAGGTTGCCCTCTCTGGAAGAAATGGGGATGAGACAATTTCTGCAGAAGCTGTTGCTGCTCCTTGGCTAAACTCCAGGGTCTTGTCAATATAGGCACCAGGATGGGAAATGTTTCATGGAGGAGAAAGAGTGAAGGGCAAAGAAGAGAAAGCAAGATCAGTGTTTCCTTCCAACCAGGGTACCACAGAGGAAGGCTAAACAGATGATGGATATCAGCACTACTGCGGCTCCTACTTAAAACTTTCTAGCTGCCGTCTGTGCCTTCTAACGAGAGCCACAATGCAAGATAATGTTGGGAACTTCAGCATGTGCCTACTTTCCTTCTGCCCGTTTGTTCTTTTCCAAGGAAGGAGCAGGGGTGGGACATTTATCCCGAAGGAGCCAGCAGACTGGGTCTTCCTCTCGCATAAGTCTTGCCTTTCCCCCTAGGCCAGGGCTCTCCAACCTTGGGTCCCCAGATGTTGCTGGCCTACAGCTCCCAGAATCCCTTGCCATTAGCCATGCTGGCTGGGTATGCTGGGAGCTGTAGGCCAGCAACATCTGGGGACCCAAGGTTGGAGAGCCCTGCCCTAGGCAGTAGGTTACTGATCCAGGAGCCAAGGCAGCGGAGGGAAGAGGAAAGCCATGGAAAGTCAGTTACAGGCACAGCAACACCTGGACGGGAGTAGACAGGGAAGAAGCACCACCACTTTGCATCCCTTGGTGGTGTGTGTAGCTTGGCTCGATTGCTCTCATGATGCAGAGCCATTTGCTCTCTGCTGTGCACTTCGCTGCAGTGCCCAGCGCTGGGGACTTAGTTTCCTGCCTGTGGCATGTTGTATTTTAGGCTAGCATTAAATAAAAACATACTAATATAACCGCAGGGAGCTATCTGCATTGAGACGCATTGAGATGCGTGTTTCTTTACTCAGTTAGATCTCAAACCTGCACCCCATCTTTGAAGGCTTGTGGGTTTTCTACCCCCTCTCATAATACTCATAAGCCAGTGTGGCGTAGCGGCGAGAGTGTTGGACTGGGACTCGGGAGATCCGGGTTCTAGTCCCCGCTCAGGCCATGAAACTCACTGGGTGACTTTTGGGCCAGTCACTGACTCTCAGCCTAACCTACCTCACAGGGTTGTTGTGAGGATAAAATGGAGAGGAGGAGGAGAATTATGTCAGCCGCCGCCTTGGGTTCCTTGCAGGAAAAAAGGCGGGGTATAAATGTAATAAATATAAATATACTGCAGCTCAGGAGGGTCATCCAGTGAAATCGATGGGCAGTGGACTCTGGACTGAGAAAAGGAAGGACCTCTTCATGCAGCAGATCATCAGTTTACGGAATTCATTGCCACACACACACACAAACCAGTCATGGCCCCCCACTTAAATGGCTTTTAAAAGGGATTAGACAAATTTGTGGAGGTACAGGAGGAGGAGGTGGCTATTGATGTCTATTAGCCAGGCTGGCTATATAGAACCTCCATGTTCAGGAGCGGTGTACCTCTGGATATCATATGCTGGGGTCATTTAATGGAGGAAGGCTTGCGTTGCCTTCATGCCCTGCTTCTGGACATCCCAGAAGGATCTCGTTGACCATGATGGGGAACAGGAGGATGGACCAGCAGGGCTTTATGTTCCTTATGTTGTCAGTGAAAACGCTGAAAGAAATAATATGCGGGGCATTGAAATATGGTGTATAAAATAAGTATATTGTTAATGATCACTCATACTACCAAAAGATTCCAGGGCTGTAAGAGTTAAGCCCAGCTCCTCTGCAGAGGCGCCTCAGGAAGACGTGGGGTTTGATTCTGACTCTGACGAGGGGGGCGGGAGAGGTGGCTGAGGCCTCAAGGCCACCACAGCTGGAGATGGGCGGGACTGGCGCTGAAGGTCCTCCTGAAACCGTGAAGGGGAGGAGGAGGAGGAGGAGGGAGGAGGGGCTAGAGACCCCAGGGTTACATGTCAAATGAGGAGCAGGGGGAGTAATATGGCGCCCCAAGCAATCCGCTGCCAAAGAGACTCCTCCAGGAAAGGGTTTGCCTTGAAGGCGGGGCTTCACCAGCACTCCTGGCCTGGGCGGGAGGGCTCTAGCAATTTCCCAGTAGTTTGGTTTCAACTCCCTAATCTGAGCATTAGCTTAAGAAGCTGGCTTTATCAGATGCTAAAACAGCTTGACTCTTATGTAGCCATTGTTTGTAACACAACCTGCTGTATAGCCTGAAGCAAGACGGCTCCGCTTGTAACTTTTTACATAATAAAAGCTAATGGATTAGAATTACAAATCAGTGACTTGTCTCCGGCAGGAGGCAGGGTGGCCTCCGACAATGGCCCAACTATGGCGTCGCTGGTGCTCTTTCAGTTCTCTTCAGCAAAGGCGGGGAACCTTTTCTGTCAAGGACTGCATTCCCTTGCGGTGAACTGTCAGAGACCACATGCCAGCGGTTGAGTGGGGCTGAAGCCAGTTGTGGTGGGGCCAGAACCAAAAGTGGGCGGGGCACTCCTCTCTCTCACTTTCTGCCACCCCTTTTCTCTGTTTCTCTCTCCTCGTCTTCCTTCCTGCCTAGCAAGCTGCTGGAGGAGGGACAGGTCGCCTTTGCCGGAGGGCTGAACTGATTGCTTGCAGAGGGCTTTGGAGAGCAGGCCAGGGGCCACAGGTTGCCCACCTCCGCTCTAGAAGAGAGGAGTTCCAGAGTTGTGCAGAAGAACTTGCCATGAAGTTGGTGGTTGCTCTTGATGGCCTTTTGATCTCCTCCAACACTCTAGAAATTGACGATGAAGCCACAGAGGCAGACAAGACAAGGGGGGAGGAGGAAGTGATGGGTGACACAGACTGGTTCAGTGTGCAGAGAGCTCCACATGGAGCTGGGAGACCTGGAGTCAGATCCCCAGGGGGGCTCAAAGGATGCAAGAGTCCCCAAGAAGCATGACAGGGGCCTCTCCCCGCTCCTCCCCCTGCACCCCTTCAGAGATGCCTGTTTCCATTCCTCCACCTCTCCTATTTATCCCTGCAAGCCACTGACAGGCATCTTGACGCTTGCCTTTCTCGATCCCCTCGGGGGGGGGGGAGGGGGCTGGGGATGTGCCTGCAATGCAGCCATGCTGAGCTCCCACCAGCAAAATCACTCATGATGTGCCAGTGCAGATTGGCCGTGCCGGGTGCCTAATCGTCCTTGAGTGGTTGGTTTGGATCTGCTCCTGATATGTCTTGCTGGATTGTAGCAATGCTGAAATGAAGCCAGGCCCATCCATACTGAGGCAATTTTGAGCCGTTCCTGTGCGGACTGTGCACGTTGGCCAATTTCCTCAGTGCAGGAACGGCATGAAACAGAATGACGGGTAAAAGAAAAATAAAAAATGCAAAAATGACACAGGTCAGAACTGGACAGATTTGTCCACCCCTGGTTCTGGCTTAGATGGTCTGACTCAGAGCAAGGCAGTTTTGTATGTTCCCATCATCATCATCAGGCGATCACTCGTGACCGAGTAAGATTGTCTTCTGGGATAAAAGGAAGAGAATTCTAAAGAAGATTGTGTAGACTCTAGCGATGGGTCCGTAAGTGACTGTGGAGGCCAATTCTAGATCCACACAGCTTCCCACAGTGAGGACACAGGTTACCAGATGGAAGATGGTCCTGTAAAGGATTCATTTGACGTGCTTTCCGCTTCGCACGTTTCTCCCTTTCACCTTGCACTCGGGCTTCTTCAAAGTCCATGGAACCTTTGTGAAAGGCCAACCTCCATTTAGATCGTTCATGGGCCAGAGCTTCCCAGTTTTCGATGTTTATATTGCATTTTTTTAGATTAGCCTTATGAACATCTTTGAACCTCTTATACTGACCACCGATATTCCGCGTATTGCAGATGGGAAGGCAGAGATGCTGAAGAAGAGCTCTCCTCCGGACAGCAACAGTGGCCAGACACAGCCTTTCCTAGCCCTGCGGTCAGGGATTATTTCAGCTGGAGATGCCGGTTGTTGGATGTGGGCCCCAAAGCATAAAGCTAGAGTTCTACCCCCTCCCCCCCGGGCTGTGGCCCCTCTGTCAGCCTCCCCCTGGAATGCTCCTCTGCCCAGCCATGATCCTGCTGCTCCGTTGAGGGGGCTTCCAGAGGGAGGGCTCCTAACGCTAACAATCAAAAGGCATTGTGAAGCTACCATTCTGCCTCTTGGTCAGAAAAAAGACAGAAGAAGCAGTGGGAAAATACGGGAGGGGGAGCAGATGTTGTGATCATCTTCCATCTTCCCACCACTTCTTCCACCTTTTTCCTTACCAGAAAGGGGGGAAAAAGTCCATTAAGGAAGAAAAGACGGGACAGCAGCACAAGGCCTTGTGAGTGCTAGGGCTAGGAGCCCTCTGTCTGGAGGCACCCCAGGCTCCCCATAAAATTCTGTGAACGGTGGGGCAGTACAATTGCGTGAGGAAAGCCTCGTCTGGAAGCACCTCCAGTAAGGCGCCTGGGCTGGTGCTTCCTTGGGTTTTACATTACAGTGTGAAAAAGAGCATTTGTTGTGATTTTTGAAAGATTGTCAGATATGTTACTCAGTTTCTAATTTGGGGGCCTGAAGCGTTCTGGGAGAAAGCCAGAAGGCCCACAGGGGGGTGGCCATCCATTGAGCAAAACGCTGGTTCAAGTGCTTTCCCCTCTGCTGTGCTGGAGACTAGGAGAAGCTGAGAAACATTGACCTGACCATGTATCCTTGAGAGGATGATCGGTCGGCAGCAAACAGCCTGAGAAGGGCCCCGGCACCACGAGACATGGAAAGGCGGAGGGTGCAAAAGCAGGGGTACTCCTTCCAGCAGAGTGCCATGAGGACTGTGAAGGCTCACAATTCTTCCCGAAGATAACACAACGCCTGGAAAGTATCCCTACTTAAAGTGAAGATCAAAACCGAGACTTTATCTCTGAACTCCCCTTGTCGAGTTCTGAAATAATACAGAGCTAATTGGGATCATGCTTAGCCAAGAATCAAGCAGAGTAAGGTCAAGGAGTGGGGAGGAGATCTTAGGAGTAAAAGTACAAGTGCAAAGTTAAAATACAAAAACTCTTCTGGGGCAGGAAGGAGGTTCCGTTTCACTCTGCATCTTTCTGGTTTTTAAAAATTGTTTTCTGGCCCTCATGACGCAACTCTGTTGAAGTCTAAAACTCTGCAATCCTCAGTTTCCTTTGAGGGGAGATGAGTGGTCTGATGTTAAAATATCTCTTACTTTTGAGTCTTTGGGAGTTAGCATTCTCCTCTGTGTGTGTGTGTTCAACTCGTTAGCTAACATTAGTCCTATTATCAGTTTCACCAATATGTTCTTACACTGGAGGATTATTTCTATTTTATGTTAATCTATTTTTTTTTTTGAACAAAACTAAGGGGTTTGTGTGGTCCCTGTTTTAATTAAGAATTGGAAGATGATGTATGTTGACTGTGGTGCAAATCACAGATTCCGTGGACTTGCAGACTGTTTTTTGTTGTTGTTTTTTTGCAGGGAGTGGGGTTTGGGCAAATGTATTAGCGCACATGCACGGTTCGTGCAAAAGCACATTTGCAAATGAATGAAATTCTCATACAGAAAATCCTACGCCATCAATGAGCAAGTGATGGAACAAAAGACGTCTGGCAATCCATGAAACACTGTCGGGATGGATCCCACAGAATCTGTACATCCGCACCCAAACCCAAAGCACGTCTGAACTGGGGAGGGGCCCCGTGGGAATCAGCTCTCCCCCTCGCTGAAATCTGACTTCTTCCCTTGGTGGCTCTGAGCCCTGGCAACCCTACGCGAGACCCCCTGTAGCTGGTGCCGCCTGGCTGCTGTGGCTGCTGGTGGAGTTCTGCTTGCTCACCTGGCAGCCATCTTCACTTCCACCAGGCAGCTGTTTGGAGGTGGAGCAGGGCCGGATTAAGATAGGGGCTGTGGGAGCGGCCGCTCCAGGCCCTTAACAGACAATCGCCCGCAATTACAGGGACACGCGGCGATTTTTCCCCCTTCAGAGTTAGCTCTGATCGTTATCATTCAGCATAATTAATGATTTTTTCAAGATTAGAAAGGTGTTCTAAGCACATCTGCATTACAGGCTTGAGGCAAGACCTAGCAAGAACTGTTGTTCTCAAATTAGCATTTCAGTATCTTTGCATTTCAATCACTGTTACTACATTTCTTTGTGAGAACGTCTAGCACATGGGGGGCTTGCTAGGGTCTGTAATATTCAGATTTAGAAGGGACCTCTCTCTCCAGCCTCGAGCAAAAGATCTTTCTGATTCGCAGCTCAATTGTTCAAATGCTAGTTTAACAACAACAACAAAAAAAGCAACAAGAACAACACAATTATTCTTGGTCAAGCAAAGCTTCCTGGCTTTTTGTTGTGGCTGCTTTTTTTTTTTTTTAATAAATAATTTGGGGGAAATTCTGCAAGTTCTCCTTCTCCTTCTCCTTCTTTTCTGTAAAAGGGCTTTCCCTCTTTTGTGAGCCAAACTGAACGTAAGGGCTGTGTGTTTGT